>JAJEKV010000082.1:1607376-2826247 GCA_021234155.1 Isoetes taiwanensis | reverse complement strand
TATTACGTATTGCTGCATCTCAGAATGTAGCCCAGTGGAATATATGCGTCGAGCATCTCATGCCCCCATGATGCTTGGTCATCCGATGATGATGTAAAAACTCTCTTCTCCCACCTAAGGATATCGCGACTGCCCATCTTGTAGTGTATAACGGCCTTTCAATTTGGGCATTCGCCTCCTTGCAAAAAAATCCGAGGGCCGTGGTCCTAATCACCAATAGCCACCCACATTTGTAAAGCGAAATATCAAAATGGAGTTTGACCCCTTTGCAATTGAGCTTTGTGTGTCCAACTCGAGCGGGATGGCATAGACCCTTCTGCAAGAGCCGGTGAGCTATTTCTGGACGATTCTTATACACGAAGTTCATTTTTGGTCAATTCCTCGCGACTTATCTTCATATCAGCCCTTCTTGGAGCACTATGCATTGCATTTGACCATCTCCTATAAGAAGAGAATTGGCTCCTAAGATGGTCAAGTAATTCTGCAAAGGTTCCTCCATTCATGAATGGCAGGACTACCATTGGTCCCCTGTGGGCTCATCTCCACAAAGACCCTCGTGGGCAAGTCCAAGGGTGTGGCAAATGCCGGACTTGGGCTCTTGGAACGATATACTTGCTCGGCCAACAACCATGATGCAGCTCTATCTTGGCCCTCCACATACGATAATAATTATCTTGATTAAAGCGCTGTGGTTCTTCAAGATTCGATTTGGTATATCCGGGTTCGCCTTTACTACCAATGCATTATAACTCCAACAAAGATTCACGTGAATGTCGGGCTAATAAATGCAGCACATTTATCATGAGCATGTAATGATAATCTAGCCCCCGCATCCAATAGAGCCCCACCATGGATAAGACTATCTAACTCCTTCACATGTTCATCATTGAGATCGTTATCGGCCATCTTGTGATCTTTGTGCCGGACTCTGCACTTCGCCATTAATTAGCCTATCGTCCCACGATGCCTCAAAGATAGGGGCTCATAAGTGGCACTTTATACTTAAGTAGCATCCTCACTCGCTCGTGATTGCAAACCCAAGACTTTAAGTTCTTCTCATCATATCTTCCAACTCGTACTCATGTTTCGCCACCTCCCACATAATTCGCCCGGTTATTCTTTCTCAACTCGATGCTACAAAACGGTTAATCACTATCATCAGTTTGCATATGTCGTCCGGGTCGGTTCTGTAGTGCATATGTGATTGATGAGGATGCGCCTAATTTCACTAAGCATCTCTCATTCCATCGAGGCCATTTTTATGCCTACAAACAAAACAAAAATAATGAATACAGTGCAAGCATGCACAAAGTAAATGCAACATAATACGACAATATCAAACATGTATGCAGACCATATAATCATTATTTATAACACGCTATGGCGAATAATACCTTATCCGACTCTACCAAAAAGCAAGAAAAAAGAAGAAGAAACAAGAAAACTAAATAGGTTAGATTAGGGTATTCGCACTCCACTCACAATTTACATTGTAGATACTAGTTAATTAGTTAGCAGATAGTCCCAAAAATTTAGTTAACTTTTTAACCAAAAACTCCCAAACTTATCTTCGCGACCTTGTTCTGATTAGTTAGTTAAAATTAACTAAAAAATTAACTAAATTAGAAATTAGCACTATAGAGGTCACTTTAAGTTTGAAGCTATTGTACATATAATTTTATGCCTTTGACTAACTTAACTAGACATGTTCAAATAATTTAGTTAATTAGTTGTTATTTTTACCAACGCTTTAGTGCTGAATTAGTACTACATTAAGTTAGCCTAACCTATTTTTTTTTTTAACTAGCACGGGTGTGAAGGGAATCATCCGCCATCGTTAACTTAACCTAGCCCTAGCTACCTCTAGCTAAAACCGATTAACAACGCGGAACTAAGGCTCAACACCGGGTCCTCCCACCCACTGCGGAGCCGACCATGTCCTTTGCCGTGAGCCACATCTACCTAAGAATGAGAAGAAAAGTGGACTTGACCCGATTGACACCTAGTCCCTCCCACGCAAGGGTGGAGCCGACCGCGGACCTTGAACAAGCCACTACAATTTTATTTTAAACCTAAAAATAACAAGTGGAACCGGAAGTGGATTTGAACCCGGCACGGGTCCTTCCACTCTAGGTGGAGCCGACTGCGGCTCCCTTGAACAAGCCACTCATTAACCTAGGAAACATTTATGATTGTAGTGAAAGTGGACTTCGAACCCGCACATGGTCCTCCCACTCTAGTGGAGCCTAATTCGCGTCCTTTGAACACGCTTCAACTCCATCAATTTTTAACCTACTTAAAACTATAAAAAAAATAAAAGGCGATCAACTACTTACCAAAATAAGGACGCTGCGGTACAAGATCCCGCTGGTCCAAATCGTAATAGAAAGTCGCAAATGTAAGGTAACAAAGCATTAGAAGAATAAGAACAAAGAAGAAAACATCGAAGAAGAAATAAAGGATAGAATAGAGAAGAAATAAGAGAAGAAACAAGAAAGAATGAAGAAAATAAGAGGAAATAAGAGAAGGGAAGGAATAGAATGAAGGAAGAAATAAGGAAGGAAAGAAAAGGATCGAATGGAAAGCGAAGGAAGAAAATGTGAAGAATAAGAAACAAATGAAGAATGAAGAAAATGAATTAAAAAGAATGAAGAATAAGAAATGAAAAAAAAAATGAAGAATAAGGAAGGGAAGAGAAGAAAGAAATGAGGGAAGGGAGGGAAAGAATGAGGAATGAGAAAGCATGAGAAAGAATGGAAATGAGAAACAAAATGAGAAAGCATGAGAAAGAAATGAGAAAGAAATGAGAAAGCATGAGAAAGAAATGAGAAAGCAAGAAATGAGAAAGAATGAGGAAGAATGAGAAAGAGTGAGGAATAAAGAACGAGAAAGCATGAGGAAGAAAGAAATGAGAAAGAAATGAGGAAGAAAGAATGAGAAAGAAATGAGGAAAGAAGAAATATGGGAAGAAAGAATGAGGAAAAGAATGAAGCATGGAAGAAGGAGGAAGAAATGAAGCATGAGGAAGAATGAGGAAGAAATGAAGCATGAGAAAGAAAGAAGGAGGAAGAATGAACGAGGCATGGAAGAATGGGAAGAAAAAAAAAATCAAGAACAAAGAAGAAGAGGAAGGAAAGGAAACCAAAAAAGAGGAAGGTTGGGCATGCACCATTCAATCCAAAAACCTATTCAATCTAAAAACATGATATACTAACCTTTAGAATAGTTGCTTGGTGTAGATCGGTACTTAGCCACTGGATCGCCCAAGAACCCTCGAAGTAGGGCAAAAGAAGTTCCTAAAAAGCCACGCCCGGGGTTCAAAATATTACAGAAGGCCAAGATGCGACGCCATCGCCGCATGCGACGCTATTTCAACTGCTGTCGCACGCGACGCCCCCGCGACGATTTTGTTATAGCCGACGCTATTGTTTTTGCATCTTTTTTTTTAATGTGAAGCTCATTAAAGTTTGTCCCTAGGCTTATTTGAACAGTCCCCCGCCAGGTCGGATCCTGAACCAGGATTCAACGCCAATATATAGGGGGAACTGAAGCCGGAGGGTGTTCATTAGCATACCCCCCTCAGGGCTGCCGTGACAGTCAGCCGAGAACATTTTTGGGTCCGCCTCCCGATTCGGACTCTCCCTCACCGAGGTGGCCATTCAAAGTCGCCTTTGTTTGACTTGGGAAGGGTGCCACCATGCTTGCCCAACAATCGGGCCGCCTCGACCGTTCTAACCCCAACGCTTTTGTCGGATCTCATCCCAAAATTTTGGAAATTTTCCTCAGATGTCGGTGATGACCATGGAAGCCACCGACCAAAACCATAATTTAATTCCATGCCATGCATTAACTACGAATTTATAAACCATAAATGCAATAAAATGCATAACTAAAAGAGTGTGCATCTAAAAGGCGAAGCCCTTTGACCGTGGGGCAACAAGGCGGCAAGACACATTAAAAAAAATTTTCACTTGAAACTATGAAGCAATCTTTCATCAAGGTACAATTGTTTCGGTGAAACAAAACCAGCTCATTACAAGTTAGTTATGCCATCCATGTCAAATAGCTTTAGGGAGCAGAAAACCAAAACAAAACCCTTCTAGAATCGCAAGTCACAAAGTGGTTTACGTCCAATGCAATCTTAGACCAAGTATAACGCCCAAATGAGCCAAGGTCAACCCTGGGTACAACGATCCCACAAACTCCATTCCTTTGACCTTAGCTAACCCTTTGACCTAGACCTTCTCCTAAAAATTTCAAAATTGGGTCAGGCCTGGAGATGGATTAGGAATCCAGCCGGCAAAAATCAGAATTTATTTTCGCATAATGCATTAATTGCTAATTTATGAATGTCTTGCCACCGCAAAGTTTCTCCCGACTTCTACTTGCCACATCGGAGGAGGACCCCCAAACTCCGCCCGCCTCCTTGTTCTTGCTCTGATTCTCTGGCCAGCAGCCGGGCTAGGTCCCAAGTGCACAGAATTGTCTCGCCCCCAAAACGCAAACCCTTCTAGAACCCCGCAAACCCATTGGTTTACGCTTTGGAGGCCCTCCTTGTCGATTCAGGGGGACCTTGCGCCGCGGACTTGACGCGGGAGTGGGGGTGTTGACGCCGTGAGCACGGACCCTAAAATCCCCCGGAAGTCGCTGGGCTCCACTTCCCCCCCCCAGGCCCTGGGACGGACGGGCCACCTCCCCTCCGAACCGCGATTTGACTCGCTAATGGACTCAGAACGTCGACGCGTCTTAGGGGACCAAGTTCTGCGGGCCGTAAAGACCAAAACCGGCTCCCCCAAAACAAAACCCTTCTAGAATCCCTCGGGTAAGTCACGGTGGTTTACGCTTGAGGCCCCCTCCTTGTCAGATTTGGTCGGGACCTTGCACCGTATCTTGACATGGAGTGTGTTGACGCCAAAGCTGGACCCTAAACTCCCCCTCGAAGTTGCTTGCCCCTAATTCGGGGCTTCATTACAAGCCAATTATGCCATCCATGTCAAATAGTTTTAGGGAGCAACCGTTGAACAAGGGCATTCTCTCTATCCATATGCCTTGATACTGAAAACACAACCATCATCACAAGCAACCAAATCTAACCCCCAACCCGCAAGACTAGTCTTTTTGCTTTTCTCAGAATCATTTATCTTCATTCTAGTAGTTATGATGCTTTTCCTCGTGAATCATTTATCTTCATTCTAATAGTTATGATGCTTATATTCTCAATGCAATCTTAGACCAAGTCCCGCCACGTCCAAATGAGCCAAGGTCAACCCCAAGTACAACGATCCCACAAACTCCATTCCTTTGACCTTAGCTAACCCTTTGACCTAGACCTTCTCCGAAAATTTCAAAATTGGGCCGTGGGGCCGAGATGGGTTAGGAATCCAGCGGCAAAAATCAGAATTTATTTTCGTGACAATGCATTAATTGCGAATTTATGAATGTCTTGCCATCGCAAAAGCCGCCCACTTCTAATACTTGCCACATCGGGAGGAGGACAGGCCAAACTCCGGCCCGCCGGGCCTCTTGCTCCTATTCTTCGGCCGCAGCTGGCCAGTCCCAAGTGCAATGCACCAAGTCTCGCCCCAAAACGCAAACCCTTCTAGAACCCGCAACCCACTGGGTTTACGCTTTGGAGGCCCTCTCCTTGTCGGATTCGGGGGACCTTTGGCGCGACTTTTGACGGGAGTGGGGGTGTTGACGCCGTGAGCACGACCCTAAAAATCCCCTGAAGCCGCTGTTGCCCCGAATTTCTCTCCCCAAGGCCCCCCGGGACGGACGGGCGAATTCCCTCTCCGAATCGCGATTTGACCTGCCAATGGACTCGAACGCCGACGCTGTCCCTGGGGACCAAGTTCCGCGGGCCAGAAGAAGACCCCAAAACAAAAACCTTCAAGAATCTTCAAGTCAGTAGCTTACTTCCATCACACCTCTCCCTTGTCAATTGGCCTAGGATGTTGATGCGGATACTTTCCATGGAGGGGGAGTTGATTTTTCTTTGCAAAACCGACCTTTGTAACTTGCTCCCTAGGGTAATTTCGCCCCTCCGGACCTCATTGGTGGTCGAATTATGCCATCCAGCTCTCCCAGCGTTAGGGAGCAGACAACGCTTGAACAAGGGCATTCTCTATCCATATGCTTTGACAAGTTCTCCACAACCATCATCTGGAATCTTTTCTAAGAGGGGCCCCCTGAACGGAGGATCCAACGGTCGGATAGGGAACCGGCCCGGAGGGTGGTTTATCTTCATTCGGGAGTAGTTATGAAGGGCTGCCTCGAACTTTTTTATCCCATTCTTGGGGTCCTTATATTCCTCTTGTGAGGGATCCCCAAGGTCCCGCCTGCTTTGACTTGGGAAGGGTGCTGCCACCCCAAGTACCCGCAATCCCTGCCCCATTCCTTTGACCTAATGCTAACCCTTTGACCTAGACCTTCTCCTAAAATTTCAAAATTGGGCTGCAGCTGAGATGGGTTAGGAATCCAGCCGCAAAAAAATCAGAATTTATTTTCGCATGAAATGCATTAATTGTGAATTTATGAATGTCTTACATTGCAAAAGCTTCACTTTCTACTTGCCACATCGGGAGGAGGACAGGCCCAAACTCCATCCCGCCGGGCCCCTGTTCAGAGATTCTCGCTGCAGCTCCCCTGCCAGGTCCCAGTGCAAAGACCAGCCCCGCCCCAAAACGCAAACCCTTCTAGAAACCTCGCAACCCACCTGGTTTACGCTTTGGAGGCCCTCTCCTTGTCGATTCGGGGACCTTTGCTCCGCGGACTTGACGGGAGTGGGGGGTGTTGACGCCGTGCAGCACGGACCCTAAAATCCCCCGAAGCCGCTTGCCCCGGACTTCCTCTCCCCAAGGCCCTGGGGACGGACGGGCGACACCTCCCTCTCCTGAATCGCGATTTGACTCTTGCCATGGACTCAGAACGCCGACATTGCCCCCTCGGGACCAAGTTCCGCGGGCCGAAGACCACCCGACTTCCAAGAAGCGCCAAAGTAGCTCACTTCCATCACACTCAGTAATAATTGGCCTAGGATGTGGATGCGATACCGCCCCGGGAGGGCGGAGTGTTTCTTTTTCTTTGCAAAACCGACCTTTGTAACTTGCTCCCTAGGGTAATTTCGCCATTCCCACGATTTATGTGGTCGATTTGCCATTCCGAGCCTCCCTGCGTCCGAACGACAAGACATCAAGCGTTTCTACAAGGTCAATTCCTCAGACGCCTTCCGGTTTGACAAGTTCTCCCGACCGATCTGGAATCTTTTGGGCCTTCCCAAGAGGGGGCCCCCTCGAACGGAGGATCCAACGGTCGGATAGGGGAACCGGCCCGGAGGGTGGTCATTAGCGCGCCCCCTGGGAGCCGCCAGAAGGGCTGCCTCGAACTTTTTGGATCCCGCCTTTGGGGTCCTGGACTCTCCCTCTTGTGAGGGATCCCCCGCAAGGTCCCCGGCCTCGCTTGACTTGGGGAAGGGTGCCGCCTCTGTTCCCCTACAACGGGCTGCCCCGACCGCTCTAATGCTAACCCTTTGACCTAGACCTTCTCCCGAAATTTCAAAATTGGGCCGTGGCCGGAAATGGATTAGGATTCCAGCTGGCAAAAAATCAGAATTTATTTTCGCACAATGCATTAATTGCTAATTTATGAATGTCTTGCCACTCGCAAAAGTGCCTCCCCCACTTCTACTTGCCACACGGGAGGAGGACAGGCTCAAACTCCGGCCCGCCAGTTCCCCTGTTCAGATTCTCGGCTGCAGCTTCCTGCCAGTCCCAAGTGCAATGCACTGTCTCGCCCCAAAACGCAAACCCTTCTAGAACCTGGGCAACCCACAGGTTTACAGCTTTGAGGCCCTCTCTTGTCGATTCGGGGCGGGACCTTGCGCCGCGGACTTGACGGGAGGGGGGTGTTGACGCCGTGAGCACGGACCCTAAAATCCCCCCTGGCTGCTTGCCCCGGACTTCTCTCCCCAAGGCCCCGGGACCGACGGGCGACCTCCCTCTCCTCTAATTGCTGATTTTGACTTCCAATGGACTCGTAACGCCGACGCTGCCCCGGGACCAAGTTCCGCGGGCAGAAGACCACCCGACCTCCAAGAAGCGCCAAAGTAGCTCACTTCCATCACACTCGAGTCAATTGGCCTAGGATGTGGATGCGGATACCGCCGCGGAGGGCGGAGTGTTTTCTTTTGCAAAACCGACCTTGTAACTTGCTCCCTAGGGTAATTTCGCCATTCCTGACGATTTGGTGGTCGATTTGGCTATTCCCGAGCCTCCCTGCCCTCAACGACAAGACATCATGGTTTCTACAAGGCCGACTCTCTCGACGCCTCATGGTTTGACAAGTTCTCCCTGGACCGATCTGAATCTTTTGGGCCTTCCCAAGAGGGGCCCCCGAATCCGAGGATCCAACTGGCCGGATAGGGGAACCGGCCCGTGAGGGTGGTCATTACGCAGCCCCCCCCGAGCCGCCAGAAGGGTCAGCTCGAACTTTTTTGATCCCGCCTTTGGGGTCCTGACTCTCCCTCTTGTGAGGGATCCCCGCAAGGTCCCCGGGCCTCGCTTGACTTGGGGAAGGGTGCCAGCCTTGCTGTTCGCAAACTGGCCCCACCGACCGCTCTAATGCTAACCCTTTGACCTAGACCTTCTCCTAAAATTTTCAAAAATTGGGCTGTGTGCCGAAATGGATTAGATTCCACCTGGCAAAAAATCAGAATTTATTTTCCTACAATGCATTAATTATGAATTTATGAATGTCTTGCCATCGCAAAAGCGCCACTTCTTCTACTTGCCACATCGGGAGGAGGACAGGCCCAAACTCCGGCCCGCCGGGCCCCCTTGCTCCGATTCTCGCAGCTTCTTCGCCGTGTCCCAGGTAATGACCAAGTCTCGCCCCCAAAACGCAAACCCTTTCTAGAACCCGCAACCCACGTGGTTTACGCTTTGGAGGCCCTCTCCTTGTCGATTCGGGACCTTGCGCGGACTTGACGTGGAGTGGGGTGTTGACGCCAGAAAGCACGGACCCTAAAATCCCCCTCGAAGAAGCCGCTTGCCTCAATTTCTCTCCCCAAGGCCCCTGGGGACGGACGGCTTACCTCCCTCTCCTGAATCACGATTTGGCTCCGCCAATGGACTCAGAACGCCGACATTGCCCTAGGGACCAAGTTCCCCGTGGCGGAAGACCAAACTTCCAAGAAGCTCCCAAAAGCAAAACTTTCCATCACACCTTCAAGTCAATTGGCCTAGGATGTGGATGGCCCCGTCGCTAATCGGAGTTGTTTTCTTTGCAAAACCCATCTTGTAACTTGCTCCCTAGGGTAATTTCGGCCATTCCGGGACCCTAATTCCCCCAAGTTGCTTTGCCATTCCGAGCCTCCTTCGTTAACGACAAAACATCATGTTTATACAAGGCCATGTCAAGATTGCTTTTTGACAAGTTCTCCTGACCGATCTGAATCATTTTGGGCCTTCCATAAGAGGGGCCCCGAACGCCCCAACATGGCCGGATAGGGGAACCGCCCCGAGGGTGGTCTTTTTGCTTTTACGGAATCATTTAGAAGGGTTCATTCTAGAACTTTTGATCCCGCGGGCCTTGGGGTCCTTTATCTTCCCTCTAATAGTTAGGGATCCCCTCAATGGTCCCTCGCCTCGCTTGACTTGGGGAAGGTGCAAGGTCAACCCCCCGCAACGATCCCCCAAACCCATTCCTTTGATTAGCTAACCCTTTGACCTAGACCTTCTCCTCCGGGGTTTTCAAAATTGGGCTGTGTGTTGAGATGGGTTAGGAATCCACCGCAAAAAAATCAGAATTTATTTTCGCATAATGCATTAATTATGAATTTATGAATGTCTTGCCACCGCAAAAGTGCCCCCGACTTCTACTTGCCACATCGGGAGGAGGGACAGCCCAAACTCCGCCCGGCCAATTCCCTTGCTCCGTATTCTTGGCCGCAGCTTCTCGCCCAGTCCCTGCGTGCAACACCAAGTCTCGCCCCAAAACGCAAACCCTTCTAGAACCCGGCAACCCACGTGGTTTACGCTTTGAGGCCCTCTCCTGTCGGTTCGGGGACCTTTGCACCGACTTGACGATGGAGTGGGGGTGTTGACCTTGACAGCATCGACCCTAAAATCCCCTAAGCTGCTTGCCCCGGAATTCCTCTCCCCAAGGCCCCGGGGACGGATGAGGCAACCCTCCCCCTACCCTATCGCGATTTGACTCTCGGCAATGGACTCCGGGAACGCCGAGCATTGCCCCCGGGGACCAAGTTCGCGGGGCGAGAAGACCACCCGACCTCCAAGAAGCCAAAGTAGCTCACTTCCATCAAACTCGTAGTCCGGTGGCCTAGGATGTGGATGCGGGACCGCCGTGGAGGGCGTGAGTGTTTCTTTCTTTTGCAAAACCGACCTTGTAACTTGCTCCCCTAGGGTAATTTCACCATTCCTGACGATTTGGCAGGGTCGATTTGCCATTCCCGAGCCTCCCGGTGTCCGAACGACAAGACACGCGCTTCTACAAGGCCGACCCTCTCCCGGGACGCCGCTTGTTTGACAAGTTCTCCTGACCGATCTGAATCTTTTGGGCCTTCCCCAAGAGGGGCCCCCCGAACGGAGGATCCAACGGCCGGATAGGGGAACCGCCCGGGAGGGTGGTCATTAGCGCAGCCCCCTGGGAGCCGCCGCCAGAAGGGCTGCCTCGAACTTTTTTGATCCCTCTCCCCTCTTGGGGTCCTGGACTCTCCCTCTTGTGAGGGATCCCCGCAAGGTCCCGGCCTCGCTTTGACTTGGGGAAGGGTGCCACCTCTGCTGTCCCCGCAACGGGCTGCCCCTCGACCGCTCTAATGCTAACCCTTTGACCTAGACCTTCTCCTCAAAATTTAGAAAATTGGGCTGTAGGCCGGAAATGGATTAGATTCCAGCTGGCAAAAAATCAGAATTTATTTTCGCACAATGCATTAATTGCGAATTTATGAATGTCTTGCCATCGCAAAAGCCTCCCGACTTCTCTACTTGCCACATCGGGAGGAGGACAGGCCCAAACTCCGCCCCGCCGGTTCCCCTTGCTCAGATTTCTCTGCCAGAGCTTCGCCAGTCCCAAGTGCAATAACAGACCAAGTCTCGCCCCCAAAACGCAAAACCCTTCTAGAACCCTCGCAACCCACAGTGGTTTACGCTTTTGGAGGCCCTCTCCTTGTCGATTCGGCCGGACCTTTGCCAGGACTTGACGGGAGTGGGGGTGTTGACGAGCACGGACCCCTAAAATCCCCCTAAGCTGCTTGCCCCGGCTTCCTCCCCCAAGGCCCTGGGACTGGACGGGCTGACCTCCCCCTCTCCCGGATCGCGATTTGACTCTCGCCAATGGACTCGTAACGCCGACATTGCCCCTCGGGACCAAGTTCCGCGGGCAGAAGACCACCCGACCTCCAAGAAGCCAAAGTAGCTCACTTCCATCACACTCGTAGTCAATTGGCCTAGGATGTGGATGCGGATACCGCCGTGGAGGGCGGAGTGTTTTTTCTTTGCAAAACCGACCTTGTAACTTGCTCCCTAGGGTAATTTCGCCATTCCTCGACGATTTGGCGTGGTCGATTTGCCATTCCTGAGCCTCCCTGCCCGAACGACAAGACATCAGCGTTTCTACAAGGTCGACCTCGACGCCCAGCGGTTTGACAAGTTCTCCTGACCGACTGGAATCTTTTGGGCCTTCCCGAAGAGGGGCCCCCGAACGGAGGATCCAACGGCCGGATAGGGGAACCGGCCCCGAGGGTGGTCATTAGCGCAGCCCCCGGGGAGCCGCCAGAAGGGCTGCCTCGAACTTTTTGGATCCCCGCCTCTTGGGGTCCGGACTCTCCCCCTTGTGAGGGATCCCCTCGCAAGGTCCCGGGCCTCGCTTTGACTTGGGGAAGGGTGCCAGCCTGCTGCCCCGCAACGGGGCTGCCCCGACCGCTCTAATGCTAACCCTTTGACCTAGACCTTCTCCTCAAAATTTAGAAAATTGGGCTGTGTGCCGAAATGGATTAGGATTCCAGCCGGCAAAAAATCAGAATTTATTTTCGCATAAATGCATTAATTGCTAATTTATGAATGTCTTGCCATCGCAAAAGCCCCCGACTTCTACTTGCCACATCGGGAGGAGGACAGGCCCAAACTCCGGCCCACACCTCCCCTTGCTCAGTATTCTCTGGGCAGCTTCGGCCAGTCCCAAGTGCAATGTATCAAGTCTCGCCCCCAAAACGCAAACCCTTTCTAGAACCTCGCAACCCACGTGGTTTACGCTTTGAGGCCCTCTCCTTGTCGATTCGGGGGACCTTGCACCGTGGACTTGACGTGGGAGTGGGGGTGTTGACGCCAGAGCACGGACCCTAAAAATCCCCCGAAGCCGCTTGTCTCCGGACTTCTCTCTCCCAAGGCCCCCGGGACCGGGACGGGCGACCTCCCTCTCCCAATCGCGATTTGACTCTCGCCAATGGACTCAGAACGCCGACATTGCCCCGGGGACCAAGTTCCGCGGGCCGAAGACCACCCGACCTCCAAGAAGCCAAAGTAGCTCACTTCCATCACACTCGTAGTCAATTGGCCTAGGGATGTGGATGCGGATACCGTCGTGGAGGGCGGAGTGTTTCTTTCTTTTGCAAAACCGACCTTGTAACTTGCTCCCTAGGGTAATTTCGCCATTCCTGACGATTTGGCAGTGGTCGATTTGCCATTCCGAGCCTCCCCTGCGTCGAAACGACAAGACACCATGGGTTTCTACAAGGCCGACCTCGTGACGCCCGCCGTTTGACAAGTTCTCCCTGACCGACTGAATCTTTTGGGCCTTCCCAAGAGGGGCCCCGACGAGGATCCAACTGGCCGGATAGGGGGAACCGGCCCCGGGAGGGTGGTCATTAGCTGCACGGGGGAGCCGCCAGAAGGGCTGCCTCGAACTTTTTGGATCCCCGCCTCTTGGGGTCCTGGACTCTCCCCTCTTGTGAGGGATCCCCTGCAAGGTCCCCGGGCCTCGCTTGACTTGGGGAGGGTGCCACTGGGCTGCCCCGCAACGGCTGCCCCGACCGCTCTAATGCTAACCCTTTGACCTAGACCTTCTCCTAAAAATCCCTCAAAATTGGGCCGTCTGGCCGAAATGGATTAGGATTCCAGCCGGCAAAAAATCAGAATTTATTTTCATACAATGCATTAATTGCGAATTTATGAATGTCTTGCCATTTGCAAAGCGCCTCCGACTTCTACTTGCCACATCGGGAGGAGGATAGGCCCAAACTCCGCCCGTCCAGTCCCTTGCTCCGTGATTCTCGCTGGCAGCTTCTGCCAGGTCCCAAGTGCAACAGACTGTGTCTCGCCCCCAAAACGCAAACCCTTCTAGAACCCGCAACCCACGTGGTTTACGCTTTTGGAGGCCCTCCTCTCTTGTCGATTTCGCCGCCTTTGCGGACTTGACGCGGGAGGGGGTGTTGACGCCGAGCACGGACCCCTAAAATCCCCCGAAGCCGCTTGCCCTCTCCTCTCCCCAAGGCCCCCG
This sequence comes from Isoetes taiwanensis, assembly GCA_021234155.1. Taxonomy (NCBI): domain Eukaryota; kingdom Viridiplantae; phylum Streptophyta; class Lycopodiopsida; order Isoetales; family Isoetaceae; genus Isoetes; species Isoetes taiwanensis. Next base: position 2,812,735 of record JAJEKV010000082.1, on the reverse strand, counting down.
GGACGGGACGGGCGACCTCCCTCTCCTGAATCGCTGATTTGACTCGCCAATGGACTCGGAACGCCGACATTGCCCCCTCGGGACCAAGTTCCGGTTTAAGACCACCCCGACCTCCAAGAAGCGCCAAAGTAGCTCACTTCCATCACACTCAGAGTCAATTGGCCTAGGATGTGGATGCGGGATACCGTCGTGGGAGGGCGGAGTGTTTCTTTCTTTTGCAAAACCGACCTTGTAACTTGCTCCCTAGGGTAATTTCGCCATTCCCGACGATTTATGGTCGATTTGCCATTCCGAGCCCTCCTGCCCGCCTAACGACAAGACAACTCATGTTTTACAAGGCCGACCTCGTGACGCCCCGGCTTGACAAGTTCTCCCGACCCATCTGGAATCTTTTGGGCCTTCCCCAAGAGGGGCCCCCTGAACGGAGGATCCAACGGCCGGATAGGGGAACCGGCCCGGGAGGGTGGTCATTGCAGCCCCACGGGAGCCGCCAGAAGGGCTGCCTCGAACTTTTTGGATCCCGCCCCTTGGGGTCCCACTCTCCCTCTTGTGAGGGATCCCCGCAAGGTCCCGGGCCTCGCTTGACTTGGGGAAGGGTGCCAGCCGGTGCCCCCGCAACGGGCTGCCCCAAGACCGCTCTAATGCTAACCCTTTGACCTAGACCTTCTCCTCAAAATTTCAAAATTGGGCCGTAGGCCGAAATGGATTAGGATTCCAGCTGGCAAAAAATCAGAATTTATTTTCGTACAATGCATTAATTGCAATTTATGAATGTCTTGCCATCGCAAAAGCCCCGACTTCTACTTGCCACATCGGGAGGAGGACAGGCCCAAACTCCGCCAATTCCCCTTGTTCAGATTCTCGGCTGCAGCGACTCTGCCAGTCCCAAGTGCAATGACCAGTCTCGCCCCCAAAACGCAAACCCTTCTAGAACCTCGCAACCCACGTGGTTTACGCTTTTGGAGGCCCTCTCCTTGTCGGATTCTACGGACCTTTGCGCCGCGGACTTGACGTTGGTGGGGGTGTTGACGCCAGAGCACGGACCCTAAAATCCCCCGAAGCCGCTTGCCCCGACCCTCTCCCAAGGCCCCCTCTGGGACCGGACGCTTAACCTCCCTCTCCCAAATCGCTGATTTGACTCTCGCCAATGGACTTAACGCCGACATTGCCCTCGGGACCAAGTTCCGGGGGCCAGAAGACCACCCACCTCCAAGAAGCCCAAAGTAGCTCACTTCCATCACACTCAGAGTCAATTGGCCTAGGATGTGGATGCTGATACCGGCCGCGGGAGGGCGGAGTGTTTCTTTCTTTGCAAAACCGACCTTGTAACTTGCTCCCTAGGGTAATTTCGCATTCCTGACCGATTTGGCAGTCGTCGATTTGCCATTCGGGAGCCTCCCGCGTCTCGAACGACAAAACAACATGTTTTATACAAGGTCAATTCCTCGGACGCCCCCGCTTTGACAAGTTCTCCCTGACCGACCTGGAATCTTTTGGGCCTTCCCAAGAGGCCCCCCGAACGAGGATCCAACTGGCCGGATAGGGGAACCGGCCCGAGGGTGGTCATTAGCTGCAGCCTCGGGAGCGCCGCCAGAAGGGTGCCTCTCGAACTTTTTGGATCCCGCCTCTTGGGTCCTGGACTCTCCCCTCTTGTGAGGGATCCCCCGGCAAGGTCCCGCCTCGCTTGACTTGGGGGAAGGGTGCCAACTCTGCTGCCCCGCAACCGCTGCCCCGACCGCTCTAATGCTAACCCTTTGACCTAGACCTTCTCCCGGTAAATTTAAAAATTGGGTCGTGGCCGGAGAATGGATTAGGATTCCAGCTGGCAAAAAAATCAGAATTTATTTTCGTGACAATGCATTAATTGCTAATTTATGAATGTCTTGCCATCGCAAAAGCCCCCGACTTCTACTTGCCACATCGGGAGGAGGACAGGCCCAAACTCCGCCCGCCAGGCCTCCTTGTTCGTATTCTCGGCTGCAGCTTCTGCCAGTCCCAAGTGCAACGCACCAAGTCTCGCCCCCAAAACGCAAACCCTTCTAGAACCTCGCAACCCACGGGTTTACGCTTTTGAGGCCCTCTCCCTGTCGATTCGGGCGGGGACCTTCTGCCGTGACTTGACGTGGAGTGGGGGTGTTGACGCCAGAGCACGGACCCTAAAATCCCCCCCTGCTTGCCCCGGAATTTCTCTCCCCAAGGCCCCGGGGGACGGGCGACCTCCCTCTCCGGAATTGCGATTTGACTCTGCCAATGGACTCCAGAACGCCGACGTTGCCCTCGGGGACCAAGTTCCGCGGGCCAGAGACCACCCGACCTCCAAGAAGCGCCAAAGTAGCTCACTTCCATCACACTCGTAGTCAATTGGCCTAGGATGTGGATGCGGATACCGGCGCGGAGGGCGGAGTGTTTCTTTCTTTTTGCAAAACCGAATCTTTGTAACTTGCTCCCTAGGTAATTTCGCCATTCCGACGATTGGTAGTGGTCGATTTGCCATTCCCAGCCTCCCCGGTTCCGAATGACAAGAAATCATGTTTCTACAAGGTCTCAGACGCATGCGGGTTTGGACAAGTTCTCCTGACCGATCTGAATCTTTGGGCCTTCCCCGAAGAGGGGCCCCCGAACGGAGGATCCAACGGGTCGGATAGGGGAACCGCCCGGAGGGTGGTCATTAGCGCAGCCTCGGGAGCCGCCAGAAGGGCTGCCTCGAACTTTTTGATCCCGCCTCTTGGGGTCCTGACTCTCCTTCTTGTGAGGGATCCCCCGCAAGGTCCTGGCCTCGCTTGACTTGGGGAAGGGTGCCAGCCTCTGTGCAACGCAACGGCTGCCCCACCGCTCTAATGCTAACCCTTTGACCTAGACCTTCTCCGGTAAAATTTCAAAATTGGGCTGTGGGCGGAAATGGATTAGGATTCCAGGCCGCAAAAATCAGAATTTATTTTCGCATAATGCATTAATTGCATAATTTATGAATGTCTTGCCACGCAAAGCCTCCCACTTCTACTTGCCACATCCGGAGGAGGACAGGCCCAAACTCCGCCTCGCCGCCTCCCTTGCTCGTATTCTCTACTGCAGCTTCTACAGTCCTAAGTGCAACAGACCAAGTCTCGCCCCCAAAAACGCAAACCCTTCTAGAACCGGCAACCCACGTGGTTTACGCTTTGGAGGCCCTCTCCTTGTCGGATTCGGGTGCGGACCTTGCGCCATGACTTGACGGGAGTGGGGGTGTTGACGCCAGAGCACTCGACCCTAAAATCCCCCTAAGCCGCTGCCCCGGATTCTCTCCCCAAGGCCCTGGGATCGACGCAACCTCCCTTCTCCTAATCGCGATTTGGCTCTGCTAATGGACTCGGAACGCCGACATTGCCCGGGACCAAGTTCTGCGGGCCGTAAGACCAATTCACCTCCAAGAAGCGGCAAAGTAGCTCACTTCCATCACACTCGTAGTCAATTGGCCTAGGGATGTGGATGCGGGATACCGTCGTGGAGGGCGTGGAGTGTTTCTTTCTTTGCAAAACCCGACCTTGTAACTTGCTCCCTAGGGTAATTTCGCCATTCGACGATTTGGCGTGGTCGATTTGCCATTCGGGAGCCTCCCCTGCGTGCTGGAACGACAAGACACCGCGGTTTCTACAAGGTCGACCTCGACGCCCGCTGTTTGACAAGTTCTCCCGACCGATCTGGAATCTTTTTGGGCCTTCCCAAGAGGGGCCCCTTGAACGGAGGATCCAACGGTCGGATAGGGGAACCGCCCGGGAGGGTGGTCATTAGCGCAGTCACCTCCTGGGAGCCGCCGAGAAGGGTCAGCCTCGGGAACTTTTTGGATCCCGGGCCTGGGGTCCTGGACTCTCCCTCTTGGAGGGATCCCCGCAAGGTCCCGGCCTCGCTTTGACTTGGGGAAGGGTGCCACCGGTTCCCCTGCAACGGGCTGCCCCGACCGCTCTAATGCTAACCCTTTGACCTAGACCTTCTCCTAAAATTTTCAAAAATTGGGCTGTGTGCTGAAATGGATTAGGATTCCAGCTGGCAAAAATCAGAATTTATTTTCGTGACAATGCATTAATTGCGAATTTATGAATGTCTTGCCACCGCAAAAGCTACCGACTTCTACTTGCCACATCGAGGAGGAGGAGGCCCAAACTCCGCCCGGCCAATTCCCCTTGCTTCGTATTCTTGGCTGCAGCCTCGACCCAGTCCTTCAATGTAACTTGAGACCAAGTCTCCTCCCCCAAAACGCAAACCCTTCTAGAACCTCGCAACCCACGTATTTACGCTTTGGAGGCCCTCCTTGTCGATTCGGCGGGACCTAAGGCGCCGCGGACTTGACGCGGGTGGGGGTGTTGACGCCGAAAGACGGACCCTAAAATCCCCCTTGAAGCCGCTTGCCCCGAATTTCTCTCCCCAAGGCCCCGGGGATCGACGGGCGACCTCCCCTCCCCGGGAATCGCGATTTGGCTCTGCCAATGGACTCGTAACGCCGACATTGCCACGGGGACCAAGTTCCGTGGGCCGAAGACCACCCGACCTCCAAGAAGCGCCAAAGTAGCTCACTTCCATCACACTCGTAGTCAATTGGCCTAGGATGTGGATGCGGGATACCGTCAGAGGGCGGAGTGTTTCTTTGCAAAACCGACCTTGTAACTTGCTCCCCTAGGGTAATTTCGCCATTCCCGGACGATTTGGCAGGGTCGATTTGCCATTCCTGAGCCTCCTGCGTCTCGAACGACAAGACACCGCGGGTTTCTACAAGGCCGACCAGACGCCTCGGGCTACTGTTTGACAAGTTCTCCTGACCGATCTGAATCTTTTGGGCCTTCCCGGAAGAGGGGCCCTAAACCAGGATCCAACGGCGGATAGGGGAACCGCCCGAGGGTGGTCATTAGCGCAGCCCCGGGAGCTGCCAGAAGGGTCTGCCTGTGGGAACTTTTTTGGATCCCGCCTCTTGGGGTCCTGACTCTCCCCTCTTGTGAGGGATCCCCTGCAAGGTCCCGCCTTCGCTTTGACTTGGGGAAGGGTGCCCCGCTGGTTTAGTACTGGTGAACGCTGCCTCGACCGCTCTAATGCTAACCCTTTGACCTAGACCTTCTCCGCCAAATTTTCAAAAATTGGCCGGAATGGATTAGGATTCCAGCTGGCAAAAAATCAGAATTTATTTTCAGACAATGCATTAATTAGAATTTATGAATGTTCCCTTTGCCAAAGCCCCCAGACTTCTACTTGCCACATCGAGGAGGACAGGCCCAAACGCCTCCCGGTTCCCCTTGCTCCCTTATTCTGGATTCAAACTACCGGCCGTGTCCCAAGTGCAATGTATCAAGTCTCGCCCCCAAACGCCAAACCCTTCTGGGAACACGGCAACCCCACCGGGGTTTTCGTTTTGGAGGCCCTCTCCTTGGTCGATTTCGGGACGGGTCTCATTGGCGATTCTGACGCGGGGGTGTTGACGCCCGAAGCTGCGGACCCTAAAAATCCCGAGGAAGGCTGCTCCCAATTTCCTCTCCCAAGGCCGCGGGGACGGGACGGGCGCCCTCCCCTCTCGGGCTGCGATTTGGCTCGCCAATGGACTGAAATGCCACTTGCCCTAAAGGGACCAAGTTACGTGACCGAAGACCGCCCATGTTCACCCAACTAAGAAAATGAGTTTTAAACGCCGGCTGTAATGCCGCATGTTATCTGCCAATGTCGCCGCATCATGGCGTATTTGGTTATAGCGGCGTGGTTTTAACCATTTTTATTTTGTTGTGTACATGTTTGATATCGGGCATGTTTGAGCCTAGACAATGCTTGAGCCTAAGAGGCTTGTTTGAACCTAGGTAGCATGTTCCTACCCTAAAGGGAAATGCAACGCGCCACGCTCAACGCCTATAGGCTCCTCATGCTTCACTCTATGTATTTGGACTTGTTCACCTACAAAATACCATTATTATTATCACGCTTGTTGGTAGAGCGGTGATCCACAAATGTAGCTAGTGGATAGCATCAAAATTAAGCAATGATCGGGTTAACTTGGTGGTGGCAATCGGGTTTAAGGTTAGAGAATATCGAAGTAACTAAGATACCATTGAAGACTCTTTGCATGTTCTAGTCTAGAGGCAATGCTTGAGCCTATGTGGCTTCTTTGAGCCCCATGTTCAGTACCGCTTTATTCCTCCGGGATAATGTATACCAAAAGGGGAGGGGAGAAAAAGAATTGAATTGAATGGGTTTTATTGCACACGAAGACCAATAGACATAGCCTATCAGAAGGATTGCACCGAGGATGTGCATAATATTTGACATATAGAATTTAATGATCGCCTCTTCTAGGTGCTAACTAGAGTCGCCATTGTTAGCATTGCCAACATTTGTATTAAAATGCCCGGCACATCGTATTTCGGAATTGCTCGTGTAAGATGCCGCATGAGAGCCAGCTGGTGGTCCAACCTCTTGATGCTCGTTTTCCCAGCTTTGAATGCCTTGACCGCCAGGAGGGCCTTCAGACGTTATTGACTCCTCTAGCACAAACACCTTGGAATATTGGCGCCCCTGTAGTTTGTATGATAAACCACCATGTTGGGTCTTGTCGATCGGGTAAAGAAAAAATCTGGCAATTAGTTTCGGACGTGGAGATTGATATTGATGGTCTAAATTTTGAAGTGGATATGTGTATGTGTGTACCTGTTCACGGTTGTCCGGAAGGACAAAGCGCCTCACTACCGGGGTACATCTTGCTAGAGTTGACAGGGTAGTGCCATTTTGTTCTATCATACTTTTTTACCTGTAGGCCCTGGCCTTTTAATTGAAGGTCAAACCAATCGACATCGAATATGAAGGTCTTAAAATTGCCACCAACATCCACCTCCATTATAGTCTTTAACCTCCGACCCAATCACACGGGTGGCTTCCCGACGATTACGATCGGCAACACTTGATTGAACTCCATCGTGAATGATGCCATGACTCGCGCAAATACAAGTCTTCTGCAGTATGTCAAGAGAACTCAAAATCCATATTGGGTCCCATGCCACCATATCGGGGTAAAGATATATGTTAAAAGCACCATTAATGTCAATAGATACAATAACATCAAAAGAAAATACTCGGATTCGACATCAACATAATTTGTTGCAACTACCTTTTTCATGACACCTTGTCGCATTATGCCCATTCCATAGCCGTAATATACTCCCCTTGTGATATGCATCTGGTCAAAGCCTGTAGTACCCATTCTCTTTCCATCTTGTCCGGCAAGGGTTCATATCCATCGTGGTAGGGCCTTCTATTATGTCGCTCCATTCATGCCTCTTCTCTTCCATTTCTTCCTATGCTTCTCATAACGAGGCAATCCATTTTGCCATTGGTGCGAATTGTAAAGAAGAAATTGATTAACCCCAATGATCATATCAGGCGAAATGACTTCTGCATACCATTGCCTTTCCTCGCCACTACCCCACAATCTTCTGCCCCTTCATCACTCCATAAGCGAGGTGCATCACGGATGTCTGAAAAATATATTCCGGCATATGAAAAGTGACTCTTTCAGCCCATCCCTCCATACTACGCTTCTCGACGGCTTTTGACTTTCATATCCTTCAATACCTTCATAAACCTTTCCAAAAAAAACATCCATCGGTATGTACAGGTTCCATGACCCACTTCCTCAATAAGATGTACCAAAAGATGGGTTTGATCAATAAGAAAGCTCGTGGGAAACTCCTTCTCCAACAAGCAACATGCCTACGCCATTTTCACTTTCATCTCTTCAATTTAAGATTTCTTTAGGTATAGTTTTTTTACATCCACCTATGAGGTCCAAAACAAAAACTTAGCCACAAATAAAATAGACGAGGGGGACCACTAAATCAACATGGGTAACAACCTTATGACCTTTGATAGGGCACTTATTGCCTCCAATGGTCCCTTGTCTAAAACTCCCCTAAAGGGTCGGGGCATGAAGAACTCGCATGATCCAAACACCAAATATAAGTTATGGGTTACATTTTATAGTAGTGCATATATATGTGGACTTCAATTGCTTACATGCAAGAACTTATGCCAGTCCATGGGACTTTAAACCCGGTCACTCCCCACTACTTGTGAATGCGGTTCGAATGATTGCATGTAACCAGCTTGGTGTTCTAAGGGCCCTTAAATCATCATAAATAGCTTCGATGGTCAGCCCTAGCAATAACCCATTTTGCGGAGGAAGTGGTTGCCCTTCACCTCCATCCATGCCTCTTTCTTTGTATTACTTACCTTAAGGTCCATCCCGGCATTTGTTGTGTCTTTTTACCAAATACATGCTTCCATAAAGAGTTTCCCACGCTTCTTGAAGATATGCATCGGGTCTAAAAGGTGTTGAATCAATAGGTCGGTCCAATATGGTAGTCTATAAAAAACGGACTTCCTTTTCATATTATGCAAAAAGACTTCCTCCTCCTCATGCTTCCTCGCCAATTCCATCAGATAATTCCTCATCCTCACTGTCTAGGGTCGGCTCACGACCTCCTCGATGCCCCAGTGCCCCGCGGATTTCCCCTTGGATTTTCCCCCTCTTCCTTCTTATCCCAACGCTCACCCCATTCTATTATGGTAATTACGCTTGGTGGTTGCAGATAGTCTGATTACACCACCGTATTGTCACGCCGCTACAAGGAGTGCGTGGCGGCAAATACTTCCTAAAACCCTTATACTACTTTCTTGGATGCTTAGAGACGGTGCTGCAACTTTTCCCCACATATCATGCAAGGGAAGTGCCCCCATGTCTTAAACCCGTAACACTTCGGCAAACCCGGAAAGTCATGCATAGTCCACAATAGTATACCTCTAAGATTAAAAACGCCATTTTATGGGCATGTTAGACACGAATACCCGTGTTCCACAAAGGGAGTAACTCATCCACAATTATTCTTAGGGTACACATCTAAATTACTTGGTTTTTTCTTCCGTGTATCAATAAAGTCATCATAATGTGCCCACTCTTCATCAACAACCATGGGGTATGTTGTAGTTCACTATCATCATCGGCCATGTAGACCATGCAACATTGTGTACCATATGGGTTTACGCCATCGGTGGCAGGCCCAAACGACGTTACGTGGTTCTTTTCCAAAGTCGCCATGTCGCGATCGACATGCTTCCAAGCTGCACTGTAAGCCGGACTCCTCATCACATCATCACTAGATGCATGTGTAGTCATGGAAGTCCATTAGGCTAGCTAATGTCTTTGCAACGGAACATCAACTTTAACCTATAGAATAAATTATAGGCAACATATAAGTACCGGAAAATAAGTGAATTTACAACTATTTGTAAGAAGTGGTGATGCATATACCTTGGGATTATTGGAAAGTGTCAATAACCTTCTCGAGGTACCGTTTTTTCCTTTTAGGTCATTCCCTCGTATCTCGGTTCATTACATACGAGACAATGAGTGGACTTCTCATGCTCGGCAGGGGGATAGAAGATCATACAATCATTTGGACATGCATGTATGACTTTATAACCAAGGCCGGTCGCTTGAATCATTTTCTTAACTTGAGATCCGCTTAGGCATATTGTTCTTCTCCGAAGGATCTTCTCGTGCAATAACCTCACATCTAAGAGTGGTAAGATAAAAAGATGGAGATGGTGGTAAGATAGAAAGACTTGATAAGTATGTCACCTCAATAGAGCGTAGACACTTGCATTGCTCCACTTGAACTTGGTTTGAGATTGAAAAATTAGCGCACGCCGACAAACGAGAGGTTCGAGACGCAGGAAATAACTGCGTTTCTGCTTCGATAACAATAGGGTCATCGTCAGTACGACCAATCCTCGAAGGGTATCCAACATCTTCTACCATATCCTCTCCACCACCATCCTCGACATCATCTAAATCAATATCAGGTAATTCTTGAAGAGCGTGCAACATATTGAGCATCGGCTCGTCCAAAGACTTCGTTCTCGGTTCATCAATAGTTTCATCCTTTCATATTGATCGTACGCAATATCTTCATATTGGTGCGCCTCGCTTGAAATTCACGACGATAGGTTTCCTTTGCACGTAACTTAGAACTAATGGATCGGGATGGAGACAGCTCAAATGAGTTCATTAAACAGAGGAGTAACGTATTAACCATCATGTCAAATAATGTAATAAGTATAAAATACATACAACCATTTGTATAGACTCACGAATGACAAAAAACATATTAAAAAAAAAAACCTCTTTATTCCTTTTTTTTAGTACAACAATACTATTGTTCCATCTCAAATGGGAGAGGTCTATCATAGCGATAGTTGATAAATAACTCATCTCCAATGTTTATGCTTTTAATAGCACACACCATGATATATCGCTTTTACGGATCTTGTAAAAAATCTTCCTCCCCTCCTTGACACTCTAAAAATTCACAATTGCATCGCTCACGGTTGTCAATAGAACTGTTGATGAACCCTGCAATATTGCCATGAACCCCTGGCCGACCATCAATAAACTTCAACTCCTCATCACATGCCCCCACGGTATCGACGCGAAGATTGGAATTCATTCCATAAATCCTCATACGCCAAGCATATTTAGTCAAAGTTTGCCAAGTTTTCCAATCGCTTTCGGGACACGCATATGGCATTAATGGAATGTGGGTATCTCGCTCCCACTTCTATACGCTGCGTCGGAGATAAGGCGGTCAATCCACTTTCGGACAAATGCGGCTCCGCATAATGATGTATCTTCTTCCCCAATAAGCAAATTCTTGATCCATAGGGATAGATAAGTCACGGCCACAAGCCAAATGTCTTGCGCCTAACAAAGGGTCGACTAATCTTTGCAATTCTTCAGAATTTCACGCCGGGCGATGAGGCCAAGCGTTCTTGGGAAATGTGCGACACATGCAATGTTCTCATGATTGTAGCCCTTCCGTGTTCTTTCACAGCGGGGAACACTCGGCGTTGAGCGGCACCCATCCACATTATTGATGAATCGGGTTATTTGCCCTTTCATATGCCTCTATGGACAACATTAAACCAAAATCCACATCTAGTTTGGAGGAGACATCAGCATCATCTACCTACATATTTAGATATCATAAACATCTTGAATATATACTTGAATTGGGAGAGATACTCTTAAAAAAAAAAACAAATAATAATTGTATACCAACCTCGATATCCATGACGCAGCATCAGATCCGGTGGGTTGTTCAAATGTACCAAATCTTATCGATGGTCTTCAACAACCGCTCTAAGTCGCTCTTCAGCCCCATACATCTTTTACAATCGCGAAACTATTTTGTCCCTCCCGCCAATTACAAAGGTAAGTACTATATACCGCATAATAGTTTGAACGGGTTGTGATAGATACAATATATGGTAGTATAAACCCTAAACCCTAAACCCTAAACCCTAAACCCTAAACCCTAAATCCTAAATGGATGAGAATTGGGTCGGACACGTTAGTCCTCTCCACTCAAGGTGAAGCCGACCATGCCCTTTCCCCGAAGTGCGACCCTATATAAGTTTCAATTTCAATAAAGATCTTTTGGAGACGCCAGCCCGATACATAGAGTCCCTCCACTCAAGGTGAAGTCGACATATGACCTTGACTACGCGACACCTCAATTTTGTAATCTACATTGTACTTAGTAAGGTATGAAGGTGAGTTTGGGCTGGCACACCCGGTCCTCTCCACTCAAGGTGGAGGCGACCGTGTCCTTGACCAAAAACACCCATTTTTACTACTCAGCGCATGACGCCCTCTCCTAGTTTTATATATGTCTAGGCTACTAAATACAAGAATCGGTAACTTACATGTGATTCGTTCCGCATATCCGCCTCCCCGGTGGTAAGACAACATCAATGCGTCTCGCCATCTCCAAAGCGCCGATCATGCCGATGACCATGGCGGCGATCCATGTAGGGCGGCAACAAAGTATAAGATATGGTTAAAAAGAAGAACACCAAAGGCTTAGGGTCGAAGAGGAGCCGAAGAAAATAACAATGAAGGTAGAGAAAAAAGTTGTTTATATAGAAATGCAACGCCGCGATGCGGCGCGGACGTCGCCCGGCGGCAGGTCAACGGGTCACATGCCGGTCACCTACGACTTGGCGATACACCCGCAAGCACGCATGCATGTGTCATCGTCGTGTAGACCACGCCGCGGCGAATATAGTCAATCGGTCCAAAATCCGTGTCACATGCGACTGGCAAGACACGCGGGCGAAAGTACGCATCGACGCAGTCTTAGGTTCTCAGCATCACATGGCGCCGCTGACGCCCCGACATTTGTCGTGACATTTGTCTGTTATGAAATTTATGTATACCTATGCCGCTACGAGCAACCTAAAACTGGAGCAAGTTTTGTGTAACAACCTAAAAAACGCGATACCTCAAAACACTTTGAACATATAGCTTGATTAGTCGCATCACGTGAGCAAATTAGCGTGACAGTCCGACATTTGCCGTGACATTTGTCGTGACGATGCGCATGGGCGATGGCATTTTTAGGCAAATTTTGATCACAGCTTTGACACATGGGACATTAATGCCTTGGATTTGCAAGTCGCCGAATCAGGCCTCCCACTATGCCGACACCAAGTTCCTCATTCAGATTGCATTTTGTTGCTTCTCTAAAGATGTTGGATCGAGGATATGGGAGTCCCACTTTTTTGACTACCCAATCTTCTCAAGTAGAAATTCTAGGGGTAAATCCATATGTCATTTCTAATTCCTTCTTTTTTCTTTTTCCGGATCAACCGTAAGCTAAATTATGAGCTCAAAAATTACGGATCAACCATCTCCAACTCCATGTCCATCACTAAATTCATCCGCTTTTTCAAAATACCCATAGCACAAATATAGGCCTATATAAATTAAAACAAGCAATATTATTGTCATATCCTTATTCATCATTGGCATTCATCTTCTTGATATCCATCCCCGATATTCATCTTCTTCATATTTTTTATCTTCAAATTCCATTTTGAAAACCGATTTCAATCTCTATATCATATCATATATCCAGTTTTTGTATTCTACATCATGCTTATATACATAAGGCAATTTCCTCAAAAATTCTGGATCAACCATAAGCTAAATTACGAGCTCAAAAAATTCGGATCAACCGAGCTAATCTGAGCTCAAAACTACCATATTATAGTTATATCAAAAGATAGAATTTAAGTTGCTTCAATACAAATATCGACTCCAAACAAACGAAAACTTTCAAGAAAGGGTCATTTGCATCCTCATCAACATCGTAATTTCCAAAGACCACCAGAAGGATCCCTTCGCGGTGATGTAAAATTTTTTACCTTGGATATCTCTCTCAAACGAAACCACATCATTCACACGCAAATTCTTTTGCCTTGACAAATCTGCTCCGGCCTTTTTGTGAAGACATAACTTTGGGAACTATCCCAATAACAAGAGATCTAAATTTCCACATGCATTGATTTTCATCTTTTTTTTCTCCACAATTCCATCGCCAAGGCAAATGTGCTTCGTTGATTTTTGGAATAACGAGCTGAAACAAAAAATCCAACGCAAATCGGTTATCAAATCAAGCTGCCACTTGGTTGCACAAGCACGAAATGAAATGCCGTTTCAAGGACTTTCTTATCTAACCAATCTACACTATCTTGAGAGCCAACTAGATCCACCACGAAATATCCGGTGGAGTGTCTAGCATAATATCCTCTAGGGCAACTTTTGTGGCACGCATGGCTCAAGATCAAACGTGAATCCAAGCTCTCTTAAAAGATGACGCGATCATTTTCTATACTCCTTGCCAACCACGATTGTTTGCACCTTGATTGTTTTGCCCTAAATCGCTTTTAAAAACAATGGGAACATGAATTGAAGGAAAAAGTAGTACCATCCGTCAAGCTATCTCGTACATATACCATGAAGATCGAGAAGAATAAATTGTGTTGAATTTTGTAAGCACGACATTGTGCTTACTACATATGGAACCATTTGTTGGAATTAAGCCATCCATCGAAGAGGATGAAAAAGCAGCCCCGTGCTAAAGGGGCACCTTGTCGAACATTAGGTGGTTTAGAATTATTCGGATGAAGCTCAATCCATTAGAAATGCTCACACTAAAAGTTCATGTGCTTCTTTGGGGCTTAAGGGCACAATGAAGATGGTGCCTTTACGGAACATGACCTTCTACGACACATATGTCACATCGTCACATATCTGAAAAGTTCTAGAATGTTCTAGAAAGTTTTAAAAAGTTTTAAAATATAAGAGAATCTTGGGTGAGCCTAAGGAATCCTTCTAGAAAATTCCGAATGTTGTAGAAAGTTCTAGAATGAATGTTGTTAGAGAATACACTTATTTTCTTCCCAAAGCATTTTGCTAGATGACCAATTAAAATATTTTGGTTCAACCAACTCCACAATTCTCTTGATTTTTAGATGAACAAACTTGTCCAAGAAGGCAAATGCCTCCACAACCTCGAATGGCCATAATGAAGAAATTAAAAAAGGCAGGTTAAGAGATTTCTCTTAAAAAGCGCGCGATTTTTTTCTTTTGATGTTGTTGACCGGATGATCATACAATCGATCGCAAAGCAGAACCCATAAAAATCTTGGCGCCAAACGGAACAAGTTCATGAGTCATGAAGCGAAAACAATCCTGAGCATGGCGTTAAAAACCGCACAAAGGATCGATTTTGGCATGTAGGAGGCGAAGAGAGGTCTGCTTTTTCTGGTATTGGGTGTTCGTGAAGAACCCCGGCCGATGTCGGCAAGCTCAACCGCCTTTGTGATCCCTAAGCTCCAGTCAAGCCCATTTTCCTTTGCACCATGACATGCTCTACTTTGAAGACTTCCAAGGTAATACTGGCGGTTTAGATACTCTTATCGCATAGCGGCCGAGCTATGTTCCAATTCCACTTTCCATGTATGGATCTCCAAAACAAGGCCATCAACAGTGTAGCCACATAGTATCTCGGCTTTTCAAAATCCTCATCAATGGGGTCGGCTTCATATGGAACTTGTGCAATTGAAACGAAAATTCCTCCACCATCATATATCACAAAATCATCCGGGCGTTTGGCGTGTAAAGTTGCAAGTTCAAGCATTGTTGCCGATTCCAACCTTGATGTTGATCTTTCAACTTCCATAGTGCCATTAGAATTACTTGTATACCCAAAGATGAGATTTTAGATCATAACCTTCTTCCCCTCAGATTGGCGATCCATATGTGCTTCTTTGGTTTGGTTGATATAGTTCCGCACAATATTTTTCCAGCTCTTGCAAGCTCTCAAAGCCCCAAAAAACCATTTTTCCGCTAGTTCGGTTTCAAAGAGTCTAGATGAAGGAGGTAAACCTAGAATCCGCCATCGGGGCGCCGGGACAAGCGGTACAAGTCATATTAAACACTATAATGCTTCTCGGGACAAAAGGTAAAAGTGTGGGATTTTTCTTGTGTTCTTGCACAAATTTTAAGGCTTTATCCTGTTCTTCTCGGCAACAATGATTGACAACAAGCCTATTGTCAAGTTACCTTCAAGGATTGTAAACTTGGAACAACTAGATTTTGGACACGCATAACGTCGATTTTATAATGAACAATTTATAGCAAGAGCACATCTATTGTGATGATGCATCTTGCTGAGCAACACGCTTAAATGAAGCCGCAGTTGGTCGTCGAAGTCTTTTTTCGTACGGTATCAATCAGACAGGTATTGAATTTGTAATCCTAAAAAACCATTAACCTTCGTGTATAAAAAATATACGTCACATGCGACCACCTACGTCACATATATGTCTCGACGCGGTGTCATATCGTCCACATATACATCTTGGCGTGTCATATACGTCACATATATCGTCGCGACGTCACATACGCATCGACGTCACATACGACACATACGTCACATAAACGACGTCGCATGCGACGTCACGTCGTAAACATCCACCTGGCGAGACACCTGTCACCTGTCGTCCACCTGGCGCAAGCGTCCACCTGGCGTGTGTCAGACGTCGCACTACACGTCGCATGCGACGTGTCTGCGACGTGACGTCGCTTTGACGTCGCATGGTGACGTTATTTTATGACGTCCGCGTCGCACGCACGCCGCAAGCCCACGTCGCTAAATGTCCATTCTCTTGTTGTGCATGGGGGTTACTCTTAAAAGGATTAAATTACTAATTTAATCCATTAAAGATAATAACTTAATTAGGCTAATTACTGTTTGGGAAGGCGCCACCTGCCCCAATCGATGGGGCGAAGATGGGGGTTGCCAAGTTAGGATGCCAACTTGACCCCTATCCCCGTGATTGACTCAAAGATCGACCAAGGAAGGCCGTGAGTCGAAAGCCATCATACACCGCCAGAGCCACCATACCGTCGTCCCCGTGAATCAACAAAATACAATTCTCAACTCCCAGAGATGGAGGCCCCCATGGGGAGTCCGGCCCGAGTAATTCGGTAGGTGGTCGTGGGATTCTAGATAACGCTTGGTTGTGTCCGTTTCTCGTTTCTCTTTGTGATTCAATCATAGAAACTAAC
Source organism: Isoetes taiwanensis (assembly GCA_021234155.1). NCBI lineage: Eukaryota > Viridiplantae > Streptophyta > Lycopodiopsida > Isoetales > Isoetaceae > Isoetes > Isoetes taiwanensis. Next base: position 2,796,255 of record JAJEKV010000082.1, on the reverse strand, counting down.
CCTTGATTGTACAAGCAAGTTCTCTTTATATTCAATTCGGTTCTTACTCAAAGGATGGATTGATAGTTCTTTGTTAATCGATTCGAAACGGGGATTACGGGGGTAGAGACCTCTCGAACCGTGTATTGTAGTTTGCTCCTAGATAGCATACAGTAGAGTCCCATTATTATGCGGCTGTGCACAAGAGCCCACCGGTCCTAGATGCTATGGTGCGGCTTAGCACCGCACAAGGAACACAGTGGTGACATGAGGGGTGGGGTCTTGCACGAGCATACAAGGCTCCCCCGACTCCTACAAAGGGCTAGGCCCTGATAGCCGGCCACGAGGGGGGGTATGGGTCCGACACTCCACGGGTGTAGAGGTGTGATCCGTATGGAGCACCTTGCACTTTGAGTAGATTTAGGGTGAGTAAGTTGCGCATGCGGATACGGGGGTCGCCGATGCGCACGTATTCTCTAGCTCACCCATGGAACCACCGCGATTCCGAAGGGGACGCTTCCCACCGCCTCATCGGACCAGGCGTCATGAACCCGGAGTAGGCTCAAAAGGGTGATCCCTTGAACTGCGTCTCCCCAAGGCTATAAGCGGCCATAGCATGAATTGACCCATCCGCAAAGTGTGCACAGAGGGGCGGATGGAGTGGACAACCCTAGCCGATGTTCTATGCCGCCCAATGCCATGCCAAGACTCCTGGCCTGATCTCTTGAGGCCCGGCCCGTCCGACGATCCTCACCGGAGTCCGAGCCGGTAGAACCCGGTTTTGGGCGTTTTCTTAGGATTAGATGCATATTCTATGCCGTTGGTATTTTGGATGGATGCGCCACCCTTCGTGGTGGTTAATTATGTATATTCGTGCTGTGTGCTAACCCTTGTATTCATGCTTCCGCGACGTAGGAGTCCCATTGAAGGCATGGGCCGAATGACCCCTTCGTGTCCTTCTTCGGGCCTCATTTCATAGATGGCCCGAAACAGACGGAGGGCCCTGCTCATGGTGAGATGATCGCCATGGGAGGGGAAAGTCCCCGTATGTATACGTCCGAGGGTCGTATATATTCTGGGAGCGTCACAATCTTTGTGTAGCCTTTTAGTAAATGCAGGTGACATTTCATGAAGGCTCCTTTTGGTACCAGACATCTCTCTACTTGGATCCACGATAATTGTTTGCAAAGATATTGGTGAGTTTTGTAATTAGCCAACATGCATTGATGTCAGAGGTTTGCTATGGTCTTAAACTAATTTACGAGAGGCCCATTGGTGCAAGAATTATCAGTGATTGTTTAATTATGTTAATGCTTCATATTACAAGAGCTTCATACATTACGTAGTTTACACCTGTTATTCTGTCACTGCAAATGCCTGTGTAGACAGAAACTGTCTGGTGTATAGAGGAAAATTTTTTCCTTCTCAATTTATAGTCCTTTATTTTGTTCCTGCACCTTCACATTCTCTCCCCCATGCACACGGAGCACAAAATTGCCATGTACGCCTTTCTTTTCTCAAGCAACCATGGCATCCAACAATCAACACAGCTTCAAAACAAATCCAGATTTGCCCTCACTTCTTTGGCAGGGTCATCATTGCCGCTTACATAGTTCAAGCTCACAAAATACATAAACTATTGTCACTCATTCATATCAAAAGTAAACAAACTTCTTGCCTATGTGCTATGGTTGTTATGCGAACAAAGCAAATCCCCAGAGTTCTATTGAACCATTAACACATTTTAGGTTAGCACAATGCATTCCTGCTGCAGGTTCCACAACGAATCTTCATTTTGTACATGGGCAATTTGCTCAGTGTCGACAAAGAAAACAGCATTTGGCATGCACTTTGCCACCAATTACTGCACCTATTCATTTTATATTTTCACATGCCCACATGAATTTCACACAAGACTGTAAGTTTATTTCGAGCACTATGTTTTATGAAAGTTCTGCTGCTTTGAATACATAAATTGTGACTTCCCGAAATAATTGTCTGACTACCAAACTTTGTCAATGATCTTTTACTAATGACTGCTTCCTTATAGTTGATAAGCCTCCATTGCTACTGTTCATGAAATAATAAACTCCTCTAATAAGCACATAAGGATAACCTCAAGAATCTCATATACGGGTCATTTGGTCTCTCTTCGGCGTTCTACATTGGTGAATATTGCTTTTCTTGAATCTTCTCCAAGAATTTATTTGTGGCTCACATCATCATCTGACGCTTTCTCAGCACGACATGTTCAACATCCATTCCAAACATACTTTCATATCCAATAAGCCCAATTGCTGAACTATTCCTACTACTCATTATCATTGGTTACTTGCCTCTTTGCTTTTGCTTAGGGAGGAGGCAAGCACAAGAAAAGCATTAGATGTAATAGCATATAAGCTGCCCCTTGAATACCCCTTGCTTAAACTAGATAACAAGCATACTTTGTATGATTGAACTATTTATTTGTGCTATCTTTTGAAACACATACTATATTGAGCTTGAATGCTGCAAAAGAATGGAATGGCTACAACTAAGCTATTCCTTTTGTGACGTCAAAAAGAGTTTTTTTCTTTCTTTTGCCAGATTTATGTATTTCTGTTTGTATTGCATCTTAATTCCAGATGCACTTAATTTTCAAATGGACAAACACCAGTGTACTCATTACAACGGATGCAACCAGGAAATAGCACATAAACTACAAGACCTTCACATTCGATGCATGCAGGACATCTAATGGCACGTAAAGTGCCTTTCCAGTTTACTGCAATATTCACATGGCACTCATCTCGCTAATGTTACCTTTGCTTTGACTATTTATTTGTGCTATCATAGCCCCAGAATGGTGTTACAAAAATATATTATGCCAATGTACATATGTTACTCCTTTATGTTGAACAGCAAATGTTCTTTATGCATTTTATGCAACGACAAAATGGAAACCTTTAATAAAATGGTGGTATTAGAACATCGGTATCTTGACATTCATGCCACTAAAACCAAAGCCAAACCAAATGTATATATATATGTATCAATAAACAGATAAGACTAACACGTATGCGCATAATTCACTATACAACTATACAACCATATGTAAGAAACAGAAACACAGAAAACAACACTTATATTTTAGAAGTTCTATTATAATAAAACATTTGAGATAAATATGCAGACATTCTTGAGAAAACATAAACCATATTATACAATAGTGATGCATCTTCCCTTTAATAATGCATTACTTAGATGCTTTTGATAGAAGCAAGAGGCAAACCAATTTCAACAAAGCAAGGTCACTCACATCATTTGGAATGAATCATCAGTAGTTGCTACACCTATAGTGTTCCTTTGAGACCTCTCTAACCATACATAATTCATCATATTCAAGATTGACTCGATATAACTCCACACTTCATAATTGAATACATACCCATTGAAAAACTTTGACAAGCCCACGCACTCCTGCCTACAATTTGATGCTTAACTCCTCCGTGGACGTTACAATAATATCTATCTTAATTATGTACTAGGCCCGGCAACGCCGGGCACCATTACTAGTTTTATTATAATTTGATTTATGTACCAATTGTTATTGGCAGCGATGTTGTTTTCCATCTTTCTTTTTCTTTAACTTTTGAAGATGTTTAACTCTTATTAAATTGTACAGGTTAAGCTTCTTACTTGCAAAAATGTGTCATATCTCTCAATTTAATTGCATAGGGCTTTCTATGCAACGGATAATGGAAAGAAAGCAGGATTAGGCTTAAGCTCAAATTATAGCAATCTTTATACCACAGGTGAAACAGCAGATTGTTTTCTTTCTGGAAGCCTGCGTAAGATGTTTTACTTTGGTTCAACAATAATTCAAGGGTACACAATCACAACATTTATGAAGCTGGAGCCTGAGGGAAATCTCGGTGCATATTATTGGGATAATGAGAAGTACAACTGGTCTAGATTTTTTGTACTATTTAATTCTTTATGCGACCTTCCAGGATCTTGTGGTGATTATGGTATTTGTAAAGATGAGAAATGTTCTTGTCCTTCTACTTTGGAATCCTAGTTTGGAAAGTATATGTGCGAATGTGCCCATGATTGGTTGCATTGCATTCGCTCTGGAAGGGCGAGAAGGAGAAGAGAAGGGATAAAGGAGGTTTGGAGTACCCAGGTTCGATTTCCTGGGGGTCTTGCTTTTATTTTTGTGAATGTGTGTAAGAGATGCTTGTACAATATTGTAAATGTATTGAGAGGTCCTACCATAAAAACCATGTTGTGTTGCATATTGTGTTGCCCAAATTTTTTTCTAATATACACATTGCCTCTTTTAATATAGTCTCTCTCATTGTTTCTAACATTTAGTATAGTTTCTCAACCTTGTTTCTAACAAGTGAAATTCCTTGCTAAGGGCCCGAAGGGCCCAAATTTTTTTTAATATAGCAACCAACATATAACTACCATTAACATTAATTAATACAAACTAATGCATTCAACACATTTAAATTAAAACCCCCCCTGAAACCCCCTTTGGTCTGGGTGCATATTCACACGGGGGGTTACGTAGGGCAGCGAGAGCCCCTAAAAACTTACAATACATGTACAAAATTAACACCATTAAGTACATTCCCTCAAACCTTATAGTATTTTGTAAACCTTGATATACAGTACACAAAAACTTGTACAGGCATACTGCACAAATGAGGATCGCTATGTGTGGTCCAAATGAAGGAATAAAGGGCAAATATGCCATCCAACAGCTCTCGGTGCCTGGAGTAACCCCTTATGTGAATATGCAGCCAAATCAAAGGGGGTTTCAGGGGGATTTTAATTTAATTGTGTTGGATGCAATAGTTTGTATTAATTAATATTAATGGTAGTTATATGTTGGTTGCTATATCAAAAAACATGGCTCAAACTACATCAGTATAATTGCACCAGAGCATACCTAAGGAAAGGCAACTTCCTCAATCAATGACTATTGGTGGTAAAATAAACATTGCTCCAGAATGAGAAGTGCTACGAAGCCAAATAAGGATTGCAAAAAGAAAAAATGCAAATGCGACAACTCTTATATTGTGATCATATCTGATATGGCCGGATCGAAACCTCAATTTAACAACCTTCCTGCTTGGGCCCCTATTGAAACTTTGGTTTTTCATCAAAAATGGGGAATTTCAGAATGAGGGCTCTAGCAGAACAATTTCTTAAATATAAAGGCCCTTCTTTTTCATTTGAATACCATGAATCTCAGATAAGAAGGCAGATGTGTCTTCCAGTTGTGAGTAGTTCTAGAATGCGATGTATATATAGAACTCACACTATGCCTGGAACAAAATTTCAAGATTTTTAGTTCCAGTTGTTTGCATTGAACTAACCAAAAATTGAACTAACCAAAAAATTGCAGTTAAGCAACCTGTAATACCAATATAGCAAATACAAGAGCAGCAAATCTGGTCACGTCCCGATCAGAGCTCGGGACCACATTCTTTAAGAAGAAACTAGAGACATCAAGGACATCAAGGACTAGAGCCAAGAATGATCGTGGCCAAGAAGGCGGCCAACGACAATGTCTAAATCTTGGATGATACCAAATAAGGAGTGGCTTGAGAGATCCAACATTCCACATCGTTGTGGTCCCATAATTAATGAAATGTGTCATTTTTTGAAAACTGACTGCCTTTACAAAGAACAAGTCTGTGCCTTTGAAATGCCTGGATCTCTTACAACAAAGTTGAATATTGGCCCTCTTGTTTTCTCCAATTGCGGCTGCAGTGCTCTATAGAGTGCAGCAGCAATGGACTATATTTTTGTCCTCTTGATTTTATCTGCCACTATTGGAAAAGCAATCTCTTCGCTGCAGACAAAGTATTATCCCACAGGATATGAGGCAGTTAACAAGGGCGTTCTCTATGATCTAGGCAATGGATTCCAAGGTCGATACTCGTTCATCCATTCCAATGCAACTGGGTTGAACGTTGCTTATGGTCTTTGGTTTGTGAATGCAACAAATGAAGAGTACTATCTTTGCCTGCTTGAGTTCAGAAACATATCTACGGCCACCACTTTCAATCCTGCACCTGCCCAAATTGTGTGGTGTGCCAACACTGACGGCCACATACACGCACCTGTAACCTCAGGAGCCACTTTAACGTTCCACTTTAACGTCTCTGTTTCGAAACCGGAACTGCAGGACAAGGGGTTAGTTATCTTGGTATAGATTATTGGGTTAATCTCCAGTTGATTGCAGCTGATCACAGTGTTATTTGGAAGAGTCATAAATCCCCCGTCAACACTTTAGTACTAGTTCAGGGCTTTACAAACGAAATGAGGTTGACTAGCTGGTCGAGTTCTACAAATAACTCCCAAGGACCTTACAGCATGGTGATGGAAAGTGGTGGAGTTGCCCTCTATTATGATAATTCCCCATACTGGGTATTCTCCAATAGTAGCCCAAACACCATACAATCTGTCAAAAATGCCAATACTCAGCTCTATGCATATCTATGCACGGATAATGGAAAGAAAGCAGGATTGGTCTTAAGCTCAAATTATAGCAATCTTTATACCACAGCTGATGAAACAACAGATTGTCTTCTTTTTCTTTATGGAAGCCCAAGCCCGCGTAAGATCTTTTACTTTGGTTCAACAGTACTTCAGAGCTACACAATCACAACATTTATCAAGCTGGAGCCTGATGGAAATCTCGGCGCATATTATTGGGATAATGAGCAGTACAACTGGTCTAGGTTTTTTGTACTGTTTAATTCTTTATGCGACCTTCCAGGATCTTGTGGTGATTATGGTATTTGTAAAGATGAGAAATGTTCTTGTCCTCCTTCATTTGTAGCCAATAATTTAACCTTGGGATGTGAGTTAGGCAAGAAGACTACAGGTTTTCAGGATTTGCAAGATATAACATACTTTTCCAACGAATACAGTGATCCAGATTTTATAACTCAAAATTCCTCAGCCTGCAAGATTTTGTGCGAGAAAAATACTTCCTGTGCGGCTGCATTTTACAATCAAACAAGTTCTTATTGCTACTTAGCACAGCAGGTACAATGAAATGGACATCTGATCAGAATTGTGTGGCTTTCCTCAAGTTGGGAGCAACATCAGCAGGTTCCATCTCAAAACCCTCCCACCACATTTCTGTTGGAATTATTATAGGCAGTATCCTTGCATCCATGGTTGGAATTAGCATTATTGTAGTGGTTATGATGTTTAAGTTAAGGAAAAGCCCTCCTGAACGGAAAGGTCAAGAAATTCCAGTCATGCAAGAGCATAGCCAACATGATCATGTGGTCGGGCCAGTCAGATATTCATATTCTCAGATTGAAGAACTAACTTCAGGATTTAGTACGTTGATTGGCACGGGAGGATTTGCAAAAGTGTACAAAGGAGTTCTTCCAAATTATGGCGAAGTTGCCGTAAAGGTTCTAGATGCTGCTTGGTATGAGGGAAAGGACTTCTTTGCAGAGATATCTATCTTGGAAAAAATTCATCACGTCAATCTGGTGGAGCTGATAGGATATTGTTTACAAGAGCCACACAGAATTTTGATTTATGATTACTTGCCTAATGGCTCTCTAGACAAATGGATTTTTGGACATCTTACTAGTCTGTTAAGCTGGGACATAAGATTTAAAGTTGCATTAGGAGTTGCACAAGGCATGGCATACTTGCATGAAGGATGCAAACACAGAATACTGCATTTGGATCTGAAGCCACAAAACATTCTTCTAGACTCAAACTTCATTCCTAAAGTGGCAGATTTTGGGTTGTCCAGACTCATGAACAAAGATCAGAGCATTATGATGACGAATACAGTAAGAGGCACTCCAGGATATATGGCTCCAGATTTGCTAGCAGAAGGCGGGGTTACTTACAAAGCAGATGTTTACAGCTACGGGGTGGTAGTTTTGGAAATTCTATATGGCCGAAAAAGTGGTGAGCTATATGACAAGTTGAAGAATGTAGTCGTGTCTGAAAATGAAGATGATGAATCTCATATGCTGGATATAGTCGACATATCCAATTTGACGCCAATTCAGAAAAAACAGGCAAGCAGAGCACTGCAAGTAACTTTGCTATGTCTAGAAACAGAACCTGCTTCTCGTCCATCAATGACAGAAATAGTGCAAATGCTACAAGGTCTGATATCCATTCCTTCAATTCCACCGACTCAAAGAAGACTGTTTAGTTGGGGTGTTATGAGCTCTTCGAATACAAGCAAAACGAATGCATCTAGCAGCAGCGCCTTCCCCTTGAGTGAACAATCGACACGATAAGGTCCAAAAAAGCTAAGTGAATAGAAGGCATGTATATTCTAGCCCCCTTCTTGTGTTCTGTTGGGTCGTGTTACTCTAATATTGTATAGGATAAATATTCAGTTACCATGTATTTTTTTTAATATTTTCTTTTGTTTTTTAATAGCTTCATGGCACCTCCAACGTTCTCGAAATCAGATATCATAATATAGTTGTTCTAGAAATCAGTTGGTATTCTACATATATCTCTTATATATACAGGGAATTTATCGTGGCGGCCATTTCTCTTTACTATCAAACGAGTATTAGGAGGACGAGTAACCGATTGTGAGCATTCGTTTGAGCAGTAGCATGAGAAGCACGTTGGTGGGTGTTCAATGACAACTTCACATGCAACCCAATTCATTAGCCTAGGGTGGACACAATTTTAGATATTTAGTTTCAAATTTGCAAATATGAAATACTCATTCATGTTTGTCAATAAGAATTGGGGCATGAAGAAGATGATGATTATAACATTAGCATTGTTTAAAGTATTAAATCAATATGGCTGAAATCATTTATGGAAATGCCTAGTGTCAAGCATCCAATCCAATATGGAATACATCGGTGGTGTAGCCTATATCTCTAATATATAATTGTAATATGGCCATAAGGGGCAGCTTAAATAAAGTTCATGTATGTTTATTTCTATGTTTAGGAATGTACACATGTGGGCACCAAAAAATTTATGAAGAGCAGAGGTCTTTCTAGAAACTGCTGCTGCAATTCTGTACCATCTCGATTCTTCTAGAAGCATATGGTTTCATCTTTGTGCGCATATAAAGGGACGCAAAGGCGTAAGCGTCTGTTTGTTCGTTCTAGAATTTGTTAAACAAGCAAGCGGGTTCCTGGCCTGTCTCTGTGGCAATCATCGATTGATCTAAGCCTCCCTAATTTTTGTTTTTCCTATCCCGAAGTTGATCATCCCTGTTCTGAGATAGATTTTCAGAGGTACATACTGGGTTTTTCTTAAGGAGCAATTAACATTGCTTTCAGAGAGCAATTAGGCTTCCTTTAAGTATCAGGCCTCAGAATCCCTGAGGCACAAGAAGCGTTTAGCAAATATAAAGCAACAACTCATGGACTAGATTTGCTTATTTTGTGGCAAGGGCTCTATGTAGTGGCTCTGGGTTTTTTAGATGCATGGTTATTGCCGACTTGGAGTACTCTATCTTGGCACTTCAGCTATGGCAATTTCTGCCAATTTCTCAGCTCCGGTTATGGCGCTCTTGATGCATGCCTTAGCTCTTGCACATCAGCCTGGAATGGGTTTCTTCATGAAGGTGCAGTAAACGAAGGGGGAAGAGGCGCGACCATTTGGGATGTCCTCAGCCATGTTCCAGGTGCTTGATTTAAATATGCTGAAGAAATAAACGAAGGGAACTGCTTAACAAATTGGGGTTTATTTCATTTTGCAGGGAAGATTGAAGACATGAACAATGCAAATATTGCAGTTGATCAGTGTCGCAGGCTCAAGGAAAGAGATGCCTGCATGCCTCTGGTCATTGCCTAACTGCGAAGCTTGGCCGTTAAAAGGAAGCTTCGCCATGGTTTTTAGATTTCCTGTGTGCTTTGCAAGTTTTGGCATGATGCAGCATATGGCAAAAGACCGTTTTGTCCTACCTATGAAAAGCATATCTGAGAAGCGGCTGGTATCAGCAGATCCCATCTATATCATAGCACTATTTTGAGTCAAAGCACAGATGTTGCTTTTCCAAGCACAGGAATCATATGAACATGCCAAAATCGAGCAGGTTTTTGCCCATCTAACCTGCAGCTCCCTGCAAATCCGGTTTACATGCGACAGCGCTAAGGCTATCCTCCAAATCTACGTAAGCCCAATTTATTATTTTTCACTACTCAGCTTTTTCTGAGTTGTTTTTTTTTAATCCAGACACATATGTCTTTAACAGGGCAAGATTTCTTCCAAGCACAAGCCTTATGGGGTCATACATGTCATTTCCTAAAGAAAGTTCCAGGTTCTTTTAAGCGATGTTGTAATCAACACGGTTGTAGCCAGAGGCCAGATAAAATCTATAAGATAGATAGATAGATAGTAGTTTTAACGTCACGCCACTAGGCAGCATCCAACTGGACATGTGACCACACACCACACTACATTGCTCGGTTGGGCCCTGCCCCCAACCACCTTACATTGTGCCCTGCCCCCAACCACCTTACATTGTGTCTGTTGGGGGTCAACTGCCCCCAACCACCTTACATTGTGTCTGTTGGGATTTGACCCCCAACAGTACCGAGTGCGATTCTGGGCGGTCTCGAACTCGAGACCACATTGCTAAGGAACTAGTGTGTTACCACTAGACCAAACGCCCAGACGCCAATATTACCCAACAATTTATGATGCACGCCAATATTACCCAACAATTTATGATGCAAGCACATGTGTTGCTTGCCCCTACTGGATTAGTTAAAGCATAGATTGTGAGGAGACTGTTGCTCCCTCTGATATTAAAGTTGCAGGCGCAAGGGATGTTACAAGTTACGTTCTCAGATCAGAAGGTTGGGTACTTTGCCCAAAAAGTTCCAGGCAATGCTGCAATATTTGGATCCTGGGAGTGAGGCAACTAAGAAGGCATTAGCTGGATATCAAGACGTCACGTAAGGCTGCCTAAAGTCCATATAGTTTCCAGGGGCAGTGTTGTTGGATCCTGGGAAGCCATGGAGCCAAAGCCACGCTGCAGGACGTCTAGCTTCAAGGAATATTTGAAGCTAAAACAAAAACAGATATTCAGCTAGGCTGCCATGAAAATGGTATCGGAGTAATCGTGATTTTTCTATAACTTCATGATCAAGTATATGCCATGGCAGTTATGTGAATGTATCTCCAGTACTGACAAATCCCATTATTTTGTCACATTCTTGCAGGGTATTGCATAACCAGCTAAATATTCACGATACGACTATGCATGTGCTTTTGGTTTCAATTTGTGTAAAGCATGAAAATGCAAGGAGGGAAGAATTGTCTGCTGCTTATTTGACCTTTAATTTTCTCTTACAAATGCAAATATATTCTCATCCGACTTAAATTGCTTTTTTAGTTTTGATATTCAACATATTCCTTGCACTTGCATCGATAGTGTATTCAAATCTATTTCCATTTTCTTAGCCATTCGATAGTCATAGTTTTTTTTTTCCATTTTAATATGGCAATCAAAGATATGGATAAGCTTATGTAAAAACAGGATGATAGAAAGGTACAGAGGTACACATTACTGAACAAAATCAGTGCACGTATTTAGTTACACTACTTTTTGACACCATTTCTTTTGTTACAATATTTTCATATACGTTGTCTAAGCAAAATTAACCGACTCAACTCGAGAGGCCTACTGCCTATCATTCGATGCGCAAATTAATCAATGTTTCAAACAGAGATATAAAGGCTATTATGTATCCCTCAGGTGTTTCACATCATCGTCGTACAAAGTGAGTACATGGACAAAAAAAGGCAAAAGATCGTTATACAGAGAATCAATCCAATTGATTGGTCAACTGAGTGCAAAACTCTACTGGACAAAAAAGCTAGTTTAAAATCATCATCAGCTGTTCTACGCATGTATTCAAGCTCTGTATGTTTAATGGCCCCTTTTCATTTGACATTATGTGGCAAGTTCAAATAGACAAACCTTAGTTTTTTTCTACACAATACCTTTTTTAGCTTCATATATGATTATGGGGTTCCCTAAACTACACCAACAAATTTAATGGCTTCTTTTTACGAATTTATGTAGCCAGTTCCAAAAGACAAACATCACCTTTTCACACAATGGCGCATTCTTTTTGTATGGTTCCCTTTGCCTAATGGAATTATTATTTGCCACAATCAGATTCCATCCATTAAAAAGAACTGCTGGCGACGGCGACTGCCGCCGCGACAAATTCTTGTAAGATATAAAGATTGCATGCACGGTAGATATGGCTTGAAGTAATAGAAGCTTTCATCTTCTTTATGTTTGTACTACTATGCAAAGTGAGTAAATAGTATGACATTTGCAATTTTTTTTCTTGAATCATCCCTTTTTGGTAATTTTGCCACATTCCAAAAATTAATAAATGCAATTCAAGAAGCTCAATGCTTAATTTGCTATAGAAACACCATAGAATATCACCACCTGATTGGGAACACCGGGCAATATCAATATAAAGAGGAAAATGGAGTTGTTTAGAGGCCTAGAAACCTCAATCTTCTAAAAGACATAATTTTTGTTGCTTAATATTTAGGCATTTGTATATATGCTTTGGCCACCACATATCATTGTGCTTTATATGGCATCATACGTCCAATAAGATGGTGCCAATGTGGTGTTGTTTTTTCTTCTTCTTCAAGCTTTTAATCTTGCTTGCAACCATGCTAATACTAATGAAGTAGCACATATGATGTCGCCAATGTGATGTAAAAATTGGTGCTTCTTCTTTTCCAAGCTTTTAGTTTTGCTTGGAACCGGGTGAAGCAACACATAAGATGTTGCAATGTGGTGTGACGTAAAAAAAAAGGCTACTTGTGCTTGTTTCTTCAAGCTTTTATTTTAACCTTGGTATGGGCTTCAACTATTATATATGGATAGCCGAGTTGGTTAAACCTGCAATCTTTGCATGGCGATAAAAAATAATAAAAAAACCCCGTGACGATGTTAGAGTCTTCACATTTGGGCTGCACAATCCACTTTTTTGTACTTACTTCATGTATAGTACTTTGATCAAATATTGGCAAGGGATACAATTGCCAATTGCCTCAGTTTTTGAAGAACCAGTTGGCTCGACCGTAGTACACCTAGGTATTGCAACAGGGTAAAGGACTTTTATTGATAAAAGCATTTTTATTGATAAAAGCCCCTCTTTGCAAACTGAATTCAAGCATCCAGTCCATGCTCTGCTCTGTTCGTCTGGTCTGACAGATCTGCAAGGAAATAATATGGTTAGGATAAGATTCGTCTGTTGTTCTTTGGCATTCCGAAGCACACTACTCTCAGACCCACATCCTTATTTCATGCTGGATTTGCCAGAAAATCGTCATAGCCATGTATTTGCTCTGCTTTTCTATGCTTACCTGCACAACAATTGCTGGAATTGCCAGGAAATCGCCATAGCCATTTATTTGCTCTGCTTTTCTATGCTTACTTGCACAACAAAGGCCGGATTTGCAAGAAAGATATGCCATATCTATGAATCCAGCACAAGCTTTTTGCTCTGCTTTGCCTGCGAATCTTGGTTCTTCCAAACGATATCCTTCTGCTCTATTTCATCCATCCGAGCTCCACCTGCACTTTTCGCCATATCTGCCTCTCCCGTCCCCTTTTCTGCCCTATTTTTATGCCTCTGGCTGATAACCTCTCCTGATATCCACCTCTTTCATTTTAAACCATTATTTGCAAATGTAACATTTCTTTTCTTTCTTTTCTACGGGCTCCCTTGCCTATGGTCACATTTCCTATGCCCAAGAAATACGAGGTTTAAATATTATTAGCAGGGTTGCCTAACCTAAGCTGCCCACTTTCTTGCGTTTCTAGCTATGCCACGTGTTGTGCCATGTCAGCTGTAATTATTTTTAGCCGTCCGATTCTGTATTTTCTGATCGTAGGGTCAGGGAAATTAGAAAAGCAAGTAATTGTCTGTCTGCCGGAGTTTTGGCGATATAGCCTCTTTGCCTCCGTCGGAGCAAGAGGCACCCCGTCCTTCCCCATGATTCATTTCTTAGCTCTGCAAATGATAAGTTTTTAACAATCTTAAATAAATTAAACAATCTTTCAGGTATTTGTTTTTCGAGATTACTTCAAGGATGTTCTATCACTGCGATGGAGAACATGGATGACAAACCAATACTTGGCGAGATTTCTTAAGGATCGGACATATTATTATATTCAATCGGAGTCGTTAGTCGGCAGTAGAGGAGCTGGTTGGTACCTAAATCCTAGTCCTTCTTCATCCTCTGAGGGCACTTATGGCTTATCTTTTTTCTTCTATTGCTACCATCGCGAAAGGTATGCAGTTGAAAAGACTCATTAGAAAGGGGATTCCTCCATCTTTAGGACCCAGAATCTGGTTTTCACTATTAGTGCATTCGATCAGAAATCTAGTGCTTCTGAAAGTTACTACAATGACTTGACAAAAGCAATGTAAGGCAAAGTCATTGCAGCAACTTACCAAATAGATCATGTAATAGTAGAATACTTTATCTTTATCTTTATCTTTATCTTCATCTTTCCTTTGATCTGTTGTTCCAATCGCTAAACTCGGCTGTCACGCCTCATTCATCTTCAACTCTAGCATGTCCAATTTCGGCTTCAATGACTATCCATGTCGGAGCATTTTACCCGAGTTTTTGCCTAAGTATTCAACCTACCATTGCTTTTACCATTCAACAGTTTGCAGATTATCTCATGAGTGGCTTTCCCACCGGAAGGAATGAATGGCATCCTATTAATGCTGCCTACACCAGGGTCTAAAGGTTTCGAAAAGAAGCCTCTCTTTTATATTTAATGATCCTACTGATCTCGCTAGAAATGATGCTTATAATGGTTTCAACCTTTAGCAATTATTACTTTGATTCATATGAGCTCTGTTAGACTCCTTGTTTGTATCCCTACGAAATTTGTTATAAGAAATTGTGGAGCTTCTCAACATGACTTTTTCTACTTGCTGGTCAGTTGAACCTGAGGGTTTCATAACGCTGGAGATCTTCCTTCAACGGGCAGCAAAGGTCGACATCTGTCAAAATTAGATGTCAGTAATTGGAGATAAACGTGGGGAGTTTGCTCTATTAGAATGACCTAAGGCATGTACAAATTAGAGCTTTGACAAAGTCCAACACAACTGATAAGCTGTGTAATTTATGTCCAGGTCAATATTCATTTAGCAATATGTACAATTTGACTGTAATGACCTATGTTAAGTCTACTTATGCTGTCTGGTAGGGATATTTCAAGCATGCGCGCCTTTAGTCTATGGTGTAGATTGCTATATTTTTGTTTGCAATGAATAGAATAGAATAGAATAGTTTTTTTAACGTCCACGAAGACCAATAGGTCATGGGACCCATACAATGGGCTAGTACAATCATTACTACTAGGATTAAAAAACCCCTGCCTCGAAAGGTTTTCAAGGGAAAAACCTTTGCAGTAATGATGATACTAGACAAGCTTAGATAATGACTACTGAGGGCTCAGTAATTGCAGACGTTTATCTAGAACCTCAAGTATGTATAATGCCAAGTCATGCACAGATGGTGCGCTGAGAAGTTGTGGAAGCGTGGAATGGAATGCTAAGGTCGAAAAATGATTCCGGACTATCTCAAAAGCAGGGCAACTCAGAAGAGTATGGCTTTCATCTTCAATAACCCAGAATCGGCAACAGGCACATAGTCTCGCTTCGCGCGGCAATTCGCGGCCGCTCCCATCTACCGCCTCTCAATCCGGACTGCACCCCCCCCGCGGCGAATTGATGCAATAGCTACAAGCTTGTTCTGGACAATGAAGCAAGCAAATAAGCTTGGGGCCCCGTGCCAAAGTGGGATTTATGTGTGCATGATAATGACCGTTTTCACTTGGGCCAAAGTAATCTGCGTCCCATATCTTTTGAGAAAAACGACCATTAAGATATTGTTGCAAAAGCTCGGGATCGAACCGGCAAGCATCGAGGCGATGCTCGGTTTAATGTACCCCAACGTGCAAACCATGTAGTGCAATGCTCTTTCCAACATCGTTTCAAACGCTGAGGAGATTCAGCCATGGCAAGTGCAAGAACAGGATACCTAACATCGTCCATGTGGTGCACCTTGCAGATATAGTGGAGATGGCGCTTCATGGCGTATCGTGTTGAAGAGGCCAAAAACACATCTCTTGTAAAAGAAACAAAGATAGGGCACCGTTCTTTTAACTCAAGGCTGTAAGTGAGAAAGGACTTTTGCACCCGCTCCAAGCTCTCCCAAGCACTAGCACTAATGGCGTGCCCCCACACTTGAGAACCATACAAGAAAACAGCTCTACCAAAGCCCTAAACAAGTGGGCTTTCCGTGGCCAATCATGAATTTCTCTGCTAAAAACAATTGTTTTGCATTGCATAGAGTGCTCTCCATCCAGCAGCCACCCGCTTGGTAATACACTGTTCCCAGAGTGTGTTCTTACAGAATTCTACACCAAGATACTTGTAGCTATCTACAACTTCAACTTCGCGGCTATCATAGTGCATAGGGGGAACATTGTGACGAGAAGATTGAACTACCAAAAGCTTGGTCTTTTGCAGATTAACACGCAGACCTGTGTTCTCACAGAAACTGTGCAGAGCATGTAAATGTTGCTGCATACTAGCAGCGGTATGGTGGAAGCACATCTTTGGCACTCTGTTTGAGAGTTTTAAGATGAGCTCTCAAGAACATCTCTCTCAAACTAGCATGCTAAACCAATAAATCGAGTATAGTCCTGTTCTTTAATTATGCAATCCATTTCTAATTTCGAAGGTAAGAAATCCAAATTCCTCGCCGCTGCAACAAATCAGGCCATAAATTTCCAAAAATTGCTCTAAAAATTCACATTTAGCTCTGATTTTAAGTGGGAACTTGGAAAAAACCATTGATTGTTTGAATTTGAATTGCAATTCGATGGTTTATTTCGATTGACAGATTCAAGGACATCGAATTCATAGATCAGGATGGGTGATAAATATTTAGTGGGTTATTGGTTGTGTTATGCCAAATTTGTGACCAGTTTGTAAAGATTAACGTGTATGTTGTTGTACGAGGTAACATAATATTGTTTGACTTGGTGTGGTCATTGAAATAGGAGAGGTCGGATGTTCCAGTTCTAATTATAGTGCACCTTTGTAATTATTAGCATAGGGGACGTTAACATGGGATAACACATTCTATGCTGATAAATATGTGTAGAGCCTAGTGTGGAATAGTATCTCTTGTTTAAATTCGGTTTTTCCGGTTTGGAGAAAACCCTTTTTGGAATTCTTTTTAACATCATTTCCTAAGGTTTTTAGGGAGTTTAGACGCCGGAATAGAATTCCGATTTCCAAAAATCGCAAATCATTATTTCCTATGATCTATGATGATTTTTTTGCCCCTTTTCTATTTCTACCCTTCCAATCCGGCATGCATATGCCACGATGAACGGCATGGAGGACGTCGTCCTTCAGTTTTCCTGGATTTGCTTTCGGATGGCTTAGGATTTGCCTTCGGATGGCTTATCCTCGGAACCCTGCCATGGTTGCTGATGAGGATGCAATTATGGATCAAGGTTTCAAGCTATCCCGACTAGGTATTGGCATCGACAGCTCATGGAAAGTGTCGGTGGAAGCTTTGAGCCTTTCTACAGTAAGTTTTCTGTCTTCCTTTTACTTCGATTTTCTTAGGTTTGAACAAGCTCGGAAGGGAAGGGAAAACGTATGGTCTGGTTTTGGGTTTTGATGGATACAGGCATGGATTTTGATAAGGCGTGAGACTATCTCTGTGCCATTCTGGTTAATTTTTTTTAGACCCATCTCATTTCGGAGCAGAGACTTCTTCTGCACAGGTATATTCAATTTTTTAAGCTTCTTATACAATGATTGCTTCTTTAGCCATCAACATGCTATCAAGTGACATTGTTTTGGTATGAATTTCTGGCGTGGATTTACTTCTTTAACCACCATTATGCTATCAAGTGACATCATTTTGGTATGAATTTCTGGCATGGATAGGATATAGGACAGCAGGTTTTCCTTTTGAATTATTTGTTATTCTTTTTACTTCTACTTTTTTAAGTTTGAACAAGCTGTGTTTGAGCCTTTAGAGACCGATGGAACCGTAGATAATATGCAATATATCGGCTCCTGTTACGGCTCAATGCCGGCTTGGGGGAGCGGTTCGGGCTCACGCATCGAGAATCCATATTTAAAGATTAGTAAATTATTTAGATGTAGCTTCCCTTATGCCACTAGGGTCAAGGTTGATAATTTAGAGATTTAATGTTATAAGAACCATTGGCATTAAAAGAACATTATTAAAACAAGGGCTGATAAAGGGTCACGAGATTTCAGCGGGAAAATATCCCGGATCAGTCTGGATCTTCCGGAACTGATAAAAAAGGGGATGATCCGGTCTGTTAAAGGCCGAGCTATTGATATTATTAGTCGAACTTTGATCTTTTACTTTTTTCTGCTGGATATTTGTAAAACAAATGGATGTCCGATAATAGAATGTTTCCGCCTATATATACAACCGATTCCTCTAAATCTAAGGTAGAAATCCGGTTGCAAGCTTGAGCAAATTCCCTGCTTTGTCAAAGCCTTCCTTGCTTGAGTTTGTCCTTTGAAATTCTTTAAGATTGCAATTCTGACTGCTGAGTCAAGAGCAGGATAACGATTTCCTGTATTAAGACTGAACCCGGTTGGGTGGATTAAACTTTCTAAAGATTGAAGAGAAGTTTTTCTTTTGTTTTTAGTTGTTGAATTTGTTTAAGATTACTTCGTTGTATCAAGTTGGTATCAGAGCCAGTCCGCTCTTGAACCTGTGACTGTGATGATGGCACACCGTTACAATATCTCTGAAGAGCAATATCAGAAGGCCTTAAGGACTGCTGATTTCATCACTACCCAGATAGCACTGCCACAACCTACATCCCCAGAGGATTACCAGTACAAATTAGAGCAGATTGCTCTACTCTATGGTTTTCTTCCCAGTAATGCCCAGCCACCTCCACTACCCAGAGACCCTCCACCTGCGCATCCACCACCACCTGAAAATCCGCCGCCAGATACTGGCAACCCAGAGCCTCTGAAGACTACTGAAACTGATACGCCAACTAAAAGGGATAAGGCTCCTAAATGGTTGGAAAAAGTTGATCTACCATACTCTACTGGCGGAGTGTCTGTCAAGCCAATGCAATAAGTTTCCTGGGTATATGGGAAAAGTTCTTTGAGAGAGTTAATGCGACCGAACAAGAGAAACTGCAAGCCATGGACACATATTTAAATGAACAAGCTCAAGTTTGGTGGCAAGGTCGCAGATTGATGCAGCCTGAAGTTAACTCATGGGCAGTTTTTTGTAGTGCATTTGAAGCCCATTACCTGCCTGCAAACTATTACAGGATATTGCAAAAAGAATGGGACCTTGTTAAACAGGATGATGGTGAAACAGTGTCCGAATATTACATGAAATTTAGTCATCTAGGTTCACAAGTTAGGAACTTGGGTGAACATGAACTTTTAAGGAAGTTTGTGAATGGGTTAAAGGAGGACATATTTGCAGAGTTAGATCTTATGGAGCCAGTCAACATGGAAGATGCTATTAAGAAAGCAGGAGCTGCAGAACGAAAGTTGAACCCCAAGGCTCGTAAGTTAGTTATATGGGAAGGAGCGCCTTCTCGTGAACAAAAAAGATCAAAGCGTGAAAATTTTGAAAATAGAAGAGATAAGAAAAATAAAAGGGGCCGTGAAGAGCGTAAAACCAGGTTTAATGGGAGGAATGGAGAACGCTCTAATAATGGCCAGAAGGCCAAACAGGAACAGAGTAAAGGGCCTAAGACTGGATGTTATAATTGTGGAGGTCCGCATTATCAATCCAACTGCCCAAAGAATATGGGCCCGGCAGATAAAAATACAAAGAAAGTACAGTTTAAAGAGCCGCCGCCTAAGGAAAGGCAAGTTGCTCAATCGCATCATGTCGAAGGTAGACCAGAAACTTCCAGGGAAGGAGAAGAGAGGAATAAAGGAAAGCTTGCAGCTATTGAACAGGAAAAAGGGAGACTGCAAATTGCATATCTAAAGAATTTGTCAGAAGACGATACAGGATCTTCGGAAGCATAGTTGTTTAAGATGAAAGGTTCAGTAAAAGGTCAAGATGTGACTGTTTTACTTGATGATGGTTCAACACATGACTTTATTTCGCAGGACTTGGTGTATAAATTAGGATTACCTATCTGTGATTTCCAAACAAAAATCACAGTTGTGCAGGGTTTGAAAGGTCCTAGAAACCAGTGTGATAAATATGTGGTAGCTCCCATCCAAATAGGGCAGTATTCCGAAGAAAGAGTTTTGATTATGGCCCCTCTAGGAACTATGGATGTGACATTAGGAATTGGATGGCGGGAGCAGTATGATGCCCGACCTAATTACAGGGAAAAGATAGTAACTATAATGGTTGAAGGGCGACCCTTGAAGCTGTGTACAGATTCCACATCTCAAGCTGAACCCCTACTGACATACTCTGAAGCTAAGAAGTTAATACAGGGTGAAGCTGAATCATACTTTATTTACTTGAGAAACTCTGATCCGCCATCACAGGTGCCTCTCGAGTTGTACAGTTTTCGGAGACAATTCGACGATCTCTTCAATGAGGAAACTTTAGATCTACCTCCTCATCGTCCTGAGGATCATGCAATACAATTGCAAGAAAACGCTCAATCTCCCAATAGGGTGCACCTTATAGAGTCAGTCATTTTGAAAAATTAGAGCTTGAGAAACAGATAGCAGAGATGTTAGAACGACAGCTAATACGGCCAAGCTGTTCACCTTTTGGCGCACCCATTATCCTAATCAAAAAGAAAGATAAGGGATATAGAATGTGCGTGGATTATAGAGCTCTCAATAAGCTGACTGTCAAAGATAAATTTCCAGTACCTAGAGTTGATGATTTATTTGATGAGTTACGAGGTGCCTGTATATTTAGCAAAATTGATTTGAAATCAGGATATCACCAGATCCGAATAAAGGAAGAAGACATTGGTAAGACAGCATTCAGAACAACTTTTGGTCATTACGAGTTTTGTGTAATGCCTTTTGGTCTGACCAATGCCCCGGCAACTTTCTGCCGTCTCATGGGGAGAGTTTTAGCTCCTGTACTAGGAAAAAGTGTTGTAGTCTTCTTTGATGATATACTTATATACAGTAGAACTATTGAGAAGCATAAACAGCACCTTCAACAGGTTTTTGATCTTTTGAGACAAAATAAGCTGTTTGTTAACGAATCCAAGAGCAGATTCTTTATGCAAGAAGTTGGATATTTAGGTCATATTATATCCAAAGAAGGCATACGGATGGATCCCGAAAATATTAGGGTTATTATTGATTGGCCTCTCAAAGACTTACGATCTTTTGTACAGTTATGCAGCTACTATCGAAGATTTGTGAAGGATTTCGCAAAAGTAACCCTTCCTCTTAGCAGGTTTTTAAAGAAAGATACCCCCTTTGTTTGGAATCCGGAAGCCGAGGAAGCTTTTCGAATCCTGAAAGAGAACATGGCAACTGAACCAGTATTAGTGCTACCTGACTGGAATAAGCCTTTTACAGTTTGCTCGGATGCAAGTGGAAATGCTATTGGTGCAGTACTGATGCAAGATGGACATCCATTAGCTTATGTCAGCTGAATGCTCAAACCCTTAGAGCAAAAGTATAACACTTATGAAAAGGAATTAATTGCCTTAGTTCATGCACTTAAGAAGTGGAGGCATTATCTTATGGGATCCAAGTTTGTGGCTCGTTTCGATCAGCAAAGTTTGAAACATATACAAATGCAGGATATTATCAATGCACGGCAATTAAAGCTCATTGACACTATAAAGGATTTTGAAGGGATGCAGCTTGAATATAAGCCTGGGAAGGAGAACTAGGTTGCAGATGCATTAAGCCGGATAAATATTCAAGCTATATCTGTAGCAGAATTTGTTGATTTGGAACCAATGAAAGAAGAGTATATGAATGACTCCTCCTTTGCTACTCCATATACACAGGTACAAAAGAATGGAAGAGATCCTTTATCAGAGTATAGAATCCATAATGGATTATTATTCTATCGAAATCGTACTTATGTTACGCAAGCATACATGTTGAAGGTTATACAGGAATGTCATGCACCTCCATACTCCGGTCATAGAGGAATTCAAGCTACTTTGGCGACTGTTAAACGACGTTTCTTTTGGCCAAAGCTTGAAAGAGATGTAAGAAAATATGTCAAAGCATGTCTTATTTGCCAACAAATAAAAGCTTCTACTGGTAAGCCTGCTGGATTAGTACAACCTTTGCCTATCCCAGAAAAACCATGGAAGCATATTACCATGGATTTTATCCAAGGGTTACCAAAGACTATCCACAAGAATGATCAAATTTGGACAGTAGTAGACAGGTTGTCTAAACAGGCTCATTTTATTCCTTGCAAATCTAGCATGACTGCTCCGCAAGCCAGCAACATTTTCTTAAAGGAAATATTTAAGATCCATGGAATGCCAGATGCAATCATAACAGATAGGGATCCCCTATTCTGTAGCAAATTTTGGGGTGGACTTATGAAATTTTTTTTTTTTTTTTTTTTTGAAAGAGTGAAGCTTTTTAGTCATTAATTATGGAAAATAAATAAACATAGAGTTGAGATCAAATATTTGATCATCATAATAGGAATTGAGATAAGAAGTAGCCTCAATTCAAATCAGAAGTAGCATCAAAAGTAGCATGTAATTTAGGATTTAAACTTTATGCATGAAAGTTCATGATCATAAAATTCAAAACTAAATGTTAAAGAATCTCTTCAAAATTGCCTTCTGTGAAATTGCCTTCTGTTTAGTTGTATGAAAGAACTCTTGAAAAAACCTCCATACAAGGCCGGGTTGCTCCATCAGGCAGGTAAAACTTGATAGTTTGAGAAGCAGCTGCAGATACCAAAGAGCCAATAATCTGATAAAGAACCTGAATAAAAAGGAGCCAAACAGAGGTAAGACAAAGAGTATCAAAATTCATAATTGTCCAAGAAATGGAAGTGGTCTCGAAAGTGAGGCTGCAGAATGGGACTTCCATTGTTTCCCCAGTTAACTAACTCAATCAACCTGTCTGAGTTACAAGTGGACATGAGGTGGATCATGGTGCCATAACAATCTGCCCTTCCCCTATGATAATAGTAGCATTCCCTATAAAACTGAAACTGTTGTTCTGCCATGTTTGCACTGTTATTCTCCAAGAACCTATAGAGTATGATCATGAGATATGTTTCCTTGCAGAATTCATTACCCCATTCTAATTCTTTCTGCTGAACCTGCTGAATACTTTGAATTAGTCTTCCCCTTACTGATCCAGTCCACTGGTTGTAGTCCCAAATTCTATGAACAGATAATTTCCTTGGGTGATGAAATTTGTAGACTTCAGCATCATCGAGGTCAAGATTGAGCTTGACTTTACAATTCCTCAGATAATCTAGCATGAACAGATTCAGAATTAGGCAATGTTTGATTACAAAATAGTTTAAAGAAACCATAAGCTCCTGAGAAATTCCCAATAGATAACCAGCTATTGTCAATTTGTGAGTCACCATTTTTATGCTTATAGGCAGTAACTGTCAGTTCAACATCATAAATAACCTGCAATTTAATCCAGAATATAGAGATGGTATACCCCCCATGCAAACATCTATTTCTATGTTTCCAAATATTCCATAAAGCTATGAAAGAAATAGAGTTTTTAACTTTATTATCAGAAATAAGAAAGCTAACAATACTCCTTGGTCTGCTAATTTGGAAAACATGTTCAAACCAGTTCCAGAAAGTAGTAAGTTTTGGACATGAGAAAATATGGTCAATATCCTCAATATTATTGCAAAGAAGAGGGCAAGATGGATTTAAGACAGAATTATTTGGGACATTAGCATTAGCATACAAGAAGTGTCTACATAAAGTCTCCAAATTGGGAATGCTCTTGTTTGCAAGCAACCAGATAAAATAAGATATTTTAGGAGCACAATATGAATTCCATACATTCTTAAAAAGAGAGATTCCAGATTCAGCAGGAATATTTCAGTAAAGGCAAGCTTTAGAAATTTGATTGTCATTTGCCAAGAATTTATAGATAGGGGCAACTTTATAAAGGTATTTACCTTTGTGATTCCAGTCAATAAGAGCTGAGGTAGAATCATGCAGACTATAAGTAGACACCTTATTTAGAATGTACTTAAAGAGTGCCCTGTCAGTAGAGGTACCATTGACCATGGCTTTGAATCTGGTCCAAGTAATCCATCTGCCATTGAACCAAATGTCTCCTAAAGTTTTGATGCCAGCAGATGTCCATTTCTTATAAATTCTAGGATGGTTGATTGCCAAAGGGACCAAATTAGCTTTAGCCAGGGCAGGATTCCAGAAAATACTCATTTCCTTATGAGCCTGATTAATGGCACTATGGCAGTAAGCAGTATGCACATTATTCCAAGCAGTAATAAGATTTCTCATTAGAGGAGACGAGTTGGCAGTTGGCTTAAGCCTATTGAAAGCAGAAGATGGCAAAGCATGCTCAATTGTAGGATGACCATCTATTGTGCTTTTGTTCAGCCAAAAATAAATAAATTTAGCAGCAAGATTATTTTGGTTGAGCAAGGCCCTCCAAACATATTTACCTGCTAAAGCATAGCCCTGGAGTTGAAGGTTTTTGCAACCAAGACCCCCTGCCTTTTTACTCTGAGTGACATATTTCCAACTGACCATATGATGTTTGCCCCATATGAAGTTTCTAATTATCTTTTCAATCTGCAGGTAAATGCATTTGGGAGCAAGCAAGGCAGAAGAAAAATAAATATGAGAACTTGCAAGCACAGAGGATGCAATAATTGTTCTGCCTGCATTTGAAAGACAACTACCATAGTTTTTTAGCTTCTTTCTGATTTTTGAGACAATAGGAAACCAAAGATCTTTAATTGAAATATCCAAGGCCAAAGGCATTCCTAACAAAGTGGAGGTCTGATTTACTGGAATGCATTTGATACCTAAGATATCAGGCTGATCATTAGCATCAATAATTACACACTTGGCCATATTTAGATAGATAACAGATGCTGCACTAAAATCCTTTAAGATCTTGATGAAGAATTCAATATTGCTAACATCATTGTGTAAGAAGCTGAAGGAATCATCTGCATACTGCAGCATAGTAAGTTGTGAATCATCCCCTGGCATGTTTAAGCCTTTTAGATTGCCACAATTTTGATGGTGCATAATGATTTTGGTAAGCTGCTCAGCCACTATGATAAACAGATATGGAGCCAAAGGGCATCCTTGTCTTACCCCTTTTTGTAAATTAAAGAATTTGCCAGGAGTGCCATTAACTAGGATTGCAGATTGAGCACGAAAATTAAGCCCCATGATAAGATCAATAATTTTTGTAGGAATTCCTATTTTTCTTAGAGATAGAATTAGGAAGTCCCACCTCACAGTGTCAAAAGCTTTGGAGAAATCTAGCTTGAGGAGAACACAATTTTGATTCGAAGTTCTGGCCCAGTGCAAGCCCTCCATAGCAGCAATATAATTATCCAATATGAACCTATTGGGAAGGAAAGCAGACTGATGCAGACTAATATTCTTTAGCAAAAATCCCTTGATTCTATTTGCTAAGATCTTGGCACATATTTTGTAAGTGGAATTGGTCAAAGAAATTGGTCTCCACTCATTGAACATAGAAGGGCAATCCACTTTTGGGATAAGAGAGATAAACCCTGAGGAGATAGCAGGGTGAAGATGATTGTTGAGCCAGAAACCATGAACCATAGATGTAAGATCAAATTTAAATTCATCCCAGAAATGAAGGAAGAATTCTGGAGGTAGGCCATCAGGACCCGGGCTTTTACCCTTGGCAAGGCTAAAATGAAATCAGAAGCAGGAGCATCAGACCATGGAATATCAGAGTTAGAAGCAAAGATATTGCAATATTTTGAATAGAAGAAGTCAGCAATATCTTTAGATGAATGTAGAATACTGCCCTGATCATTGGTAATAGAAGTGAGCTGACTCTTGAGAAGCCTATTTTTAGCAATTCTAAAAAAGAATTTGGAATTGCTACTATCCATTGAGGAATAAAATTTAACTTTGGACCTAATGGCAGCACCTTTGGCCTCAAAATCTTCAATGTTTTTAATTGATTGCTCCAGAGCACTTTCTTGCAAGTGTAAAACAGGATTTAGAGGATCAGATTGAAGATTTAGCCTGACAGTCTGAATTTGCATAAGGTAATTTATCTTTTCAGCTCTCTTTCTCTCCCAATCAGACTTATGAAAAACTTAGGCACGACCTTAAGGTTTTTCACTGTATATCATCCCCAAATGGATGGCCAGTTTGAGGTTGTAAATCGAGTTATTGAAGATATGCTGAGATCTTATGTTGCTGAAAGGAAAAGCCAATGGGAAGAATATCTATATCTCTTGGAGTTCGTCTATAACAATACGGTGCACTCAGTTACCCAAAGAACTCCTTTTGAAGTAGTATACAGATATTCTTTGGAATCCCCAATTGCGAAGCTTGGTGGTGAAGTACCTGCTTCCGATGAAGCCACTACGGACTTTGCAGAAATCTTGCGAGAGGAATCCAGAAAAGCCAGGAATTGATGGCTTCGAAACTTGCAAAGAAGCGAAAAAGGGTTGTTTACAAAAAAGATCAATCGGTTTGGATTCATCTTCCCAAAAAGCGTCTACGAAAGATGGGTAACCGGTATGTAAAACTGGCCCCTAGGTATTATGGTCCTTTCCAAGTTGACGACAAAGTCGGTGAGAATGCTTATCGTTTACATTTATATGGGAAATGGACTAACTTGCACCCAGTTTTTAATGTGGGAATACTGAAACTCTATAAGGGAAGTGAAATTTCTCCTGAGATTTTGCAGAGAATGGAGCAATCGGAACCTCCCAACATTAAAGGTGATGAAGAGGTGCTGGAACGGGAGAAAATATTGACACATCAAGATAAGGAGACGAGAAGTTCCTCTTATCGAAGGTATCTCGTGAAATTTAAATTTCATCCATCCACCGATGCGGTATGGTATTCTAAGACTCAATTAAAAGAATACAATCCCTTGGTGGAAGAATACGAAAGAACTTTGCAAGAATAATAGGCAAAGTTCATAGACCTTCAAACTTTATATTTGGAATTCCATATTATTATTATTATTATTGCAATTGCTTAGTTATCTAAGTTTTTCTATGCATAGTATTATTAAATTCTTTACTAACGATTGTAAAGAAGTTAAGACCTCTAACTGACTTGAGGTCATCCCTGACTGAGAAGGGAACGAAAGCCCTCTAATGGAATTGAGGCCATTTCTAACTGAACCGAAATGAAATCCGTAACCTCTAAAGGAACTGAGGTTATAGAATTAAATATCCTTAAAGGAATTAGGATAGACAATCTTTCCTCGAGGTTAACATGGACGTTTAACCTCGGGAAGGGAAGGATTGTTACGGCTCAATGCCGGCTTGGGGGAGCGGTTCGGGCTCACGCATCGAGAATCCATATTTAAAGATTAGTAAATTATTTAGATGTAGCTTCCCTTATGCCACTAGGGTCAAGGTTGATAATTTAGAGATTTAATGTTATAAGAACCATTGGCATTAAAAGAACATTCTTAAAACAAGGGCTGATAACGGGTCACGGGATTTCAGCGGGAAAATACCCCGGATCAGTCTGGATCTTCCGAAACTGATAAAAAAGGGGATGATCCGGTCTGTTAAAGACCGAGCTATTGATATTATTAGCCGAACTTTGATCTTTTACTTTTTTCTACTGGATATTTGTAAAACAAAGGGATGTCTGATAATAGAATGTTTCCGCCTGTATATACAGCCGATTCCTCTGAATCTAAGGTAGAAATCCGGTTGCAAGCTTGAGCGAATTCCCTGCTTTATCAAAGCCTTCCTTGCTTGAGTTTGTCCTTTGAAATTCTTTAAGATTGCAATTCTGACTGCTGAGTCAAGAGCAGGATAACGATTTCCTGTATTAAGTCTGAATCCGGTTGGGTGGATTAAACTTTCTTTAGATTGAAGAGAAGTTTTTCTTTTGTTTTTAGTTGTTGAATTTGTTTAAGATTACTTCGTTGTATCAGCTCCAGTCTCTATACATGTTCTTCTTGCATGTTGCTATCACTATCATCATTGAAATGATGGGTAATTTGTACTTATTTGATTTGTTCTATTTAATTTGGTCTACTGCACTAATTGAGGTAAGCTCTTTATGGTTGTGAATTAGTTCAGGTAATTTTTGTTAAATATATGGCTTTTGATTATTACCAGCCTTCTATCTTTGTGCTTTTCTTAAATAACTTTAAATCAAAATTCCTTGAATAATCCAAATCATCCAGTGGTATAATGCTGGCCCCACAAGTCCTCTTCTAAATCTTCCAACTTTTTTTGCGGATACTCGGGTAGTCTATGTTATCCATCTTTATGCTGAGCTTTTGTTTGGGGCTCTAATGTTTTGGTTCCATGGAGCATGCAGGGCCACTGGACTTTAATGAGAATCTCTACCAAGATAGGGATGAAGTTGGTGGAACTGTGTTGGAGCCATGATCATTGTTGCAGTAGCGTTGAAAGGTAGATGCATTTTACGAGTCCAAAACTGAGGTTTTATAGCTATTTCTCATTCTGAATCGACTAGGTTGGATATAGAAATCTCAAAGGCCATAGCAACAGGATAAAGATAGAATGGGAAATTTATGTCATGGCAATGATAGTTTTAGCATCAAGATATGTCGGCAGCAATGAAGACTAACCACAATTTCATTAAATTTGGACAATACCTGAATTTATGGACCTTTTTTCTGGAAACCTCGCTTCCATGACAGTTTTTGTTTTACCCCGCGAGCGTTGTATATGCTTGAGCAACAAGCACTGTACAGTTTTGGGTAGCGTCTTCTTATTGGAAGGAGCCGAAGCATAATCGATAGTCTCCCACCAAGTCAGTTGATAGTCATGGCTATTTTCTTGTGCATACACCAATACCATTACATCTCTACATAATGCTATAATTTAGCACCAATGTATGGAATGGTTATATGATACCTCTAGAGCATAGATGTATGGCGACATGGAATGTGGGAAGCGCCGCGACCGGCGGGAGCCGGGAGCGGGTCTGGAATCCGCGACCCACTTCCAGGCCGCCACAACATGGCAACTGGGAGTTTGCCTTGATTTTTACCTGCAGGTGACCGCTTGAGCGGAATTGCTGTGCCGCTTTCTATTCTAGAGGCGGAATCGTCGACCCAGTTGCCATGTTGTAAATAAATTCTCGTGGCATACACCAATACCATCACCTGCCTACATAATAAAAACAATTATAGTCAAAAAAATGTACATGGTAATTATCTAATAGAGCATGGACCTAGACAAAGACAAATAAAAATGAGGGTATGATGCATGGTCGGTATTTGGGAAAAAAGCAAATGAGAATGTGGCGAACCTAACCCTAACCCTAAATACAGTGCAGGGTGCTCCATGGCTCAGGATAGTCTTACCCTGGTTTCGGGGATCCCGGAGGTAAAAACGTCCCTCGGTATCACGCTTGGAATTTCGGCAGAATCCGTTCGGGACCCCCCGTTTAAAGCCCGTCACACCTGCGAGGTCCTGCATAAATCTAGGCGATCGCCCACGCGACACATCCGGGCGTCCGTGGTGTTCCCCGCCTCGGTATCACCGGCGCGATCAGCCCTCACAGGAATCGGTTTCGCTGATCGCCCTCACGGGATCACCAAGCCCTGGCCGATAACCGCGCCCCGATATCAGCCGTGGGTGTGATCCCCTCCTCCGGGATCGCCATCGCGTGGCCGATATCGGCCACCCGATATACGCCACCTGATCCGGCCTCGGGATCACCACCATGGCCCATTCGGGCGGCATGAGGACGGTGGAAATCCGGCCTCGGGGATCCCAGAGCACCGCCGGGCGTGATTCCTTCCTCGGGATCACCCAATCCGGCGGACGGCCAAGTATCCCCGCCTCGGGATCACCACCGTGGGGCCGATATCGGCGATCCGATATCCGCCTCGTTATCCCCGCCTCCGGGATCACCACCTCCGGTCGTGATTACTTCCTCCGGGATCCCCATGTACGATTTGCATGAAAATTCGACGTGGTGGCGGCGGCGTGGAATGATCGTCGCGACCGGTTTTGAACATGTCAGCCCATGCACGGACCAACCATCCCGATCTGGACACTGGTACGTCAGAAACCACCCTCCGGGATCGCACATTTGTCTTCGAAATTTCTCTGTATTTGCTACATATGCACACGTAGCCGGATGTTGACGGCCCCTTGCAGCTATGGACGTTTGGGGGCTGGAGGAGAAGATAGCATGTATTTATCTCGCTTAAGATTAATTTTAGGAGGTAAAAACGTATATCCGAAGTTCCCTTTCTCGCCATTCCCAAATGCGTCTTGAAATACATGTGGACTCACCCCTAATGGCATTTTTCGACCACAAAGAACCTACACCGTTTCCTAAGAGCACCAAGTTCCTTCATGCGAGGGGAGGTGGAGAAATGCTTGTGTGGACCTCGCTACCTCCCAACAAACCGGGTTGAAGACTTCATTCTTGGAGAGCAAAGAAATTGTGTGGCACCGTGCAGCTTCTACTTAAGGAGTTCCAATCCCGAGAGGGTGCTAAAGAGGCCAACCAGGGATTCTTATTTGACTATGAAAAGGTATGTATTTAAAAAACCCTATCCTCTAGTTTATTGTTGTTGTTGTTGTTGTTGTTTATGTAGTAGAAAACATTGTAGCAGAAGTATATTTAATTCTTAGATGTACATGCACTACTTTCATGCACTAATTTTGAACACTCAAAATAGGTACTGGTGCACATATGGTCCCCAGGACAAGACTTTGAACACTCACGTGGTTGCTGATGGACCACGTCAACCTGGCACACGCAGGAAAAGAGTTGAGAGGGGTGAGAGTGTGCGTAGGGGCTGCCAATGCCATTTTACCATTAGGCAACTCTACCTTCTCCCAGAATGCTCTCAAGTTACTTATTATGGGTTTGAGCATAGAAATCTCCAAGGTGAGCCTTGCCATGGTAAATTTGTTGACGTGAGAAAAGGTATCGATTCAAGCTAGCACCGTGGATCTCACAGGAATTGAGGGAATGGGTTAGAGAAAAGCTCGTGCATTGGCACACCCCACAGTGTTATGAACATGCACGGAGAGGTGGAGATTTAAAGTAGATGTGCATGGCAAGGATAGTTTGTGTAGGGATGACATGTCAAGATTCTCGGATGTTTACAACATTGAGAAGAGTGTTGTTAGAAACACTTGGAAGCTACATGAAGACCTTCCCACTAGCATCAACATGTGGGTGCAACAACATCTAGAGTCCGTGTTCTTGTATGAACATGGTGACATCGCCCAATTGGGAGTGATGACTCCAATCCAAAGAGAGGCAATGCTGAAATTTGGAAAGAATAGGGCCATTTGCATGGATGCAACCTTCAAAACTAATGACAAGAGGTACACTCTAAGAGTTCATTTCCATTCTAGATCTTTTCCATAGTCCATTTAAAATGGCTATAGCAGTTGGTTTCAATCATGCAATGACATCTATTGGTTTAAAATTCAAGATGCAATGACAGCTATTGGTTTCAATTATGCAGGTACTATCTTTTTACACTCATTGCCTTCGATGACCATTGCAATGGCATGCCATTGGCATATGTCATAACCAATTCTCAAAAAAGTAGGGCTATAACTAAGTGATTGAAAGCACTAAAGGATTCATTATGCCAGGATGATCCGGACTGGCACCCTTCTTGCATCATAACTGACGATGCTGATGCTGAAATCAAGGCGGTAAAAAATGTAAGTGATGCCTGGCAATTTTCCCCCAAGTTATACTTTCTTGCATACTTTCTAACACTAACACTTGTAGGTTTTCCCAAACGTGCCTGTGCAAATATGCATTTGGCATGTGAGAAGAGTCTGGATTAAGTGGCTAAGCAAAAATGTAAGGAGTAAGGTGCATAGAAATGAAATGTTCAAGGAGCTAGGGAATATAATGTACAAGACAGAGGGGTCCTGGGGGACAATGAGTATGGTCATGAGTACACAGGAAGTCTGTTAGGAAAGAGGCTATCAAGAGATTGGAAGAGTTGGTGAGGAAGTATCCTCAATACCCTAAATTGTCGGCCTACATGAGTAAGGAGGGACTAAGAACATCCGTGAAATGGGTATTGGCTACAAGAATGTACATGCACTCCAATCAAGAGACCAATGCTGCCATAGAGGCATGGCATGCTGCCCTTAAGTTGCGCCTAGGCATATGTAAACGTGCACTTCGAGGCAGGAGAATTGACTGGTTGCTCTACATTCTCACTAACAATGTGGAGACACACATGGCTATGTTCTAGGTCTATGAAGGAACATGGATTTGTAGTGAACACCTCACAGGAACAAATAGTAGAGTGCGCAATTAGAGGCGCTCGGAGAATTGCCGACGAACAAGTCACAATTACCAACTTCGAGGAGGGCGAGGCTGAAGTGCAAACCGAGCGCACTCTTGGACAGGGCCCGTACTTTGTTGCTGGAGCACACAAGAATTGGGCATGTTGTGATTGCCCTTGGGGAGCCAAGGGTAATCTATGTAAGCATCAGGTGAAAGTTATGCAAATGCTTGGCAATTACAGGGATCAAGATCTCTTACAGGTGTTGGGTTCCCAATATGGGACAATAGGTGGGGGCATGGACCACCAAGCAATAATGGCCGTGCAAGAGAGTTGTGGAGACCAGGATCTGGAGGTGCTTGAGATAGTATGCCTTAGGGGAAGAGTCTCCCCTTGCAAACAAGCAAATAAGTGGACTTGAACAAGACTCGAGGCCTCCTTGGAGGCGGTAATTGCTAGAGTGATGTCTAGGGCTCAAAAAGATCCTAACATTTTAGTTGCAACTGATTCTCTCATGAGGCAGCTCGACTTTAGACTTGAGAAGATGGATGACATAGTTGGCACGAGCACTAATATATCAACTCTACCTGAACTTACCTTGGAGGTGAATTGTGGTACTAGCTTGTCACGGCTGAAGCCTGTTATAGAACTTGGAAAACATAAGGTGAAGAAAGCAAGGAAGAGTTGGAAGGAACTTCAGATGGAGGCTTCATGCAAGGCACCATGATTCCCAAATTTCGGGACCTGAAACATGACTCTCAGAATCAGAACATGACTTTTACTTCTTTCAATGCATATCACTAAATGTAATGTTTAAATGTTCTAAGGTAATGGTAAATGGTAAATGGATGGTAAATGTTTCCCCCCAAGGTACAATGGTTCTAAGGTTATCATTTTAATCCCGTCCGCCTGCTGGTGATCCCGGAGGATGGGATCACGTGTGGTGATCCCCACCTCCGGGATCACCAGCAGGCGGACGGGATTCATTTTTTAATTTTTTTTTTCCCCAAGGTACAATGGTTGTAAGGTTATCATTTTAGTCCCGTCCTGGTGATCCCGAGGATGGGATCACGTGGTGATCCCCACCTCCGGGATCACCAAAGCAAGGACGGGATTCATTTTTTAATTTTTTTTTTCCTCCAAGGTACAATGGTTGTAAGGTTATCATTTTAGTCCCGTCCGCCTGCTGGTGATCCCGGAGGATGGGATCACGTGTGGTGATCCCCACCTCCGGGATCACCAGAAGGCGGACGGGATTCATTTTTTAATTTTTTTTTTCCTCCAAGGTACAATGGTTGTAAGGTTATCATTTTAATCCCGTCCTTTCTTTGGTGATCCCGGAGGATGGGATCACGCAGGGTGATCCCCACCTCCCGGATCACCAAAGCAGCGGACGGGATTCATTTTTTAATTTTGTTTTTCCTCCAAGGTACAATGGTTGTAAGGTTATCATTTTAATCCCGTCCTGTTGGTGATCCCGAGGATGGGATCACGCAGGGTGATCCCCACCTCCGGATCACCAAAGCCAGCGGACGGGATTCATTTTTTAATTTTTGCAGACGGACTTTATTTTTTTTTTCCTTGCATATTAGGTACAATGGTTATATTCCCGTCCGCCATCTGGTGATCCCGGAGGTGGGGATCACTATGGGTGATCCCCCACCTCCGGGATCACCATATGGCGGACGCGCCTTTTTTTTCTAAGGCTCTATGGTTCTAAGCTTTTCGAATTTATTCTCGTCCGTGATCTGGTGATCCCGGAGGTCGGGATCACTAGTGGTGATCCCCACCTCCCGATCACCGATCGCGACCTTTTTTTTTTTTTTTTTTCCCTGCCTATTAGCTACAATGGTTATATTCCCGTCCCGCCATCTGGTGATCCCCGAGATGGGGATCACCATGGGTGATCCCTACCTCCCGATCACCAGATGGCTGAACGAGCCTTTTTTTTTAAGGCTCTATGGTTCTAAGGTTTTCAATTTATTCCCGCCCCTCCTGGGATCACCACAATAATTGTTTTTTTTTGTGTTTGTCTTTTCCATTGGTTGTTTTAATATTTGCCTCCCAGGGGATCCCTGAGGTGTTCAAACTTCGGATCCCGTGAGCTATTCAAGTTTGGGGATCCCAGAGGTGTTCAAATTCCCAAACATCTGTGGGCCAACATCTCATTATGAATTGAGGGGATGCGATTGACAGATTCAGAGTAAACCCGGATAAGGAAAAACAAAAAGCTATTTCCCACATCATTTAACTATTCGAAACCGTCATATTTTTACAATCATAGCCAAAAATTTACATGTTGAACAAGGATCAAAAGTTTTTTTCTGTTATGGACCATTCAAAGATCAAACGGGTCACGGCCGATCGAATTGGTTGCTACCCTCGCAAGTAGAAGGTTGATTTTCCTCGCTTTTAGGCGGTCACTTAACTTCTGCAAAGATGACCTTGAAGCTTGTCCTCAAATTGTCCATGTCTTCTTTGGCAAACCCGGTCCACGTGGATCACCATCGTACCGACGATGAGATTATAAATGGACACTAAATAAATTTGTTGATCAAGAAAGACGTAAGATAAGACATATAGACAACTCACATCGTATCCTTCATGTAGATTTCTCTCGATGAATTTACGCACACAAGCAATAACATAGATGCCACAATCCCGGTTTGTTGTGTTTGCATGTGGAGCTTCCATCAAGATTACGGTGCATTATGCAATGCTGATGCCTCGTGCCTCCACCTCCTAAATACATCACTTAAAACCCCGCAATTCAAGGCATTAGAAGATAGGCTATGAATGAATAGTTACCAAATTTTGCACTCACAAAGTGATGAACCCGCGTGTTGGAGCATGGAGGGGATCAAAGGAATCAAGTGCAATATGCAAGGGCAAGGCTTCTTCAATTTCTGGCATGCCAAAGGATCAGCCACCAAAATGAACAGCTCCAGATACCCTTTGTGATAGGACAAGCTGCCATCAATTCAAACCGTAACTAAAAGGCAATAAAAAATCCACTTCCCAAAACCCAATTTACACCGGCATTGACCGTATATGTAGTAGAACTGCATACTGGATTTTCCACACGGCCTTGCCAAAGGGGATCCCGAATTAGCTTGACGAACTGCTCGTAGGGTACCACGAGGCCCGGAACAGCCAAAAGCAAAGCAGGTGGAGGAAGACATGATGACAAATGTTTTTGGTGAGGAATTGAGTGTGCAAGAACCCCGCCAAAGCTCAACTTAGCATACCATGCAAGAAATAAAAACAAAGACAACACACATACAAAGAAATAGGCTCCTAGGCGGTCGGCATCGATCTCACGAATCTTCAATACCGAGGTCACCGGAATAGTCGAGAATTTTCGTGCCTCTCCTCTCTCGAGATGTGGAATTCAACATCGGATGATTTGCTGCCCACCTTCAATGAGAGGACTTTGAACCACAATTGGATAATCCAGAGAAAATCTAAAGCGCCAAAGCTCCTTTCTAATCCCTCTGTCATATAATTTTAGAGATTCAAAGAAGCGGGGTCCAAAGATATACAAAGACCACATTTTTATCTTGCTCTCGGTCGGGGAGCCAATTCATCTGCATTTTCAGGCTCCTCCTCCTCCTCTGATTCTTCATGCACAATATGGTTTGGAGCCATCAAATCTGCATCCCTCCGAGCCTGCACAAAAGTCCGCTTCCTTGGGGTCACCTGTAGACTTGGGCTATTCGAATTTGGGGTTTTGGGAGGAGGTGAATTAAAATCAAGCGTATGCGCAGCTTCAAACTCCGCACTCACATCGTCTTCGTCCAACTGGTGCTGTTCATAGCTCAAATCACCAAACAAATCCTTCTCATCCAAATTGCCATGCTTGCCCCTAATCCTTTCCTTGATTTCCCTTATCCGCTCTACCTGCATTTCTAGTTCTGTGGCCTCCTTTCTCCGCACCTGCAGGTTTATAAACTCGGCTGACCAACTCTCCAGCATAAATTGGGCGGGCGCCATATTTGGATGCGAAAGTATTGTTTTCCATGTACCTCACGAGCTTGAAAATTGGTTCAATGGGAAACTGCCATATTTAGATGGGAAAGTATTTTCATGAATATATGGATATTTCTTATTTTACTACCTCAGACGGTTAGAAATTGGGCGGTCGCCCAATTTCAATGGGAAAGTACTATCTACTGTTTACCTCACATTGTTTACCTCACATGCATGCAATTATCTACCTCACAAAGCAGATAGTCATGTGGTCTCAAGAGATGGGAAATTGGGCGATCGCCCTATTTAAATAGGGATACGTCCCATGGAATTGCGTGGACGCCTTGTTTAAGAGGTGGATAATGGCTGTAACTGAGCAGATAGATAAATAGATAGAGAGACTACACAAGTCTAGCTTTGTTAATGACAATGACTTGCAATCATCTAATTTCACTAGCATTTATTGAAAATGAAGCAAAGCAATTTTACAAGGTTAATCCCTTTATTAAGGAACATTGAAGAAAACCCCTACATAATATGCATGGAAAACCTACAATATGCATGCAACCTATCTCTTATAGCAAAAATAAAACCTTGAAGCCAACTTCTAAAAGACTGCCTTACATTTAAAAAAAGACTATAGGTAACAAAGAATAAACTACAAACATACATGTGGAGAACTAACCTTAATATGATCGGTAGAAAGGTCTAGTGCCACACGATAATCTTAGAGTGCCATGTAATTTCATTGACAGATAAACAGATAAAATATATAGCGCCGATATAGCGCCAAATTGGTAACCTTATAGCGCCCTGAGGAAAGGGTGTGAGTAAGAGACCAATCATGCAATAGGAAAGGGTGTGAGCAACTGAATGGAGACATACCACATTGGTTTTGGGGGGGAAACAAGTATTTAACATTTAAACGGACGGGCGGGAAATTAGAATTCAATTTTGCGGACGGACGGGCGGGAAATTAGAATTCAACTTTGCGGACGGGCGGAAAAAAGGGGGGGAAAAGGGGGGAGATTTGAAATTTAAATACATGGTGGACACGTGTTCCCAATAGCACGTTTAATGACTTTTGAGAGCCTTCCCCACTAATCCACATCTAGCGCCTTTTGACATGAGACACTCCTTTAACGTAAGGCGCTCCTCTCTCACATTAGAGGTAAGTTTTCTTTTTCTCTATTCTTTATTACCTTTTATATTATCCCTTATCATGTTTTGCTTGCTTGCATGTTCTTAAATTAGCATGTTTGCCAACCTTCTACAATATGTTCTACAGTCTGCCATCTAGATCCTAAGCTTTGTTGATGTGTCTACTTTCAAAGGGTGCCTCCTTTAGATTAGTTTGTTATACTGATATAAAATAACTATGAACCTATTCATTATAAGCTCTTGCATATGCTTAGATTGAATTTGGGCTTTGTGAGGTTATTAAATTTGACTACTCCATATTCTATCCTGTGAGGTCTAGTCATGAACGTTCTACTTCTCTATCCCTTATGAATGCTTTTATAATGTTTGTAGATATCTAATATTCTAATATGATGTTTAGCAAGTTGAAATGGAAAAACCTTTACCATGCAAGGCAACACCTCCCAAGGCAAATTGGGCGCCCGCCCAATTTGGCCCTTGGGGGAAATCTTTTTTGCCATGTACGGCAACACACTTCGAGCAAATTGGGCGTCCGCCTAGTTTAGCCCTTGGGGGATAACTTTTTCCCATGCAAAGCAACACCCTCTGGGGCAAATTGGGCGCCCGTCCAGTTTGGCCCTTATGAGAAAATTCTTTTCCATGCAAGGCAACACCCCCTAGAGCAAATTTGGCGCCCGCCCAGTTTGGCCCTTGGGAAAAGGCCTTGGGAAAATACCTTTTGCCATGCACGGCAACACCTCCGGGCAAGTTGGGCGCCCGCCCAGTTTGACCTTTGGGGAAAACATTTTGCCATGCAAGGCAGCACATACCCCCCACACACCCACCTCCCCCGGGGCAAATTGGGCGCCCGCCCAATTTGGCCCTTGGGGAAAAACTCTTTTCCATGAAAGGCAACACCCACTGGGGCAAATTGGGCGCCCGCCCAGTTTGGCCCTTGGGGGAAAACTTTTTGCCATGCAAGCCAACACCCCTTGAGGGCAAATTGGCCAGCCCGGTTTGGACTTTGGGGAAAACTTTTTGCCATGCAAGGCAGCACATACACCCCCAAGGGTAATTTTTTCTTAGCATATAGGTATTTAAATGGCGGTGTTTTTTAGTTGGCGTAACCTTTTGTTCTAACCGAACTTTTATTGTTTGTCGCGAATCAATGACTACGAGAGTTTTGAGAGTCTTCGCAGATCGAGAAGTCGCCTCTACATGAGGTAGAAGAGAAGGGAAATAAATCACTAGCTCCCAGGAATTCATGGAGAGGATGGAAATTAGTATGAATATTTTGCACAAGCTCGTCTTAACTAACAACACCTCTGATGATGAGGGTTATTTTCAAAAACACTGTCCTATATTTCTCTTTCGTGAGCCAATTGACATAATGCCTGCCAGCTCATCTACCAGCACGATTCCCAAAGTAATGCATCGTTTTAATAAAAATAAATGCAATATTTTAAAAATTAGGCAAGGCATCATTTCAGAGGCATATGGACTCAGAGAAAGTCCATATATAATGAAATTGTGCTTGACTGATTGATGTGCATTCAAATGTCGGGTATGCTCATCAACGCTGGGATTTTTTCCTTTCTTTCACCATTTTCCACTGACAGAGTTTTAGAAATTGTTGAGGAGAACATGCTCTGCCTTTTCTAGAGTTTTTTGATGGTTTGTCTCTTCAAATGTCCAGTACGTTTGGTGCTTATTTGATGTCATCTTGCAGTACATATCCTGCTAGGAAGACAAATTAGCAGTCATAAAATTCATGAAAAGTGCCTTAAAAGCATGTGCCATGAATTTAGGTGCAGCATAGGTGTCACCATATTCCATTATTCTTGCACTGCGACTCGCATGAAACCAACAAAGCGCCCGTAGATAGGCTTCTCATTCATCTCAGCAGATTTCTACAATGGTGGACAGTGGATAGCCGCACACATGCGAACTACCCACGAAAAATAAAGGGAAAATCCAATTATAACATTTGGACCCCAAAAATAAATACAATGCTAATAGATGAGTGGCTGATGTACCTGCCGAAAGCTTATCACCGGGATTAAAAAACCCCGCCCTTTCGGGTTTTCGAGGAAAAACCCTAGTGATAAGCCTTCGGCAAGGGGCTTAGACAAACATAAGGCATAGAATCGCTCCCAAAAACCCGCGCATGGAGAAGTCAAAATGGATGGCACTCGCCAACCTGTACCTGCACATCACCAACAACAAACGAGAAACATACCAAAGAATAGCATCACCCAGTGGGTGGAAAAAAAGCATCACCCACCGGGTGGAAAAACATGATAAACAGAACTTGTACAAAATATAGTAAACAAAGAAGGGGGGGAGGGTGGGTTCAAAGAGAATAAGGTACTGCTGAGAGAAGAGGAAGCGCCGATGAAACGTCGATGAAGAACTCTGCAATAAGTAGCAAACGCCCAACCTGACGAACGGCCCAAAACGCATGCGATGCATGCATGCGACGCATGCAATGCATGCATGCTCGTCTTGAGCAAGAATGCCGATTCGCTACGCGAATCGACGACATTCTTTAGATGTTCATGAGGGATTCTATAGTAACTAGAGCCTTTTTTAAAGTGGTTGCCATCACAGCATAGGTATCACCATATTTTATGTTATATTTTCTATTTTTTTTCTAGAATTTCTGTGATTCCAAATGATGCCATGATATTGACGTCAGGTTAGACGAATGTGAAAATGGACCTTCAACAACAAGTTTGAAGCATTCATTCCAGAAGATGAAACTTGACATTGCTGACTTGCCCATATTGGAAAACAGCCATCTGCTCTAGACCAGGTAGTATAATTTTGTCACAAGTTCAGAAGAATTGAAGATCTTATTTTCATCCCAATTTTTGTTGATATGATATGACCTCAATCTCATGCAGGGAAGTTTTGCTGTATACACAGCACGCACTTCCTTTGAGAGACCCCTCATGACTGGTGTTGCATATGCCAAAAGGGTGTTACATTCTTAAAGAGAAGCATTTGAATGGGAGCATGGTTGATCAATCAAGGGAATGTATACAAAAGAGCTGCAACCTGTGCAAAACGAGTCTGCACCAACTATTATGACTCAGAAGACCCTATCGCACCTTGCTTCTCTGGATATGATGTCAGGAGAGGTGTAGCTCTGCATCACTTAGATCCTATTATTACTTTTGATGGATTCTAAGTGGGTAGATGTTCTTAATGCATGCAGGAAGATCGGGAGAGACCGAGTACAAGCAATAGCTGGGTCGGTAATATGCTGAATTTGTTTCAATATTAATTGCAAGGATGATAGCTTCTCTAGACATAGACCCACTTTACATTAACTAATCTTAAGCCTGTAGTAGCATGTGAAGCTTATATGGATTTACAGCCTCTATTATGAATGTAGTCCAATACAAAATTTGCAAAATACTCAAGAGGAGATATTTCGAAACACACTTTTCCATGAATTGGGTGGCCAACTGCAAGTTTGGTGGAAGAAGAAAGCTCTTTCAGTAGGCAATCATGATCTTAGCCATTGCTCCATCATGTTGGGCATCAGGCTTTTACATGTTGCAAACAAATAAGGTGGTGTTTATCTTTCTAACTTGGGCATTCTTTCAAAGCATTGGCAGATCACACTTCCCAACCCCTGGGGGCAAGAGAGTTCAGGATCTAGAGTTATGGAAGCTCTTGCTTAGATATTAAATTGGACATTGTTCTCTATTTTTTTCTTCTTGCCTGCAGCTTCTTATATTCAGTTGCATACATGCACATGCCATCATACCATTTTGAAGTTGCTATCAGGCCGCATAATCAAGTATTTTGATCTATAAGTAGCATTCCTATTGTCATGCTGATGTTTTGTTAGGCTGTTGATTAATGTCATGGGATTTCCTCTCCATGTCATGGCAAATGTGGGGCGTATTATATGTTGTCTTAGAACATAGATTACACATATATAAATTACAATAAGATCAACCACATAAGATAGCTAGCCATTAATGGACATCGGATTAATGGCATGCATTTGTGCAAACAGGCTGAGGCAGCTTGCTGAAAGTCACGCTATCATTGTAAATGTTTTCGATGTCACAAACCAGTCAATGCCATTAGTCATGTATGGTCCAGTTTCAGATGAGCTGGACACTCATGTTAGTCGTCTGGACTTTGGCGATTCTTTGCAGAAACATAAAATGTGTTGCACGAACTAGCTCACGAATGTTAGTTTGGTCCCCTTAATTGAACTAATAAGTAAATGTCAATTCATCATAAATGAACTAAACAAGCTTTTAAAATTTCAATTTCAGGTCATGTAAAAAGCCAGCAATGACAATTGCTGG
Source organism: Isoetes taiwanensis (assembly GCA_021234155.1). Classification (NCBI taxonomy): domain Eukaryota; kingdom Viridiplantae; phylum Streptophyta; class Lycopodiopsida; order Isoetales; family Isoetaceae; genus Isoetes; species Isoetes taiwanensis. The sequence continues at coordinate 2,754,368 of JAJEKV010000082.1, read as the reverse complement.
TTGAAAAATAGTCAGGGTATGTAATATCTAATATCTGGTCTTCTTTGAAAAATATCAAGTATTGCTAAAGTATTTCGGTAGATGGATGCAACTAGAGAAGAGTTCTATCATTGTAGTTGTCACATGTTCCACTTTGACATGCTTCTTTCTTTTTCAGAGCTATATTTATGATTGAATATTGCATAGGGTTAAAATATATCCAATTATTGAACAAGTCAAGACAAGACATGCATTAATGAGCATCACATTGAGTACAAAAATTGCAAATCCATCTGATTATCTAGATGAAACAAGAGGCAACATCATCTATAAATGTCAGGAATAAGTTCAATCCTCAGGTCCAAGCATCAGACTCTTAAGTTAATATAACATAATCTAAAATAGAACCGTATTTATACCCGGCAACGCCGGGCACCGTTACTAGTATTACACCATCGTTACTAGTATTACACCATCGTTACTAGTATCAGCATGAGCTATTACACCATCGTTACTAGTATCAGCATGAGCTGCCGAGTTTGATCGGAACCGCTGTGGGGCAGCGCGGTTGGATTGTCGCCAAGTAGGAGGCCACGTTAGCAAGATCTCCAGAAAACATAGAGTCCGACAGAAGCTGGGCGTTCAAATCGAAGGTAGACCTGGAAGCTTAACCTGGAAGCAATTAAATCTGTATTTAATACAGATTTAATCTCCATCTGGGAGAAATTCTACAGTGGGATTGCTCGGAGCTCTGTCCACCTGTGAATTCCATAGAATGGATCAAATTCGGCCTCCTATAAATCGATGGGTTTATGCCTGTCAAACCGCAAAATTCTCATCTCTGCGAGCACCCTCAATACTCAGTTATAATTTGGTTTTTCCTGTGTATTCTAACAACAAAAATCGAATTCCGTCTGCAACTTTGAGGGCAAATTCCATGCAAGAAACGATCCAAGTTCCCATTGGGTAGAGTATCTGAGAGAGCAAAGCTCTATTTTGGAAAGCGAAATGAAAAATTCTGTGATTCAGCAGGAGACCATAAAAATTTGCAGAAAATTTAGACTTCAGAATCTTCTAAATCTTACTTCTAAATCTTACTTTGTCTTTTTGCAGTGATAGAAGCATTGAGCCAGGCTCTCAAGCTACGCTACGGGCCATGTCTTGCCGGAAACAAAAATGCCGACAGTACCAAAACACACACAAAATTAATTTTACTCTAACTTCATCGCCGGAAACTAGATATCTATAATTCCAAAAAGGCAGTAGCAAAATCTTATATATAGGAAGATAAGACTTCTTCTAGTTACATGAAAAACAAACACATAGTACATCTTGAATCAATTGTCTCAGAGGTTAGATTTGGCGCGTTGGCAGGCATCGGTTATGTTACTCTCCACATCCATAATCTTCAGGCATCTCTGCAGCCTTTTCAAATTCATAATCACATGCTCCAGTTGAACAAATACATAGTGGAATCTGGATTCTATGTTCTGTTCGCCTTTGAAATACTGTTCAGAGAGTTCATTTAGATCAAGACATAGGCAACCAACTGCGTCTGCTAAATCGTCTCCTAGTAGACATGCAACAGCTCTTTTCTGGTCGGGTTCTAGTTGACGTTCACTCCCTGTAAGATCTGAGTGTAAGAAAATATTACAAATTAGATGCATGCTTCCAAGGATTCAATATTACCTCTGAGATTAGAAGCTGCAGTTGCCATCGCCACATCGTCTCTGCTTGCAGATGGAACACTTGACGCTGTATTGGCCATCGAGACTGATACTTATCCGATTGTTTGGAATCCAAGAAGGTGCAGTACAGAGATATTTATGCACCCATTTTTAGAAATTGTTTGTCAATTGGTTATTTTCCTTAGGCATCATGTGAATCGTCCGAATATAACTATTCTAAGATATTGCTCTAAAATTTGTCTTCAAACATTACCTGAAACTTGGACGTGCAACAACAGCATCTATTTAAATTCACATTTGAATAGCCCTATACGGACACTACGTTTTTTCCATGTATTATAGCGTTTGGTTCAACTTTTATTCTCAACCATTGATCTGGCGAATATTCTAGGTATTGTGCCAGATCAATGGCCATTAGAATTTCCAGAGAAAAAGTGCATGCCAATGTCAATGGTGTCGAAGGAACCTATGGTTGCAGCCGAAAAAAAAAGGAAGCAACATGAAAAAAACCCAATGGTGCCAATAAATTTGCTCCAGCCAGTGCTGCCACAGTACCATCGCCCAGGTCCTTGAATGCCTCTGATTAAGCTGAAGCTTCGCCCTTATCTTAGGGGAACAGCTACCGTAGGCATATCCGACTCCGGCAAATCCTTGCAACCACATGGAGGAAATCAAAACAAGCCATTTCATGCACAATAAACGGCGCAATTCTTTGTTTTCCGCTGTTGGGTTTCTGGGGAGATCCATCCTGAATCGAAATCTGCATAATCTTAGCTAGAAATGGGTCTGTCCAGATCCCCAAGTGCGGCAGGGAGGAGTCCAGCCTCTCAAACTCTAATTTCTGAGGCAAAATACAAGAAAATCATTCCAACTTTATAAGAAATGTATCTGGGAATTTGAAAATCTGGGGCAATCTGAGGTTCAGACGTGCTGCAGCGGCAGCATCGAGTAAGATATGAATTTCCACCTGCGGCATCGCCATGGCTTGGCTTCACATCCGGTTCTCACCAGCGAGCTACAACTTGCACGCCCCAGAAAACAACAGCCCAGTTCGCAGATGGAAGAACACAGAAGATCACAGCTCCTGGCCAGACGGCCTTCCACTCATGATCACCAATTATTGCCGACCTCCTGGGCATCAACCCGGTCCTTCCACACTGCCTGGCCTCTGATCATGCAGGTTAGACGCTGCTCTTTTCCAGCAAAATATCTGCATCACCTGAAGATCAAAATCCCTCGCTACCTTCCAGCCAGGCAAAGATCTAGCAAGGCAAAGCTCTGTCGCCCCACTGGCCGCCAGTCTGTGTTCTGTTCTCAGGCAAGAACTTGCCCACAAATGCCTCGTGGGTTTCTAAACTTGGCATGCAATTCAGCCTTTGCAAAAACATCAGTGAAAGTTGCAAAGCACCCAAAATAGCAAAAAACACTCAAGCTCCTCTCACATGGCAAATTATACCCTTTTCAATACAATACTATACGGAAATCATAGGCCAAACCACTGCCTGAAAACCCTCCCCAACCCCAAAACGAAAATAGCATACTATATTCACATTTGAAAATGTCTAAAAGTTTTCAGTAGGCATTTTTTTGTGCACTTTGCAATGCATAAATTCCATTACTGAAGTTCTTTGTGTGAATTGTCTAAATTATACCACGGAGATCTTCTTGTTTTCCACAATCTATGAATTATGCTGGAACTTATTTTATACCTGTTGTTTCTACTTTTCAGGCATATCAATTGCACATTCTCTTTAAAGTTGACAATGTTCCAGTTGCTATTACGCAATAATGAAAATTTGCTGTTTGAAATAATGGCCGAGCAATCTGATGTCAAATGCTGCATCTATCCTACATGTTTTCAAGAAAGCAAAGAAGCTGCTTGCACCTTCTAGTATGGACGTATTTAGCTGCGATTTTTTCCTATTTCCACCATTTCAATTTTTAACATCAACATACTGCTTAGAATCATCCAAATCTTTTACATCAGAGTTTTTGTTGTTGAACATTGCTATTGTCATGACAATTCTCAGAGCACAAACACAGAAATGGACACTCGAGGCAATGAATTAAAATATATTCACAGATAGATGCACAAAGCTATTGAATCACAGAGATTTCAATAGCAATAAAGGCTTCTGCTGTAGATTTGACAAAAATCAGAAAAACTTTTATAAAGCCGTCACTTTAACCTAAGACTGAACAAACATTGACAACATTGTAGGTTAACATTAGGTCAATACTGTATTTTAATATGAGAAGCATCAGAAAATGGGAAAAAAAAGCTTGGCCAGTTTCAACATAATGCTTTATATTTCCACAGTCACATAAAACTAAATTATTGTCTATTAATTTTCTTTCCATTTGGCATCTCTCGATGAATTCATACCAGAGGCCAAACAACATTCTGATTATGCTACATTCCTGTATAATTGTGCCATTTTTGAAACCAATATGAGAAAACAATTCAATGACTTCTATCCAAAACGAATTTACTATCTGCATAAGCATGCATTCATCTATGGCCAACTGTCACCACTAATTCATATGTCGCTGTATTTCTATACAAACAGACAGACCAAACTATTTATTCTTTAGACAATTATTCCTAACAAAATAGTTACAAACCTCTTACATATCTTATGCTGCCTATTTAAGTTTTTATATTTGTTCTAGTAAGACTTTGCATTCTGCACTCCAATTCACTAGAAGTACTTCCCGAATAGTTGTCCTACGTCTTTTCTAGTTCATGTATAGTGTCTCAACCACGCTCAATCGAAATAGTTTTGGTATCCATGTTGCCTTCCTTAATTCAGCCCCGTACATTTTGTCATCAACATCCCACAAAAAAGTATCACGAATTTATTAGAATTAGTCTCAGCCAACTACAATTCCCAAGATTAGATACCTGAGATCTAACTTCGTATAGATCTTTTGCAGTGTGGCCAAGAATCTCCTCAGCCTTCTCATTGAATGTAGTCACTGATATCTCTCCAGTTCAATCTGCTAACTTTGCAAACAATATATATCTATAACACAACAAAATGTTATACTTAGCAAATCATAATCATTTCAGAAGCTTCTATATTTACCTCTTATGGCTGGAACAATTCGTTGGCAAGTCTGACACCAGTAACTGTCACCTTGTTTAGTTGCTTTCTTTGCACACATTTCGCAAGCTTCATACCATAGAGATTGATCCGGATCAATATAACTGATCGATGCATTCACATTAAAGTATGCAGCCTTTATAGAAAGCAAACAAATTTAAATCAGTAAATAACATCTGTCATTATATCCAATAACTAAAATCAATGATTCTTGTACCTTTTCATTGTCAATGTGAGCCCAGATAACATCGGATAAGAAAACACGATCAAAATACATTGCTCTAGGATCCAACATCACGTGATGATGAGGTAATCCAATACCAAATAGGCGTACATATTACATTTTTCCCATGACTATTATACCTCCACGTAATCTCAATAATGGCATTACGAAACCACGTCTGCAACCATAGCAAATGACTCACCGTACAAATGCTTACCATGATCGTAAACGTTCAGCTGTGGAACTGTCTGGATTTATTTCCATCGTCGTATCATTCGTAGTAGACAACGATAGACCTGCTAATTATACTTCCATTATAAGTCTCTTCTTCTTATAACATAGATAATGATAGGTTAAATACAAACCTAAAAATTTAGTTACCCGACGAACCACTACTAAGGATCACTTCATAGTCATTCTTCACTCTGGAATCTCTTGTTGGCAGGGTGCACCTTTCCTCTTGAAATATAATGTCTATACGTCCATTCAACAACAATAAGAATCAATTACAAATCCAATCTACAATAATATAACACACTATCTCTTACCCCACCGACTTCAAACACATCAAAGAATCAAATATACATGCCTGAATTTTTGTATTCTGCAATAAAAATCAACGCTTTTTCACAATTTGTAAACCCTCCCACACATAGCTTGCAACGGCTACTCTGAGTAACATACAACATCATCAATCAGCTCAATATGAAAAACATGTCCTGCACCACGAGCATTTGTATATGATTTTAGCACTCCTTCTCACACAGCCCTTGATTGTCCAACCCATCTCATAAGGAGTCAAATCTGCTATAGTTAAAATTCGTCCACTGATCAAAGCTCCAGCCCTCCCCTTTAGATGTTCAACCCTTTCTCTTTAGCTCACAACTGCATCAGCTCAAACAAAAAAAATCCAATTAAGATGATTCCCACTTTCACGTCCATAAATCTTGGATTCCAGACCTTGCCTTCCCGCTCCCTCTCCCATGCATCTCTTCAATTCTAAATCCTGTCGTTCCCTCTTCACCTCCGACTCTCGACTCCCCTGCTCGCTCACACCTATCCCGAATTTAATTAGAAGGGAAAAAAAAGCAAACTGGTCACAAGACAACCCTTTTCTAACACCCCGCTCTTACCTGCCGCTCCTTCTCCCGCTGATTCCATCCGCTCCAAACCCCCCTTCCCCAACCCCATCGCTTCTTTGCTGAGGTCGACCCATCGCTGGAAAACATTCCCGGAAAAAGCAACCCAAAAAACATAGATAATTCCAAATTTTTTTTTCCTAGTAATCTTATATTTAGTTAGATTATGCAAAGTCTACTATAACCCAAAATAAATAAAAAAAGCTTTAACTTATCTCATGCGTTAAGATAAAAGTGCGTTAGAGGTGCGTGATGTCTATGATATCATAAACATTTTTTTTTTTTTTTGAAGAGTTGTGAGGCTATGACGGCATAGGCACAAAGTTTTTTGGGTTGCCCGTAGGCCAAGCCTTGGGGAGTATGGGGCAAGACGCATAGAGGGCCGCGATTGAAGAATCTTGTGACATATCCCTTGTCGACGGCTGTGGACTTTTGGGATTTGAGGGACCCCTGAAGACGTTTGGACGGCTCCATATGAGCTGGCGGAGGGTGGGGATGTGGTCGGCAGATCTTTCAGGCTCCAAGCCTGTCGTCCACTGATGTCTGCTCCAGGGATGGATTTCGGGTAAGCTGCTATGGTCATAGGATCCTTTTTTGGATCTCGACATTTGCCATGGTTTTTTGAGCATAGGATGATCCTGAGGAAGGCCAGCAATCGATCTTTCTACACAATCTCAAGCTTCTTCCGTTCTGCATCAGTAACTTCCTCTTCTGACGGTAGGCTTGCTTGCTTTCTCGCCGTTGCATTTTCACTTTATTGTCTTACAAAAAAGTCAGGAAATGCATTCAAGGACGTATCTTCATTGAGAAATCAAATGTTTTGTTGCTTGCGAGAATGAAGGCAGTGATGCAGAAACCTCAATTCAAAGAGCTGAAGCAACATATTTTCTGATTTCTAAGCTTTGCAAGGAATGTGCGTTGTGAGACCAAGACTCGGGTGAGCTCTTATTTTCCATCTCTTTTGATCAGCCCTTTCGAAAATAAGAGATGATTTCCAGGATTTTCTATAATGGGGCTTCTCATGGATTTTCATTGGCTATCTAATCAATTTGATAATTCACCCAGAAAATAGTTTCAAGCATAACAATCTTATCTTATCGCACTACCTCGAGAATTCCTTGCCATAGTTCCGTCTTACAGACTCCTTTAATGTTTTAAATCTAACTGGGCCTGATTTTAAGGTCTTTGGAGTGTGCAGATATCTGTTGATAGGGTTCTTTAGGTCTGAAAAACAAGAGAAATGGTTAAAGAAGAAAAAGCATGGAAGATATTACATAATTAATGGGAGAAAGTAAGCCACATAGGTAAGTTGACTCCCCACCCCTCTAACGAATATTCCATTTAATTTTTTTTCATCATGGTCGTCTTACGTAGTAAAGAATGGCTTTAAGTTCAACATAAACGATCACGAACACATCATCTACGTTAAATATTGAATCATAATATTTTTTTGTAACCCGATTGCTGCAGGGATAACGTATTTGTTTTTACGGAGTGTTCCATTCAATATCGTGTTGTGCGAAAGCAAATGCCGATGATGCTTTTTATGAACTTCAAAGTCCAAAGGAGCGAGATACAAGCTTATGTGTTTGATGGTATGTTTTAGCTATTATTGGAGAATTTTGCTTGGCCCTTTCTAAACTCATTCTACCTGCGGTTAATGCGCGCATGTGTTCCAAGGTTAACATTAGATGAAGTGTTTGAGCAGAAAAATGAGGTTGCCAAATCATATCGAAGAACTTGAAAAGGTACTAATCAACATGATTGTACCCTTATTTTCTATATGCGTTTACAATCGATTTTTGGTTTTAATAATTTGCAAAATGGTGTAGGTGATGTCCGCATATGGGTTCAACATAAGAGCGAGACACTCATTGTGGATATTTTGCCCGATGCCTCTGTCGCGTCTGCGCAATGAATGACATTAATACAGGTAATGACGTTTGCTTGAAGTGTTTAATTAATTAGGAGCCATTTGTAATGGACATAATGAAATTTGTTCACTTTATACCTTTGAAAATCTGTTCACTTGATGCATTAAGGATGAGAATGGCAACAATAGAGAAAGGTGAAGCGGAGAAAATTTCTGCGGTGAAGAGAGCTGAGGCGATCTTTGAATCTAAATATCTATCGGGCCTTGGTGTTGCTTGTCGAGACAGAGCAATTCTGAGATGGTCTTGAGAGAATATCTTGGCTTTCTCACATAATGTTCCATGAACTTCTTGAAAGACGTCATGGACTTGGTGATGATGACCGCATATTTTGACACCATAAAAGAGGTTGGCAACTCATCAAAAAATACAGCCATCTTTATACCCCATGGTCCAGGCCATGTTGCTGATATAGAAGAGCAAATACGTAATGGAGTTGTTCAAGGAAAAACATTTTCTAATTTGTTAGAATAGAGTGGGGCTCTAAGCTCTGGATGTACATGGTTCAGGTTTTAAGGGAGTAAGAAATATTATGGTTGTATAGCATTTACTCTTTTTAAGGGACAATGATTTCATGCAGTCTGTATGGCAGGAATGTGAATTTCTTGCACTTGTTGCAATGCACATTTATGGTTAGCCCAATTGTATTGTGTTTGTATGACCTTATCTGCAGATGCTTTCTGTCTTGCCGTTTTGTGCATCTATTAAAATCTAGATAATATATGTTGCTACGACCAACTTGACTTGTGAATATATGTGGGAAAAAAGTGACCAACTTGACTTGTGAATTGACTTGTTGCTGTAGGTTTTCTTGTGTAGGACTCGGTGAACAAGGTAAGCATTTGTGCCATCACAACACATTCTTTGCAATCGCCCATCCACTTTGTATACCTATATTCCACAAGTACAAGGACTCGTATACAATTCCCCAAAAATTGCATCAAGGAAAAACAATTTTGCTGCCGCACTCGGAGAGTCCCACCTGAGCCTGGCTCCAAACAAAGCAGACTGTCCAACTCCGATAACTCCATCTCTGAATTAATGGAATCGTTGCATTGACTAAAAGCATTGGCATAATTCAAGTTTTCAACCGGCACCTCTTCTACTCGCATCGAAGCAACCGTAAAACTAGATGCCATCAAAAACTAGCTTAAAATTGCTCAGGAACCAACACTTCCGAGAATTGCTCGAAAACCAACAATTCCAGTTGCCGCATACTCGAATCCTTTATATAAGAATAAGAATAAGAATAAGAATAAGAATAAGAATAAGAATAAGAATAAGAATAAGAATAAGAATAAGAATAAGAATAAGAATAAGAATAAGAATAAGAATAAGAATAAGAATAGTTTTTTATCGTCCACAGTGTCAAGTGTCAGTACCGACTTCAAGTTAACATAAGGCTCAGATTCATTTCCAAAACGAACTCCACCGAACTGGACTGCACCAACAACTTCAAAATCTTGCTCAAAATGAACTGAACTAAACTAAACAATAGTCACCGACTGAAAATCACACATCTACCTTGTCGTGTCCTTGTCGTGGTCATACTGTGCCACCATTCCATTCAATTTTGAGTTATTTTCCCCTACTAACCAAACTGAGATCCTTTAATATTTCCATTCTACAAAACCCATGCCATTACACAAAAATCAATCCCTTTGTCCAAATCATAAGGCCCACAAAAGACCCTGTGGAGTAGTTTTTAATAGTGTAATGTCGTTTTGTTTGTTTGTTTGTTTTTTTTTTTTTTTTTTTTTAAGTTAATGGCCCTTCTTTAGCAAAGCGTGAGCGTACCTTCATCCAGAGCCAAAATTAGGGTGTTGCTTTTTCCTAGACAAAGAGGAAGATTTCTTGTTCTTATATGAAGGCATAAAACGATGGCGGCCAAAGCAGAACCAATTGCAAGCTACGGGTCTTGCGTGATTTTAATTTGTTCCTCGCACCATATGTAGCCACCTTCACTACTAGGTTACAATAGGTTCAACAAAAAATGCGCTACTGCTACTACGATAGAAAACCCATTAACGATTCAAATCCCATTATTGATACATGTTTTTCACTCCACAAATTTCAAGATCTACTTATCAATGTTGGCAATGGTGATTTATGTCCTTGTACCTATCACGTGGAGAGGCCCCAAGGGGGCAAAATGTCCATCAACATGTGTTTATAACAAGTCTATAAGCTGTAGACATGCTCATTGCTTATTCCATATTGTGAGCCCTACTAGGTGTTTATGATTGTTGCCTTATACATGCTTCTCTAACCATGCAAACCTTATATCAATATGATTAAAGCAAGTTGAAGTTGAAGATTAGGAACATTGTTGCCATCCCCAAGATCCCAAAGGGTCCAATGCCAACGGGCAACCCCTTGATGCGTTAGCATCTTGTTTAGAAAAGGCAAGAGCCTATGACGGCATAGGACAAACCGATTTTTCAACAGAAAAGCGTTTGCAGTTAGCCGATTTCCAAAGCATTTGCGATAGGGATTTTCGATGTCGATTTTTCAAAGTGATCTGCCAGTAGCGGTTTTTGGTACGGAATTTGTTATGCCGATTTTCCACATCGATTTGCCAATAGGGTTTTTGGAAGCGATTTGCCAGTAGGGTTTCTGGAAGCAATTGTCATATTGGTTTTTTGGAGCAATTTACAGTATGGATTAGCAGCAGCAGTTTGCCAGAACGATTTGTATTTGCGATTTGCCATAGTGATTTGCCTAGCCGGGTTTCTAAAGCAATTCCATAGGCCATTTGCAATAGCAAATTAGAGAAACTGTTTGAAGAAATCAATTGAGAAGATTTGCAGAAAGCAATTTGCATGTCCAATTTGCAATTGATTAACTGATAGAAGATTTGCAAATCCGGAGTTCTATTTGCCAATTTATTTCAGGGAAGCATGCTCCATGAAAATTTGCACAGGTTTGGCTATGTCCCAATGATGAATCTTGTAGTTTTTCTTTATCAAAGCGGGATAGTATGTACAGGAGGTGGTGGAGCGGCTCATTGCATCTAGTTGTAGGGGAGCTAGCTACCTACAATTTGGCAAAAATTATGGCTAGAAATAGGTAAAACATTTCTGTCTTCTTTGCATTTTCAGGTTTTTTTTCTAGTTTTTAGGTAGGTCTTTTGTTAGATTTCAAGGTATGTTCCTCATGTTTTTAGCTCCATGTGTTAAGATTTTCTCGTTCATTTTCATATTTTGAGCCTAATTCTGTATGCTGTTTAATGTTCCTCTCTTGTTTTTTGCTCCGCGCCACAAGTTTTTTTTTTTTTTTTTTTTTTTGAAGGACGAAAGCCAAAAAGTTTATTAATCAGAGAAAAAGTACAAAATTTACATGTCTCATCTAACTGTGTAAGCACACAGAGATGCCACAGGCTTGCACTACTATCCTTTTTTTAACATGCTTTTGCTATGAGGACATAGACATCGAGCATAATTTGGAGCGGCTTGTGCTATGACGACGAGACAAGGTATATTATGAAAAGTGCTTTTGCTAGAAGGATATAGCTTGAATTTATTTAGTATTGTTCTGTGCTATGACATCAGAGAAATAATATATTCGTTAAAGGCATGTGCTATGATATCATAGACCAAATAAATGCTTAAAAAGGCTCCTGCCATGATATCGTAGACATAATATTTTAAAGGCTTGTGATATGAGAGAGATGGATTACATTTCTTAAGGCTTGTGCTATGATATCTATTTCTTTAAGGCTTGCGTTATGATATCATAGACAAAGTTTATTTTGGATCGGTTTGTAGCTATGATGTCAAAGACGACTTTCTTTTGGACTGGCTTATGCATGTCAAAGATGACCTTTTAGTTTGACTTGTGCTATGATGTCAAAGGCGGCTCTATTTTGGATTGGGTTGTGCTATGATATCATAGACATACTAGTTATGGTGCCCAGCGTTGCTGGGCACTGTCCTTTTTGTTAATGTCGTGCTAGCAAACTCCTCTTGTATCTGCATAATTCATCCCTTATATTTGTTACATCTATGTTGGCCTAGCATGTAAGACAGAACTTGCATACGCAATCGTATTTGTTACATCTGTATTGGTGGTTTCCCTCTCCAATTGATTAACAAAGAAACATGATTGGCCTTTTCATGACCTGTTCTGCCTTTTCATGACCTGTTCCTAGAGTGCTGACTGTTAATGCAGTTGTTCATGGAGTGTTGAAAGATAATGCAGTTGTTCATGGAATGCTGCTTAAGTTATAAAATATTCTGTTGCCTTAAACTGCTATAATAAAACGAACATGCTTAGTTTTGGCAAATGGCTTAAAGGACAATAAAGCAATTGTTCATGGAATGCTGCATAGCATTGCCCCAACTGCTATAACAAAAAGGACATGCTTATCGACAAAGGCCTAAAGAAATCATAGATAGCTTGTCTAAAGAAAAGACCCTATTTGGTTGCCCCACTCCTGGTATAACTTGTATTTGCATATGAAAAGTTAAAACGAAGTTGTTTGACATTTGTGGAGTGGGGCAACTCGAATATGCATATGAAAAGTTGAAACGAAGTTGTTTGACATTTGTTGTTAGTGAAGTTTGTATTTGTATTTGAGCTGACCTGTGTGGCAGAGAGTAGAGTTGTGCATTAGTAATGCACACTTGTAATCTTCATGGTATATCAGTCATGTGGGTATGCATATGCTTACAACCCTGGTCAAGAAAAGGAGACTCGAACAACTATCTTGATAGGCAGTAAAAATTTAGGCAAACATTAACCCAACTGAATCTGGTCCAACAATATTGAACATATAACCCTCTTGGGTCAAAGTACACTACCTTGCGGTCATCATTGTTGGATGCATGGCCATTCTGGGCATAAAATGCATTTCAAGAAACGCTCCTATGTCAAAGCCCATGGGTCCGTAGAATGCAAACTCAGGATCAATAACCTTTGTAGAAGTAGAGGTGACCATAATTGATCCAAAGTATGCAAATCACCATGGATTAAGCGCTTGTGATCTTTCCTGAAATCTACACAAATATGATGATTAATCCAAGGTAACAACGTACAACTATAAACCAAATAATTACATACTTTGCCTTAAGTCCAGCTATTTCTACTTTGATTTCATCATCTTCACGGAGAATCTTGACATCTTCATCTAGCTGCGGAGATGTCCACCAATTGTTTGATGCAATCATGTAGGGCTCCGTAAATATAACTTGTTCAGTAAGCCTACACATCTCAGCATTACCTAAGAATCTTTTCACTGCCAGAAAGCATAAATTAGAACAACAATGCAGGATTAAAACATGTAAAAATGGTTAACTTCAAAGCATTTGGGGCCAATGTTTGATGATTTTTTTACTGTGGTTCATTCATACGTAGAGCTTTGCTAGGTTTAGGTCTAAGTTTCTCAACTATTGATCTTTGTAAAACAATCCAAGGACAGGGCCCATCTGGTCTTTACAGGTTTTGAATAGAAGAATATCAATTGCTTCAGATTACAAAAAAAAGAATGCTCTGAACAGCTTGCATCATTATTATTGCATTTTTTTCCAGAAGTATAAATCTAGCATCCTTAAAAGGGGAAAAAGAGGGGATATAGCGTACCACTTAGTTTGTGCTCTTCTGTTGTATAGGCTAAAAGAGAAGTTGAAAAAAGTGTGTTCGCTAGATAATCTGACACGTGTTCTGCCAATGAGGGATGTTGAACACCACTTATTAATCCCTTCCATAGAATAATGTGTGGAGGCTCCAAGTATTGGATGACGATGGTGGCCATCTTAACATCAAAGAAATAAACTTCTGGATCATGCTCTGGAGAATAGCTTCCGTGCACTTTCAAAGCTGATGCTTCAAAGAATGCTCGCTCTATTGTCATTGGTCAGCTTTCTCCAACATCGAACATATGGAATTGCCTGGTCAAGAGACACAGATGTTATAGATCTTTATTGACCATCACATTAAAAACTCGTTTTACCTGTTTGAGGACAAAAGATCCCTCAATGTAGACATAGTTAAGGTTGCCATCTCCTACTTCCTCAATCTTCCATTCATTTGCGGGTTCACCAAGTCTTTCTGCTATTTCTGGAAGAGCTTTAATATAGCTTGCAAGTGTTCCTTCTGTGAGGTGGTAAAATCCCACCTCATTACTCTTTTGGCAGTCTTTGATTTCGTCATTTTCTTTGATTGCCCTAAAACAGAATGATCAATCCAAAGTACCAGCAACTTTGAGCAGATGCGATAGAAACTTCAGAGCTTGGATTTGGAAGCCGATGGGTTATTACATTGTCACTGGTTAGTAAAAGGAAAATAGAAGCCATCTAACCTTTGTAAAGAGGAAATAGGCTTGAGTGCTACAACCGCAACCGCCATAGCTAGAGCGCGTGGACGCCCAACAAAACCCTGCACAGAAGAGGGGGGCTGAGCCTTCGATTTTTAGGAGTTCCAGAACTTCCAGATGCATCTGCTTGTAACGCTCCCTTCAGCAGGGAGTTCTATTGCGGGCAAGCCCTAAAAATCGCCCTAAAAATCCTGACCATCGAAATTACTAAGATGGATCTCAGCCATCCAATCTAGGGCTGGATCCAGGAATTACAGCAAAACATTATAATATAAGATTTAGATTGGACTGCCTTGTGCTATGACATCATAGACAACATATATTTTGGATTGGTTACGTCTATGACAAAACTTAATTTCTTGTGCACTTTTTTCCTTAATTTGGTTCACCTTGTGGTTTTTAAGTAATTTTTTTTCATTGGTAATGCATAACCACATTATGTATATAGGAAGAAAGATACGAAAAAGGATGCTATTGTTGTTTCTATGCTTACCAAGACTAACAAATGAAGATTGTGAAAGCAAAAAAACACCGCCAAAGGAAGGCACATTTGTACTTGCAGAGCGAAACAATTATGCTTGTAAAAGCCAGTTAAGGATGCTGGTGATAGCGCCAAGCCAACAAGCTCTGAGATCCAATAACCACTGACAGAGAATACATATGATCTTGTAGGTTTTGTTGAATTTGTAACGTTGGAAGATATGAGGAAATTGGAGGAACTAGTAGAGCAAGAATATGTTCTTACCCATAATGATACTATTGCAGATATTCAAGAAGATGACGAGAGAACTCTGGTCTTGGTATGTTGGATTTTCACCTCCAAAGCAAGGTGATGATATCAAAGTTTATTTGGAGGATTTTCATTGGTAAGGATGATTCTCCTGGCCTGAGGTTGTTGGTGCAGTCGATTCAGCATTGTCTCCCATTTCATAAGGCCACCATTAAGCTCCTCCTTCTTGGGCTTTGCTTTATCATATGCATCCGTATCCTAATGCTTCTCCCTTTCTAAAGGGGTTGCTTGCTGCTTGGGACACTGTCATATCTCTTTTCCATATTAATCCTGAGGCATGTCTTCAGTTGTCCACTCCATGCTGGTGGATTCCTTTGCATGACACTCCAAAGAATGTGCCTCTAAGTGTGGTTGTTCATCCAAAGACACAATGACGATGGATAGCAGCTGGTATCAGCATTATTGTAGCTTGGTATGAGTCTGGTCATCTCGTGTCATGGGATGCATTTAGAACAAAGTTCTTGTTGTACAGATGGGACAGAGTAATCTGGAATCATATGCTGCATTGTTGCCACGGGATTCTGGTCCACAGATTGAGGTAGTCGTATGGGGTTGCCATCAGGATATCCAGCCAGGCCGGTTTGTGTCTTCTGTGTATAAATTGCTTTTGCATTCTGAAATCCTGCCGCCATCTAATAGGTGGCATCTTCAGGTCCCTCAGCCACAATGGAAAAGTGTTTGGATATGGGTATGGGATAAGCTGCTTCATCCCAAAGTAGTAGTTTTGTGGTGGCAAGTGATCCATAGATGTCTCAGAGTCAATAGGTTAGTCCATAAAATGGATAATCGGATTTCAGAGCATAGTTACCAAATATGGATACGGAATACGATACGGCATGCCAAAAAAAAAAACTTCTGAATCACAAATCTGGGATACGAGAAAAATACGACAAAGTACTCAAAAGCGAGCAGGCGTGCTTTTAAGAATGAACAACATATTCACACGGGGGGTGACTCCGGGCAACGAGAGCTGTTGGATAGGCATATTCACCCCTTATTCCTTAATCTACACCGTACACAAAGTTCCTCATTTGTGGGGTATGGATGTATAGAATTTGTTATACTGTATAACAAGATTTGCAAAATACTATAAGATTTCAGGCAATATACTATATGGTGTTGATTTTATACGTGCAAAACATAATTACAGGGGCTCTCGCTGCCTACGCGTCACCCCCATGTGAATATGCACCCAAACAAAAGGGGTTTAAGGGGAATTTAATTTTAAAGTGTAATGTAATGGTTTGTGTTATAGGTTAAAAAAGTTTTGCCCTTCGGGCAAAAACAAACAAAGTCATTACATTATACTGAAATAAATTGATATTATCACGAGGGATTTTATTTAAGAATATTGAGCATAATGGTCTATGTAAATTAGTTTAATGGTTGTTACATGCTAGTTGTTACATTAGAAAAAAATTGGGCCCTTCCGGCCCTAACAAAAGCAATATGTAGGCCAAGAAACAGGACAATGTATCATATTAAACAAATATGTAGGCCTTGAAACAGGACAATGTATCATATTAAACAAAAGCAATATGTAGGCCAAGAAACATGACAATATATCATATTATGATAAAATAAGTGTCATTATTAGCTAGAAAGTAGACAAGAAAAAATATCTTTGAGATGAGAAGCAACTAGAAACAAAGGCAACTTTAGTGATGTCCCATTGTTCCAACTTGCCGATCTGTGATTGCTGCTTGAGATGTTGCAGATGCCCATAATTTATACTGCAAAGGGTTCATATCACAATAACCAGCTGATGAGTAGGAAGTTAGTAGCATGAGCATCTGTAGCATTGTCCGCATGTCTGCACCTCTCCAGCATCGCCAATATATTTGCTTCTCATAGAGACATGAAGAAATGCAAAAAATTGAACATTAAAAGCTTCATATCTGGACTTCAGAAGGCAGGCCACAATTTTCTGCACAAAGATGAAGATGATATTACAATAACATGATGAAAAAAATGGAATTTCTTCGATATGGTAGCATGACTAAAAAAAAGCTTATCGCAGGTGTATGTGAATGATGAAGCATTATTTGGAGCTGTGAGAATCTTAGAACAACCAAAAAACAAAAAACCAAAAAACAAAACCAAGGACATACACGATCCACTATTTGTTGCATGTAATATATTTTTGCAAATTTTGCTACATGAATGCTTAACCCGATAATGACTTGAACTTCCTAGCATTGTAAAGGAAAGAGTTTTGTAAATTGATCAGGATCAGTGCAAAGAGCTAAAGAAACTTGGAGAAATGCAGACTTGAATTCAGGAGTTTGTAGCTTCCAAGGCATCTAGGATAGCATAGAATATTAAAAGAAGGTATGACAAACATTTCACATTGAATCTCTGTTTTGGGGCAAAATATTTTCTGGAGTAAAGAGATCTGCTGGATATAAAAAGAGATAGGTACTATCGGCACTACCGGATGCTGCTAGTGGAGTATTATCTACAAATGGCAATCAAAGATTACTGCTTTAGTTGCGAAGACACGATCTTTCTTTGATTAAATACTAAAGTATCTTAAAATCGCTTTGGTGTTGCCTATTGCCACTAAACAGATGCCAAATCCGAAACCCTGGAACCATAATCGTGGAAAAAAAGCAATATAAACATGTAGCATAATAAATCTGCTTCGGCTGCCTTTTCTCACCTGAACACAAAAGCATATTGTAGCACATAGGAATTGGAACCCTAAGTTGAAGGCCCACTGGAATACCTAAATTGCTTGTAGGAGCCGATTCTGTGCAGTCGGCCTTGTTGAATTGGTTCAGAGGGAGCCGGAAGGAATTTCGCAAGGGCTGCCTTCCATGGAAAAAAAAAACCGCATGAAAACTGCCTTGCCCCTCAAGAATGGAAATCAAAGCAGATGTCAAGACAGAATAAACGTGAACTGTTCAATGCATTGTTCAGTTCAGAAAACGTGGCAGATGTGGAGCTAAATAATGCTAGGACGACACAGACAAATGAAAAGGTCAAGAATCTTGGTCGCCAAACTTGGGATAATGAAGAAAAACAAGAAAAGCAAAATGGTGGCATTGATAGAAGAGATGATAAGCGCTCGAAGCCATTGCCAAATGGTGCAGTATTGATAGAACCCACAGGAGTTCCGAGTAAAATAAAAAGAAAACGCCGGGGTTTAGATGCTGAGAAACGGAAAGTGAAACGGGTACACCCATACCTTGGAAAAAACTTCGAAAGAAATGCTTTGGCGCCGGAATGCCATGGAAACTTTGAATAGTATGGCACATCCGGCCGCATCATCGTCTGCATTAAAGCACTAAGCCTTCCACTCCAAATCTGTCTGATCACAAGAACATTACTTTTTTGCAAGAATGCCCTGAAATGCTATCCACAAGGCTTGCATGTTCAGCCGCTAAATAAAAAGAGGGCTTTTGTTGTGAGCCCTTGGATGTTGGACCATTGAAAAAAAAAAGCTAAATCAACGACTAAGAAATGGTGCACTCTAGATGTACGCATTAGTACATCTATTTGAATACGCCATGAAATCTTAGGAAAACCTTTGTGAAAAGCGTACAAAAACACAAAAAAAACCCCCTGTCATTATGCTACATATTTGGTCAGGTGATAATGCCAAAAACGGCATTAAAAAACGGTTAATACGGCGTAGTTAAAAAAAACAATGGCATATTTGGCTTCCATTTTTGCAAGGCACCGTTGTCCGTATTTTATATGTTTTTTTTTCAAAATCCATATTTTCCGTATTATACGTAAAATACAGCCGTTTTTGGTAACTATGTTTCAGAGCTCTGTCCTTTATGCCAGCAAAGGGTTGAGAGTATTGAGCATTGTTTTTTCTTGTGTGAGCGGCTTTAGCAGGCATGGTCTTGGTTGTTGACATCGATCTAGCCAGCAAATTTTGCTTGCTATCTATCCTGATGTTTGGCCCAAACTACGGAAACGAGCTTTTCACCTCGCATGTGGCTGGCTTTTATGGTCAATCTGGAAGAGAAGGAGGTTGTTTATCCTTAACGGCAGATGAGATTGTTCTTCAGTGGGCGCAAAATAAAATTGTCATGGCTTACAATTGTTCTTCTCTTGATCAAGAAAAGAAAGTCTGATCTGGCATACTTACCTTCAGATTCATTCTTTTGCATAGGCAGGTATTTGTGCTCAGTTGGATCAGTTTATCCACTAGGGTTATAATCCTGTCTTTGCATTTTATGTTGCTCTAGTTTTTAATTGGTGAATAAAGCTTGTCGTCCTTCAAAAAAAAAAAAAAAACTTATCCCCAAATATGCTTCTCTTGAATCTTGAAGACGTTCCTCTTGACGTTTGACTTTTCTGAAAGTGATATTTTTCTAGATTGAAAAATATACTTAATCCTCTTTATTGTATATCCTGCTGAATTGTGTAACTTTTCTTTGGATGCATCTTGTATTTTATGGTTTGTCTCCCTAAAAAGCTTATTATAAATTGCAACATATTGTTTTGAACAACTTTAAAACCCAAAACTCCAAAACAAGAGAGAATTTCATTTTTTGAAAAAGGAATCTGCACTAGAGGTCATTAGTGCATTTGTTAGGTCACCTTGTTCCTACCACTTCAAAAGCTCTGCTACTAAGACTGTGGGATCTACTGCCTTCTCTTTTGCCAACTTGTTAAGCCCCCATTGGACGTCCTCTTCCGAGAGAGCAAAATCACATTGTTTATCATGCCATCCATCTTGTATCCACGTGATACTGTCTCTTTACCTGATCCATTAAGATGTTTGCTTCTTGATATGAGCCCGATGGTTCGTAACAGCAGCGACACTCCATTTGTGGCATTTGATCTACTTCACCAAATACAGCAAGCTAAGGCTCATTGGAATCGGCATCCAAAACTAAGAATCCTTATGAAATTGTAGCTTCTACCTGTGCATATTTTGAGCACAATCATGAAAACTTCGATCAAGGTTGCCATAGAGTAGAAGCCAATATCTCATAAACTACTTGACGAAATGGATTGCCGTCAGTTCCTATGGATTCATAGTACAAAAACGTCCTAGGACACCAAGTTTCAGTTAAATCCATGAGTATTTTCACCGCAAGAGGCCAAAAAACGATTTCTGATATTTTACCGTAAAAGCCTAATATCTTACAAACTACAATACAGAATTTGATGCCATCTATTCCATTGGATTCGTGATGCAAAAACGTCTTTGGAGGTCAAGTTTCAGATCATTCCATAGAGGATTGATAGTGAAAAAAGCTAAAAAACGATTTCTGGTATCTATAAGGGAAAAGCTTATATCTCACAAACGGCTTCATAAAATCTAATGTCGTCTCTTCCATTAGATTGGAGATGCAAAAATGTATTAGGAGATCAAATTTGAGTCACTTTCGTGAAGAATTATTGTGAATCAACCAAAAAATATTTCATCAGGTGCTTGTCTAAATAAGCACCGCACGTTAAATGCTTTTTTTGTGCTGAAAAATCGCTGCGTTTAAGCACTTTAAGCGACGTCCGGACGGTGATTTCTGCTACCCAGTATCAATTTTATGCCCATTAACCAAATTCTTTAGTTTCCCTCTAATATAGCAGGCAATCCCATCACACCCTCTTTGCCTCCAGCCCTTCCTGTTCCAGACTGAATGCAATCCATATTCCTCGTGCTCCTATATATTTCTAGAAAGAAGACCAAGTCTATTGATGCTAGAACATCATCCATTGCGTACACCTTTTTCGCACTCAACTGGCTTATGTTCTATGCCATATAATCCTGATGGTCTCTATTTGCTATTCTGCAATTTGCACATTTCCATTCCTCCAGAATGCCTTTCGATTGTTCTACTTTGCTACTGTTAATTTCTGGACTGCCTTATGCACTTCATATTGTCTTAAGCACAATTTCATTAAAATGGGAAATTTCTTGAATCCAACTAGGGATGAAATTGTTTTTAAGACATTTTTAAGGCATTTTATACGATAATGTGACGCCATTTAGCATTTTTTCATACATATTTTGGCCAAATTTGGCGCCATTAATATCAGAGGAAAAAAAAAAGCAGGAAAAAAAAAAACTGCAACTTAAGTTAGTAGGATTTACTTATTTTACACAAAGAGGGACATCATTAACTTCTCAAATTGACAAACTTAAACACATGAAGAAAATTTGTTTATGAATCAGCACATGAATGTTGGCTTGTTAAATTTTTTTTTTTAGAAATTTGTTGCTGAACTGAATCACCGCCATCAGTAGGATCATGCTTTTCTTTGGAAACATTCATAAGAAGGTCAAATCCTGCCCCACTAAATGCCTCTTTGTCAAAGTTGTAAGCTGCATTTTGAATCTCGACGTAGCTGAAATCTTCAGTGGTACCAAGCTGGACGAAGTTTTCTCCATGCCAAATCTCCTGGCATACCTGAACATGCATCCTCAACATGCTTTGAAACTAAAATAAAAAATGGCACCTTGAAGATCCATGGTGCCATTTGCACCTGCAGCACCCAAAAAAGTTTCCCAAAAAAAAAAAAAAAAAAATTATGTTTGATGCATATTGAGGATGCAAATGCCGTGCATCCTTAGCATAGTCTGCTTTACCAAATGCATGTTGAGGATGCAAATGGCACCATGGCGCCAATTGCATTCACTAGCATGCATTTGGTCTGCTATATTAAATGCATGCTGAGGATGCAAATGGCGCCATGGCACCATTGCACATCAGCATGCTTAGAAATGGCATTGAGGACTTTGCACCCGCAGCGCCCAAAAAAAAAACAAAAAAAAAAAAACCTTTTACATCTACTCTGGACCTTTATGGGGACCATCCTAGACGTTTAACATTAAAGATCTAAAGACCTCTCATGTTACAATTTGCAACCTCATACGCATACAGGTGCCCTATGTCTATGAGCAAAGATCTGGTCACAAACACGTTTCATAAACAGAATATATTCCATAAAATAATTCATATTGTCAACCTTGTGGTTTTACATTTTATATATCCAACTTCAATAACTCATTACTGTCTATTACTGGCTATATTTGTATGACAGTACTACTTTTAATTTTTACATGAATAATACTGCAATAAAAGCTAAAATTCCAAACCGTCCCACGCGTGTAGAATACGGTCGCAATACATATTTGTTTTTGAAAAAGTATCATCCGAAATTTTGCTTAAATACACCAATTGGAAGTAAACATTGCGAGGGGAGCGAAATTCCTGTTACTCGCACCACAACGAACAAAAAACAAGCGTTAATACGGTTGCTTATGAACATGGTAGCGGTGTCATAAGAATTTCTCGGTTTATAGCCCTTCACCCCCGCTTGTAAACCACAAAAAGGTTATAAAGGCATGAATACAAAGAATTAACAATCCTAGCCCATGCTCCTAAGGTCTAGAATGCTAAGATTACAACATCTCTTATGCTGCTCCATTTGCTAGCTCCTTGGATCCAAGAAATATAAGTAAACCACTAATCATATCTATACTGCAATAAGTGGATATACCATAAGTAGATCTGCAATAATTGTATAATCATGGCAGATTTGGCAATAATTTTATCATGCTAGATCTACTATAAGTCTAAGCCTACACAATAATAAGTAGATCTGCATCAATTTAAGACATCTTTAGATCTGTGACTCCAGGATAGGTAAACCATTATTATCTCAGATCTAGCTTTTCTATAAATAGATCAATCATCTTCCTGTAATTATAATACTTAATCTGATCTCAAACCTGAGTAGTTTGAGCAGGATTAATGGATTGTTGATCAGCTACGATAGTGGCTTCTCTTTTGCTCATTGCCATAATTTGTTGCTTGCTTTGCTCAGCATTCTCCATATTAATTGTCGCCATCAGCATGTATATCTGAGTTTTATGCAGATTAGGCCCATTCGATTGCTATACCAAATACTGAGGCTCAAGCTTCTTGCCATAGCCAAAAACGTTTTAATCCAGGAGCCAAAAATATCCTTATATATACACAGCGACATTAGGGTATGGGCTAAGTTCAGTCCTTACCCGGTCGGCCCTTCCACTTGATATTTTGCCCAGCCTCCATGTCCAGCCAGGTCACGCTTCCATTTCTGAGTCAGATATTTTTATTCGATTTCATACTATTAGGGTCCTTGGATATTTCCCATCTATTCAATAAAAAACCATCCATTAAAGGCACATGCAATCCGTTAAAGAGGCCCATGCATTGAAAAAGTGCATGTGCTTTAGAACTTTTACTTTTATACATTTTCTATGTTAATATCTACCTTACTAGACATTTATCAAATCAAAGCATTTACGTGACTCTTTCCATAAACAAAGCCATATGGGATGCTTACACCATATAATATCTTTCCTAATGCCATACTCAAGTACTTCATATGGAAAAATTACCATGGCCCAATTATTCACTTGGATTCCCTGCCAATCCACATAGTGTTTCTGCAAACTTGGTCAATGTCAAAAACTTGGTCATGCCAATCCATATAGCGTTTTTGCAAACATAGTCAATGTCAAAAAATTACATGTCCCGTGATAATTAATTAAAAAAAAAATAAAAATAAAAAAAATAAAAAATGGGCGTTGCGGTGTAATTGGCGCCATGGCGCCATTTGCATCCTCATGCATCCTTATGGCACCTTGAGGGTGCAAATGGCACCATGGCGCCATTTGCGCCCGCAGCGCCCATTTTTTTTCTTTTTTTTTTCTTTTTTTTTTTATTTTTGAGCGCCATGGCGTCGTCTTGTGAATACAAATGGCAACATGGCATCCTCAACATGCATTTGGTAAAGTAGACCATGCTAAGGATGCATGCCATTTGCATCCTCAATATGCATCAGACGAACATATATTCAAGAAACTGGTGCTATTTGACTAGGAAAATTCAAAAATCAAGTAAAAAAAGATCTACCTTTGCCTTGGAGACTTGCCTTCATGATTCCTGGTATCTTTAGTGTCTAGAGTGATGAAAACAAAGGCGCTAAAAGCGTTAGTATTTGGCGTACTGCACTAAGTAATTGGGCCATTTAATGCTTGGACGCTTAGGTCCAATAGGCCATCTAGCAAGAGGGCAAACCGCTTCTTTCGGTAGTCCGGGCGTTTTGGCGATTCTGCCCGTGGCGGGAAGCAAAAGGGATGTAGGCGGCGCTAGGCCATCTAGTAGCAGGCAATCGGCGCTTAGGTCAATAGGCCAATACGCAGCGCTTGGCAAATGGCCGGCGATCAAATGCGAAAAGGTGGGAAGTAAAAGGGATGTAGGCGGCACTAGCGGGTGGCTATGGCGAAGCTCGTAGAAGGTGGGCGTAAATTTGAAAATGCCCGCGCAAATTTGAAACTCGTCTGCCCGCCCAAATTTGAAACCCCTCCGCCCGCCCAAATTTGAAATTCAAAATTTGAAATTCCAAATTTGTTATTGCTGCTCCACATATCATTTTTTTTTTTTTTTTGAAGAAACGGAGGCACCATTTCTTATTTTCTGAAATAAGAGTACATGCAACAGCACAGAAGGAGATTACTATAGGAGCTCACACCTCAACTTCTTCATCTCCCCCAGCCATGCTTATTTAAACTCCTAATGCAGATAGGAAATTTACACACCAAAATACTCCTGAACAACCCTTGATGAAGTAGGAAAAGTAAACAAGAGCACGAATCTTGTTTTGAAGTTTGCAGCGTAGTCCTTAATGACATCAGAAGGCATGTTGTCTGATACAGCAGCCACTCAAGCATATTAGTACTTGAGTTTTAAGCATCAGCACTTAAGTATCTAAAATGCTCAAGCTTATCAGTACTTGAGCACCGATGGGCATATCAGTACCTTGGTAAAAAAGTTCAAGTTAGAACATTTAAAAATTCCTAGCTGTGCATAATGTCACGTTGTGGCATATAGACCAATCAGCCCCACTGAATTCGCTGCCCCTCCTGCAAAAAAGATAAACCAGCTTCCTCTTGGAATATCAGACCCTAGTAACTAGAATGCTGCATTGTGGGGATTATGTACTCTAAGCCCAAGAACGCCTTCAACACAAAACTTCACTGCCTTGTCTCTTAATCTACTTTACCAATGAACTAATTCTTCCCGCTAGCAAGGAAAAAGGGAGCAGCATAGACACGAAGGGCTTATTTTTCTATTTACAGCTTATGGTATTCCCCGCCTCAAGTTATCAATCTAAAGGACTTCATAAATTTGATACATCCTCTTTCTTTGCCTTAAGTGTATGCATCTATAGAAAGGAGCCACGTTAGTGGCTGCTAAAGAAGCGGTCCCTTCTACACCTTATAGGCCAGCATCCCAATTGGGCCATACCTTTTCAGCGTGTCAATGAGACATAGAGCATACTGCCAAAGAAAGAATACCTGGTGCATCACATTAGGGCCGCCTGAAGAAAAATAAACCGGCACCGTAGACAGATATGAAATGCTGCTGATGGAAGAAATAAACCTCTTCAGCCCTGCTAGCATCCAACGTTGAACCAAGGAGCATGAATCCGTTGTACTGGGGCGACCTAGAGCACAGGCGGCCGCCTGCCCTAGCCGCTCTGTAGCAGCGCCTTCGCGTGGCCGCCCATCCACAATTCCACATATCATTTCTTTAGGCGCTTGTATAGATCCTTCTATAGGCAGATGCAGGGTCGTCGACGGTCCCTTACCGATCGGCACTTCTAGGCGGCTTCTTGCAGTCATTTCTTTTCAGGTACATTAGCTGTTTGCACAGGTTTTTTGGGCGCTTCTCTTTGAGGCGCTGCATACTACAAGAGGAAGGGGCTAGTAGCATCAGCCATAGAGTCAGAGGGCTATTTTTGGTGATTTTTGAAGTAAAAATGGTCTTCTGTAGTTAATAGCAACAAATATAGGTTAGTTTTTTTCTGCTGCTAATTCTGTCGCTATGGCTGACTTTATAGATGACATTAGTTCATTTTAACCAAACTAACTCTATAGGTGACACTATGTTTGATGCTACAATGATGTACTATGAGTCAGAATTAGCTTCATCTTTAGCATCAATTGCAAGCATATATATCATCTGACTCTAATGTCGATGTTATGTCTGAAGTTATATGTGACACTAATGCTGATGCTAATGATAACTCTTAGTTTGCTTCTATATCTGACTCTATATATGACTCTAATTTTGCCTCTATGCTCAACGCTAATAATGATTCTATGTCTGATGTTATCATTGATCCTAAATTTGACTCTATTATTGACTCTATATTGATGCTAATATTGACTATACATCGAACTCAATGTATGATGCTACCAATGAATCATATAGTATAAACTCTATTATTCATATTGGCATGTCAACTTACTTTAGTTTGATGCTACTTTTAAATTTATGTATGGCTCTAATTATTGATGCTTCTCACTCTAAGTTTGACTCTACCTTGAGCTCTGTTGTTGACTTGTAATCATGACTCTATGCTTGATTTATTTCATATGATTCAAATATTCATCAATTCATAATATTGGCCATTGTATTAAGGACACATTAGTATAGTATAATATAATAATTGACTTAATGCTTTCGCTATCGTCAGCCTATGCCATAAGGTATCAGATATCTACACACATTGAAGTTCATAGGCTACAAAGTAATGTCATATAATATCAAATCATGCCCAACCTCACCCATTATAAGAGGAGCGATACATGTCTCTCGATCTGGTTTTCCTCCATTCTCATCGCCAAAGTAACCATCAAGTATTTGCTGTTCTGGACTATCCGTTGGAGACCGCAACTGAAGGTCTTGATGGTTGTTAATTGTACACCATGCCATGTGATAATTTCTTCAACTGGATGGTGGCAGATGCACTAATGAGAATGCTATACTTGATTAGGGTGTGAAGTTGAAGCGCACCTCGCTGTATGTGGACCACGACCTCACCCGCTATAACAGGATTCTTATCGATGAGAGCTAGCTCACACAAAGAATATAAGAAGCACTGGAGGTGGTGTTGTGTTGGCTTGAGGCGATGTGCGGGTTTTCCATCCTCCCCACTTTGGAGTTGCAGATATTGTGCATAGAGGCACTACAACCCATCGGTTTATTGCTAGTACTCCAACATTTTTTGATGCTATTGCTACTCCTTGGGGCACGTCAATTGCCGTTGCTGCTTTGCCAGTTGCTGATGCTACTGCAACCTCTCTGGGTGTTGCCACTGCCGTTGTTGCTCCATGAATTGTTGATGCTACTGCAACCCCTCAGGGTACTACCACTTCCAAATCAGATCCATAGGAAGCAGTCAATCCAGATTTGAATTAAGAGACATGCATGGTCAAAGTATTATACTATTACTAGTAATAGTGCCTGGGGATTAGTTGGAAACCGTTTCTTTACATGGAGCATAAGGAAGCGAATTGAAAACCTGTAAATGATGCATTTCTTTATGTGAAGAGCATAAGGAAGCGACAAAAGGAAACGTTACATGGCAATGCCTTCAAACATATGTTCCCCTGTTCAAACTAAACCTTCATTTTCTCTCCTTCCGTCGCCAAGCACAGATTAGTCGGTTTCCAAAGTGGCTGCCCAACAAAAGTGGCCACCGCCAATTTACACCTTATAGCAAGTTTGGAGCAGTCATTGGCATATTCCTGGTATATACTAGCATATACTTGCAATATGCCACAAACCCACATGGACAAGGGCTTGCCCCCCCCGGGCAACCCAAAAAATTACTTTGAAGTACCAAAAAAAAAGTAAAAAATATCTTGTTGTATAGAGATATCGAATAGTCATGATCCAATCCGGAGGAAGGAAGGAAGGAAGGAAGTTTATTTTAACGTCCACGGAGGCCAGAGGCCTATGAGACGGTACATGCAGAGAACAGGCAAAAAAGCCAAAAACCCCAACACCAAAAACAAACAATGTAACTGTACAGTAGAACCCTACTACCGGGATGAGATAGGAAACAACACTGTTGAACCCGGGTTAATCATAGTCAGAAAAGACATAAACATAAAATGAGCACCATCGTCTTGGCTTGTGCCGATCAATTTTACTTTCGCATGTATGGCACGTGGGCTGCTCTCAACTTCACAGTTCCATAATAAAGTTCTACATATATTTGAGATATGTAATAAACGGGGGGTTGAAATTACTGTTATATTAGGCTTATTTTATAACATGAACTTCTCCGACATTGGCGGAGCGGCACCGCTAAGTTCTCCCCTGTTTTTTTCATTATTTTGGCACCTGAGTTGCAGCTCGTTTCTATGACGATTTTATCTAAGATCCGGCCCTGCTTTCTCACGATTCATGGATTTTATCTAAGATCTGGCCCTGCTTCAGTTTTAGGTTTATCTACAGAAAACACTGGACCGTGAGAACCTAGCATATGTTTTAGCTCCTGGCTTTCTTGCGCTTTGGTTCAAGCTCCAGCAATCCAGTTTGAAGGTCACCGAAATTCAATCTCCATGCCGTCCAAAACATGGGGCATCCTTCTCCTGAGGTACTTCCATAACATCCTTTCAAAACATGTATCTCCTTCTCCTGAGGTACTTCCATAACATCCTTCTCATTAATCTTAATTTGCTTCTTAGGAATTGCATCAAAAAAGTCCTCCATCTTTTTACTATCAACTTGCTTTTCAGCAAAGAGTTCTGCATAAGCATCTCTAAAGTAAACTTCCATATCTTCCTGCTTGTCCAAGGTTTTCCCAGTGGATGTAGTAACCTTAACAATCCCATTGTTCAGTAGCCTGCTTTTAGCAGGTCTAAAGAAGAAGGCAGAATATTTGCACCTACTCTTAATTGTTAAGGTTCTAGCTTCATTTTCCTCAATGATTTTGACTCTTCTTTCCAGACCCTCCTCTTGAGCTTAAAGCTCCAGATTGTCTTTGTCCTTGAACAACTGCTCTCTACTTTTCCGGATGCTGCTGTAAACCTCCTGTTTTTCCTTTCTCCTTTGGTCATACCATTTCTTACCCCAGATTTTAATACATCCTTTTACCAGCTTCTGTTTTTCAAGGAATAATTGTATGGAAGCTGTTCTCTCCACTTATGCAAAGAGGAATAGTACTCTTTAAATTCAATGCAGAAAACCTTATTCCTAAGTAGCTCAATATTGAATTTAAATGGAATATTAGAGCCTCCCTTCCTTCCCTGCATTGGACTGGTCATAATCTGTGGGAAATGATCTGAGATGGAGTTCCCAACTGAAGAGTATAGACATGATATTATTTGAGTATGAGTTCATTGAATATATTTATGAGGTTGAAACAATGGTGAGGCAATGGTCATATGCAATATCAAAGTTATTTATAGAGAAACCTAAAACCTAGCTCGGTGAACAGTGTTCCCGGCTAGGTGGTTTCAAAAGCAAAAGATCTAGCTGCCGACCAGAGCAACCAAAGGATAAGATTATTGGATTGCCAGAATGCGGTATTCACCTTTGTGTTCTTTATATGTAGCCATCAAATATGGTAGATTGTTGCTGTGCACCTGCACATCTCCAATTAGTTTCCCAATATTCAATAAGCATGACATTTTAACTTTTTCTGGAGTGTATGGTACTTTGTCAAAGTCTGCAATGCTCAATCTTTGCTTGGCCATTTCAGCAATGTGCCATGGACATATGAATATGGCATTATTTGCAGCTTTATCCAAACCTGCCACATATAAGTTATTGTTGATCCATTCAATGTTCTTGATGACACTAGGGTCTTGCCAGAGGAATCTTTTATTGTGCAATGTCATTTTAAGGTCAATTCCTTCAACCCGTGCCATCTTTTTCAGCATGTCACAAATATTCTCTATGTCTATTTCTATAAGTTCCAGTAAGTCATATTTGTGGCTTTGGAAAAACTGATGGCAAAGAATGTCAAATTCATCCAAAAACTCCTGTGTGCTAAAAGGTTGATCTGGTATATGATTTAAACCATAACTAAAAGCTTTTCTGAGCTTTGGAATGAACAATGTCTGGTTAGACGTTCTAACATGATCAAATCTATGGTCAATAAACCTTGCCAGGTTCGGATTCTTGCATGGACATTTGTTGGCTCTTTCACTGGAAAATACTTTGGAGGGTTTATAAACCTTATCCTTAGCTGTTGAATGTATTTCCAAGCAAATATCGTTCTGTCCACTATTTATGTCCCTTTATCCTGCAAGGTTTCATACATAACAGTATGAAATATTTTTCTGATGTTGAAGCCATCCAAGGCTTTAGATAAAAACATCATGTGTATTATGCGTTTGTCTTTGTCTCTGGGTTTCATTTTCAAGTGCTTGTACCTATTGGTATCATTGATAATAGTCCTAGTTTCCGGGTCCAAGACCTACAAGCATACCTTAAGTTAGAATTTACAAAATATGTTGCTGAATGAGATGCACTATTTGTATTATATGGTTCAGATACACAGGCCAAATGGCAAGTGACATTATGTCACATATATTTAATTTTTCAAAAAACCTTTTACATTAAGGAAAAGTATAACTGATTGCCAGGATATATTTCCCATGTATCTCTGCCATAAGCATACCTTATGCCATTCTGAGAGTCTGCTACAAATTCCAGTTTTTTTGGTGTATTGTCATCTAGAGAAATACCTTTGCTTTTTTCCTTATTGATAGAACTTTCATCAATGGTCATGGCTCTGCTGTTAGCTGCAGGAGTAACAGATGGACCACTTATATTCTTTTTTGGATCCATGGTGATTCTGGGTGGCATCCTTGGTGATGCTGTAGTGCTAGTAGAAGATTTGCTGTTGCTGCTGCTATTTGCAAAAGGTTTGAAATAAGAAGACCTATTAGCAGAATTGCATGCCTTCAGGAACTTCATAGGTTTTATCATTTTCTCAGCCAAGTCTGCCATTTTGTTGTTCCCAAAATGCCACTTTCAGATTTTTGACCGGGTTTTTTGCATACTCCATTGCTATGTTGAACATATTTTTCCTTACTTCCAGATATGCCATGTATGCAATGACTGCTGGTCGCATATTTTTGCTAAGAAATTTTGTCAAGATAACCATTTTGACCATTGGGGATGTTCTAGGGTACACTTCTTCCATATGGTTTAATAGGTACCAGATCCTTTGATCGAACCAGATTATTCCACATCTGCATTCTTCTTCATTCCTCTTCTTTTTGTTGCTAAATTTTTCTTTTTCACATGAGCATCTGAAATATGGATAATGGGACCTTCAGATCCGTTTCAAGTAGTAGTCATCCCTTTCAATGTTTGTAAAAGCCATATGCCCTTTCTGTCCTATCACAATGGGTGCATTTTTAGTGCAAGTTTGCTCAAAGAATTCCATCTTGAAAGGTAAGTCTATTTCAAGGGTGTTGAAAGCTTTTTCCATTTTGGATGCAGCCAGCTTGGCATTCTTAATTTCTTTTGAACTAATCCCAGCAAGGGCAGCCCATATATCAATATCCATAGGTGCTAAAGCACCAAAGTTCATACTCTTCCATATTGCATGATTATGCACTGCTGCATAGCCTTCTACAGTCTGCTCTATTGGAAAACAAGTAGAGTTTGACAGATTAAGTTCAAGCACCTGGATATTATTATCCTGCTCGTGATTTTCTTCTCTTGCATTGTTAGGAGCCTTACTGTTTTTGCCATTTATACTCAAGAAGTCTTCATCATTTAGGTCACTGTCAGAAAATAGACAGTCTTGTGTATCTTCGTCCTGTGTATGATCAGAAATTTCCACTATCTTATTATCCCTTTCCTCTTCAAAAGACTGTACAATGTTGTTAGCAGTCTCGAAAGCAGTAATACCTTTCATAAATTTGATTGCTGCTTCATCCTCCATACAACTACGCTTGTATAAGATGCAAGACATGTTGTTGTACATAATGCACAGCAGATCTTTGCATTTGTTAAACTCGAAATTTTCTTTTTTCATACCTTGGTATATTTTGAACCAGCCACTAAATCCAAAATATGATACGGGTGACATATTCTTGTCGCATAGATTCATCTCCCTAAATGTAATATATGAGTGAATGTTTTTGCTCCTAATACAAGCCAGAATCGTTTGAACAGCTACATTTGGGCTGGTAATGCTACATTTGTCATAATCAAATGTCACAAGTTCCTTGATCCAATATTCCTATATATCAGGTGTATCTTCATGTTGCTGTTTTCATCCAAGAAAATAACATTAGTATGTACCTGGCATATTAGATACCAAAGTCCTGGTTAATGGTATAACCACTAAACTGAGTGTTGTGAGAAAAACCTTTTCGTCTGTTTAAACACACTATCATCTGCTCAAGACCTTGAAAGGTAATGAGTAGATCCATTGGCAGCCTTAAACATAATCAGGTTTTATGTTTAAGCACAAGACTTGGTATCATTACAACTTAAAAATACTTATCATATACCTCATGTTAAATTATATTCTAAAAACATGTTTCTCACAAACCTATTCTATTCTATTCTATTCACAAACCTTTCAAAATAATGACTACTTTATTTCTCAGCTTTAAATCAGAAAGATAATTGTACATTATTTATCATATAGCATTAAAAAACCTTTGAATGTATGTACTAAATCAGATCTAGTCTCATAGGTTTCCAAATAATATCATTTCCATGTTAAAACATGTTATAATGTCAACAAATAATCAGATGTGTATCATTGTAGCAGTACTCTTTAAGAACCCAAGATATATGTCCAAAAATGAACAAAAATACTGAGTATAGAGCAAAGAAACCTGTTACCTGCATCCACAGACAAAAGACAAGCATAAGAATGGTTATAAATGTAAGGGATAGCAGGTGTCATGGGTTTCTTTGAGGTTATCCCCCTTCACTATGTCAGTATTTTAGACTTCATGCCAAAAATAATAAGCCAAACTAATGCAGTAAATAACCTGCCACATATGTGCTCCAGAATATCTACTTTTATGATTCCTGCCTACTTCTAGATTTAACAGCCTATTCTTATTTTTTATGGCCATCCTGGTGTATTGCAAGCAGGAGTTGCCATTATCAGATCTACATACCTTATTATTAATTGTTCAAATCTTACCATTTTGAAGTGATCTATATATCTCTTCCAGCCACAAATAGCACTGTCATAATTCAGTCACTAAGCATAAATATTAGCTACACTTAGATATCTAACCTTTCACATCAATTTCATGACTACTCAGCCTAAGTTCTTATGTATTTATCCTTCCTACGATGCAACCCAGCATGGATCTCTTACTATTCTTTCAAAAATATGCCATGGAATTTACAATATTCTATCAAACCTTTGTGGGACGTCCAGTGGCATTGGTGATTTCCATTGTGATGTCTTCAGATCTGCTGGCTGCAATATTATTGTATGTAATCCCATCTCCATCATTGATGCTTTGAATAATTCCTGTTGCTTCTCCCTGGCCATTAGTATCCTCCTTCCCTTTCTGGCAATCTTTTTCTGATGTATTACTTCCACCAGAAGCAGGGGAAACCACAGAATTTCTGTATTGAAATATCTTCTTGCTGCTATTAGACTTCAGCTTCTCATCTGCTATCCTCTTCCTAGTGGCATAATTGAGATCACCCTTCTTTCTGGGCATTATTGGCAGAGACTTAGGAAGCCCAAAATTCAATCCTAGCCTGGCCGGAATGCACAGGGTTTTGCTTTTCCAGCACATCACATATTTCTTATATAGCCTAAACCAGCACTTAATACCGACAGTTCTAAAGTAAGCTCTACCATACCTGAGCCAGTTGTTCGACGTGCTGTCCATGTCTCCTCTGTAAGCCGTTTCCTTTGCATTTGTGCCCTAAAGAACCATTGGCTATTTTTTCACGTCAACTTTCTACTGTATTTTCATACACATATATTATTTTCCAACTTTTTGGATTATTTCATATGCTTGTTTAAGCCATATGGTTTGGTTCGTCAATGCATCCCTTAACCATATCATAATTTATTAAGTTCTGAAAAAACCTTCATATGTATTCATGAAATCATTATTCCCTATATCAACAGGACCTATGTCTATAAGGGTGCAACCACATGGAGACCCATATTCTAGCCTTTTTCTGCCTTATTTATTTGCACCATTACTGATGTTTCAATCATCATTAGTTTAATATAGGAATTTGAGTATTGAAATATCCCTAGTCTCATTTTCTAGCTTTCTTTCATGGCTATAGAAACCTATTAGGTGTGATCACTGCCATATCCATCACTTATACACATTAATTGTTAACCCTAGCACAAACTGCAGTATCTTTCTTCTGATCCTTTTTTTGTACTTGTGGCAATCAATGTGTTGGCGAATGACCGACCGGCCCCTACTATATAAAAAGTATAGAAGTTGCAGTGCGACGTCTATGATGTCACAATGTGAGTCTGCTCAACAGACCCTAGTGTTATAACAACATGGTAGTTAATGTCGCATGCTTCGCACATGTCACAATGTGATATTGGCGTCACATTGTGACGAGTCTAGCAACGCGGCATTGCATGTTGAAGTATTTTGTGGCATGGCGTCCGTCAGACATTGCTGGCCCATGCAATTTTTAGTTGTGGCATTTCTCAATGTTGACCTGGTTTTGTATTTCCATTTATTTATGGGAATTGCAAAATTTCATTCTTATGAATTGGTATGTGAACTTCCAAGTAATGGACTCTATGATGCAAATGTATGTCTCAAATCATTTAATTTAGGTGAAACACATCAAGTGTTTGATGGTTGTCTAATATGTTGAAACAACATTTACTGGAAGTGATAAAAGTATTTAACCTTATGCAGTGCCATTGTAATAGTGGGATGGAAGTCATTTCAATTTACAGCTACTCTTGTTCATTCAAAAAGTCTATACTATCTAACCTAACATACATAATTGTGATAGAAATATACTTTTAGAGTATTCTTAATGTATGCTTCCTCCTAAAAATGAGACGTAGCTTTCTGTGGAAAAAATAGGGTCTTTTTTTTTCTTTTTGAAGAATATGGGAAGAAATGCCATCTGATTTGCACTTCCTCTGCCAATTTGTCTTGATTCTGTACCTGTACTTTGCACCCAATTGACACGAGTTCTGTCCATGAATATGCTCACAATCCATGAATCATTGGCCCTTGCCCTTGCCGCCTTGAATCATCGGTCCGGAAGCTGCAACGGTGAGAGCTTTTTGGGTGGCTCTTATTTTGAGTTTTTCTTGACAATGGTTTAAAAAAGAACTAGCAAAAAGGCGCAACAAGAGATTTGAACAGTATTAGGCTTGGATTCAGTTTTGCATTTGAATAGGTTGGATTAATGAATTCAAACTAGCCTTTATATGTTAAAAACTGGATCAAAACAATGAAAACCACTATGGTAACTATTAAATAGAATATGGATTTATGTTGATTTTTAAATATTTTGTAAAGTTGATTATACTGAAGCACGAAGCACTATATAGAAATTCATTTTGTCTTGATGCCATGCTTGTGCCGCGGTGGTTTTGCAATTGATTTTCTCACAAGCAATGACATCCAACCACCATTATGTGGCCGAAATTTGAAATGATATTTTTATAACATAAGGTTTTCAATGGTTAGTATGGGTATTCGTATGAAAATATGGTAGGAAATGACGGTGGCACTATGGATTCAAAATATGGGAATCTAGGGCTGGCATCTATGCCTGGATTGGTCGGAACTGGGAGTTCTCACGTGTTCTGGAGTTGGACATGGCGGAAATGGCGATGGCGGCGCCGGGTATGTGTCTTAGCTCTGTGATTGTTTCTGTTTTGGGCCGCAGAATAAGGAGGGGTCGTCTTGGTTGTTCGGAAGGCCATCTCCAGTTTTGTGTCAGCGGATTTCTGTCACAGGTCAGCCGGGTTTGCTGCTTTTATTTTGTTTATGATGTCTTTGAAGAGAGCAGCGAGGAATGGGAAGGGTGTTGCTTGGTCTGTGCCTCCTTCTCTGAGTTCTTTAAAAACCGATTTCTCTAATTCGGGAGAGCCTCAGACTGGGGGACAAGCTGTTGGTTGTTCTCTTGGTCAGGATTTGAGTGCCATAGATGTCAGTGTTACCTTGGGTTTGTTTGGGAAAGATGTGCCCACAAGTTTTTATGATGCTTTTGTTGGCTTTTGCAATCGAAGGTGTTTGGCTGGAGATGTGGCCATGGAGCGTGGTGCAAGTGTGGAACACTTGCACTGCCAGGCTACCCCAGGGCCATGAATGATGCCATAAAAAAGGATTTCAATTGGGTTTCAAAGCCACCGGGTGTGATTTTGGTATGCAATAATGAAAGCAGTTCGTAAAGGCCACCAAATAGAACTAGATCTAGCAATTGCAACTTGATAGATTAAATCAGCTTGGGAGGGATGATTGAAGACAAGTCGTTATGCTTCAAAATGTAAGAAACACTCAGCCACGCACAGATCTGCCTATGCACAATAACAAACTAGGTTCAACACATGTTTGGGGTCATAAAAGTGGACTTTTAATCAAAGAAGTGGAGCAACACTCATAAAAGGTTTGAGCTTTCGACAAATTGCATACATCTGTCAATGCTAGTCCTTTGCGTTATTAGTATCTGCAAATTTCAACGACTTTGTAACATGAAATAACTTGCTTGCTCTATCATCTTAGTTTAAAACTGTGATTTGCGGCATATGATGGTCACATAAAATTGTTCACTATCATGCTGTAAAGGGCTCTATTGGTCTTCCCATCAAAAAGCAATGTTGTAAAGGGCACTTCCACCAAACTTGCAGTTGGCCATCCAATTCATGGAAAAGTGTGTTTCGAAATCAGGGATAGGTTCTATACGTACAAAATTCAAATTCCTGACGTATAACGTTAAAAAATACATATTTTTAATAAAATACGTATTTAACGTATTAAAAGGTCACCGGCCGAAAAAAAAAATTACAGACGTCTGAAACCTTCAAATCACATTACACGAAAAGTTTTTTTAAGCGTCGCGGAACCAAATAAAAAAAAAAAAAAAAAAAAAATCGGGCCTTTACAGACGCTGGTTTTCAAATTTCAAAAAAAAAAAAAAAAAAAAACACTAGTCAAAAGCATGTTTGATTACTTTGCATAGCAAATTGTAGGATATGGTGTGGGTGGTGTTTTATAATATAAAATCAAATACGATTAGACAATGCAGTTTGAGCTTCTAGGCTTATCCACACATTGAGGAGCTATGTTTTTTTGGCTTATTTTTAAACCTGTATTCACTTTATAAGTGTAATTTTGTAATGCTATAGTTTCTTGAAGAGAATGCTTGAAGCAAAAGAGTAGACTTAATTCAGATTTGCAAAGAAGCCTTTTGCATGGACTGAGGAAAGTAACATGGCCGAGATAAAACAAATGTGCAAAAGCCTTTTGCAAAAAAAGCTACAAGCCATAGATCCAGAAAATAAAATCAATGATAAGAATCCCCTATTTATTCTACTTTCTTAGAAACATTAGCACCTCGTTTGTTCTAGTGTTTACATTATTTTCATATTCCTCCTACGTGTGCATGTCCTTGTGTTTGTTTTTTGTTGGCTTCCTTGTATACCTGTATCGTAGAGATTTACTATTTTTCAAGTAGCCCTTGTTGTAATTAATTTTTTTCTTCTATAGTATCATTATCATTTTTCACAACATTAACCATTGCATTTTATATAGCTCAAATCATTAAAGATGTGGATGTCCCTTGTTTGCTTATGGCATATTCCATTAATCATGAGCTTACTTTGATAATGGAATTCTATAGCTTCGATCAACCATTTGAAGGACAAATAGATTGCCTTTATCACTACAAATAAAGACATTCAAGTGTTACATTTTAAAGCCTCTTAGAATGGAAATTATAGGATCTAAATAATTAGATGCCTAAGCACATTAGAGAGACTTATTCAACTAAATAATAATGTCCAAAAACAAAAGATTCGGCATTTGAGAGACATGTAACATTCAGACAGTCGAAATGATCAAGTCATTACTAAAAACTAAGGACCTTAGGCATAAACTAACTCATTTATTTATTAAGCAATTGTCCACCGAGCATTCAGCGAAGCAATAGAAAAACATTCCTCTTATCTTGTTAAAGGCATGTAGTTTCTTGATTCATCCTTGAGCATGTGATTTTTGAATGATGCATCCACGTTTACTCTTTGTTCCATTTTTATGAATATATAGACGCTACCATTAGCTTGCCTCAGCACAACGCATGCCTCTTTGCCTAAATGAGTTAAACAAACCCGCGTACACAAACTCAACCATCTTGAGAACGGTAATTTTTAAAATTCCAGAAAGGACGTTTCTCCTACAACGACCTTGCAAATATGGTTTTAACTTGCTCAAAGTAACTAGTTTCTGTCCTTGAACAACTTTAGCTTGCAGATTATATTCTAAACAAACAAAGAATTGTCTTATTAGGAATTAGTTGCCATAGCTGCCTAGAGGTTGAGAATAACCAGTCTCCAGCATTTGCGAGTTCACTTGAGGTTTGGCATTTCTTAATATGATAATTTTATATTAAGGACACAGATGAAATAGCAGTTACGGCTTACAATCACATTCTCTATTTCCAAGCAGCAAATAACTTCTGAAAAATTAAATGGCCCGCTTCCTTTGAAACAAAAGCATGGACATAATAGGTAAACACTTTGAAGACCCAATGTGGGTTTTGCGTTATTCAAGGGCAATAAGCCTCACTTCAAAACTGCTTTAGCCACTTCTAAGATTATTCTATTATCTATGCTTAAAAAAATTCTTCAAAGCAAGCTTATAGAAAAGAGAAAAATTATAAGCCCACCGCTACCTCTTTGATTGCCACAACTCCATTAATGCACCAGATGAGTATCCAAGTTCAATTTATAAACTCGGGAACACAAATTCTTCTATAACAAGAAAGTAAAACATAGATTGCTGCCTCTCCA
Source organism: Isoetes taiwanensis (assembly GCA_021234155.1). Taxonomy (NCBI): domain Eukaryota; kingdom Viridiplantae; phylum Streptophyta; class Lycopodiopsida; order Isoetales; family Isoetaceae; genus Isoetes; species Isoetes taiwanensis. The sequence goes on along the minus strand of JAJEKV010000082.1, from coordinate 2,715,417 downwards.
AATATCTGCAAACAGAAAATTAAAGTCTACAACTCTATGCATGCATAGGCTCATGATTATAAATGAATATTGTAAAGACAAGTGCAGGATTGGAACACACGTGCAACAGGGATCTTTCATATTCAATCTTATTCTCATTTTCTAAAGGCAAAAAAGCTTCTCTATTTTAGAAGGAAATGCTGAGAAAACAAACCGATAGACATCAAGTCTCTGAGCAAAGCATAAGCTTTTTGATAGTCTGACCTGACAAAAGCCAATCTTATTCTCATGGATGTAAAATTTTTTTAAAGGCAACAGGGATTATCTAACTCAATAAAATCTACTGAAGAAACTAATTGCGCTTGCTGGAATGTTGCCAAACTCCTGCAAAATCACCTCCATAGTTTCTTGAGCTTTGGATTTCTGCTATAGCCAGAATCATTAGAACTGGAAATGTTAGTTCTCGCATTGACTTTGTTAAAACAACATTTGCATCGCTGCTTTCTAGACCCAAGCACTCTAACTTTTAGATGTCTGAGATCTATGTCTTGGAGATGTTCGATATAGCCTGGTGCCATAATCCTCCGGTCGAATGATCTGAGAATCTTATATTCCACTAGGATAGACAAAAGATGTTCTTTTTGGTAAGCCATTTCCCCAAAATAAGAAACGGTTTGCAATTGGAAAGGTGAACCTGCTCCGAACTGGACTGAAGCAACGTATCCAACTTGCATCTCCTGTTTCTATGGCTTTCCCACCTGCTGGCACACACAACTCTGAGCCTGATCGAAGCCTTTGGTTGGTTTGTGTGGGGTGTGAAGGAAGCAATGAACAAATACTGTGATGCTTTTCCAGGAATTAAGAAGTTGAGTTGGGAGTAAAATGGCGACTAAGAACAGACCCTAAACTTTTTGCAATGTGTTTCTTCTTGGATAAATGTCTCTGATAGGAGATTCAATAGCATCATCAATCCTCTCAAAGCATGGGTTAATGCATGCTTGAACTTCTTTAGAAGAATGTCAGATGCTACATGTACGGACAAGATAAAATTTCCTATCCTCATTTTGAAAACCATTTCTTTCTGTTCCATTCCCATCACCTTGTCTGCTGTCTGACTCCCCATTAGAGCTCCCTTATTTCTCCTAAGGATCAATTGTGTGCATTCCCAAGGCTCGAAGTAGACATGTATCCAAGTCATCTGGGTCACGACAAAAATAGTAGCTTACCTCAACATCTTTTATCCCAGCTCCACCACACACTACCTGCACGGCTAACTTGCCTAACTTTTCAGCCAGCGTGACAAATGGAGCAAGCTCAGTCAACACCTAAGACACATTTTTACAAGCAAAATAAACCAGAGTTAGATGTATTTCAGACTAAAATGGAGTGTCAAAAGATAGATACCTCGGGTGAAACCATAGGAGCATTTACTGCAGTGGCACCAAGTTTCCCCTGTAGTGCACCGACTACAGCTTCTGCTTCCTGGAATCATCGATAAAATCAATAGATTACATTGTCGTAAAGTTAAATCAAATGCTGTATTTAAGGACATGCCTGGGCTTCCACAGTGCTTGCTCCAAGATGAGGTGTGAGAATCACATTCTCATGCTGCACAAGTTTACTATCCTTTTGGAGAAGGTTCTTCTGTAAAAACATCCAACACAGCCTGGAGAATTTAGATAACAGTCAATAGAGATAAAATATTCTGCCTTTGTCTAAAGCAGCAGAATGTAATACCTGTGCAACAACTCCAGTGTCAAGTGCACGGACCAATGCCTCCTCATCAATGTCACAGGCCCAGCACTGTGGATCAACGAAGTAGCCAATTGCTATAGAAATAATGCAGAAAAAGATCCTCAAACAGGACACCAATCTACCAGCCTGAGGAGATACTATGCTCTAGTGTGGTAGTCCAGAATCAGTCCTTTCTTAGCATATACTAGGTTTACACTCAAGGAAAGTGCACTGAAATATGTTGAACAAAAGATCATGAACATGCCAAACTTTGGTGCCTTTTCATATTTGGCTCCGATAAAAAGGGATCCTAATTCAAACGACTTCTGTATGTGAATTCTATATATTGCACTCTGAAAACTCACATTCTCATCCACGAAATCCTTGCTAGTTCTTTCAAGTTTACCTATTCCTTGCAACTATAGTCCAGAACTTCTCAATCCGGCAGAACCCTAAAACCATAACGATGAAGCATCATTTGAAAATGATGCCGCTCTAAGTATCCTGCACTAGCCAGTATTCCTGCTGCCTGTTCTCAGAATCTTCTACCAGTTTTAGCTCCAGCCATGGCCGCTTCAGCTTCAGATCCTCTAGAGCGATATCTCTGCAACACGCCGGGCACCCGTTTACTTGAGGTACAATAAGTCGAGCCTGAGGAGGAAACAATGACGAAATCCATCAAACTCGCGCCTTGGATTTAAACTCCATTTATATAATCATGGAAGGCAGAGGAGCATACTGCCCCATGACGCTCACTGCCAGCATCAAGAGAGCAATGATTCTCTCTCAGATACGAAAATTCCTAAGAAAAAACAACGCCCGCATAACTTTCTGACCTAGCAATGGACACGCTGTAATTTCCATTAATTTTCTTTGACCGTCGATCAAATCCAACGATTTTAAAGGTTTCCACGTGCACAAGAATCCCAAGTGGCTGCAACGTGGATAGCCTCACATTGCTTCAAAGTTTCAACTCTTGTTTGTGCAAACGTGCGGAAAAAGAAAAAGAAAAAAAAAACAGTTCGCATACGCGGTTTTCAAATTTCAAATTCGGAAAAAAAAAAAAAAAAAAAAAAAAGCTGCATCTGAATTTGAAATTTGAATTTCCAGCGTTATCTGCGATAAACAACAGACGCTGTGAAACTTTTTTCACAGACGCGAAAAAAGGTTTCAGCGTCGCCAAGCGTCCGGCGAAAATCTTCCGACCGGAATTGTTTTTGCCAGTATTTTTACGTTTTATACGGCAAATATGTGCCGTATCATACAATTCATACGTATTCCATATAAAACGTACAACGTATTGAACCTATCCCTGTTCGAAATAGGTTCGCATGAGAAACATCTCCTCTTGAGTATGTCGCAAACTTTTATTAGGCTATATATATTCATAATAGAGGCTGTAAATCCATTTAAGCTTCACATACTACTACGGGTTTAATATTTCTTAATGTAAAGTGGGTTAATATTTCTTAATGTAAAGTGGGTCTATGTCCAGAGAAGCTATCATTCTTGCAATTAATATTGAAACAAATTCAGCATATTACCGACCTTGCTGTTGCTTGTACTCGGTCTTCGGCGTAGCATCCAAGCGAAGATCAGAGTCGTAAACTAGACCAAGATAGTTTGATTCAAGAAGTCGGAAAGGGCTAGTCAAAGTCTTTTTGCCAGACGCTCTCGATCGCGAGATGTTTTCTAGATCTTCCTGCATGCATTAAGAACATCGAGCCACTTAGAATCCGCCAAATATGCTTGTAAAAGTAATAACAGGATAAACGATGCAAGCTACACCTCTCCTGACATCATATCCAGAGAAGCAAGGTACGATAGAGTCTACTGAGTCAAAACAGTTGATGCATACTCGTCTTCCACAGGTTGCAGCTCTTTTGTATACATTCCCTTGATTGACCAATCATGCTCCCCTTCAAATGCTTCTCTTTCAGAATGTAACACCCTTTTGGCATATGCAACACCAGTCATGAGGGGTCTCTCAAAGGAAGTGTGTGCTCTGTATGCAGCAAAAGTTCCCTGCATGAGATTGAAACCATATCATATCAACAAAAATTGGAATGAAAATAAGAGCTTCAATTCTTCTGAACTTGTGACAAGATTATACTACCTGGTCTGTTTTCCAAGATGGAAAGTAGTCACCAATGCTGTTAGTGATCGAACATGATTCATGCTGGACATGAACTGGTCTTGCAACATCCAAGCACATGAACCAGTCTTCCAGAGCCTGTTGGTTGGATCCCTTTCTCAGGACTTTTTGTTTGGCTTCTTGTTTGGCAGGACAATCCTGCACAGTGACTTGGCTTGGCACATTTTACTTAAGAACAGACCAAGCATTTTCAAATCACCGTTGTTAGCAGGCAATGCAGGTGTCATGCTGGGCATAGCTTCCATACTACAAGCTTCTTAAAGGATTACGACGTTCTGAGAGGAGTGCCACAGAACGGTCTTAGAGATTTCTCTGTATCTACAAACAAACGACGGAAATGATGCAAAAGTGCTTTATTGGCATGCCGTCCTTTGTATTTTGGAGAAAAGGATGGCAGTTTATTATATTCATATCCGGAAAAATGCAGTATCCTGCACATATATGGTGCCTTTTCTCCACAAATTGCACGAAAGCTACAACCCAAATTATGTCTGCGAGACATATACCCGAATTAATCTGGAGCGCCGTATTCCTACTCCGGGAAGTGGTAAACCCGGACACATGTCCGGGTTTACCACTGCTGCTCAGTTTTAAGCTCAAAAGAACGGTTTCTGCATGTTTTTTCACTGATCTTGCTTGATCCATGCTCAAATCTCTTGCTCTTTTGATAGAATGAGATTTTTAGGGGCTGCCAAGGTGATTCCAATGGTGTTTGAACTGGATTGAACCGTTCAATAAGTTGATTGCAAGCTCTATTCAAAGATTAGCATGCCAAAACACAGTCCCACACTCAGTTCACCGCGTGGTTATCCCAGCCAAAAAAAAGTGGTTAACCCGGACAAAAGTGTGGTTAACTCGGACATGTGTCCGGGTTTACCACTTCCCGGAGTAGGAATACGGCGCTCCAATTAATCTAGCCCAATTACATAATAGCGATATTTTCTCAGGAATTGGCGATCAACATCTTGAATCTAGCTAATAGACAAAAGAGCTAGGCTCAAAAATTTGAGTGGTGCATTTGGGTACAAATCTAATCAGTTCCGCATCAAAACAAGGATGAACTCTGTCAACAAAAACCCACCTTTTCCAAAGACAAAATAAATCTCCAGCTATATTGTGCAATGGAGCCCACAATTGCAGGCGTATCCAAGATCTCGATGCTGCGCGGATAATTTGAAGGTGGACTAGGCCGACCTAGGTCGGCCCTAAAACCCGAGCGGTTGCAACCTAGGTCGGAGTCGGCCTACTCCGACCCAAGGTCGGATGGGTCTAAAAAGCCAAAAAAATAAATAAAAAAATCCCTATTTCTGTGCTGCATCAAGGAGCGCCGAAACAGCAAGAACAGAGTATTTTCGACCAAGTTTTAGCAGCCGAATCCCTTCCTGAGTCTTTCCACTCTCTGTTTTGATCAAAACAAGGCAGACCATAACCAAATCGATCTCCAGATAAGCTTTTTTCCACGTTCTTTGTCGTTTCTAGGGTGGGAGCGTAATCTAAACTATGTTTCAGCAGGCATAGGTATAGGTTTCTGAACTGAAATAGGTATGCTTTGAGCTGTTTCTGAACTGAAATATGTATGCTTTGAATCTCTCTTTCTTCTTCATCTCCTTTGTAAAAGACTTGACAAAGGGAAATGTGAGCCTGTGGAAGCATTAAAACATCGATCATAACGCAGTTAGTTCTATTTTCTATAGGAGCACAGCCTTTGTAAAACACAAGGGTTTTTCTAAGACCAATTAATTCATCTTGTTTAAAGACCTCTCGGTTGGTTCCTGTGGCTTTCCAGTATCCATACGATTTGGCCGAAAGACATTAGGGTATTTCTTGTTCCTTGGCACAAAGAAGTACCACTCTTTTGCTTTGCTCTGTTTCAAAGATGCAGCTGACAATCCTGTTACATCAAAAGCAAAATTTATCAAGTGTACTACATGTCTTGCAACTTGAAAAGAACAAGTCTTTCAAAATGCTGTAAAGAACGAAGTTTTTCATAAGTGTTTTGATAAATTATCACTTTTTTATGTATGTTAAATTGCAGGACCAGGGACCAGAGTATGTGGAGAACAAGGTGGAGGTGCAGCAGAGGCATTCGGTATTGAGCTTAGCAAAGAATTTGGTTGTCAAGATGGATACATTACAAGCAGGTGGTCTAGGAACTTTTGTTGTTTTCCTTTTTGTTAGGTCACAATATTGTGCTGATACATTTTCAATTTCCATGAGATTAGAAACAAAATGAGAATGAAGAGGATGAGGATATTGAATCAAGCGATGAGAAGATGAAGAATCTGGCCATTAAGCAATCTCAATGATGACATTGCTGTTGCGTATCTCTCTTTGTTGAGATGCCCTAAAGTACATCTTGGAATTAGTGTCGCCTTCTCTTAGCCACCTTCACCCTTTCTTGAGATGCTCTCTTTACCTCTTCAGCTGCAATAAGGTGCAAAATATCATTTTATCATACTCCCTCAATCGACTGAGGTGTCTCCAGCAATGTGCGTCTAATACCAGCATCATCATTAGGCTTGAAGGCCTGAATGAGGTAGGTTGGCATCATTATTGGTAAAGTTTTGCCTATTGACACTTTTTTTTGGCATGCATGCAGGAAAGTCCATTTAAGAAGCCTTGAAACGAAGGGAAGATTTGGAGGATGGTGATGAAGAATCCGATGTTGAAGATGAAGATGAAATTGCATATGAAGATGAAGATTAGAAGCACGCATTTGGTTTGATGCTACTGTTTATTCATTTCCTTGTCCTTTGCTTTATTTGAAGTTTAATAGCATAAATCGACTGCTTAGAAATTATTTGCGGTGTAATCTTGTCCAAATTCATTATTTATTTAGAAATAGAGATGTATTAAACATGTTGCGGTGCATTATCTACAGGAAAAAAGAAAGTTGAATTTTGGCAAATTAGGTCGGTAGGTCGGCGAAAAATCCCCACCTAGGTCGGTCTTCTCCCACCTAGGTCGGCAGGTCGGCTAGGTCGGTGGGTCGGCCCACCACTTCAAGTAACAATAGCTAAGAACCCTCAGGATAAGAAGAGGGATAAGAAATTCTCAAGACCTAAGAACCCTAATCCTAGTTCTGGAGGTAGAGCATCATAAAATCGCCATAACCATAGCATGATGCTTTGAAAGGACACCAGAAAGCAAATTTTTAAGGCCGTCCCTTTCGTTAGATCAAAATCTAACGTTATAAAACAGGTCCAAGTCATTTTTCTGGACAGGTGGATAGGCTAGACTTTCAGATAAGGTGTCATCCAGGGTTAGGCTATTGCGCTAAAAAAAACCCTAAATGTTATTAAAAAAAATTTCCCCAACAATAAAGTTTGTAAAAAGCATTTTCCAATGTAATAAAAAAAACACAATTCTGCCACTTTGGGCATTTCTAAATAGGGGAGAATGCCCATGAGTGTTCGGGAAATTCCTAGGAAATCTATAACCATGCCGTTTCCAATTACCAATTTGCATGTTTATGTTGAAGTTATCGGAACCACGTCCGTCACAAAAAATGGGTATAACGGAAATGGGCCCTTTTGTTGTATGTTTTGACAGAAATGTTGCAACCTTGGGTTATTTTTGGCGGAAATTTTTTGGCACGTTTTTCTTTAGGTTATTTATTGGTTACGATTAGGGTAGGTGCTTTTTTTCCTCCACTACTCCAGCCGACTGCAAAGAGCGCAGATTGGAGGCAACGGAGCCGTCGATTTGCTGGGAGGGAGGGATGGATTTGCCTTGCCACGATTAGGAAGAAGCCAGAGCCATAACCTCCTGCTGTAATTTCGCTCCATCAATGGCACCGTTCGTAGAAGAACTTGTTCCACATTCTTTGCCAAGAATCGTTCACACTCTTGGCATTGTCTTCAACAACGCTATACTTTGTGCTTTTTTTGCTTCACTGCTGCATGCTTCTGCTATTGAGTAAGTTATTCTTCTTCTTTCCTGCACGTTTAAGAGCAGTACTTTGACCTGCTAGATATTTTGCAGCAAAAGTAATCAAGCTTGGCATTCAATCCCTGGGATTTTTAGAGCAGTGTCATTACCACAACAAAAAAAGGTATGGCCAAGAAAGTAACATGTGCTTTTTGTTAAGTGTAGGATAAAGTAGAGTTCTTTTACTATTTTCTTTTATCACTACATGCATGCATGAATGCTTATCCTGTGTGTTGTTTATTTGATAGGGTCTATCACGATGACACCTCCAGCCAGAAAGAGAGTCAAAGTTGCTCAACCTAAAGGGCAGACATCTCTCCTACACATGAGTGGGTTTACAAGGCAGACACATGATGCAAAAGAGACAGATAACTTGGATATCAGCAATAGCTCTACTCAGGTTGTGGTTGTGGTAGATAACGAAGAAGATGATGCTGAAAAAGCCAAGATAGCGCAGGCCAGAAAGCTTTGGAAGGACTCCTGGCTAGAAGACTATGATTGGTTGGAATTTAATTACGAGATGGGCAGAGCATTTTGTAAGATTTGCAAGCAACAACCCAAAACTAGGAGTGCTTTTGGTAAGAGGGAAGGCTCTAGGAACATGAAGACTACAGCCTTTAAGGAGCATGCTGAAAGTGATGAGCATAGACAGTATGCTTGGGCTGCAATTAAGGGCAAGAATGGCTTGCATAAAGCAGAAAAGAAAAAGCAAGAGATGATTGAAAACCAAGTTTTGAATCTGTTTAGGTGTGCTTATTTTGTTGCCAAAGAGGATTTGGCTTATCTAAAATATGGCTCTGCTGTGCACCTTGTCAGAGCATGTGGCTTAAGTGTTCCATCACTTTATAACGACGACAAAGCATGTGCTGAGTTTGTCAATTGTATCAGCAAATCTTTGGAGGAAGAAGTGAATGCGAAAATACGTCAAAGTCCTTGGTTTGGTGTAATGATTGATGAAGCAACTGATGTTAGTGTTACACAACACATGATTGCATACGTTTCTTATTTAGAACACTTTCAGCCAAGGAAAGCCTTCTTAGGTGTGCTGAAATTAAAACGATCTGATGCAGAAACCATTACTGCTGCACTACTCAAGAAGTTGAATGATTGCAATATTGAGCTTGCAAAATTTGTTGGCTTTGGATCTGATGGTGCTTCTGTGATGGTTGGTAATAGAACTGGTGTGGCTGCAAGGTTGAAGGAACAGCAGCCTTTTCTTAGTTCTATTCATTGTGTCGCTCATAGGACTAACTTATGTGTGGCTGCAGCTAGTAAAGATCCACGTTGCAGAATTACATGTGAGAAAATAGATAAGCTAGTGAATGATGCTGCATCTTACTTCTCTCGCATCTTACTTCTCTCGCAGCAGTTTGCGAGGCCAGCAATTACAAGAACTTCAAGAAGAGCTTGAATATTCAGGCTTAACCTTGGAAAATATTCAAGGTACCAGGTGGCTCAGCAGACACAATGCTATAAGAAAGGTATGTGAGGTCTTTGAACCATTGCTTGAGTTCTTCAAAAAAAATGGCAGCAGTTTATATGGTGAGTTTCGAGACTTCTCCATTGTTTATATATTACATTTTTTGGCTGATATCCTTAAGTATCTAACAACACTAAGTTTAGATTTTCAACGAGATTTTGTGGATGTAACTTCTGTAGAAGGCCTTGTTGATGCTACAAAGAGCCATATTCAGTTAGAGTTTTTGGTAGATGGCAGCTCCTTCGATTTGAATGGGAATCAGTTTGACAGCAAGGGATACCCCATAATTCCAGATTTTGGAAGCTCCGAAGGTTATCTTCATGCATTAAGAGGTGCAGTTAAGGGCAACATGTATAGAAGCATTGAAATGACAAGGGACATGAGCGGGATAGACTTGGAAGAAGCAATCCATTTTCAGAAGGTATTTGCTACTGCTATTATAGAGAAGTTAGATGAACGTTTTGCTGAAAATAATCTCTTGTCAAGTTTTAAAGCTCTTTCCCATGTTCACATGCCTAAGTCTATGAGTGAATTTAAAGAATTTGGACAAAAGGAGATGAACCAGTTGCTGAATTTTTATGGAGAGCCTAAGAGTAATAGTGAAGGAGAATTTGCAGCATTAGTTTCAAGGGAGAAGTGCTTATTGGAGTACAAAAAGTTTAAAGTTCAAGGGCGTACAGAATTTAAAGGGAAAAGTTTTGCTGATGCATGGGCTATCATATTTTCTGATACGCATTTAAGAGAGAGCAAATATGGTGAGTTGTCTAAATTGGTTGGTATTGGCTTGGTACAATGTTCAAGTACAGCAATATGTGAAAGGGGTTTCAGTCAACTGAATCATCTAAAAAATGAGAAACGTAACAGGTTAAAAACGTTTGGAATAGACTCATTGTTGAGGATTGCAATTGAAGGACCGCCAATGGAGAAGATATATGACATGGACTTTGGAGATGTAGTTAGGTTGTGGAAAGCAAGTGCCAAATATAGGCACATCTTTTCAGGCACATCTTCTAATTTCCTTCAAGCATCTAGTAATGTTGGCACCCCATCTACTACAGTTGTGGTTGAGGAAGAGGGAGATAAAGAGGATGAAGAATGATGGTGTAGATTGTTTTTTAGCTTTTGATCTGTTTTATGTAACGCTTTGTTAAAACAGCCTATGTAATGTATTGAGGCAATTTCTAAAGCTGCTGTTATGAAGTTTCAATGTGAATCTTTGAGTTTTCAGTTTGTAATTGCGTTCCGATTAACTTTCTAGCAAGAAAGAAAATTGCCTGTTTAAAAAAAAAAATTTAGGATCTTGCTGGTTATGTTTTGAAATTGCTGGTTCATGGACAAGATGTAGGAAATTTTCCTGTCCAATACCAAAAGTTTCCCGAACACATGAAGCGCCCAATTAAGAAAACAAACTTTATTACAATGGACTAACTTCTTTTTTTTTTGGGTTGCCCCTAGGGGGCAAGCCCTTGCTGAGGTGAGTTCTTAGCATATTCCAAGAATATGCTGATATATACTTGGTATATTCGGAAAACTGCTCCAAACCTGCTACCGCCCTTAAACTGGCAGTCATCCTCGTTGGTGGGGAGGCTCTTCTTCTTACACTGTGTAGCCGATAGCCAGTCTAGGATATGGCAGCCCATCCCTTTGCTGGACCAGATATGGCAGCCGGACCAGGATATAACAGAGCATTCCTTTGCTCCCACGTTCCGTGTTTTCAAAAAAAAATGGCCGGTTTAAGCTGAAGAAAACTCACCATAAGAAGACCTGAAGCTGTTGATCCGGAACGACAAGAATACCAGAGGAAAAATCATGGTACTAAGAAGCAGAAACACCATGGAAAATTGCACCCTCCCGGCTTTGCTCCTGTGCTGAGGATAAAAGTTTGCCCCTCGTTTGAATACGTGCATGGCGGAAAGCCTTTTGCTCTACAAATGCAGAGAAGATACTTGATTTTCCACAAGCTTCTGTTGAAGAAAAACGCCTGGTCTTTCCACCAAACTCGATGCCGGATTTTAAATTCTCCATTTGAATGCTTCAGATTATTCATTGATTCCTTTTCCAATACCGAAATCTGCTACATTCTCAGAGCATTACTTCTAAAGCTGATATTTCTTGGACGAAGGGTCTAGTAGATGATTGCTTCATGAGGGCATATGACAGTGGCAGATCTGTTGCTCGCATGTTAGAGGCCATCAAAGTGCATTGTCATTCTAACTTTGTAGATCCAAAAGGTGCGTTATCCAAACTTGATATATGTCCAAACTTGAAGCCTTTATTCAAGCTGAAGTATGTAGGCAAATTTAAAACTTTTATCGTACTTGACTTAAACTATTGTTTAATTCGTCTTCTTATAGTTTGACAACAGAAATAGAGGAGAAATAGATGCAGCAGAGAGAATAGAAAAGAATCGAAAGGCTGTTGATCTTAAAACTATTTTTGGTACACTTCTTAGCAGTGCACTAAGGCAGAGGCCTCCAGCTCCGGTAGGCTTACAATTATGCTCTTTTCAGGGTAGTCTAAACAAATGCAGCATTATATTAATGGTATGGCAGTGCAGGATATATTAGAGGAAAGGTCAAATAACATTTAAAGTGAAATACCAAAAGGCGGCTCAGGAGGAGTCAAGAAGGTAGCTTCAACAACAAACATTCATGATTGGACATCGCTATTTGCTAGAATGAATAATTGCACATAACTTTAGGTGCTTTATTTTATCAATGTAAATGTTTGTTCCTTTCAGCCACTCCCTTAGCATCAGAGTTACAATGTGTGGACATGATCATTTGGTAAGTGTTTATTTTTGTCAATGCATCATACTATTTTCAGAAATTGGAATTCTGTTTTTCTTTTAGGTTATTTCTGGAATTAGAATGCATGATTGTTTCAAGCATTATGATGCACGATTCTTCATAGAATTCACATATGCAAAAATAGCAACTCGTATGCAAAAAGAGCTACAGATAAGTTACTATGAAAATGGCATCTAAGAATTTCTAAGAAGTTGGCTTATCTCATGTTAGATCTTTTTCTTCTCATAAATGGAGATGAGTATCTCTCCGTTTAATATTCTTTCGCTTGCTTTGGCAAAGAAAAAAGAATAAGAAAGGAGATACTTTGTATGCTTATTCCATAGAAAGCGAGATCCGGCATTGTGCACGCAAAAAAGTCTATCTATATCATGAAGCAAAAGAGAAATAGAAAAATAAACATTTGATTCTAGGTCCTGCACCCATATACATGTAAGATACTTTACTACAGAAATAAAAGCCCAAATATTAAATCTAATATTCTACATGTTGGATTTTGAATATCACAGCCATATTCTTACAGGGTGCAGCATAGGCTTTGATTTTGCTATTTGATTGTAGAAACATTATATTTCGAATACGAGTATGGTATTGTGGTATTGGTAATAGCCGAGGTGACAGTTAACATTTGGTCTTCTCATAGATTGTCTATATTATTACTATGTTGTAGAAGCAACGACTTGGTTTCTCATAAAACAGGCATTCAGAGACCATGACCATAAACTGCAGTGAATTACAGGAAGTTGTTGACGATAAGGTGCCAAGGAAGTATACGTCAACCTCATGGTACTTATTCTCTTTATTTTTTCTAAATTCAATACAGAGACAATTATTCACAAAGCATCATTTCGATTCAATTCTTATTAATATTCCTATCTAACCTGTTTCTGTATGAGTTCACGTATGCATTTTATTGTATGTGATAGGCTAGATTTTGACTTGAGTGAGCATCGTTTTCTTCCTTTTGTGCGTTCAAGGGCAATAAGTTCTAAAGCACATGCATACTATTTTTTGGCCATTTCTAGAGTCCATGACTTCCTTTATCTCTCTGCAATTATAGGAAGGTGTTGCTTTCTTCTCTGTGCATGTTATTCAGACGTTGCTTCTCTCATGTCTTGGAATGGCTAAGAAAATTATATTATGCTGCAACTATAATGTTTAGTGCTTCCCATTAGAGGGTTCTGTGTTCAAGCATCAAAACTAAAGGACACCAATATCAGAGCTTATAAGATACGTCTAGCTTGAGTGTTTTGTTTGCTTGAGTGGTCTATTGTCATTCTTTGCTTCACAAATTTGTTCAATTGTAGTCATATCATGCATTTAGTTAAGAAGTGTTTATTTCATGTGTGCAATCAGGAGATCCAACAGAAAAGACAGCCTACAACAACAATGATGGCACTAGGCCAGAAGCAAGACCTACTTTGAGGGTTAAGCAGCACTAAGTTTTTAGATTCTGTCTACAATCAGAAGATCCAATATAAAAGATAGCCTACAACAACAGCGATGGCACTAGGCAAGAAGCAAGACCTACTTTGTGGATTAGGCAGCACAAAGTTTTCAGATTCTTATAAGCGCATGGGACTTCTTTTATGCAATTCCCCCATAATTCTTCCTTTTGTGTGTTTTGGATTATGCATGCAGATTGCCAAATAAGTAGTGAAGATATTTTGTGGATTCATATTTGTTAGAGTTTATGCTAGAAATCCAGGTTTGTATTAGTGTGCCTATGAATCAAATGTTTGAGATGACTGTCTATGAAAAAGAATTACTTGCTATTAGCCAGTATAGAGTTGGGGCAAAAGATCAGCTCAGTTTAAAGAACTTTGATGTCAATATAAAAGCTATACCAGCTGGGGCACAACTTATGCAAGTACCGATGATATACAAGTTTTTGCTTTTTAAATTCTGTTCTTCACGTTTTTATCTTAATATTCAGTTAGAAGTTTGATCCAGAGGAGAAGAGTCATTTGCAGATGCAAAGCACTGGACTACACTGGCTACATGAACTGAGTTGACGTTGCCGTATCCAAGGCATGAATGTCCAAACGACCATTCCAGAAGTGATGATAATAATATTCATGACCACATAGCATTGTGCAATTCTAGCATTCATGGTGCATGGTTTTGTGCAATTATATAGTCACAAAATATAGGCAATTGTACCGTTTATGACCATACGTGACTATCATAGGTTGATTTAGACATGTTGCATCTCAATGTCTCTCTTCCTCAGCTATGTCTCCCTTTTGCAGCTGTATTTGATTGAATGCATGTTTTTGCCACAAATAAGTGTAGGATGTGTATGTTCATCAATGGTTGACAACTTTTGCTTGATGTAATTTGATGCCTTTGATTCTTATTCATGGTGTTGTGCTATATACTTTCAAGATGTTCATGATCATTTTCATGGTTTGAGCTTGGAGATCATTGTTTGGAAACAACAAATAATTACAAGTACTCTCACGCATATTATTTATAAGTTTCTAGCTCATGCATTGTAACTAAAGAAAGAAAGATCCTTATGTTGCCATATGTAACAATTGACAAACCTTGGACAGCCAATGATAGGGTTCCATTACTTATTCACAAATATATTGGACAGCCAATGATAGGGTTCCATTACTTATTCACAAATATACTATTTATGACAAAATGAAATACATACAGCTCACAAGAAATAAGATGATACTAGAAGCTATGCAACAATTGAAAACCAATGATACTTTATATTATGTACCCTTATACTATGTGTGGATTTATCATGATATTTTACATCATATATGTGGACTGAATTCAATAACTTCATAAGGTCACAAAATTATGAAGATACTTTACTTCAACATGGAGGGATTAAAGAGTGAAGAAAAAGGAAAGATCCTTGGTAAGTGTAGAGATTCGTATTGATTCTAAAGCCAACCGTTAGGGCATTTCATCATTCTCTAGAACATCATTTACACGTTCTTAACTTATGCCCACCAGCAATGCTGGGCACTGTTACTATTCGGATAGGATGCCGTCAATTTGGTCTACGACTATAAAGGCTCGACGTGTTGGTAAAGCCCTAACACCTCAACTCTCAATTCTAATAGGTTTTCAGTATACATGAATGACATGCTGCTGCAAATTCCAGGATGTTAGCAGTGCCGACGCACGGAGGCACTGCTGACATCCCGGAATTTGCAGCAGCAGGTCATTCTTGCAACATGAATGCAAGGTAAAATGATTCTGTTGGGTGAAATCAAGAAGAATGGTAGGTAGAACAGCCAGAATTGCGGGTAAAAAAGATGTGGTATAGCTACAGGCAATTGGCAAACTGCAATTTATAGGTGATGTTTTGGACCTTGTTTATGTATGCAACATGTGACAGACATAAAAGGTGCCATGATTTTCATCTAGCTAAGTCATGACTGGAACAAACATGACGACACAAAATGTCAAAGTAAGGCCCATCACAAGCCGCGGTAGCATTTTAGACCATGATGTCTGTCATTTTTTGCTATAATATGACGTCTACTAACCAGCCAGTGGGACAGTGACACAATTTAACAGTAATATACATATATACAAAGGTACAAAATATTTTAAGCCCACAAGCATGTAGCGTTACAAACATTTGATGCCTGCCGATGGCAGCAACGTCTAGGGATTGTAAAGCTCATGCAACACTTGACTCCAATCAATAGCTAATGTTCTATCCGCATTCGCTCAAAAAGAATTGAGTGACTTTAGCATACCTCAAAGGTGCTAAGAAAGTCACTCTGTCAGGGCAGACATGTGCCATCTACATATGCTCAAAAACAAAGAGGAGCTCCTATAGCATACCATAACAACCATATAAGAAAAAATGTGGCATTCCAGACTGAATGATATGTATATAGACTGCACGATATGTGTCTGGAATGCAGTAGATAGGAGCCTTCTTCATTGCCTGATGGGCCATGACAAACAAACCATATTATCTGCTATATATAGAGATTAATCTAGTATAAATTTTCTAACTGCCTTTCTTATTATAGACATATGTGCTAGACATACATCCTTATGCTCCAAGGATAGCCATGTGTGCTAGTTATGATGGACGAGTTATTATTGGGGATGTGAGTTTATCAGCTTTGCTTGGGCATAATATACAAACTTTTACTAACGTATTTTACGTTGCCAGATCTGGAAAGGTTGTCTTATCTTCATATATGATACTGGCGATTTTAACCTTGTTCTTGGGAACTTTTCCTCATGAGCATCATTGGTCTTCACTTACATTGCTCTGCATTTGTGTCATGCATATACATCTGCAGTGACAATGTACAGAGATTTTAAGCTTGCCTTTCCTATTGTTTTTACTAAAAATACCTCTTCCTCTAACAACACATGCTTCAGAGGTCACAAGACAGATTGTTACAGACCTGATATTAAGAAAACGACACGCTATGTGCATAGTATTTACATGGCTTTACACAATCCAAAAAACACCTAGCAGGAAACAGCGAAATAGAAACCATGAAAATATAATTCTCTGGGCATCGAAGGGCAACCCCTCGTGCGTAGCACCTTGTTTTACTTCTTTTAACATATAACATCGTGAAATGTGGGTCTTTAGCTTTCATTTGAAAGCACATTTGAGAGTTTTCAATAATTTTGGAGTTCGCTACGAAGGTTTTAAGAGGGGCTAATTTAACCCCAATAGACCACATGTACCCTTCAATTGAGCATTAAGTCATAGCTACTGGGAACCAAGTTCCCAACTCCGTTCCGTTCCCAACTTTGTTCCCGAGGGTCCACAGTTCTATAAATTCCCACTTTAGCTTTCAGTAAAAAGGGGAGTATACCTCGAATATACTCAAAGGATCCCTCGAATATACTCGAATATCCCGTTCCCATCTATTCCCGTTCCTGTTCTGAATTTTGGATCCAAGTTCCCGTTCTGGGTGGCTATGCATTAAGTATCCTTCAATGGACCACATGGGACCTTCAATGGATCACATGGAACCTTTAATAGCCAACTACCTAGCCTAGGTAACAACAATTATACATCAATTTCTTTATAGATTTATGTCCTATACTATCTAGAGTTCTGGCGTACGCCTAAATTCCCACCATAACTGTAAGGAGTCCGGCCTCATGGTCTAACAAAAATCTGTAAACCATCCAAATAACACATCTTGTTCCACAACCAAAACATAACCAAATGTGAGAAATACTTTGCAAAAGTATTGGCACAAAGATGCGGCCGTTTTACATCGCAAACAACAAATGAATCTATCGTAGTACTCTTATTCAGAATAGATCTCAATCAAACAAAATCTTCAATGTCTATTAATGAAATCAACTGGGGAAAGATCTACCCAAGAATGACTGGCACTAACACAAGGTTTTGATCCCTTTCCATCCAGTTTAAACTAGCTACTTAATTTAATATGATGAACATCCCAACTTTGATATTTCAGGTGGATGCTAGGTTGGGCATAAGTTTAGCCTCAAATGTCTTAGATGGAAATCTTTCATATACCCTGTTAAACAAACTTGTAAGGCGAACAAAATTACTTGTAAAACAAACCAAATCATTCAAAAATAGACCAGAAATGCTTCAAGATTCCATGGGACAAAGATTGCACTATCGGCATATTTGATGCCCCAAAAAGACATGGATCATAGCTATAACTCCGAGCAGGATATTGAGTTCGATAAGGAATAGATCATAGCTATAACTCGGGGCAGGATATTGAGTTCGATAAGGAGCATATTGACGAGCAGGATAACCTTAAACTGAAACTTGAGCTCCGTTGCTCATGGATGGTGTCATTTGCACCTAATCTACTCTACTGATTTTCAACAAGATCTTGGTCCAGATTCAGAAGAAATTCCTGTATCAGAAATCAATGGGAATTAAAGATTAAAGATTAGCAAATACCATTTCCTGAATCAGAGAATCACAAAGTTTTACCTAGAAATACTTCCGAATTACATGCTCTAGAATAGCCAATCGCCAAACAAGCAGATGCAAGCCAAGAACAGGGATTTTTTTTACAAAAAATGTTTGCCCAAATTGGGCTGCATACATTAAATTCGTTAATTTATGAGTGGTGGATGTCACTCTACCCAAATAATCCTAGCGAAAACCCTGTCTGGCTTCAAATGTGGAAACCCTTCCGGGTTTGTTAGAAATTTAGAAGGGTTTCCAACTCTCTAGGAATTCTAACCCGAATCAGGCGGAGATAGTTTGAGCATGTCATTCCTCTTGGTGGATCTTAGCATTGCCTAAGTTGTTATTTTAGTTAAGTTTTTCAACCCATGTAATCATCTCCAGTGCCAATTTTTTGCACAATCTTTCTAACCATATCTGCCTTCGTTCTTTTACCCTAACTGATTTGCTGTTGTCAATGATGGCCAAGCAACGAATATAATGTCGTTCTAAGCAACGTATAGAAATTTTTTTCTTATTCTATAATACCGAAATACATAACAGAAAGATAATTTCTCCTGCATATGCCTCTTCTTGAGGGTACAATATCATTGCAAATATTTCTCTTTAAGTACATTGGTTTCTGGACACTTACCAAAATTGCTTCCAAGAAAACCAAAGACCAAAATTTCCTTGCTGCCCTCTTAAAACATGAGAGATAACACCCTGGAACAACGATGTTATGCCCTATTATAACAAACTCGACACCCTGGAACAAGGGTGTTATGCCCTATTATAACAAACGAGTTTGTTATAGTAGGGCATAACACCCAAGTTCTAGGGTGTTATTCGCCTTAACAACCTAGGCCGAGAGTTTTATATTGGTTTTTGGTGGTTTTATAGTAGTTTTCATAACAAGCTAGATGTTTATAGCCATTTGGCATAACAAGCTAGGTGTTTGAGCACTTTTTAATGTGTTACTGGTGGGTAACACTCTTGCAACCAGCGGCTGAGATCTTATCTCAGCTTAAAACTTGAGTTTCAAAATGTTACTACCCCGATATTTTCACAATAAAGTCGCTAATAAGATCATTTGAACCCCCATTCTTACCTAGTTTGCTTCCAAATTGGCTTCACCCGGCAGGCTTTTTCTACCTCCACGACTTCTCTAAATCTTGCTGAAATAAAGCTAGCTTGAAAGCAAAAAAACAGCGCAGATAAGATATTTATCTATAAAAAGAAAGAGCAAAAATGAAACATCAATATATTTATTTAGGTAATGCAATGTCCTACATAAGGAAACCTCGAGAATTTCTTCCTAAAGCCGCATTGCTGGAACCCACCAGTTCACAACAATTTCTAATTCAGAGTATTTACAAAGGTTCAAGACAATACTGCCAACACATCTGGTGCCCTCATCACAACATATTGAGTCCCATCTTTGCTTTTGAAGTCATTGCCAGCATACTTGGAGTATAAAACCGTGTTTCCTGCAGCAATATCAAGAGGCTTTCGATTGCCATCTTCTCCAATACCCCCAGGTCCAACAGCAAGTACCTGCACACCAACATGAATTAAAGAACCTTTTACACAAATGAACAAGCAAGATCACATATCCTTCCCCCTTATACCAAAGTACTTGGAAACAGCATACCTCTCCTATGACAGGCTTTTCTTTTGCAGAGTCGGTTAATAAAACCCCACCTGCTGTCTTCTCCTCTGCTTCTGCAACCTAAAATATGATAAAAGCTTCTTTTAACATATACAAATAAATATTACAAAATTATCTCAGGCAACCAGAAAAGTATTCTACCTTAATGAGCACTCTGTCATTTAAAGGCTGAAGATCCTTGATATCATCTGTGGCAAGGAGCCCAACAATGTCATCTTCCTTAAGTAAAAGATGGTCACTATCATTAAACTGAACTTCAGTGCCAGCGTATTTTGAGTAGACAATCAAATCCCCAACCTATAGACAACAACAGAAGTCAGCCTTGAACCAATTCTAACAACAAATTATCAACAACCATGTAAAAGAGCAATCACCTTTACAGCGGGTTCAAGCTTTTTGTCACCAACTGTTTTTCCAACACCAACGGCAACCACTTCCCCTCCTTGAGGCTTGCTTTGAGCTGTGGTCGGTAACAAAATTCCTCCAGAAGTCTTCTCCTCGACTGTTTGTCTTTTCACTAAAACCCTATCACCAAGGGGCTTAAGGGTTTTAAACTGCAAAGGGAACATAAAGTGCACATCAATGACCATAAACCCTCAAACTCCGCCCTAAGTTACAAGCAAGGACTGTTTATTGAAGCTGTTTATAAATTAAATCAGAAACCAAATTCAACTTACATTTACAACAATACTGAAATGGAAACTACCATCTTGGTTAAACATACCTTTGGAGGTGCAGCAACACTTGTAGCTGCTCTCACTACGAGAGACCTTATCCTTCCAGATTCTGCCTCCCAACGAAAAGATAAAGCAGAGTTGCTTTGAAAAGCACACTTGCTGCTAAGTTTATTTACGCTGAAGGGCAGAGATTTCCCAAGCTCCTGCTACAAAATTGCATCCCAAATAACAAAACGAAGATAGGATAAGGCAAAAGCATTTGCAGCAATACAAGCCAAGTTAAACACGCATTCCCTTTTACTTTTGCCAAAAAGATGGGTAACTTACAGATTTAGCATAAAACTTAAGACTCGAGGAACAACGAGGCGAGGTTCCACCCGCAAGCTTAGAGTTGCTCAAAGAAATAGAATAGTTAACTGCAGAAGTGGCCCCAACTGCAGCTGCCATGGCGACTTGGCAAAACGTTGCTTCACAATCTAAGAAAGAATTGAACTGGTTAAGGCCACAAATGCAAGCGACATAGCGTGTCACCAAAATAAAACTATCTAGGTTTCCACTAGAATGAAATGAAGAAGAATCGGACCTATCACCTGGGCGCTCGCTGCCTGTCAATGCGAGCTCCGACGAGAAGTAGAAAATTTAGAGATGAGGAGAATGTTCTGGAGATTTCTCGGTTCTTTTATCGAATTTCACATTTGATACCCATAATTCGACTCTTCCAGGTTAAGTGGTATATCCGTATGGGGAAGGAGTATTTTGCTGACGTCAGAAATTAGGATTTGGGATTTGCTAGGTCGAGGGCTTTTCGTTTTTAGAAGTGCTTTGTTCCCGATGGGGTCGTGGGCGCGTGGAGGCGATGGAGCATAGGTGGAGCGCCTTCCCGTATGCCGCTGGAGTTGCTGGGCATGTCCTCTTGCAGTCGAAGGTGAGTGCTGCCTTTGAATTTTGTCTTTAAATTTTGGGGCCGTGGCTGCGTGTTCTCCATCGTGGTAGTTGTGTTCATCTGTTTGCTCTGAATTCGCCTTCCTCTGGTAGTTGTGTTCATCTGTTTGTTGTTTTACCTTGTGGAGTGATCCTATGTTGTGGTTTCGGGCTTGCAACTGCTATTGGAATCGTGAAGAGGACAGCTAGGTGTAAGAAACAAAGTTTGCCTCTTGAGGCCAATTTCTCTTGTATTGATGATGCTTTATGTGTGGGGAACGCGAAGGGGAGCTGTAAGGGCAGGGGTAGATTAAACATTGAGGATGAGGGGAGTGGGTTGCTGGATGTGAGCCTTACCATAGGATATGCTGAGAATGATATTCCCCTTAGCATGTTTGACAGACTTGTGGATTACCTGAAGAGTGAGGCTGTTGCAGGGGCTATGGCCCTTGAGAGGGGATCCGAGCTGGATCATTTGCATTGCCAGGGAGTGCTCAGAACCACGTCGAAAACACCTCGGGCTGTGAATGATGCTATCAAAAAGTTCTTTGGTTGGGGATCCCAGAAGCCAGCAGGCATCCTGCTCATCTGTAAGGCCTTGAAGAACACAAGGATGCATTGCTTTGAGGGACTAGTTGGATATTGCCTTAAGGACTTTGGGAAGGTGCACTTCAAGGGTTGCCTTCATAATGTGAGTGAGAAGCAGATCGAGATGGGCAAAGACCTGTATCTGCTTCATGGTGCAGGTGATCTCAAAAGTATTATGGTGTTGGACAACAAGAACTTGATGCATAGAGCCCATCATTTTGTGAAGTACCATGGTAGGAAGCACCTGTCTGTCTCCCTTCTATACACTGTGTGCCGGATGCTGAGGACGGAGAAGTTTATTCTATCTAGCCAGTGGATCTTGCCTACTAACTGTGTGTTCATTTCAGAGCACCGTGTGAAGGCAGCGTAGAGAATAACGTTGAATCCATCACAGGCCATGCCCAGTGATGTTCGTTGTATCATATTTAATGTCCCTGCAGGTATGCAACCCGTCGAACGATTGGGTACGGTGAGGAAGAGATATTACGATGATGCATGCAGCCCTAGAGATGGAGATGAAGGGTTTGTTGATATTACCGACGAGGAGTTCAAGCCTGGGATGGTCGGAACAGCCTGATTTCATTGCCCTAGACTCCATTGATTACACGATGGCTATCAACTGATGGCATGTTTGCATTTCTTTGCTTTTCGTTTGCAACTAGTTATTCTTTTGTATTACTTGATTGTGGTAAGTTCAAAAGACTGAATTCTTGTGCATGCATGTGCCAATGCCTTCTGTTGCCCATCTGGAGAATGGGCAGCAAGAGGTGGTGGAGTCCTTCACTCCTCCTGACAGGCCATCTGAACCTGCACTCCCTCAGGCCCCCTCGGTGGAAAACTTAATTTCCACTAGTCTTCCACATCCTGCTGTAGCATCTGCAGAGGCAGAGCGGGCTCATGTGGCATCTGAGCTGCTGACTAGTGTTGTGAATATAAACACTCTTGCAGAGACAGTTGCAGCTTCTGTGTGCCTGCTTTGCATGCAGCTGGGGCGCCTATTCCATGAGCTGGAGGAGACCATTGGAAGTATGGAATGGGATGAAGTTGCGGTGTCGGCGAGGGAGAGGCAAGCTCTCAGGAGCCACATGAACCTGGCACGCGCGTTGCTGCTGCGGGAGTTGAGACACATTGACAGGTTCCCTCTCATGCTTTCAAGTCTCCCATGTTGTGGATTCTGCCCCTAACAATTGCGCAGGGAAACGACAGGTTGGCGAGGAGGGATGCACAGGCATTGAACATCACCAGCAATTGATTGAAACTGTTTTGTTATGGGGTTGTGAATCATTCTCTGATATTCTTTTCTTTCTAGTTGCATTGCACTGTGTGGCTGCAGCATGTTCTGTTTTTCTATTGTGCATGAATCCTGCAATAAGAAAATTAAAAAACTTTAGATGATGAGGAACTTGCATTCGCATTCGTATGCTTGAGCACTTGCATGGGATTAGCCCCCTGGCATAATGGATCGCCCTTTGGGGAGTTCCATTATGCTAGGTGAATCATCATGGGACTGATTTATGTCGATGGGGTTCAAGTCCCCATGCTTCTTCATGTTATACGCTTTTACTTTTGCCAAAAAGATGGGTAACTTACAGATTTAGCATAAAACTTAAGACTCGAGGAACAACGAGGCGAGGTTCCACCCGCAAGCTTACAGTTGCTCAAAGAAATAGAATAGTTAACTGCAGAAGTGGCCCCAACTGCAGCTGCCATGGCGACTTGGCAAAACATTGCTTCACAATCTAAGAAAGAATTAAGCTGGTTAAGGCCACAAATGCAAGTGATATAACGTGTCACCAAAATGAAACTATCTAGGTTTCCACTAGAATGAAATGATGAAGAATCGGACCTTTCACCTGGGCGCTCGCTGCCTGTCGATGCGAGCTCCGACGAGAAGTAGAAAATTTAGAGATGAGGAGAATGTTCTGGAGATTTCTCGGTTCTTTTATCACATTTCACATTTGACACCCATAATTCGACTCTTCCATAAGTCGAATATCTATCAAAAATTAAAAAAACAAATCTCGCCAATACCATTTGGCTCAGCAAATAGAGGTATTTATTTTTAGATTAGACTTATCGAGTCCTATTATTTTCTGCAATTGTTAGGACGGGGGAGTGTTACATATGGTTTCAAATGGTTCACCCGGGTATTCGTATCCCTGAACCATATTTTGCTGATGTCAGTAAATACGGTTTGATCTTTGCATGGTTTGTTCTTGGTCGAGGCTCTTTCCTTTTGTGAACAGATGGTGTGGCAGTGGTATTCAGGACGCGTCGAGGCAATGGAGCAGAGGTGCGGGAGTTGGAGGAGTCCTCTTTGTGGTTGTTGAGGACTAAAGATTCCTGCGATATCAGGTCCATGATTCTCGTCTAACAATGGTCTCTGAGGACCGAATAGTTTAGACGGGAGAACACTACCACTATCGGAGTCTCAGGCTGTTTAGGCTAGCGTTGAGAATCTTTTATCAAGGAAAAATTATTTTGCATTTGAAAACCTCGAAAACATGCAAGACTTGAGTCCCGCTTTTTATTCTCTTATGTTGTACGAAGTACCTTATTGGTATTTCTTCTTGTGACGTGGGTTAGACTGGTCAATTTCACTCTCCAAGATGTAGATCGACATGTCAGACTTGTTCATCAGTAGACCAGTGGATCGGACTTGTTCATCAAATTCTTTGATTTGTCCTCTCTCTAGCACCTTGCCGCAATCTCTCTCTAGTGCCTCGCCATATTCAAGATCACGGGTTCAATTGATGCCTTGTTGTGAAAGTGGTCATATATCTTTGTAAAGTTGGTTGGGAAAGGACCAACTTCAGTCATGTACAGTGGTTGGAGCAGGACCCATCAGAATGGGTTGTAAAGTGTCACATAAGCTACGGCTTTCCTTGGACCTTAAAAATTCCATCTCTCTTTGGAATTTTTGTCACACTCTAGCTTCCTCACATCCTTCTCTCTCTACTCTTCCTTCCTTGCATCCTTCTACCATAATCTCTTCCTATCGCTTTGCCTCATCTACCACAATATCTCCCTAATGCCTTGCCTCTAAAACTCTCAAACTACTTTCTTTCTCTCTCTATAGCTTTTAGACTCTTTCTGGGGTTTTTAGTCAAACTCCAGTTAGGCTGCACCCTTCTACCATAATCTTTCCCTAACGCTTTGCCTCCTCTACTACAATCTCTCCTTATCGCCTTGTCTCCTCCATCTCTCTCTAAAGCTTTCGACCACTTTCTCTCTCTATGGCTTTTAGACGCTTTCTCTTTCTAAGGTTTTGGTCAAACTCTAGTTAGACTGCGTATTTGATGCATACGAATGTGCCTTGCCTCCTCTATCTCTCTCTAGAACTTTTGGCACTTCTCTCTCTAAGGCATTTATACCCCAGGGGGTGCAGCTAATGTAAGACACATATGGCGTGTGCGTGCATAGGGTTAAGAGAAATTAACCCTTATATGGAATTTTTCTTAAAAAAAATTCCTTCATATTTCATATACCCCTACCATATTTCTTATATAAATTATATGGAATTCAAGCAAAGAACACCTTAATCTATACTTATACGGTACGATTAAGCATAATTTCATTAATTGTGGACTTTGGCTGAGTCCATATGACTCCCAAATGGACCCGATTTTTTAGAATATAAGGGTTTTATTTAGTAGAATGATGCAAATTTTCGAAATGTGTGCAGGTAGATGAGATGGCAGGCCTTGTATCTATTAAGCCAAAGAAGTGCGAACCGAGTTTGTGTCTCGCCCAAGCGCCTATACGTAGGCGTGGTCTACGCCACGGGCCGGCATTCAAAATCGCATAGTGTAGATTCATAGTCGTGCCCAAGGTGAGAATGGTCCGAACGGTAGCAATGATGGATTCACAATGAGCGAAATGCGATTGCCATATCGCCCGAGCCAATATTAGCTCATGCGCGAATCGGCTTGAGTTGAGGTGCGAGCGAGATAAACCAAAATGGCACGAAGAAATGAGAAGCCAACGAGGAAGCTCCTTAAAATCGTGGAGAGTTGATGAAGGATGGCGATGAGCGGATCACCTCAGTGGGGGTAGAGCTGGAAGGGCTGCTTGATTTCCTTGAAACGCCATATTTACAGGCGAAGCTCTCAAGAGGTTGCTGAAAATGGAGGATGTTTGGCTGCACAACACTTTCGGTCGTTGTTTAAGAAGCTTTACAAGAAGGAAAAGAGGCGTGTGGGCTTTGGTAACGAAACTCATCCTCGGCCTCCCTATCCGATGGGAGAATTGGATGGCCCGGATGGATCTGTCTTCTGCCGACAAGCCATAACAGAGTTCCAACCGGGGATCTAATTGCGGTGGAACGGATATTGGTAGAAACGTCCATGTTTAATATTATCTATTATTATATATTATCTTTTCGTTCAACTATCTCTTTCGAGGCATGTTGTTTAGTTGATATTATTATCTCACGTAATCCATCCATGTACTCCATTCCTATATGAATAGAATGTTTTTGTCTACATTGAGAACAGACCCAATGACGTGCAATTTCACGACAGTAATATCTTGTTTCATCGAGGCCTCATGACGAAAATTGGCCCAGCCACTTTCCTTCAAGAGGGGAAATTGGGCGCCCCCCATTTTCCTTCCGAATAGTCTCCCCGAAAAAAATGGGCGCCGACTTTGCCCTTCGGATGGCTTGAAGGTAGTTGCATGAAGGCTTCGCTTTCCGGGAAAATTGAGCCCTCCACTTTCCTTCTTCTTGGGCAAAGGAAAAGCGAGAAAACGTAGATCGAGCCGAAGATAAGAACTGAAACATAACAACTCATTCATGGACAACACAGTTACATCATCATATCATATAAAGTTATTAAATACATGACTCATAGATTGTAATTATTGGTGACTCTATTAATCTCAAAAGCCTCGCGCTCCGGAACCCACACAATATGGATAGTAACATGATACTACGTAGGAGTCTTTCTTTCGACCCGTAGCTATACCATACAGACCGGGGATCGAGAGAGATCCTTTCAACTTCATGAGCATAAAAAGATCGTCATAGGTCATAAGGCAAGTAAGGGTGTCAACATGGGGCCTGTGAACATGGCGAGACATGGCGGCGGAATGTCTTTTGTCTTGGTCGAATGCGACTATATTTATAGCCAAGGAATTATTGATGACTCTTGTAGCGGCATTATTGGTTGTATATACGGTGTACATCCAATAATCTTTGCATACAATACCTTCAATAATGATTGTGGGTATAAATATATCTCAAACCAATTTTGACCATCAAATTTGGCCTTCGTCTAGCCATGTGGTCTCATTACGGTCACGAGCGTGATTCCATCAACTGCAAGATGAATCCGCGAAAACTTCAAGCGATCTTGCGGCGAGAGATACCCATGGAAGGCGGATGACCACGATTAAACTCTAAATCCTCGCCATTATCCTGATCCCTTGACGTTATCATCCATCGATATGGAATAGAGAGCATCAAATGTACATGATAGAGAAGATCATTTGGGGTGCACGGTGAAAATGACTCGAAGAGTCCCCCTAAATGAACGCTTGTCATCTTGTTGTAATCGACCAGTAATCATCTATGAGATAAAGTATTAGTACAACTTGTCTTCTATATGTGCAACTTGTCCAACATGTCCCGTGAAATTGAAACCCCCACTTTGCAAACTAGAATGGTTCCCCTTGAATGCTCATAGTGAATGGTGCGTGAAATTGGGCGGCCGCCCAATTTCATGGAATTCTGAGTATACCTTATCACGGTTACTGTTAGCTAGAATATGCGCCAATAATTGACATCAATAATTTCTCACCACTATAAAAGCGGCTCCCTTTGCATTCATCTCTCATGGCTTCCTTGCGGGATCGTCCGGAGAACATCCGATCCTTCAAGTGCTACTTGAGTTACAGCGATATTTGCCGGTGCTATATGGTAGGTGTTAGTCTTGATCCATGGCTCGGTCCAAAGCGGATGGACCTGCGGTACTTGCGGGAAGCTCACTTTCGTGTTGTGGTCCACCAGATTGGCTTCACGATCGGCCAGATCTTTGAGCTGAATGGCATCGCCTTGGCGGCGTTGGCGGCGAGTGACTCTTTGTACACTCGGATATGTTAATGCACCCGACAAGGATATAATAATGTTGTAAGGATGTAATAAGCATAGTCAATATTATATAATGTAGCGTGCACGAGTAATTCCGGAGGGTGCGCTCTTTGATCTCCACTTGTTTTACGCACCTCCACTTCACTTCATGTTTGATGGCGTTTACTCTGCGATGGGGTTGGGCGCCAGCCCAATTTTTGCGGAGGATAGCTCAAATCAAATAAATTTAATAAAATGCTATAGTTTCTAAGGGTTAACCAAATTCGGCACCCAATTTGGTTAACAAATTGGGCCAATTTGGTTAACAAAAAATAAACTAGAGAAATTTAAGACAAGGAAATGAGTGCAACGTTATCATTTCTGAAAAAGAAGTATGAACAATTGTTATTAACATATTTCACGTATTTTCAAATCATAAATTCGCTCATTAGATGCGGAGGCAC
This sequence comes from Isoetes taiwanensis, assembly GCA_021234155.1. Classification (NCBI taxonomy): domain Eukaryota; kingdom Viridiplantae; phylum Streptophyta; class Lycopodiopsida; order Isoetales; family Isoetaceae; genus Isoetes; species Isoetes taiwanensis. The sequence goes on along the minus strand of JAJEKV010000082.1, from coordinate 2,687,041 downwards.
ATCTTCCGAATGATCCCTCTTGGGTTCTTCATCTTTGGGGCTGAGGTTGTTGTCTTTGCCTCTTTGATCAATTCCATTCTTTGCATAAAATCTTGGGCCCCAGTTCCTCATTCTCATCATCATCGCACCTTGATTGTCTTACGTGTTTAGCCACCTCTTCCTCTACATCTTGACTGTTCATTGTGTTGGGGACCACATCCTCTCCATCCTCATTGTCCCCTTCCCCAGTGTTTCCATGACAACGGCGGACTTCGGGCTCCCTAGCAACCTCTTCCTCGAACTTTGAGGTCACCTCAATCATGTCACAGTATTCACCCAGTCCGTCCCCTGCCGGTCGTTGATGTTGTTTTTCTTCTCCTAAATAGTTCCAAATCCACGAGAGCCTAGGGCCGCTGCCCTTTTGAGCTCTACTTGAATCGCGCTCTTGTCCTGTCTCAAAATTGATTGCACTTCGTTAATGGTTGTAGACGAGAACGGACAAGGTGTCTCAGGGGCAGGAAGTTGAGGCTGAGGAACATTTTTGGAAGACCCTGCCTTCTTCTTTCCCTCTTTTATCTTCTGTAGTGCCCGAGCTCTTGATTTTTTCTCGTCTAACATGACATCGAGTTGTTCGAATATCTGTACAAGCTTAATTTCCAGCTTCTCGTCTGTCTCAAAAGACAATGTTTTATAGCCCTTGCACCTTTACAGCTTCGGCTAAAAGCACCACCCGGAAAAGAAGTCGAGAAACGGTGCAACCTTCCAACATCAACCGTACTAGATAGGTGCACGTCCTACTTTCCAACGATTTTGCACCGTATACTCCTCCCCCACCTCTGCACCCTTGTCGCACCAAAGTCGTCTGACCAATAAGGCTGCGGGGAAAACAAATGTTAGAAACATTGATAGTCAACAAACAAATTGGGCGGGCGCCCAATTTAAGATATATACCTGCCGCACACTCATGATCGGGCAAATTCTTTTTGATGTCTGTTTTTCTAAATAAATGCTTGGGAAACTTAGCATATTGCTTTGGATGGTCGGAATTAGTGAAAGCAAATATTTATTTCTGTCTTGATGGGCGTGGCATTTGCGTCTCGGCAACATACATTAGCGGGGACAAGACATTGCAACTCTCGAACTCTAGAGGTAGAAGCGATTCGGCGGGGGTCTGGTAGGAACCAACCCAAACACGGCTGCCACCGTCTATTGTCTTCATGGCGGATAGGCACTCATTGAAAATGATGCAGGGTAATAAATATAGCTACCCATAAAATTTGCTGGTCCGTCATCGTCTTTGAAATGGTCAAGGAATTTTTCATAATCTTCCTTTGGCCATTTCTTTGTATATCTGAAGTCGCATCAATGAAGCGGGCGAAGTGTTTACCACGTCCACGCACAAACCTCGCGGACTAGCGTGGAAACACTTGAAAGGTTTGCCACCCTCCTCAAGCGGCCCAAGAAGATATTCGTCTACTTTCTTTGTAGAGGGACTCGGGAAAGCTTTCCTTCTCCATCTCTTTCGTCCTTACGCCCATCCAGCGATGCTACTTGCGAACATAAGCATCGATTCTCCCTGAATATATGGGGTGAGCTTGCCTCAAAGGCAGCCATGTCTTGAAAAGGAAGTTTCTTCACTTCCTTCATGTATCGACAAGGGCCCGCTCCATTGTTCCAATCTTCTTCACTCTCCGGCTCGACTTTCATGGTGCGTCTCGGTATAATCCTTGCTTCCCTTCGGGAATGTGGTGCCATCCTTGATCTCCTTGGCCAGCCTTTGCGGATCTAGAGGATGCATGGACTTTAATGGGCGGCAGGAATTATTGGTGAAAAGTCTAACCTATCCTTCACTTCAATTTTTTCTCCCTTCTACGTCCTTCAACCGGTCTTAGGTAGAATAAGCTGGGCAACCGGTGCACATATTCCACGACTTCGTCGTCAAGATATACAAAGTAGTCGTAGTCACGCATAGTTGACTTCTTAATCATTTCTTGGCCTTCTGACTTTCCAATCACGCATGACCACGAAGGCACCAGATAAGGCGCATACACATCATCTTAATTTGCTTGCACTAGCTGACCCAAATTGGGCGCCCGCCCAATTTCAGATCATCCGACACTTTCGGGTGGAAGGCGGGCGGGCCCCAATTTCCACTGAGCGGTTCGAAATTGGGCGGCGCCCTATTTGCGGCCGTTCGGGAAATTGAAACCCCAATTTGAAAAAGAATGCCAGCGATGCGAAATTGGTACCCAATTTCGAACTAGTGGATAGCACGAACTATCACAGGTAATGGTGGTAGTGCACTTACAGAATAAGCTCCACCGACGGAGTGCCCGCGTTTGCCCTTCTTAGGCTTCCCATAGAATGCCCACTGGTTACGAAGCTGCTGAATTTCTTCGAAGAATACTTCTTCGTGTATAGTCTTCTTTGTTATGTCATTATTCTCCTGGCTGACACGAACGTACTCGATTGCTGTGAGATTTCCTGCCAGGACTCGGCATTTCCTTTTGGCATAGAAAAAAGAATATCGGGTTACGCCAAGTGCTTCCTTCGAGGAGGCCATGCCAAAAGCTTGTGTGACAAGCGGTTGAGCAACCGTGGTCGTATGGTTGCCATTTACAATCGATGATTTCGCATTTTGCGGGTCCTCGCCTTTTTCCACTTGATTGCTGCATACATCTCTGCGGATCGAGCGGCCGCGACATCGGCCGAGGGAGGGTGCATCGATGGCTGATAAGCGATTAAGTAGAGAGTGTCCAAGTGCTCTGGACTTATGACCCTACAAGTCATATTTGCGGGGCTTTATGCATCTTGAACTATGGCTTCAATCTGAAGCCCAACTCTCCATGCTTGCTATGGCGTTACGCAACTCATATGCGCTCTCACGAGTGGCGTCGCCACCGGATGGAGTGAACTTCCGATCTGCGGCTACTATCCCGTTCTTGGATGAAGAAGCAGACAAGGACTCCCTCTCCGAACTATTTGGGCTCTGTGATAAGATGTCCCGCTTGCGCCTCTTGGACGGACCACCTAAATCTTTTCCTCTGCGCTTAGGGGGTTCCTCTTCAGACGGCTGGTCCTCTTCTGCACTCACCTCGGGCGACCTTGATATTCTCTTCATTCCACCGAATACAAGTTTAGTGGCAGCTTTACGGTGAATAGCCGTAGCAGGTGTCCTCGCCTTCTTTACTGCTGTATCGATCTCCATGGGCGCTGCCCCCTGCGCTTGTGTTGTCTCACCTTTCTTGTATCTAGACTTAAGCCACTTAGTATCGTATACTTTAGGTTGGTTTTTGCCCTGATACTCCGTGAACAGTGCTTTCGACCTGTTCTGTTTGTGTTCTAATATCCACTGCCTGACAGCGTAGTAGCCATCCAAGATATCAGTTCTTGATTTGATGCCCGATCGCTCTAAACTTTCATATGAGTCTAGCGCCCATCCTTTCTGGGCGCAAGAATGTGGGCTTTCCTTTATACTTGCGCTCATCATACATGGCTCGTACTTAGAAAGTGGAACTTTATAACGGACGAAAGTCCGATCTACGGTGTCTTCAACATCGATGAGGAAGTCATCGTTGTTCTCAGGCGAGACCTCCATGTCGATGACGATACCCGCCGAATTCATTTTTCCTGCCCCTATCTTGCCAAAGAAAAGCAAAAGATCCTTGAGGTGGTTTTATGCGGGACCCGGGATGAATATTCCCTATCTCTATGCACCAGACCCATTCCTCAGCAACCGTCAAAATTTCATGGGGCACAACCTGGATGCCAGCAAACAGTTCTTTCTCTTCTTCTGTTCTTGCATCCTCTATTGCAATGGCCTCTGCAAATTTGGGTCCAGTCACGAACCCGAGGCGATCTGCTTTGTTCGCGCCATATTAATTCTGCGAGCGGAAAGTAGTGTTAGTACACGGGAGACTTGGGGCTGAAGAGATCATTGTATGATGGAGGCAAATTGGGCGCCGCTTAATTTGGCGGATCCTTACGCACACCAAACCCACAAATTTGCTAGGCTCAACTCATGGTGAGCCTTGGGGCTCAGGAGACAACTGCATTACAGGGGCCAAATTGGGCGTACGCCCAATTTGGATTGACTTATCCCTCACACCAAATTGGGCGCCCGCCCAATTTACTCGGCTGAACTCATGGTGAGCCTTGGGGCCCAATTTGAGGCGATTGCACATAGGGGCCCAAATTGGCCAATTTGGCCAAATCCCCACGATACCAAATTGAGCCTTTACTTATCCCTCACACCAAAGTGGGCGGACGCCCAATTTGCCTATCCCGGAGAGCACGACTTCCTAGGATGGTAGACTTGGGTAGAGTAAATTGGGTAGACTAAACTGGGCGCCCGCCCAATTTACTCTACCCAAGTCTACCTTCCAAGGAAGTCGTGCTCTCCGGGATAGGCAAATTGGGCGTCCGCCCACTTTGGTGTGAGGGATAAGTAAATTGGGGGGGAAAAAGTCCAATGTTTTGCAAAATGAAAGACCCTCACGGAAGCAATTGGGTGCCCTATTCAGTTCTGCACACAGGTTTGCATTTGTGGGGACCAGTGAGGCATCTAGAAGATGTTAATATGTCAGCCACAGCCCAATTTCCGAGATGCAATAGCGGGATACTCAATCACTTGCGGCGCTCAAGTTTATATTAAGAAAGTAGTCCAGCTTACCTTTGCCTCCTGTGGTGGGGCGAGATGCCATCAACTGCTAAGATTCCTTGGCATGCGGGGGTACCCGGCGATAGGACAATGAAGAGAGGAAGGCGCCAACGGGATGGCGACAAGCGGCCGAAACACAAAGCGCCAAGAGCTCGATCCGGCCCGACGGTTGGTTTGGGAGTATAGTCTTGTGGCGACAGTTAGGGATGAGAATGACTTTCCCGCTAACAAATATGAAGGCGACAATGTGTTTAAGCGGACCACAAAGCGCCAAAGAAGCACAGAATTTTCTAAATCTGCAGTCGAGGAGAATGAGGGGCTTTTAAAGGGTTATGGACCTTTCATGACGCGAAGACAAGTGTCGTGCATGTAAGAGTTTGGCCTTTTGAAATAAAAATGGACCGTTGATGGGTTCGAGCGTGAGGAATTAATTGTGGACCTTAATAAAAAGTGCACGGAGATTTTGAATTTCAAATCATCATTTATAGCCCGCCCAAAATTAATTCGAGTCATGCCGCGTGTCGCCGATGCTTTAGGCGAATTTGTGTTTAAAAGTTCGGGCGGGACACATTACCGAAATTAGGTGGGACATTTAACTTTCAAAATAGGGGAAATTACATTCAAATTTTGGGGAATTCCTGTTTAAATGTAAATGCGCTTCAAACCTGTTGTTTTTCTGGCAGTGCTTTGTTTGGCTACTATATTTTCTGCAAAGGCGCAAAACATCTTCGATTCATACTCATGGCCACGAGATCTCCAAAGGTTTGTGCTGCTCCACAGTTAAATTCGCCATACCTCGATGTGTAATTGCTGCAAATGTGATGTGAAGGGATGTAATCAATCACGCCTTTCCATTCACGGCTGTTCATTCGCACCTCTTCAAGCACGCCTGTTCATTCACACCTTTCCATTCACGCCTCTTCATTCACATCTCTTCATTCACGCCTTTTCGATGGCGCCTGTTGATTTACTCCTCATCATTCACCTGGTTACTGTCACATTTACATAAACTCTAAGTTTCGATGCAGTCCGTCCTTTTCCTGAAATTGTTGTGCAGGAATTGTGTGAGGGCTATTTTCTCCATTAACCCTTGTTTGTAGTCAGGCCCTTCCAATGCTCGATTGTATTTGTTTTGGTAGCTCAATGATAAATTCCAGTTAGTGTCTGCCTCCTTACTTCTTTTAGTGTCTGCCTCCTTCAGTTTCATCTACAGAAAGGGACCAATTGTCCCTTTGTGTAGATGACCAGATAGGTGAAACTGGCCGGGTGGGCAAACTGTATCTCGAAAGTGTTTTCTCTTGGTGACAACTAAATTGGGCGGGCGCCGAGTCTCTGCCTACTTCACAGCTCTTTAACCACCACGAACAAATTGGGCGGGCGCCCAATTTGTGCGCGGATATGGCCTATTCAGAGCGACAACCTTCTTTTGTACCCATTGTGAGACTGACTGCATCAATACTACCCTTATATAAGCGCCTCATTCGGTTCTAATTGGGCGGCCGCCCAATTTGCAACAAGGGGACAACTTGGGCGGTCGCCCAGTGTCCCCTTGTGTAGATGACCGAGATAGGTGAAACCTGTCCGGTGGGCTAACTGTATCTCGAATGTGTTTTCTCTTGGTGACAGCTAAATTGGGCGGGCGCCGAGTGTCCGCCTACTTCTGACTCTTCTACCACCACAAACAAATTGGTGAGGGCCCAATTTGTCTTGTGATATATAACTTTGTTCGAGGCGAGAACCTTCTTTTCTACCCATTGTGAGACTTACTGCATCCAATACTAACCCTATACAAGGGGAATCTAAAGACCTCATATGTAAAAAAGGGCACCACCAATTTCATTGTCCTTGTAACCATTGAATGGGAATCCCCGTGGTCATTTGCATTGCTTTCTCGTCTTCCTTACTCGATTTTAACACTCACGAAATCCTTGTGCGGGTTGTGTATCTCTTCCTTAATGAACATCTAGTAGCAAAGGGAGTTGTGGGGCAAATGACACAATGCCACTTCAAGGAGATATCGAATGGACTAGTGAGCGTAGGTGTGGAGGAAGTGTTCGAAGGCCACCATACCCTTCCTTGGCCAACTCGAGATGCAAGCACAATAGCAGAAGCCAGGGGCTCATTCGTTCTCTGGAGAAGTGAAGATGCTCGTGAGTCGATGCGCTAATGGCGTCCCCGACAAAAGGCAGCGGAAAGAGGTGGGGAAGGAGACACAACCGCTGACAACAAGATATACCCTTCTTGAAAAGGATTGTGAGATATGGCACTCATGCGACTCCATTATCGCGGAAAAGGGATTCATATCTTTCACCGGCCCCAATGATGCGGTTTGTGACCAGGTTTACGGGTTTCAAGTTTGTGGGAGTATCTCAGAATCGAAGGTTTCCCTCCCTTTAAAGTGAACATCCGTTGCGAGGGTTGCTTGCAGGTGCCGAAGCCGGGGATGCTCGTGAGATGGAGCAATGACCTCGTCTGTGTTAACGGAGTAAAGGTCTCGGAGATATTGACCGCAGCACCGCCTAGCAGAAGCGGAATATTGTGTCCAGCCGGGGGGAGCTCGTGAGCATCGAAAGCACCCAAATTATGAGAAAACGACATTATACTTTTCATTCGACAGCCGGGGAAGGTTGTTAGGCCACCAAAGCTTGCTTCGTCTCACCACCTCGAAATGCTATATTCGATTCTGGGGAGGACCTTGTGTTGCAAGAATAGGTGTTGCGTCAGGTTCTCTACCAATGAAGTTGTTAACATGCGAAAGGAATTCCTAGCCATGAAATCAAGTGATAGGGTTACTTTTGTTTATGACATGTTCGCCAACAACATGAAAGGTCGAAGAGTGGGACGACTGGTGCTGCAGGGGAATCTCGTTTGCGAAAGGGCGTGGTACCTTGGTCTCGGGATCTCAAAGTCGGCGTATCTGAAATGGAAGGCCCAATTTCTTGAGGGTGCACGCAAGGCCGAACATGGTAACTGTGGCACCTTGAAGCCTCGCTCCTCGACGTTGGCATGTGAGGCCGTGTTTTCCATGTTCGTGAAGGAGAACGGTGAATCCTTGCCCCACCGCAGCAGGAGAAACGAGGAGGGGATAAGAGAGAATGTCAGGAAGTTGCCTGCAATGTTTACGAAGTCCAGCATTCTAGAAGAGGTTAATGCAGAGGTTGTGGCATTGACTGGCAAGAAGGTATCACCGACAGGTTTTCATAGAACGTGGAGGCGGAGCTTCCGGGACGTCAGTATCGCAAAGAAAATTGCATTCTCCAAATGCGATACATGTGAGGTGATCCGTACGAAGTTACTGAAGACCAAAGATGAAGGAGAGAGGAGGATGTTGCATGATGAAAGAAGAGCGATAGACTAGAGCAGCCCTCGCGGTCGCACACGATCTTGGTCGTGGAGATTATACTCCCACAGGTATCCCGGCCAATATCTTTGTATTATTCACGACAAAATGGATCAAGCCAAAACAATGATTCCAAAATTGCAACAATCTGTGAAGTCTCTCTGGAGACTTGACAAGCTGAAAACAACATTGACTGGTGCATTGACTCATGGTCATGGGAATGGATCCTATGGAAACTTTGCCCTGGACTTATGGCCAGATGACTCTAACTTCCATGTAGGTTCTTTGAATAGCATCTTGAAGAGATTAGAGATGGGGCACGAGTATGCAGGAGGCCACCTGTCAGTGCCTGAATCATCTGCTCCAAAATGGGTCTCCTCATTGCGAGACACAACGGCCTTGGAGTCAAAGTTGTCACTATCCAATACCAGCATACCTGCTAATTTGCCACAGGCACAGGGACCATCATTGAAGCCTCTGCCCAAGATACTTTATTTGCAGCTGGACAACGCATCTGGACAGAACAAGAATAGGTATGTCTTCTCTATCTTTCTTACCTAGTATATCTTGGTGTGTTTGAAGAGATTGAGCTAGGGTTCATGATGCCCTTACACACACATGATGATATCGATGCCTTGTTTGGTAACTTCTCTACATCTTTAAAGAAGGCAGAGGTGCTCACAATGCCGAACCAACTGTATGAATTCCACAAATGCAACTTGAATACACCTGTGCCCTATGTTGTTGACAAAGTTCCGGATTGGAAGGGTTTTATAGAAGGCTACATACCAGATGGGGATGATAGATTGACAGGTCATACCACCCCTCTAACTTTCAGATTCGCTATGAATGGTGATTGGCCAGTCATGTATTACAAAACTAGACCCACTTACCGGATTGGTTGCCTGCTGGTGGAATAAAGATGTGGAAAGAAAAAGAGGACGGGAAGCCCATGATGCCAATTGGATATCCTAGGCTGCTTCCTCCCAAGAAATCGGTGAAGGATCTTGGCCTGCTGCGAAACAGTATCCACAAGCATATATTGCATTGGGTTGCTTGTTCAACGTCTAACAAAGGTGCTCGAAACAATTGGATATCCAACTACTCGGCACATTTCCGGGCCACGATTGAATATTGGATGAAACTCTTGCAGAACTTCGGGAACATCGGCGAGGGCGAAGGCACTTATAATGACTTCGCCATGTACTAGGCAAGCACAAGCTCCACCTCATGTAGTCAAAGATTTGAGTGTGTGGTGGAATTGTTGCTACTATCACTCCTCCTTACGCCGGCCCTTTTTAAGGACAAACTGTCACCGAATTCAACCCATACAAAGATTTGAAGAAAGGTATGTTTATTATGGCACGCATACGATGATGTGTTGTGCCCAACTTGGGTGGGCCTAGCTAAAAGTCAAAAGGACCCACAAATGGATGATAAGAAGGAGAACTTTGAGACTATTCTCGGTGACTTGGTGGGAGCCAATCCCGGTGAGGAACCAAAGTCTACCCAGCTAATTATGCCAATTCTTTGGAAGAAGAGATGGAGGCCAACGACCGCAAGTGACCGCATAGAAGTGGAGACTATCGACTACGCTTTGGGAGCCATCAAACAAGAAGAAGATACCTAATACTATTAAGATACAGAGTGCATCTTCTTTGAGGCATATGCAAAGACTCGCGAGGGATGTCAACTAGTGTATGAAAATGAGTCATTCATCCAAGTGTACTAAAAAATGGTCCATAAATTCAGGTATTGTCCATAATTAATGAAATTGTGCTTGATTGGGCAAAAAAAAAAACCCTCCCTTACACTCACATGATTTCTACAGTTTTTTCTAAGCGCACCCCCCGGGATTTAGACCCTTTCTCTTTCTAAAGAGTGTCTAAGTTCTAAAGATCATCTAAACCAAAGTCCACATAGTAAATTGTCAGAGAGTTTTTTTATTCAATTCAAACTCATCTTAAAGCAACTCTTGCAAAAGCAGGGAAGGAACCTCCCAACTACAACCCCCTTACACCAACCACTGAAGGCGAGAATCACTTATGCTCCAAGGTAGGTCTAACATAGCAGGTGAACTTCTATTAGAGGTTGTCATAGAGTCTATTCCCCTACACAAAATGGACAACACGGGCAAGACTCTTAGGCATATACTAAGGAAGGCAGGGGCGAAGGCAGATGCAGTATGCTGGCAAGGCAGGCCTGTGGCTACCAATTAAACCTCAAACAATCCCCGATCCTTTATCTGAAAAGCCTTTTAAGCAAATGCATGCAAAGGTTGAAGACCTTACAACTCAGCTAGCATGCCCTACTGAGCAAACAGAGTCTTTTGCACCCACCTTATTGACCAAGCAGCTAGACATGGAGAAGGAGCGCACCTCTTGCATTGAATTGTGAATGCAGTCGTTTGATGATTGCTTTCAGTTTGCATTATCTGAATATTGTCAGATTAGATTGGAAATTGCTGAATTATGGACAGATCTAACTACAACAACGAAAAGACTGTATACTATGGTCCAAGATAGTAAAAACTTTGAACAGAGGATTAGGGATACCATGGCAAAACTCTATATAGAGATTGTAGAGATGGCCACCAAGATTCAATAACCTTTGCAGGCCAGAATCAACGCTCCGGATATGGGGAATTCTGCTCGAGACACTGACACGACCCCTAGGCTTCGGATGGTAGAAGAAGATTCCTCCCCTCGAGACCATGATATGCAAAAATTACAAAAGACACTCACTTTGCAAGGAAAGGGGTTACGTGCCGAAGCTTATGAACAGGTGCGTTATTGCATGTAAGAAGTGCAGAAGCAACACCAGGAACTAAGCTCTTAGCTTTAAGTGTTGAAAGCAAGTGTACATATTGCAGCCTGGTCCAAGTCGAGCTATCTCGAGCAAGTTCAATACGCCAAGCTGCTAATAGTACGTAAAAGTGAGGCCGAATAGGCTCTAGCTCAAACAAACAGTAGCCCCCAGGAACCGACCCACCCGACCAGACCCTCTAATACATTCGCCCATCGAGCAGAGGATATTGGCGAGCACTCAAGGAGCAACAGAATCAGAGAAGCACGTGTCATAATATGGTGGTCTGAGGAGGAACACAAAGTAATCCACATTTATGCCTTCAGCTTTCAACCCCCTTCCACACACGACAACATCAAATGCGAATGCCACACGATGAGTGCACTACATATCTATCTATCTATCTATCTACTCTACATATGTTCTTATGTTTGTCGCGCTTATCCGACCGTCCGTTCGAGATCCGACGGCTCACGTGGCTTTGGGACGTATCCTACGGCCCAGATGGCCTGGGAGTTTATATATAATTCGCATAGACGCGATCCTACGGTCCAGGTTGATCTGATCCTGATCGCCGGTCCGAGATCCTACGGCTCACGTTGCTTTGGGAATCTATCTATACTCTATATATATATTATTATATCTAACATATATATGTTCTTATGTTTGTCCTCTTGAATCCGACCGTTGATCCGAGATCCTACGGCTCACGTGGCTTTGGGACGTATCGTGCGGCCCAGATGGCTTGGGAGTTTGTGTATAGACTATATGTAAGCGATCCTACGGTCCAGGTTGATTCGATCCTGATCGTCGGTCCGAGATCCTACGGCTCACGTTGGTTTGGGACACATCCTATGGTGCACATGGCTTGGGAATTATATGTAATCGATCTAACGGCCCAGGTTGCTCTTGATCCTGATCGTCGATCCGAGATCCTACGGCTCAGGTGGCTTGGCACACATCCTACGGTCCAAATGGCTTTGGGAATTATATGTAATAGATCCTACAGCTCATATTACGTTTATATGGTGAGATCTTGATCGTTGATCGAGTCTAAGATCCTAAGGCTCATGTTGAATGCTCGTCCCTTAAGGAAAGGCTTTTAAAATTTTTTATGTTATTGGGGGGATTCGAACCCTAGCCCTCAACCCCCCAAACCCCCCATTCTAACCACTAGACCAAGCATTAGTTCTATGAACACTTTATGTTTCAAATATACTTAAGGGTGATGTTCTAATTAAGATAAAACAGAATATAACATTCTAGATAGTTCAAGAATGGGAATCTTCGGAGTTCTATGATGTTTTGAAAGTTTCAGAATGTTCCAGAAAGTTCTAGAAATTTCTAGAATGTAAGGGAATCGAGGAGAATTAAAGGGAATATAAGGAAATCTCATAAATTGTAAGAGAATGTAGGAAAATATTTACAACTCTGACGAAATTGCTTAAAATCTAGTTGAATCTAAGGGGATCTTCATAATATTTAAGGGAATCTAAGAAAATCTTGATGATATCTTAGAGTTTTTTTTTAAATTTTCCAAAGAGCCACAATAGAATGTTCTAAAATGTTTCATAATAAAGGTGTACAATATAAATGTTGAAAAAAAAATGTTCTAGATGCTCAGGGCAAGCGTCTCAGTCTAAAAATAGAAAGTGTTTTAGAAATGTTGCACAGATCCAAAATAGATTATTTTGGAAGGTTCTAAATGCTCATGGGTAAGCACCTCAATCAAATAGAAAATTCCAAGAGAATCTAGGGGAATCTTCATGAATGCTAAATATAGTACATAGAATGTTGAAGAATATAGAGGAATCACAAGAGAATCTCAGTAGAATCGTTGGTTACCTAGAGCATGACAGGGCCTTGCATCGTAAGAACATGCTAAAACTAGAACAATGTGCCGTAGGACGCATTAAATTTCTTGTATCATAACATATATATGTTCTTATGTTTGTCCTCCTGAATCCGGCCGTTGATCCGAGATCCTACGGCTCACGTGGCTTTGGGACGTATTCTACGGCCCAGATGGCTTGGGAGTTTGTTTTAGATTATATGTAAGTGATCCTACGGTCCAGGTTGATCTGATCCTGATCGTCGGTCCGAGATCCTATGGCTCACGTTGCTTTGGGACACATCCTACGGTGCACATGGCTTTGAGAATTATATGTAATCGATCCTACGGTCTAGGTTGATCCGATCCTGATCGTCGATCCGAGATCTTACGGCTCACGTGGCTTGGCGCATATCCTACGGTGCACATGACTTTGGGAATTATATGTAATAGATCCTATGGCTCATGTTGCTTTAATTATTGTCACGTGGTGAGATCTCGACCCTTGATCGGGTCCAAGATCCTACGGCCCAAGTTGAATGCCCATCCCTTAGGAAAAGGCTTTTAAAATTTTTATGTTGTGTGGGGGATTCGAACCTTGGCCATTGACCCCCTAGCCCCCCATTCTAACCACTAGACCAAGCATTAATTCTATGAATTTCAAATATACTTAAGGGCAATGTTCCCATTAAGATAAAATAGACTATAACATTCTAGCTAGTTCAAGAAAGTTCTAGAATGTTCTGGAAGAGAAAGTTCTAGAATCTTCTAGAAAATTCTAGAACATAAGAGAATTTAGGGGGGATCTAAGAAAATTCTTCCAGAAAGTTCCAAATTGTTCTAATAAGTTTTAGAATGTTCTAGAATGTAGGGGAATCTACGGGAATGTAAGGAAATCTAGGGAAATACTTCCAGAAAGTTCTAGAATATATTGAAAGTCTTAGAATGTTCTAGAAAGTCTTAGAATATTCTAAAAAGTTCTAGAATGTAAAGGAATCCAGAAGAATCTAATAGAATCTAAGAAAATCTTATAAAATGTAAGAGAATCTAGGAAAATATTTACAAGCCTAAGGGAATCTCTTAAAATCTGAGGGATCTAAGGGAATCTTCATAAAATCTAAGGGAATCTAAAAAAATGTTGATGAAATCTTAAAGTATCTAGGGGAATCTTTATAGAATCTCTTTGAATCTCATATAATGTAAGGGAACCTAGGGCAATCTCATAAAGTCTAAAGGGATCTAAGGGAATCTAAGGGGATCTAGGTGGATCTTCATAGAATGTTGGAGAATCTACGGAAATCTAATGGAATCTAGAGGGAATCTTATAAAATTTAGAGGAATCTCCACGAAACCTCCAAGAGAACCTTGGTAGAATCTTAGAGAATCTATGAATTTAGAGTATTCTCAAAAGATTCTTTTAGAATGTAGGGCACGACAAGAACTTGCAGCATAGGAACATGCTAAAACTTGGACATGCACCGTAGGACGCATTAAATTTCTTCTATATATATATTTTTTAATTTTCGCTAAAAGTTTAAATAGTTTTCGCTACAGCGAAAAGCAGAGGTTCCTTTCGATGAAAAAAAAAATACGTTTTTTTTTTTTTTTTAACTTTTAACTTTACGCTGTGAAATTTTTTTTAACTTTAAACTTATATGCGAAAATTCTTTTTTTTTCCGGCCGGCGAGGAAAAAATATGCAAAATATGTATTTTTGGACTTTATACGTCCAGAAAAATAATTTTGTATGTACAGAACCTATCCCTGGTATATATCAAGCGAGATCGGGTTAATGTGGCCAAAAATTCCGTTATCGGCCACTTCATCCCCATCCAACCCATCGATCCGCTTGATCCCCATGGGGCTTTGCAACCATGCCCCATTCATGGGGCAGAGGGGGGATATGCCATGCCAACATGCATATGGCACAACACTCATGCCATGCATGCCTTACCTTCGTTTATGGGACCTGCCAACCATACCTGCCAAATTCCCTGTCAACCATTTCTGTCGTTAGTGCAGCCCACTTTCTGCCCCTAGATCCGTACCCTGCCATAAGGTGCATACGTACAAGCCACATAATGACACTACGATATATTGACTCGCCACATTAACGAGTGTCTAGCATGTTAACTGGACGATAAAAAGGGCCACATTAACCATCATCTTGCCACTTCATACCCATGGCACATGGACCTCAATGTTGGTAGTTAATGTGGCCACAAAGTTAGTCTTGCCTAATAGTGGTTAATGTAACCATGGGCAACACTTAAAAAAAAAAAAATGGTAATACTTTAGAACAAAAGGGGTTAATGTGTCCATGGGTTAATGTGGACATGGTTAATGTGGCCATGGTTAATGGGGACATGGTTAATGTGGCCATGGTTAATGTGGACACGGGTTAATATGGCCACGGGTTAATGTGGCCATGGTTTAATGTGGCCATGATTTAATGTGGACAGGGTTTAATGTCGCCATGAATTAATGTCGCCCTGGGTTAATGTGGCCATGAGTTTATGTGGACATGGGTTTATGTGTCCATCGGGTTAATCTGGCCTTGGGTTAATGTGGCCTTGGGTTAATGTGGCCATGGGTTTATGTGGACAGGGTTAATCTGGACATGGTTTGATGTGGCCATGGGTTAATATGTCCATGGGTTAAAACATAAATCATGGTAACACATTAAAAGATATTGTAACACTTAAAAAAAAAAAATGGTTTAATGTGGCCATGGTTTAATTTAATGTGGACATGATTTAATATGGCCATGGGTTAATGTGGCCATGGGCTAATATGTCCATTGGTTAAAACATAAAGGGAAAATTGTAAAAATGCCCTTGTATTTCTTTATAATTATCAAAATGCCCCTATATTTTTGGGATTTGTTGAAATGCTCTTGCTATGAAATCATCATTCGCTGAGCCACCAGAACACCAAAAATGCATATGAAATCATCCATCGCTGAGCCACCAGAACACCAAAAATGCATATGCGTTGTACTAGAACCTCCTCCTGGATCTGGCAGTTTATAAATCCAAGCCTAAGATACATTTCAGCCCACCACGTGATGGAAGTAAGTCCGATGGATTGTTGAGTTGTTTGAACGCATATGCATAGACATAGCAGATTCAAAGAACAAGAAATTATATGAAGCCAACAATGTGCCAATTTACACAGTTTATGAGCTTGGAATTGGAACCCAAAAATTAAGTTACGACTCAACCTGCGCTCTTCTCCTTGCAACTACTTCACAGAAATCCCAAGATACGATCTTCTCTTCCAAATCGATCTACTCCATCAGTGTCTCTTCTGTCTTCGTTGCCCCAAAATCGGATGTGTTCAATCGGCAAGGTATGCACTGCTAGAACTGGTATTTGTCTTCAAAAATCGTCTGTTGAGATATTGCCGAATCACCTTCAGAACTGCCGAATTAGCTTCAGATACTGTCGAATTCATTTCTACTTTACCGGATTAACTTCGTTCACTTCTACTCTGACGAATTAGTTTCAGGTAAAACTGGACAAATTTTGTTGGCACAAATAGACAAATTGGGCATCAATTCGGCATCATTGTAGTGGTATAATCATCCTAGTATATGAATTAGGGGCATTTCAACAAATATAAAAAATACAAGGGCGTTTTCACAATTATAAGAAAATATAGGGGTATTTTTAGAAATTTCCCAAACATAAATCACGGGAACACTTTAAAAAATATGGTAACACTTTAAGAAAAAAATGGTTTAATGTGGCCATGGTTTAATTTAATGTGGACATGGTTTAATATTTTTTTTTGAAGGACGAAAGCCAAAAAGTTTATTATTCAGAGAAAAAGTACAAAATTTACATGTCTCATCTAACTGTATAAGCTTAAAAAGATGCCACAGGAGCACGAGCCTGGAGCACAATGTACTTATTCTAGAATGGAAGACTAACGATAAGAATCAATTCGAAGATACTGAATCCAGATGCGTTCCATCAATTCTGATTCAAGGTAGGAACACTCGGGACATGGTTTAATATGGCCATGGATTAATATGGCCATAGGTTTATGTGTCCATGGTTAATGTGTCCATGGGTTAATATGTCCATAGGTTAAAACATAAATCATGGTGCACTTTAAAAAATATAGTAATACTTTAAAAAAATAGTTTAATGTGGCCATAGTTTAATGTGGACATGGTTTAATGTGGCCATGGGTTAATGTGGACATGGTTAATGTGGCCATGGGTTAATGTGGACGTGGGTGAATGTGGCCATAGGTTAATGTGGCCACAGGTTATAGGGGTCAGTGTGGCCATGGCCATAGGTTAATTTGGCCATGGCTTAATGTGACCAGAGGTAACACTTAAAAAGAAATGGTAACACTTTAGAAATTCAAATCCTGTAACCTCTTTGGGACCACCTTTTGGCCATCAAGAACCTAAGATAGATAGATAGATAGATAGTATTTTAACGTCACGCCACTAGGCAGCATCCAACTGGACATGTGAAATATTGGAAAAATGATTAGGATGCACATGGACATACCAAACTAGCGCCTTCTGCTAGAACTAGTCTCAGTGCAACTTTTGGTACTAAAAGCCATGATGGTCTTTCCCAAAATAGCACCCATCACATTGCATAGTTCACCCATACGGACTGGATATGGAGCTGTGGCATTTAGTACACCTGATAAAACAATTGTTTTAGAAAAATTACTTGGTAAATTACTTGGCAAAAAATTGATTCAATATGATCACCGATGTCTTAAAAAGCCACGTTCAATAAACTATCTACTCATCTGGCATATTTATATCCTCAACTATATTCACTTTATACGCAAACAAACGAAGAGATGAAAATATTTCAGAAAGCTAAGAAAGTGCATATGCCTGGTCACAATAAGTGATGTGATCAGGCCACAAAAAGATCAGGATAACCATTCATCCCGATAGGTGTCCACTATGATAGATATTAAAGCCAGTCAGAGCCACACTATGCAAATGAACCAAGAGATTAGCTGGTAATGCATCCATATGGGCTTTATGACATAACTATGTCTGTCATGAGGACAACAATTGCAAGTTCTTAATAATTGCTTCTTTTAGCATCTTGCCTTTCAAAAGAAAACATATGCAGGCGAGAAGAATGTCTGCCCTAGGACATGTTTACCAATCAGTTCCGAGGAACATAAATCAAGTATAGTATCATCCATATAGTGCCCAATAAATTTGGACAGATCTAATCCGTAGTAGCTTAATACTGTGCATTAGTGGCTCAGTTAATGGGCTTCTAAATATATAGTTCTTGACCGGAAGTTCAAGCATGCAACATTTTGTAACAACTTCAAGACACTAACAATGGACATTATTAAGAAGAGTGGACTCTAAGAGTTACATGTTTGTCCTACTCGAACTCTAAACTTTTGAGAAATCTGAATCTGAAATCTCATGATAGCTTACCTGCCTTAAGAATTTGTTCCATTCTTCACATTTCTCCAGCCTCATGGTCATCTCTTGTGATTTTGTCTCTAATGCTTTCTCTACAGCTTCTGATATACAGGCTCCCGTTTTATCTTCAATATCTGCAAGCAATGACTCATAATAATGATGGAGAATGGCCATGTTGAGCTGCATGTAGGTTTACTATTAGTAGGAAACAAAGAGAGAAAATGGAAGGCAAACAACACTACCATGCTTTGACTCTCAAGTTGAGTTGTCAACAGGTAATTATATTCATAATCCAGTTGCACAAACATAAGAACACTTAATTCATAGACTATAACTGAACATGCTTGCTTAGGCTTGTTCACTTACAGCTTCTAACTTACTCCTGAAAACAGCCTGAGCAACATCAGTGCCATGAGTAAACTCACAGCTGCTACCACCATCATTGCAGGAACTATCAAGTTCTACAAACTTTCCATCGCTCTTTGACTTGATAAGACGATGCATATACTTATCACCCACATAGTCCCGAACCTGCTGACTGCCTAGCTCGAGAGAATAACAATGTGTTGTTTCTTGCCAGTGCTTGAAAGCATAAAATTCCTGATATCTATAACAAACGAAGTCATTAGACATAGACTATGTCCATTCCATTAGAATAGACCTCAACTCTGCATTCTGCAATAATGCTTGTGCTGTAGCATAAATGAACAGGTATCCTCACAGATACAGACTATTCCCAATAGCAGCGAAATTTGCATCAGATCAGAAACTCTACAAATTACTTTATTCTTTTCCATCCATCATCAGAGAATTTGTCTAGAAAATGGAAGTGTTCTAAAAGTGCAAAAAGTACCGAAAAGTATACGGGGGCAAAGAATCTTAGCAACAATGAAACAATGAACAGCCATTATAACATAATCAAGCCAGAA
The DNA here is from genome assembly GCA_021234155.1 of Isoetes taiwanensis. Lineage (NCBI taxonomy): Eukaryota > Viridiplantae > Streptophyta > Lycopodiopsida > Isoetales > Isoetaceae > Isoetes > Isoetes taiwanensis. Next base: position 2,668,067 of record JAJEKV010000082.1, on the reverse strand, counting down.
CAATTAATGAATTCTAAAGTTGCTGCTAACTTCATCTAATATTAAAATTTTTAAATACCTTCCACAACCAAGAAATCCACATATTAGACAAATCAAAAGATTCTCCGATGTTGAACATGCAGAGCAGGTATACGTCTCAGACATGGTACAATGCCTGCAGGCCTGTCATCCAAGACAAATTAATTACGCAGGTATATGATTAAGGCCTAGTTAAAGCCTAAGTTTCTCTACAAGGAGAGTAGTATCCTAGATGCATATTGGCTTTCTTACAACAGTCACCCAATTTGCAGGAGGAAAAACTAAAAAATGTTCAAAGCCTGTGTGTTACATCATTCACAAACCCAACCACAAAAGAAACAATAATGAAAGCGGAAGTTTACATTAATGAAAGACAAAGAATCAGAAGTTGGACTGTGAGGAAACAATCATCCTCAATTTCCCAATAAATATATACTTCACATACTCTTTGTAATTGCATGTCAATGCCCACATTTGATCTATCATCCAGCAGTACAGCAGTTGGCAGGCCATCAGGGAGATATTGTTGAGCATGTATACGAAAGGATCGCGCAAACGGACCTTTGCCATTCGAACCCAGCCCTAGATCAATCTAGTCCGATCAGCCGGTTAGCCTGTTTGCACAGCATCTACCCAGCAACAGTGGCGACCGCCAGCTTACACCAACAACAAGTTTGGAGCAGTTTTCGGTATATTCTAGGTATATTTCAGCATATACTTAGAATATATCGAAAACCCACATGAGCAAGGGTTTGCCCCCCTAGTGGCAACCCAAAAATATGAGTGCCAGTTCAACATCTCTCTTAGTGCATCTCTTTCTTGAAGCACACCCCACACACATGAGCTAACACCACAATTCCCGTTACTTCAACTCTGATGTCAAACTAACAACAATTTACAATAGAAAAACCTCACATTAAAATGAGTCAAGGCAGTGACATAGCACGGACCTGTACCATTCAACTCCAACAGCACTAAACATGACCTCCATCTTGCATCCATGACAAGCCCACCGAAAGTCGGCATATTGCTAGTCACAACATAAAATCCCTACAATGGCAGGCAATCATTGAGAAAAGCAACAAATGATACTAGATCTTGTTAACTCAGGTGAATTCAGGAAGACAAAAGGAAAATCAATGAGACACTAAGATGGAGGACTTCAATTCATAATGGAAGAACTTAATAACAATACGAGGATCAATTGATCCTCATAGTGGCTTCAAAAAGAGCCAGAAAGGTATTGAAAACATGGAAATAAAGAAACTTTATGCTTACAAAGTAGCCCCAGAAAAAAAAAACGTTTAGAAATAAGCACAGAAGCTAAGCTTTAAGACAAAGCATAAACCAATTGATTTGCTTTGTGCATATAACAGAAACTGGAGCTCCCCAAAAACTATCCTATATCCTATGTGGCAAAAGGCAATCGTGAAATTACAATGCAAAACTACAATCTGCAGGGCAGTTAGGAAGCTATGCATGAGTGAAACCGGAAATATAGAAACCCCAAAAGACACGCCCCAACTCCTTCATAACATCTAGGACATTCGTACCAAAACATTGTATAATTTTCATCGCTTCAGAGTTTACTAATCATCAACTGGAGGCAATCAGAATCACCAAAGTGTGCTCCCATGAATATACTCTTGTTTGAAGCTTTTCTGCATCAGACATTTCTAAGATCTCAAAATGATGCAGAAGCTCTTTGGTTGAACTACAAACACATGCCAAGTCCCCTTTGTACTTGAGAGCAAAAGGTACACACTTTTCATGTTCAGTTGTGTGAAGAAAATTTACATGTTTTCGCACCCCAAATACACTGTAACTGATCTGCAAATTTGTTGGCCCTCTTAGGCTATTCACCTTCTTCTAAGCCTGCATTTCATTCCCAAATTTAGGCTTAGCACAACTCATTATACGCTTGACTGAAGGAAAGTGCATTATATCTAAAAGGCCGAAAGTTCTGAAGCAAAGATGCAATGCAACCAACATTGTTGTAGAGCCATGAACAAACCTGTTAAGAAGCTGGACCAAATAGAAATCTTCGCAAGCAAATCACAAATGGCCCAGTTCAACGCCACCTAAATCGTTATCACCAACTGTTCTAGTCTGACAAAATCATAGTCAAATCATTCAATTCCTTTTTATTCAATGAAAGATAAATCAGCGCTCAACATACCCAGCATACAAGAATTTACAGTTGAAAACCAGAATGATAAACTTGCACAGTTGCAAGGGCCTTGTGAAAAGCATTGCATTCATTCCATGAAGAGTGCACTTCAAATCATTCTAATTTTTGTAGAAATACCATGATGCCTTATCCAGAGGCAGATTTACAAGGCCAATCTTTTCTACGATCATTTGTGTATTTAAAGATTGACCCAAGTGTTTCAGAAATAGCGATCCTTTCTAGCATTCTGCATCTTTGTTTGGCATCACATTGGCGTTAAAAGAACATAAAACTGAACACCATAGCACTGAGGCATCCGTCACAAAACAAAAATGCTAGTCGCATAAAACATCGACTCGTGGAAAGACACCAACTGATATAATAGAGACTATAGACCTAGAACTTCAAAACATAGATTGGATGTTATGCCCGACCTCTCGACCAAATCTATTACCCTTAAAGCCCATATCCAACTGCTCATGGTCTGCATCCTCTATGTTCTGTATCAAGAACAATCGATGCCAAAGTCATGAAAGAATCAGATAGATGCACATAATTCATCATACCACTACAATCAAGGTCGGGATTCAACAGTACTGGAAAAGTACGATGAAGGAAAAGATTCTAGAGAAAAACCTGGAATTTTTTGTTGGTAGCAGAGGATCCTAGATTGCCTATATATCCCTGAATAAGTAACTCTGAAGATCCTGCTAAATCCAACTGCTGCAATCGACTAGTATTAGTCCTGCTTGTGAGCCTCCTTGCTCTATGCACCACACGAAATAAGTAAACATGGATCTCCGATGGGTCGAAAATATTTGTACGAATTTAGCATGCAGGTCCACTGAGTACAGTAGTTGCCAAATATGCACCATATCAGAATCTAAGAATTCCACAGGCAGCATATGCACTTGCAAAAAGTGTTAAGGTATGTGATTATTTCTCATCCTTTTTATCAGAAACAAAAGAGGATGTGGAGTAGAACTTACAGATTATAATGAATGATCTGACTAAAGAGAAGCAAGAGGTACAACAAGTAAATGTAGAGAGCAGCTTACATGAAAGACCAACATCTGCAACTGCAACTAGCGTTGGAGCCGATGAGATGATTAACGAGCCTAGCCGAATCACCATGAAAAATATGGTCCTTCCCGCTCTTCTCAGACTCTCAAGGGTTCCTCGTTCGGAGCCCGCCCATATTTCCCCTGTAGATATGGATCCGACCTTTATAAACTGGCCGAAAACTATGAATCAGATTTTCTTCAAGAAAATGCAGCACCACCTAGCCGGCATCATGAATCCATAGCTTCAGGCATATTGAGGCGTATTGTTAGGAAGGAAAATCTTCGGTCTGCCCTGCCAGTTACTCGGTTGGAACATCCCGTATCCAGAACGCAGGTGACCGATAGTTTACATGGAATAGTAGGTTTGGAGCAGTCATCAGCATATCTTAGATATATTCTAGCATATACCTAGGATATATCATAAACCCACATGACCGAGGGTTTGCCCCCCTAGGGGCAACCCAAAAAATATGAGTGCCAATTCAACATCTCTCTTAGTGCATCACTCTCTTGAAGCACACCCCACACACATGAGCCGACATCACAATTCCCATTACTTCAACTCTGATGAATTCCCATTACTTCAACTCTGATGTCAAACTAACGACAAAAACCCTCACACTAAAATGAGTCAAGACAGTGACATATTGCACGGATATCCTATACCATTCAACTCCAACAGCACTAAACCATTTTTTTTGAAAAAAAGTTTATATAATACCTCATACCAAGATCTTCTTAACCATGCAATTCAATTGACAAAATTATTTTATTTTTGACCCTTTCTTTGGCAATGGATCTTAACTGGTTTACTATTTGGCTTCATAGCTACAAAAAATAGACGTGCTGAACATAGCATAACTAGAGATCTACAATGTCATCACAAAAATTGAATGGGCAATGTGCTCCCCTACTGAACTAGTGATGCTCCCTACTGAACTAGTGATTTCATGTCAAACCTATGCATGGATAGAGAATGATAATTCTCACTTTCCAGGATACATCAAGGTGAAGGTTCACTGTTGTTACACAAAACAATCCAAGACTTTGAACACAGTAACACTTCTTCAAGAGACTTTATAAGGTAGTTGCCGACAAGAGGCCATCATCTTCTAGGCTAGAAAATAGGGAGGAATACACTAAATTAAGTAGTAGCATCTTTGGCAAAGAAATAGAACTATGCAATCTTCAAAGGACAAAGCAGAGAGCTAAAAGTTTGACAACAATTAGTATCAAAGCAGCTGAAATATCTTTCAAATAGTATTGTCACTGCTCCACCATTTTCAAACTAAATGATGGACTCTTTACAACATTTTATCCATACTACTTAAAATTTACAAGTGAAAGAAGAGAACAGCAGTCACAATCTTCTTATTCTATGCCACCATAAGCATTCCTTACCATACAAATAATCTGCAACCTTATTGCATTGTTTCCTTCTACTTTTGAGTCCAATAATTCAATCTAAATAAAAAAGTGTGACAATTTTCCTAAGCTCTTTGGCTTCTCTGCAAGTCTCCTTTAGAAGCTTACTGTCATGGAAATCAAAGCATATAACCTGTTGGACGTGGAATAAAATGTCCATGTTGCAAAGCCTATAACATTAAACACAGTAATCAGTAAAGAAGTCAGCAGCATCGGAGGCTAACAGAAAATCGTAAGTTGTTGCACCTGCTTGCTTCAAGCAAAGGAAGATGGTCATCGTGAGGCTTTTCAATAAGATGCTTCACTTGTCAAATATGTGAATAAGAACGATGACACATGACGGCAAAGACATAGGCCAGACATTGATGAGCCACTGTGCTCCAATAAACTAGAACATTGCATTTTAGTAGTTTTCCCTACAGTATATTCAAGAACCTACATGAACGTGTAAAATAGCCTAACTGCTTGCAGAACTTTGTTGGCTCAAGTATAAATTCGCAACGCCACAACTTTTTGAAAAGAAAACTCATCTAGACCCAAGGTTTATCCCATGTTCATGCACCTCAACCAAGCATCTCCAGACCATTTCCATATCGATCTCAAAGAAACTAATTCCTGTCCCCTAACCAATAAAAAGAAACTTTTTCCAAGAAAATTAATTGAGAAAGGGAACTCATCTGAACTTAAAGGAACCAAGTTTTATCCCATGTTCCTACACCTCAACCAAACATCTCCAGACTATTCCTATATACGTCGCCGTGGGACCTAATTCCTAATCCGCGCAACCAATAAAAAGACACTATTTCCCCACGAAAATCAAGTGATTTTTGCTCATACTAGAGTGTTCACACCATGCAACATTTTTCTGGGTTAGTTATCTAATTTCAATTTTCAGCATTTAAGGCCTGTAAACTAATGCCTAAATAGATAATGATTCTAGATCTAGTTCAATTACCAGGAAGCACAAGCAGAAGCAACACAATTCAATATTCATTCCATCAGAACTTCAAGTTATTAGCTTTTACCTTTGAAAGCAATTCTTAACTTTCTGGAGATTGCCTCTTTAGACTTTGAGGAAGAATTACTGTCAGCAAGTCCGGTCTTTCTGCTCCCAAAGCTCCACGAATAACAGCAGCATTTGTCCCAGATGCCCCAGATGTAAACATATGGTTTTTCTAAGCCAATGAGACACAAAAACTTAATATTGGCAAACTAAATTTTGTATGAAGGCATAGTTGACCGAGATATATCCTCACCATTATAACCATTGCATAACTAAGAATCTCAATTAGCTGTTGATGCATGCACCCCATATTTCTTGTTCCAAAAAATCCTATAGCCCTGGGCCCTTGCTTTTGAATTGCAAGAAGTTCCTGTAAAGTTATCTCTTGTCAGACAATGCATCCAACTGAAATTATGCATAAGCTATGTTGGAATACAGACATGGCACTTTAATCAACTGAACATCATAGAGATTCTTTTCTTTTAACCAAACCAGATTTCCTGATTGCATGGAAGTTGGAACATAGGCGCAACATCCAATTGCTTTTTACTTCTCATGGTACGTGGGCAGTGGCTGTACCACCTACAACAGATCAGCTTTGCTTCCGCATTTAGCATGCATGTCTACACGACTAGTTCCCACTGCTATATCCAATTTAAGACCAGTTTCAATAATCTGTTTATGGACTGATCTTCCATGTTCTATGGCATATACACTACTACAAGCTTTTAGGATGCTTGAAAAGGTAAACTTGGCTTTATGCCCTCCCCCTGCATCCTCTCAAAACAGCACAATGCAGCATACCCTTCTCCATATTCTGCATACCCTGCAATCATTGCTTCAGTCAACATCTCTATCAGTCAATCTGTCAAAAACCCTCCGTGCTTCATCTAAGCTTCCACATTTTGCATACATATCTACAAGAGTACTTCCCACCATGATATTATCTCGGAAGCCACTTTCCATGATCTGTTTATGAATACATCTACCCTGCTCAATGGCACCAATTTTGTTGCATGCTTTCAAGCTGCTCAAGAATGTGACCTTGGTAGGTAATGTGCCCTTGCACCGCATGTCCTCAAAACACTGTAGCGCACATAGGCCTTCGCCATGCTCAGCATACCCTGTGATCAGAGTGCCCCAATGTAACTACATTTGTATCAGACAATTTCTCAAAGACTTGGCATGCTTCGTCCAAGCTTCCAGAATTAGCATACATGTAAACAAGAGTATTCCCCACAATAATGTCAAGCAGAAAGCATCTTTCAATTACCTGCTTATGAATCCTTCTGCCTTCTGCTTTGGCATCCATGAAACAACATGCTTTTAAGATGCTGGGATACTTCCATTCTGAGCATATTCTGCAATCACAACACTCCATGTCACCACATTCCTATCCGGCAGTTGAAAATGTCATGAGACTCCTCTAAGCTCCTAAATTTGGCATACATACTAACAAGTATATTGCCCACTGCAATATGAGTTTGCATTCCACGTTCGATAATTTTTTCATGGACGAGCCTTCCTTGTATATATTATATTATATTATCGTGCGGCCCAGATGGCTTGGGAGTTTGTGTATAGACTATATGTAAGCGATCCTACGGTCCAGGTTGATTCGATCCTGATCGTCGGTCCGAGATCCTACGGCTCACGTTGGTTTGGGACACATCCTACGGTGCACATGGCTTGGGAATTATATGTAATCGATCTAACGGCCCAGGTTGCTCTTGATCCTGATCGTCGATCCGAGATCCTACGGCTCAGGTGGCTTGGCACACATCCTACGGTCCAAATGGCTTTGGGAATTATATGTAATAGATCCTACAGCTCATATTACGTTTATATGGTGAGATCTTGATCGTTGATCGAGTCTAAGATCCTAAGGCTCATGTTGAATGCTCGTCCCTTAAGGAAAGGCTTTTAAAATTTTTTATGTTATTGGGGGGATTCGAACCCTGGCACTCAACCCCCCAAACCCCCCATTCTAACCACTAGACCAAGCATTAGTTCTATGAACACTTTATGTTTCAAATATACTTAAGGGTGATGTTCTAATTAAGATAAAACAGAATATAACATTCTAGATAGTTCAAGAATGGGAATCTTCGGAGTTCTATGATGTTTTGAAAGTTTCAGAATGTTCCAGAAAGTTCTAGAAATTTCTAGAATGTAAGGGAATCGAGGAGAATTAAAGGGAATATAAGGAAATCTCATAAATTGTAAGAGAATGTAGGAAAATATTTACAACTCTGACGAAATTGCTTAAAATCTAGTTGAATCTAAGGGGATCTTCATAATATTTAAGGGAATCTAAGAAAATCTTGATGATATCTTAGAGTTTTTTTTTAAATTTTCCAAAGAGCCACAATAGAATGTTCTAAAATGTTTCATAATAAAGGTGTACAATATAAATGTTGAAAAACCAGATGGGGATGATGATTGACAGGTCATACCACCCCTCTAACTTTCAGATTCGCTATGAATGGTGATTGGCCAGTCATGTATTACAAAACTAGACCCACTTACCTGGATTGGTTGCCTGCTGGTGGAATAAAGATGTGGAAAGAAAAAGAGGACGGGAAGCCCATGATGCCAATTGGATATCCTAGGCTGCTTCCTCCCAAGAAATCGGTGAAGGATCTTGGCCCCGCAGCAAAACAATCCACAAGCATATATTGCATTGGGTTGCTTGTTCAACGTCTAACAAAGGTGCTCCGAAACGCCAACTACTTTTCGCACATTTCACGCCCGCGATTGAATATTGGATGAAACTCCCGCAAGAACTTCGGGAACATCGCCAGTGGACGGCTGCACTTATAATGACTTCGGCCCATGTACTAGGCAAGCACAAGCTCCACCTCATGTAGTCAGTGGTGGAGCCAATTGTTACTATCACTCCTCCTTACGCCGCCCCCGAAGGACAAACCTGTACCGGAATTCAACCCATACAAAGATTTGAAGAAAGGTATGTTTATTATGGCACGCCCTGATGATGTGTTGTGCCCAACTTGGGTGGGCCTAGCTACTGAGGACCCACAAATGGATGATAAGAAGGAGAACTTTGAGACTATTCTCGTGACTTGGTGGGAGCCAATCCCAAAGAGGAACTGAAGTCTACCCAGCTAATTATGCCAATTGCTGGAAGAAGAGATGGAGGCCAACGACTGCAAGTGACCGCATAGAAGTGGAGACTATCGACTACGCTTGGGAGCCATCAAACAAGAAGAAGATACCTAATACTATTAAGATACCCGTGCATGCTGCTGAGGCATATGCAGCACTCGCAGGGGATGTCAACTAGTGTATGAAAATGAGTCATTCATCCAAGTGTACTAAAAAATGGTCCATAAATTCAGGTATTGTCCATAATTAATGAAATTGTGCTTGATTGGGCAAAAAAAAAAACCCTCCCTTACACTCACATGATTTCTACAGTTTTTTCTAAGCGCACCCCCCGGGATTTAGACCCTTTCTCTTTCTAAAGAGTGTCTAAGTTCTAAAGATCATCTAAACCAAAGTCCACATAGTAAATTGTCAGAGAGTTTTTTTATTCAATTCAAACTCATCTTAAAGCAACTCTTGCAAAAGCAGGGAAGGAACCTCCCAACTACAACCCCCTTACACCAACCACTGAAGGCGAGAATCACTTATGCTCCAAGGTAGGTCTAACATAGCAGGTGAACTTCTATTAGAGGTTGTCATAGAGTCTATTCCCCTACACAAAATGGACAACACGGGCAAGACTCTTAGGCATATACTAAGGAAGGCAGGGGCGAAAGCAGATGCAGTATGCTGGCAAGACAGGCCTGTGGCTACCATTTAAACCTCAAACAATCCCCCCCTTTATCCGAAAAAGCCTTTTAAGCAAATGCATGCAAAGGTTGAAGACCTTACAACTCAGCTAGCATGCCTACTGAGCAAACAGAGTCTTTTGCACCCACATTATTGACCAAGCAGCTAGACATGAATGCAGCTGTTTGATGATTGCTTTCAGTTTGCATTATCTGAACATTGTCAGATTAGATTGGAAATTGCTGAATTATGGACAGATCTAACCACAACATCGAAAAGACTGGATACTATGGTCCAAGATTAGTAAAAACTTTGAGCAGGGGATTAGGGGGACCATAGCAAAATTCCGTATAGAGATTGTGGAGATGGCCACCAAGATTCAATAACCTTTGCAGGCCAGAATCAGCGCTCTGGATATGGGAAATTCTGCTCGAGACACTGACACAACCTCTAGGCTTCGGATGGTAGAAGAAGGTTCCTCCCCTGGAGACCATGATGTGCGAGAATTGCAAGACACTCACTTTGCAAGGAAAGGGGTTACGTGCCGAACAGTTGCGTTATTGCGTGCAAGACGTGTAGAAGCAGATAGCAAGGCACCAAGAACTAAGCTCTTAGCTTCAAGCATTGAAAGCAAGTGTACATATTGCAGCCCCGTCCAAGTCGAGAGCTATCTCGAAAGGCAAGTTCAATAATGCCAAGCCGCTAATAGTAACGTAAAAGTGAGGCCAATAGGCTCTAGCTCAAACAAACAAGAGCCCCCGGAACCCACCCACCCCACTGCACCCTCTAATACATTCGCCCATCGAAAGGTGGGATATTGGCGAAGCACTCAAGGAGCAAATGTAATCGAGAAGCACGGTCATAATATGGTGGTCCGAGGAGGAACACAAAGTAATCCACATTTATGCCTTCAGCTTTCAACCCCCTTCCACACACGACAACATCAAATGCGAATGCCACACGATGAGTGCACTACATATCTATCTATCTATCTATCTATCTACTCTACATATGTTCTTATGTTTGTCGCGCTTTATCCGGACCGGGTCCGCTCGAGATCCGGCGGCTCACGCGGGCTTTGGGACGATCCTACGCCCGATGGCCCGGAGTTTATATATAATTCGCATATAGACGCGATCCTACGGTCCCGTTGATCTGATCCTGATCGCCGTCCGAGATCCTACTACTCACGTTGCTTTGGGAATCTATCTATACTCTATATATATATTATATTATATCTAACATATATATGTTCTTATGTTTGTCCTCTTGAATCCGACCGTTGATCCGAGATCCTACGGCTCACGTGGCTTTGGGACGTATCGTGCGGCCCAGATGGCTTGGGAGTTTGTGTATAGACTATATGTGCGATCCTACGGTCCCAGGTTGATTCGATCCTGATCGTCGTTCCGAGATCCTACGGCTCACGTTGGTTTGGGACACATCCTATGGTGCACATGGCTTGGGAATTATATGTAATCGATCTAACGGCCCAGGTTGCTCTTGATCCTGATCGTCGATCCGAGATCCTACGGCTCAGGTGGCTTGGCACACATCCTACGGTCCAAATGGCTTTGGGAATTATATGTAATAGATCCTACAGCTCATATTACGTTTATATGGTGAGATCTTGATCGTTGATCGAGTCTAAGATCCTAAGGCTCATGTTGAATGCTCGTCCCTTAAGGAAAGGCTTTTAAAATTTTTTATGTTATTGGGGGGATTCGAACCCTAGCCCTCAACCCCCCAAACCCCCCATTCTAACCACTAGACCAAGCATTAGTTCTATGAACACTTTATGTTTCAAATATACTTAAGGGTGATGTTCTAATTAAGATAAAACAGAATATAACATTCTAGATAGTTCAAGAATGGGAATCTTCGGAGTTCTATGATGTTTTGAAAGTTTCGAATGTTCCGTAAAAGTTCTAGAAATTTCTAGAATGTAAGGGAATCGAGGAGAATTAAAGGGAATATAAGGAAATCTCATAAATTGTAAGAGAATGTAGGAAAATATTTACAACTCTGACGAAATTGCTTAAAATCTAGTTGAATCTAAGGGGATCTTCATAATATTTAAGGGAATCTAAGAAAATCTTGATGATATCTTAGAGTTTTTTTTTAAATTTTCCAAAGAGCCACAATAGAATGTTCTAAAATGTTTCATAATAAAGGTGTACAATATAAATGTTGAAAAAAAAATGTTCTAGATGCTCAGGGCAAGCGTCTCAGTCTAAAAATAGAAAGTGTTTTAGAAATGTTGCACAGATCCAAAATAGATTATTTTGGAAGGTTCTAAATGCTCATGGGTAAGCACCTCAATCAAATAGAAAATTCCAAGAGAATCTAGGGGAATCTTCATGAATGCTAAATATAGTACATAGAATGTTGAAGAATATAGAGGAATCACAAGAGAATCTCAGTAGAATCGTTGGTTACCTAGAGCATGACAGGGCCTTGCATCGTAAGAACATGCTAAAACTAGAACAATGTGCCGTAGGACTCATTAAATTTCTTGTATATATATATATTATATTATATATATATTTATTTATATATTTTATTTTATTTTTTTATCTATCTAACATATATATATATATAACATATATATATACAAGAAATTTAATACGTCCTACGGTGCATGTTCGAGTTTTAGAATGTTCATATGCTGCAAGTTCTTGTCGTGCCCTACATTCTAAAAGAATCTCTTGAGAATACTCTAAATTCATAGATTCTCTAAGATTCTACCAAGGTTCTCTTGGAGGTTTCGTGAGCATTCCTTTAAATTTTATAAGATTCCCTCTAAATTCCAGATTTCTCTAGATTCTCCAAGATTCTATGAAGATCTCCTTAGATCCCTTTAGATTTTATGAGATTGCCCTAGGTTCCCTTACATTACATGAGATTCAAAGAGATTCTGTAAAGATTTCCTTAGATACTCTAAGATTTCATCAACATTTGCTTAGATTCCCTTAGATTTTATGAAGATTCCTTTAGATCCCCCAGATTTTAAGAGATTCCCTTACGCTTGTAAATATTTTCCTAGATTCTCTTACATTTTATAAGATTTTCTTACATTATATTAGATTCCTCTGGATTCCTTTAGATTCTAGAACTTTTTAGGACATTCTAAGATTTTCTGAAACATTCTAAGACTTTCAAAATATTCTAGAACTTTCTGGAAGTATTTCCCTAGATTTCCTTACATTCACATAGATTCCCCTACATTCTAGAACATTCTAAAACTTATTAGAACAATTTGGAACTTTCTGGAAGAATTTTCCTAGATCCCCCTAGATTCTCTTACATTTTATAAGATTTTCTTATATTCTATTAGATTCTCTTGGATTCCTTTACATTCTAGAACTTTTTAGAACATTCTAAGACTTTCCGAAACATTCTAAGACTTTCAAAATATAATTCTAGAACTTTCTGGAAGTATTTCCCTAGATTTCCTTACATTCCCATAGATTCCCCTATATTCTAGAACATTCTAAAACTTATTAGAACAATTTGGAACTTTCTGGAAGAATTTTTTTAGATCCGCCTAGATTCTCTTATGTTCTAGAACTTTCTAGAAGATTCTAGAACTTTCTAGAGCCTTCCAGAACATTCTAGAACTTTCTTGAACTAGCTAGAATGTTATAGTCTATTTTATCTTAATGGGAACATTACCCTTAAGTATATTTGAAACATAAATTATTCATGGAATTAATGCTTGGTCTAGTGGTTAGAGTGGGGGGTTTGGGGGGTTGAGGACCAAGGTTCGAATCCCTCCAATAACATAAAAAATTTTAAAAGCCTTTCCTTAAGGGACGAGCATTCAACATGAGCCTTAGGATCTTAGACTCGATCAACGATCAAGATCTCACCATATAAAAGCAATTTGAGCCATAGGATCTATTACATATAATTCCCAAAGCCGTGTGGACCGTAAGATACGTGCCAAGCAACATGAGCCATAGGATCTCGGATCGACGATCAGCATCAAGAGCAACCTGGGCCGTAGGATCGATTACATAGTGTCTATATACAAATTCTCGTGCCATCTGGGCCGTAGGATACGTCCCAAAGCCGCGTGAGCCGTAGAATCTCGGATCAACGGTCGAATTGAGCGCAACAAACATATATGCACCGTACCAAACATCCCAAAATCACGTGAGCCGTAGGATCTCGGATCAACGGTCAGATTGAGCGCGACAAACATATATGCACCGTACCAAACATCCCAAAGCCACGTGAGCCGTAGGATCTCGGATCAACGGTCGGATTGAGCGTTACAAACATAAGAACATATATATGTTATGATATATACAAGTTTTTGTACTATCGATGGGTTTATCAATCATGGCTGATGAACATCTGGGAATAAAGTTCGAGATTAAACAGATCAGTATGTAATGTTCGCGCCAATAATTAAGTTAGAAGAAGTGATAGGTAAGTAATAAAGTTTTATTTGTTCAAGTCGAATTCACGCATCAAAACCCACTGATTTAGTGTCATCATACGATTCGGTATCAGTATCTTTAGTGCACAATGGCAGTATGCATTTAGTCCAAAAACATGAATGTTTAAGCTCAATTCCTCGCATAATAGCTATTCGATGAAGCTCACCATTGTTTATTAGTACTTCTCGGTGAATAGTTGAGTTAAATTTGAATTAAACTCAAAGAGTCGCGTTTGACTTATTTAGCATGACGTAAAAATTGCTTAAAAGATGAATGTCTATAGAGTGTCAAGAATTAAGTTAGAAGAACATATAGTGGAAGTTGCGTCGGTTAACATTACCGTATATTTTGATGTGATACAATTTTGTAGTATTTCTCTTATCATATAGTCATCGGACTTCTAGCAGTCAGAAGTTCACCATTGTATATTAGAACTTCTTCATCCACAGAATAAGAATGATTCAATCTCGTGGGGAGTTGTATGTTGTAAGCTTGTTTTCTAGTCCATGATGGTTCTCCTTTTGGAAACTTAAAAGTTACTACAATTGATAATTCTGTTAGACTCCACATCATCATTTGAGACATTGTTGAATGGGACCATGTTTAGTGTATCTCCATCAAAATCCTCGCCAAATGAGGATTACACTAAGGGGTTTGTTGATATTGTGTTTCCTTCCTGAATGCTAACTTTAGATGCAATCAAAGAATGTTTGTCAATGGAAGGCAATCAGTTAGCAAAAATACTATCACCATTATAAAATTCCTGGAGAAGCGTTTACAAAGAAAGCTAAAAGTTAGTTGTTTGGGGAGGGAATCAATTTCTGCGGATTGAAAGAAATTATGTAGAAACACTTATAATCTATTAGCACGTTATTATGTATTTCTTGAACAATAGTCTATCAAGTCAACTAGTCATTTGTGATAGAAATTCCTATATGAGGAATTTATGATAAAGTCTTAGCAAGGAGTTCTATAGACAGTGTATGAGGAATTTATGATAAAGATCTTAGTAATGAGCTCTATTTCTCTATATTAATGATCCTATGATCCTATGATCCTATGGGGTATAGATAAATAAGAAAGTCGAACTAAGTTTGAATAAAATTTTAGACATTCATCTTGAAGTCAGGATCCCATGCAAAAGTTTTGAAATGTGGAAAGTTTCCCAATTTTTGCCAAATGGTAAAATTTCATAACAAAATTAAATAACTACCTTCAAAACAATGCCTAACATAATGAAAAGCACTGGTGACCAAGTATCGACATGAGTTATTTGCGCGTACGAATTGAAGCTTTAATGTCTCTTTGAAGCTGAACTATATTATTATGCATCAAACCATTGCAAGCGCATTGTTGGGATGAACTTCTATGAACATGCCCATGTTGAAGTCGACTTATTTGGGCCAAAGCCATCCTATATATTGAAAACAGGAATCTTCATAGGATCTTAGAGAATCTAAAAGAATCTCAGGTAGGAAACTCTAAGGGAATCTTTGAATGTACAAAAATCTACATAGAATATTCCAGAATAAAAAGGAGGGAATCTCAAAAAAATCTTCTTTAATATAGAAAGATTTAAGACTAAAAGATTCTAAAAGAATCTACATAGATAGTTATATAGAATCTCTTGACAGTTTCACCATTGAAAATGATTTAAGGATTTGCAACACCATAATGCTTAATCTTCAATACCAAGATCAAACAAAGGGAAACAAATGTCCTCATTTTGTTCTTGCACATCAAGGCTCTGGGGATCTAAATGTAAAGTTCGAAACTTAGTTTCAGGTCCATTTTGAACCTGATTCATAATACCTCTACTTAATTTTTGGACTGCGTCAGCCTCCAATGCATCAAGATCTAAAACAATCCTCATTTTGCTCAGTCTCTGTCACGACGTTTATTTTGCTACTGTTCCCACCAGGCATGCTCCTCACTTGCAGTGTTTCCTCCAGGTTTGAGCATGCCATGTTAGCATGCATATCACTCTCGAATAAGTAATATACATCATACCGATGCATGGTATATAAACATAACAATACTTCTATCATTCCCAGAAACTGAAACTGTGAAAGCCCGGCAACTTAATTGAACTGCAACGTGGAAAGGCCAAACTTGAAATAACTAAAAGGCAAGTGCTCTAGTCCTCAACAAAATACCGTAGAATAAGACCGATGAAAAAAAATAGACAAATATTAAAATGATCTATTTTTTGTCTAGTAAACGATTCAAGCTCCATTAGCCATCCCAACATATCAAGGAATCCCCATGAAAACCCCTTCCAACCAACCACGGCCCCAACATGCCTTCCCTCCCTTTTTTAACAATATAAAAATTGCTCAATGCAATTTCCAGCCATTTTCCAAACTTATAGGCAAGATGGTATGAAAATTACACATCGTATGAGTGGCTTAATTTGGTTCCTAACTAACATAATTCTCAATGAATTAACTTGGGAGGTAATTAGTAGATTAACAATAGTTTGACGACTGCTCATAGAAAATCTCTTTCAACAGCATAACAATGTTAGGAATGATAATTTTATTAATTATAGAACATTTCTTCTTGATCACCTACTGGTGAGAAAACGTGTTGCTGCCAACAAATTCTGACATGACAAGCATTTGAATGTAGACAAAAATATTTCTAATGAGGCACTTTCCTGTCTGCAAACAATTACGAACATCCATAATGCTTGTAACAGAATCACGACTCATTCATTAAATGTGCACTTGTTTAATACTAAAACAGATCTCAGAACACTTGAGCAAAGCATTAAAATGTGCCTTCAGTGTAGAGATCAAGCTTGTCAATGCTTTGATCATACTAAGTTATAATGAATAAATAAACTGCTTCAAATAACAGGATGCTCACTGAAGTACAGTTATTCTAAAGTTTTAACTGATAGATACATGTTGGACATCAGCAGCAAACTTGTGGGCAAAACTTTTCACCTGCAAGTTTACCCGTCGGACTTCACCTGAGCTCTCAACGAATTGATGAACATTACCGTCAGTTGCACAAACAGGACCTTCTAACTTGACTGGCCTAGTGTGTACCTCAACTTCTAATTTACGAGTTGTAAATACCCTAACAATTGTACAACATTTGCAGCCTACTATGTCATTCTTAAAACGAATCAAAGAGATCCTCAACTCCTCTGGCAGCGATTCTTGGCTGCAAATCCACCTAAAAAGAAAGCCCTGGCAGTCCTGTAGTCTGGTAGCATCAAACAGAATGACCTTCCCAAATATGGGTGGCATATGATTTGCCAACAATAGAGCAACAGTGACAGAGAATAGAGCAAGAAAGAGAAACAACAACAGAGGAAACGGAATCACAAAATGGCAAAAACTAAAAACAAAGTAGGAGCAAATAGCAAATATACGAAACCTAGAAATTCTGGGTAAATGCAATGAGTTGCGCAAAGCACAAGCGCATTGCCATAACTAGGGATGCTAAATACAAAACCTGATGCAATAATACATCCAGTGGCCTCATCTTTTATGCAAAAGAATTACTCACCATACAATAAACTTTACTTGTATAGACTGTTGGAACGTCACTCTCGTGCTATTTGGATCACGGTAAAGAATTGAAACTCCATGCATGTTACCACATTCCTGTTCATATACTGATGCCTTCCTTTGCAAAAAAATAGATAAGGAATAAAAGATAAGCATACTCAAAGTATAGAAGTATGAACTGATAAAAGTACTAGACTGAAACTAATCGAATTCCTCCAGATGCAATCAACACAAGCATAGATTGTGGCCATCCTATGAAGCAGAATGAGTGCAAAATGCTAAGAGAATATGGATTCATGGCTGTAAATGCGGACCTTCCAATGGTATACCATCTTCAATCTTTTATAAAGGAACTGTCCTAATCGACCAGCTTCATACTCGCTGCAGCAACATATCATTGGTTGAAGAATTTTCCAAATAAGACAATCAATGTGATTGACTGCATTAAAGGAAAGATTGAATGCAATGTCTCAACAAATCTTGCACAATATACTGCGTCAACCATGCTAAACACACGAGGAAAAAAGCAGCGCCGCAAAAACTTCTGGAGAAATACAATTCCAAGATTGCGATGGCAGCATAGAATGCACAGTTGAAACCAAACCAATTCTGACCACCTGTTATTAGAGAATGTAGATATAAACATCAGAGAGAACATCAGGTCTACAATAAAAATAAAAAACATAAAATGAGCTCAGGCAACCTGGACCATGACCATCACTGGCAGCATCAGGGATGAGAGAGAAAGCATTGTAGAAGTGGGCTACAGCTGGAACATCAGGTGTACAATAAAAATAAAAAACTTAAAAATGAGGTCAGGCAACCTGGGCCATGACCATCACTGGCAGCATCACAGATGAGAGCGAAAGCACTGTAGAAGTGGGCTGGAGCTGGAACATGGACACGAAACCAACCATCCATTATTTAACAGCTCCACAGCAATAGTGGGCAATGCGATGTTTGTAGCTACTGTAGGCCATACATCACCTGGATTATATGGAGAGCATACACATCGAAATATCACAAGCATACAGATATCCCAACGAACACAAGCCTTGAGATAGCAGCATCTCCTTGCCGCTGGCCATCAACTTGAGACAAAGGGTGCTTTTGCACCAAGCTGAATCCGGCTTTGCAGCTCACAAAGTAAGCAGAATCCCCACATCTTGAAAGGAGATGCACTCCTACAACCCCTAAAATTCGTATATTTTGCAGCTAGGAACTAGTAGATTTATTCATTTTTGATACCTACCAGATATATTGGATACGCTAGCAACACAAATAAAAGTGTGAACCTGCAAGTGTCTGCAAGTGACCCAACATGTACAGCATCCAAAAGTCTTTGCATATGACATGGATGCATATCACATGAACACCTATAACAGAATAGTAGAAATTAGCTTCTTTAATCACCATATGCAGCATTCAAGCTCATACCTTTCATCAATGTCAAGTAATTCTAGACACCATCAAAGTTGAACTTCATATCTACTATATCTTCTGCAAGCCACACTTAGTATCAGATCTCAACCTTGTGATACTAAATCCTTCTTTACCTGCACAAGGATATATGCTATTCTGCAATATAATACAAAAATGGAAGACATCAGAACACTTGGCAAATAAGGCCTGAATGCGTAGATAATCTGCAAAAAACCAATAAATCGATTGTTCTTCTATAAAACCACTGCCTATCATTCCTCTAAGAAGACTATGAGAGCCATTTATCAAAAACTATTGTTCGTTGATTGCTTCTTCGGCTCGCCTCTAAACACAATAAATGGAATGCAGTACCAGAACAGGAAATGCAATGCAAGTCGATGTTGCAAGTTCCAATTTCGAAAACTGAATGCAAAGCTTTGCCATGGCGCCGGTTTAGCAGCTCCGCCATCACTGGAAAAATCAGAAAAGGGATCAAAACCGAGTTAAAGAGCCGCACTTTCTTTGCCATACCTCTGTTGAGCTTGCGCACTTTCTTTTCTGCCATAGTTCAAAAAGAAGATTTGGCAAAACCGACTTTCCAAAAGGTAATCCGCCACGGGCACTATAGCTCCTCCGAAAAACTGGATCTGCACTTCCAAAACAGAAAGATCCATTATGAAGCTCGAAAATCCCTGGAACTGGCTATGGCGGGAGTGCAGACGAAGAAACCGCCTTTCAGAAATAAAATATCGTTCTCTTTGACCTATTTGGCATATGCATTATGGTTTTTTTGGGTTGCCCCTAGGGGGGCAAACCCTCGTTTGTATGGGGTTGTGGCATATCCTGAGTATATGCTGGAATATACTCAGAATATGTTGATGACTGCTAAAAACCGATTATAGGCTGTAAATGCCAGGTAGCTTTTGTTGCTAAGCAGCCACTCACGAAACCGGCTAACCGGAGGGGCTCCTTTCCTCATCTTCTTGCTTGCTTGTAGCGTGGCATGCAAAAAATTTTGAGGAGGATATCCACGGTAAAGGAAAGGAAAAAGCTATAGAGGGAACAAGCCTTCGACCGTGTCTGGAGTCGCACAGGTGGGTCTAGCTGGCTTTGAAGCATAGCATTGACCTGGGTCGGGTTCTTCTGTGAATTTCGTGATGCCTGTTTAAATTTATTGCCTGTGCCTATCCTGCAGCGCCAAAGAGAAATTGATCCTGGTTGCAGGCCTTTGTAACTTTGAGATCAAGTAAATTCCTTTCCCTTCAAAGGTAATGCTTTTAGCAAATAACGCTCCTGCAAATTGATCGAGAAGAAAATGGTTGGAACATGCTGTCGGGATCAAAAAACTTGCTATTTTTTCTGTATTTAAGCTTCCAGCAATCTCATCGGCCATGCATGTTTGCGGCTTCCATATTTTGTCCTATCGACATTGGATTGAAGTAGCACTTGCATGTTTAAGTAAGTGTAGGATGGAAGAATATTGGTTTCGTGAATTTGGATGAAGGGACGTGCTTTGCCTCTAGAGTAGAGGAAGCATGCTAAGCTTAGAGGAAGCATCATGTGGTTTCAGCAGAGTCAGTGATTCCTTGTATTGATAACTACCGCATCGCCTTG
Organism: Isoetes taiwanensis; assembly: GCA_021234155.1. Classification (NCBI taxonomy): domain Eukaryota; kingdom Viridiplantae; phylum Streptophyta; class Lycopodiopsida; order Isoetales; family Isoetaceae; genus Isoetes; species Isoetes taiwanensis. The sequence goes on along the minus strand of JAJEKV010000082.1, from coordinate 2,647,584 downwards.
AATAAGATTAAAGCGTAATCGAAATCTAGCAGGTGCCAAGTGGATCCAAGCTCGTGGTTCAGCTCAATGGCCTACAATCTCATGTAATTGTTGGAAATCATATTGTGAGAACTCTTGTTGAATGTGGAAGCCCGCGTCGATCTTGAGCAAGCATTTAACAAAGTTGATTCATAGAGATGTATACTGCGGCACTTCTCTTATTTCAGGTTACATCAAATGGGGTGAATCACAAGATGCCCTTAGTCTCAGATCGAAGATGCAAAATGATTGTATAAACCCTAGCGCTACACTCATGTTGCTCGCTTGAAAGCCCGTGCCATGTTGAAAGATGTGGAAAGTGGTCGTCCGATTCATGTTGAGATTAAGGAAAAGAAATTGGAAAAAAATCTTTTCATTGGGAATTCTTTTGGTTGACATGTATGCTAAATGTGGCTCCCTTCCCGAGGCGTAAAAGAGCCTTCCACAATCCGCCAACTCGAGATACTTGCCTCATGGAATGTTCTTATAGCAGGATATGCTGAAAATGGACTTGCTAAAGAGGCTTTACAATCTTTTGAATCTATGCAGTTAGAGGGCATATCACCTAATGTTGCCACAATTCTTTTGTCAACCTGAAAAGCTTGTCGCATCTTAGGGCGTGACACAAGGGTCGTGAGTTACATAGTCAACTTGTAGGTACAGATTCCGTGTAGATCAATATATTGGTAATATGTCGATTGACTTATATGCAAAATGTGGATCACTTTTAGAGGCAATGATGTCTTTGATAAGCTTCCAAAGCGGGATGTAGTCTCCTGACCGCGACCGATTGCGTGTTATGCCGATAGTGGCCTTGGTAAAGCAGCTTTGAGACATTTTCAACAAATGAGACTAGAGGGTGTGCCTCCAAATGCCATGACATTTATTTGCAGCCCCAAGACTTGTGGCGTGATAGGTTCCCTAGGAAAAGGCGCAGAAATACACACGCATATAACAAGAAAGGGACTTGAGAAAAACCCTGCTCATTGGGAATAGTTTGGTTGACATGTATGGGAAATGTGGTTCGGGCTTGTAGATGCACACAAAGTTTTTGGCAAATTACCAATTCGCGATGTTGTGTCTTGGACCCAGCCTTGATTGCGTGGATATGTTGACAATGGGCTTGGAAGTGAAGCATTAAGATGTTACATGCAGATGCAGGAGGAAGGCATACATCCAAATGCTTTTACATTCGCTTTGCATCCCGAAGCTTGCAAAATTTTAGGATCCCTAGAGAAAGGTCAGGAAATACACACTCGATCTCGAAAGGGATTTGCAAAAGCTCTCCACGCTGGCAACACCTTGATTGACATGTATGCAAAATGTGGGTCAACTCCGGATGCTCGCAAGGTTTTGATGAGCTCCCGCCTCACGATGTCGTATCTTGGAATGCACTAATTGCGGGATATTCGGATAATGGATTTGATCAACAAGCAGCGATGTGTTACATACGATGAAGCAAGGTGGCTTGGGGAAATTGGAAAAAAATCTTTTCATTGGGAATTCTTTGGTTGACATGTATGCTAAATGTGGCTCCCTTCCTGAGGCAGAAAGAGCCTTCCACAATCCGCCAACTCGAGATAATTGTCTCATGGAATGTTCTTATAGCGTGGATATGCTGAAAATGTTCTTGCTAAAGAGGCTTTACAATCTTTTGAATCTATGCAGTTAGAGGGCATATCACCTAATGTTGCCACAATTCTTTCTTTCTCAAAAGCTTGTCGATCTTAGGGGCGATACACAAGGGTCGTGAGTTACATAGTCAACTTGTAGGTACAGGATTCCGGTAGATCAATATATTGGTAATATGTTTGATTGACTTATATGCAAAATGTGGATCACTTTTAGAGGCACAGGATGTCTTTGATAAGCTTCCAAAGCAGGATGTAGTCTCCCTCGGACTGCACCGGATTGCGTGGATATCCGATAGTGGCCTTGGTAAAAGCAACTTTTGAGACATTTTCAACAAATGGGACTAGAGGGTGTGCCTCCAAATGCCATGACATTTATTTGCAAAACCAAGACTTGTGGCGGGATGGTTCCCTAGGAAAAGGCAGAGAAATACACACGCATACATAACAAGAAAGGGACTTGAGAAAAACCACGCTCATTGGGAATAGTTTGGTTGACATGTATGGGAAATGTGGTTCGGTTGTAGATGCACACAAAGTTTTTGACAAATTACCAATTCGCGATGTTGTGTCTTGGACCTACTTTGATTGCGGATATGTTGACAATGGGCTTGGAAGTGAAGCATTAAGATGTTTCATGCAGATGCAGGGAGGAAGGCATACATCCAAATGCTTTTACATTCGCTTGCATCCCGAAGCTTGCAAAGATTTTAGGATCCCTAGAGAAAGGTCGTGAAATACACACTCGGATCTCGAAAGGGATTTGCAAAAGCTCTCCACGCTGGCAACACCTTGATTGACATGTATGCAAAATGTGGGTCAACTCCGGATGCTCGCAAGGTTTTTTTGATGAGCTCCCGCCCGCGATGTCGATCTTGGAATGCACTAATTGCGTGATATACGGATTTGATCAACAAGCGCGATGTGTTACATACGATGAAGCAAGATGGCTTTGTGCCCAAATGTGGTCACATTCATTTGTGGCTTGAAAGCTTGTGGCAACGCGGGGAGCCCTAGAGCTAGGGCGAGGAATACATAGGGAAATTGATCGAATGAATTTGGAAAAGACACGCTTGTTGGAGCTACTTTGGTGGACATGTATGCAAAATGGGGTTCTCTTGAAGGGGCGTTGGAAGTTTTAATAAGCTTCCAGCCGAGAATGTTGTCTCCCGGAATGCAATGATAAGAGGCTATGGAATGAACCATGAGAGTAACAAGGCTATACAATGCTTTCATGACATGCAAGAATTTGGTGTAAAACCTGATGCCATTACATTCATCTTTCTACTCACAAAGATGCAGCCAGTGGTGGTCCGGTGTTCAAGGGCATGGAATATTTCAAGGCAATGACAAAACACCATGGCATTTTGCCAATCTAGGGATCACTATTCTTGCATTGTAGACCTACTTGCACGATCCGGGAATGTGCATGATGCGAAAGATTATTGGAAGCATTGTCTCATCCCCGTCTATAGAAACTTGGATAGCTTTACTTAGTGCTTGTAAAACGTATGGGGAAGTAGAACCAGGACTAAGATGTTTTCAGGAGCTTGTGAGGAGGAGCCCAGAAATTGCTCCTTCCAATGTACTTATGGGTGACTTCTATACAACCATGGGCAAGAGGGATTAGAAGAATATAGAAAACATGCAATGGTCAAGAAAAAGCCTGCAAAGTCTTTAACAAAAATATGTATGAATTCACATTGGGTGTCGCGAAACCCAAGCAATGTCTGGAGTATTACAAATGTTGATTTCTTGCATGAAATTGGAAAGATATATGCCAAATATGGAGCTCATCGTGGGCTCATCTAACAAGGAAAGAGAAGCAACATTGTGTGGGCATGTAGAAAGAGTGGATATAACTTTTGGGCATCTATACAATCGAAGGCGACGGGCCGGACCTTTGGCGAAACAAAAAAATTGAGAATGTACAATGATTGTCATGATGCAACTAAAATCATATCTAAGGTTGAAAAGCGTGAGATTATCATCCGTGAAAATAACTGGGTTCACCATTTTTATCCAGGGTTTGCTCTTGTCAGGATATGTGGTAATGTGTTCTCATGCCTTCTTATATGTTTTGAACGATGAGAAAAACACTCAATGTCGATATCGATTGCGACTTCTTACGTATGGAGTCCATCACTTTGGATCATGACCTTTGGAGTGCACACACGCCTTAGGTGTATAAATCTCAGATATTCATGGCACGTGGATGATGCTCAATATAGGGATAAATACATATCGGACATGCAACACACCAAAATAGCATTCAATATAGAAAGAGAGAGAATATTTTCGATTTATCTCTCAAATTGATTGTCCTATATTGGTCAAACCTCAGTTTGAAGACCAAATCCTAGTTCCATCCGAATGTGAACGCTTACGAGATATAGCTGAAGGTGAAGCACCTATTTGTTCTGGAACAAACCGTTGTTCCACCATCTCGAGTAAAGCATAAGAGTAACAAAGGGCCACTCTTTTTGGATTGCCCGGCGGGCAAACTCTAGGCAACGTATGTGAGGAAATTTCGATGGATATTTCAAATCGATGGTGGATGTATGGCCTCTTTGCTTTAAGTGTGTGATCGCGATTGCCTCTTTGCTAAGAGTGATGATGATGAAGCGAGATTTCTTATGCACCGCTCTTTTAAATTGAATAAATGCATACTTTCCCTCATGGCGGTTTCATTTGTTTGCATGTAGTTTGTGGAAGTAATGTGAACACGTAAGATGTGTGGAGCTTGAATAGGTTGGCATTACACTTCATTCCGGTTTGATATTGGAAGAGATATGCTTGGAATACTTAGGTAAAATGAATTTACTCTCAAGCAGTTTCCTTGAATCGCTTCTTCCACTCATTGCCCGTGCAATCGGCAGCTAAACCGCCGCAAGGCAGCAGCTTTGCAAAGGATGCCCAAACCAACAAATTTAGTTACTTTTTGATCCCAATACAAATTTCTAGTGCAAAATTTATTTTGGGTCATGTGAGCGTAGGCATTTTCCCGGGCATCTTTGGAACATATGATTCTCTTTTGTGGTTTAATAGTTTTTAGGGATGCTTAAATTAACATCACATTGAAATCATATTTACTACAGCTAGCAAACCTTTCGAAACATTACAAATCTTCTATTGGAAACCGCCAATGTAAAATATTAATGCTCTACCAAGATAAAAAACCTAACAAAGCGACTTTGTATCCAAAATTCGCGACCGCAATTAAATCCTTTAAAATGTGTAGCACAAACCTTGTCCTGAAGCATGAACTTGATAGACATAACTCCAAGATTATCTTCATTATAATCGAGACCATCCCAAAGTTACTTTGATCTATCTTATGACCTTAAAGGCCAAGCATTTTAGGTATGCTTGGTCTACAGATAACAATGTCTAGTAACCCTACTTGCTTGTCCATCTCAGCTAGTGCAAAAGCATCATGTGGTTTCAGCAGCTCCGAGATTCCTTGTATTGATAACTACCATGCGTCTTGAATAAGATTAAAGCGAACGAAATCTAGCGGTGCCAAGTGGATCCAAGCTCGTGTTGACTCAATGGCCTACAATCTCATGTAATTGTTGGAAATCATATTGTGAGAACTCTTGTTGAATGTGGAAGCACGCCTCGATCTTGAAAGCAAGCATTTAACAAAGTTGATTCATAGAGATGTATACTTCGTGCACTTCTCTTATTTCAAAGTTACATCAAATGGGGTGAATCACAAGATGCCCTTAGTACAGTCGAGAAGATGCAAAATGATTGTATAAACCCTAGCGATTACACTCATGTTGCTCTGTTGAAAGCCCGTGCCATGTTGAAAGATGTGGAAAGTGGTCGCCGATTCATGTTGAGATTAAGGAAAAGAAATTGGAAAAAATCTTTTCATTGGGAATTCTTTGGTTGACATGTATGCTAAATGTGGCTCCCTTCACGAGGCGAAAAGAGCCTTCCACAATCGCCAACTTCGAGATCTTGTCTCATGGAATGTTCTTATAGCGGGGATATCTTTGAAAATGGACTTGCTAAAGAGGCTTTACAATCTTTTGAATCTATGCAGTTAGAGGGCATATCACCTAATGTTGCCACAATTCTTTCTTTGTCAAAGCTTGTTTGCATCTTAGGGCGATACACAAAAGTCGTGAGTTACATAGTCAACTTGTAGGTACAGGATTCCGGGTAGATCAATATATTGGTAATATCTTGATTGACTTATATGCAAAATGTGGATCACTTTTAGAGGCCTGGGATGTCTTTGATAAGCTTCCAAAGCGGGATGTAGTCTCCACGACTTTTGACCGATTGCGAGTTATCTTTGATAGTGGCCTTGGTAAAGCAGCTTTGAGACATTTTCAACAAATGAGACTAGAGGGTGTGCCTCCAAATGCCATGACATTTATTTGCAGCACTGAAGACTTGTGGCGATAGGTTCCCTAGGAAAAGGCGGAGAAATACACACGTATAACAAGAAAGGGACTTGAGAAAAACCCTGTTCATTGGGAATAGTTTGGTTGACATGTATGGGAAATGTGGTTCAGTTGTAGATGCACACAAAGTTTTTGACAAATTACCAATTAGCGATGTTGTAATGCGGGGGCCTTGATTGCGGGATATGTTGACAATGGGCTTGGAAGTGAAGCATTAAGATGTTTCATGCAGATGCGGGGAGGAAGGCATACATCCAAATGCTTTTACATTCGTTTGCATCCTGAAGCTTAGCATTTTAGGATCCCTAGAAAAGGTCGGGGAAATACACACTCGGATCTCGGGAAAGGGATTTGCAAAAGCTCTCCACGTTGGCAACACCTTGATTGACATGTATGCAAAATGTGGGTCAACTCGGATGCTCGCAAGGTTTTTGATGAGCTCCCAGTTAGCGATGTCGTATCTTGGAATGCACTAATTGCGGGGATATACGGTTTGATCAACAAGCGGTGATGTGTTACATACGGATGAAGCAAGATGGCTTGTGCCCAAATGTGGTCACATTCATTTGTGGCTTGAAAGCTTGTAGGCAACGTGGGAGCCCTAGAGCTAGACCCGAGGAATACATAGGGAAATTGATCAGAATGAATTTGGAAAAGACACGCTTGTTGGAGCTACTTTGGTGGACATGTATGCAAAATGGGGTTCTCTTGAAGGGCGTTGGAAGTTTTAATAAGCTTCCGGTTCAGAATGTTGTCTCACGAATGCAATGATAAGAGGCTATGGAATGAACCATGAGAGTAACAAAGGCTATACAATGCTTTCATGACATGCAAGAATTTGGTGTAAAACCGATGCCATTACATTCATCTTCCTACTCACAAAGATGCGTGTAGTGGTGCGGTGTTCAAGGGCATGGAATATTTCAAGGCAATGACAAAACACCATGGCATTTTGCCAATCTAGCGGATCACTATTCTTGCATTGTAGACCTACTTGCACGATCCGGGAATGTGCATGATGCGAAAAGATTATTGGAAGCATTGTCTCATCCCGTGGTCTATAGAAACTTGGATAGCTTTACTTAGTGCTTGTAAAACGTATGGGAAGTAGAACCGGGACTAAGATGTTTTCAGGAGCTTGTGAGGAGGAGCCCAGAAATTGCTCCTTCCAATGTACTTATGGGTGACTTCTATACAACCATGGGCAAGAGGGATTAGAAGAATATAGAAAACATGCAATGGTCAAGAAAAAGCCTGCAAAGTCTTTAACAAAAATATGTATGAATTCACATTGGGTGTCATTGAAACCCAAGCAATGTCTGGAGTATTACAAATGTTGATTTCTTGCATGAAATTGGAAAGATATATGCCAAATATGGAGCTCATCGTGGGCTCATCTAACAAGGAAAGAGAAGCAACATTGTGTGGGCATGTAGAAAGAGTGGATATAACTTTTGGGCATCTATACAATCGACAAGGACAGACACTGGGCGGAACAAAAAAATTGAGAATGTACAATGATTGTCATGATGCAACTAAAATCATATCTAAGGTTGAAAAGCGCGAGATTATCATCCGTGAAAATAACTGGGTTCACCATTTTTATCCAGGGTTTGCTCTTGTCAGGATATGTGGTAATGTGTTCTCATGTCTTCTTATATGCTGTTTGAACGATGAGAAAAACACTCAATGTCAGTATCAGATTGCGACTTCTTCTGTATGGAGTCCATCACTTTGGATCATGACCTTTGGAGTGCACACGCCTTAGCAGGTATAAATCTCGTATATTCATGGCACGTGGATGATGCTCAATATAGGGGGATAAATACATATCAGACATGCAACACACCAAAATAGCATTCAATATAGAAAGAGAGAGAATATTTTCGATTTATCTCTCAAATTGATTGTCCTATATTGGTCAAACTGCAGTTTGAAGACCAAATCCTAGTTCATCCGAATGTGAACGCTTACAGATATAGCTGAAGGTGAAGCACCTATTTGTTCTGGAACAAACTACTTTTTCCTCCATCTCGTAAAGCATAAGAGTAACAAAGGGCCACTCTTTTGGATTGCCGAAGGCAAACTCTAGGCACCGTATGTGAGGAAATTTCCGTGGATATTTCAAATCGATGGTGGATGTATGGCTCGCTGCGAAGTGTGTGATCGCGATTGCCTCTTTGCTAAGAGTGATGATGAAGCGAGATTTCTTATGCACCAGTCTCTTTTAAATTGAACAGCGCATACTTTCAGTCATGGCAGTTTCATTTGTTTGCATGTAGTTTGTGGAAGTAATGTGAACACAGAAGATGTGTGGAGCTTGAATAGGTTGGCATTACACTTCATTCTGGTTTGATATTGGAAGAGATATGCTTGGAATACTTAGGTAAAATGAATTTACTCAGCTTGATTTCCTTGAATCAGCTTCTTCCACTCAGTTGCCTGAATCAAGGCGTAAACCGTTGTCAAGGCAGCAGCTTGCAAAGGATGCCCAAACCAACAAATTTGTGCTACTGCACCTGATCCCAGTACAAATTTCTAGTGCAAAATTTATTTTGGGTCATGTGAGCGTAGGCATTTTCCCAGGCATCTTTGGAACATATGATTCTCTTTTGTGGTTTAATAGTTTTTAGGGATGCTTAAATTAACATCACATTGAAATCATATTTACTACAGCTAGCAAACCTTTCAGAAACATTACAAATCTTCTATTGGAAACCGCCAACAGAAAATATTAATGCTCTACCAAGATAAAAAAAACCCTAACAAAGCAGCTTTGTATCCAAAATTCGCACTGCAATTAAATCCTTTAAAATGTGTAGCACAAACCTTGTTCGGAAGCATGAACTTGATAGACATAACTCCAAGATTATCTTCATTATAATCAGGAGACCATCCCAGGTTACTTTGATCTATCTTATGACAACAATGTCTAGTAACCCTACTTGCTTGTCCATCTCAGCTAGTGCAAAAGCAAGTTATGAAGCAAAGGTGCTTTGGCTTACACCGCCTTTCCCAGACAATACAAGCACCTTATGTTTTATTAGTTGCAACAGGATGAAGCAGTGATTTGTAAAGGTTCACTTGGAGAGGTCCACGGAAGAACAGTTTGATCAGCAGTTCTTGAAAGATGTTTATTGGAGTGATCTTGATTTCTCGTAGTGGATGCTCCCCCAGGAACATCCAATGTGCACATCTCTATTGCTTAGTATTTAAAGGCCACAAATATTGATGGAGCAACACCTCAAGAAGTGCCCCTTATTGATGTTAGGAAGGAGATTAATTCCTGTAAGAAGGTAGGGATTCCCGTTCTTGGAGTTGTAGACAATGTGAATGGTCTCCAGAATGGTTGCAAGATTTTCAGCTTAAGATATTCAGAGAGGATAGGGAAGTGGAGGATGTCATTGGGAAAGTTTAGGCATTGTGCATCCTACCCAATGAACAATAGGATTTATACCAATCTTATTTGTTCATAAGTTCCATCGTTCCCATAGTTGAGCAGATGATAAAGATACACAGTATGAATGGATAGATTTCCAGCTAGTGAAAGGGAGGGCCATAAAACGGAGTGCGTTTTGAAGCAAATCAGCCTTTCAAACTAGCCAACCTGTAACAATTAATGGTTTAGTACAACTAGATGATTTTGAATTGCGTGTGTTGTTTAACTCTTCTTCAAACAGATCACATTGCATGAACATGTGCTCCAAAGTGTGGTGCGGCTCCTTAAACAAGACGTATAGGATATAATGGCATTTCTTTCCGTGGTTTGTAGTATTTTAGAAAAGCCTTGTAGCTAAGGTTATTGTTATATCATAGAATATAAGAAGTAAATTGTTACTCCTAGGCAAGCAACGTGATTACGATTTCTTTGCCATATGTTTGATATCGCCAAGTTCTAAACAACCACATTGGCTTGAAGAAACTGCTAGAAACAAAAACATAGATTCATGATATAAGCCTTGGCAAAGAAAATGATTATGGGTCATTCATTAAGAAGGCAGTTTTACATAGCTGGGATTATTTTAAACACTTTATTTAAATCGGTGCCTTTGAATACAGTTATGATGGTTATGCTATATGGAGTAAGTATAAATAAAGTTATCTGGCTAATAATTAGAGTACCTTATAGATTGTAAGGGCCTCTTGGATGTAATATATTCATTGTGAACATGAATACTCATGGATGGTGGTTGCTTCATGGCTATCTCTTAGCCATTATAATTACACTTTGGTATGTTTAGATTTTGGGCATAATGTGGGTTCAAATCCCACATATTCAAGATCGTCTTCCACGCCATTCAAAATTGAGAGATATACTCTACCATAAAATGTCGAACATCAATAATGGATTCAACCTTGTAGTTTTAGAACCAAACAAATGTCTACACACCGGGATGTCTCATTTTCGATGTCCCCTTTGTCCCCCAATTTAGTACTAAAATCAATAAAGGTGGTTGGAAATCTTGGAGGCAATTTCAAATTTAGAAAACAAAAATAGCAATAAAAAATCGAATTCCTTGAATCTTGGAGAACCGGGCTACAGTGCGTGCATGTGTTGAGCCCCGATAAAGAAAACTAAAACACCAACGAAATCATCATTCTTGCTTCTCGTCTTTCGATATGTTCAAGGTTTGAATGGAACCAATGGATTGTGTTTCTTTTTCCTATTTGCAACATTCAATTTGTGAGTTATTAGCGTATTTGAATGCCTTGCCTTATGAATTATGAATTGGGCATGGAAATAGCATTCCATGGGTATGTTTGAGTCCAGTTTTTTGGGTTGCCCCTAAGGGGAAAGCCCTCATCCATATGGGTTTGTAGCATATTCCAAGTATATGTCAGTATATGCTCGAAAACATGACTTTGAAGTGTGATTTAAGCCATTTCACTCTCGGGTCACGGAGGGCAACCCTCCGTGCGCAGCACCTTGTTTTTTTACACGTTGTTACCTAAGGAAAAAAAAACATGGCATGACGAGGTGGCAACTACTTTAATATTACTTCTTTCTTTTCTTTTCTTTTTGTTAATTATGCAACCCACCTCATTATGCCACGTTAGAACTTTAAGAAAGATATAATATAATTGTCCATGCCACCTCATCACGTGGCTTTAATGGGGCATTAAATATTGCTGCCACCTCATCATTTGGCATTGATTGCATATAATATCGGTGGCAACATCTGGGCCATTCATGCAGCACATTCGACGGCCCAGATCGAACCATCAGAAGCTGCCCCCTTATATGTAAAGATTTGGGTGTCGCCATGTGGACCGTCGATCTCAAATCTGGACGGCCCACGCGGCGACACCCAAATCTTTACATATAAGGGGGCAGCTTATATAATTGTATATATACAAGTTTTTGTACTATCAATGGGTCTACAAACTATGGTTCATGAATATCTGGGAACAAAATCCAAGCTTAAACATATCAAGGTCTAAAGTCGAGTGTCAAAAATTAGGTTAGAAGAAGTCAAATCGGATTTAATTGAGTTGCACTATGACCTCATAATATGCACACCACTGTCAATGCTATCTTTATGCTATCTTTGATAGTTATTAACAGACGTAACAAACATAGTTATTCACTAACAGGTTGGTTGGCAATGGGGCACAACCACATACCAGATTACGATTTCAAAAAGAATTCTAGGCTCCTTCATCTCTAGTCTCCGCTTCGATATTCTCACCTTAAAACTAACAATATAATGGTACAAAGCTAAAGGACTAACATTAGCAAAAAAGGAACATCTTATAAGGCATTGTTCAGAAAAATCACTAGATAGCCAATCTTGGACTCTATATGCCCAAAGGCCTAGCTCAATCATGCACCAAAGGCGCCTTCTCCAATCATATTATAAGATTTAAATTTGTTTTTAGCCTTGTCTAGCTCAGCATATGTAAAAAAAGCTTAGCGGAACCTATCTTGTAATTGATGGCATTGAACTAGTAACACTAGCTCACTATTGTTTATTAAAACTTGTCGGTAAGGAGTCGAGTTAAATTTGAATTTAAAGTAAAAAGGTGCATGAAGGTTTTAGCATGGAATGTGGTTTATTTTCTCATTACATTAATTACTTGCTAGAACTCAAGAAGTCAAAGTTTGCATTGGAGAAGTCATGCTCACCATGGTGGGCAAGGCTAATTATGATATTTTCAACAACTATTTATTTTCCTACGAGGACGCTTCAAAACCAGTTGCAATGCAATAACGCAGAAAATAAGCCTTGCCACTGCAACATAATCTCTTTTTAATAGCACCTTGATTGCCCCATCCCTTACATTCTCTCAAACTACCCTTAGAGCTTCTTTCAATTTATTAGGTTCTCTCTCAAGCTTTTGTGCCATTATTGTATCAAGCTTTTGTGCCATTATTGTATCGGACCACATGATGTGGCTCTAAAATTTGTATGTCAAATAAAGAACCTTATCTCACATGGAATAGTCTTTTATGACTTGCAAACAAGTAAGGACTTATTATGAATTTTTACTTCTAAATAGAATTGAAGTGAATGTTTAGATAGGATAGGACTATGTTACCATTTCAATTTCCAATTATAGTCTAGAAAACCTGTTAAGTACTAATGCCGACTTTATAATAGATAAAGTCACAATCTGGTACATGGTATCTAAATCAACCTAATAGTTTCTTCGGAGAAAGAACATCTATCTAGACAGTTAATTACCACCATTAATTCAACCAGTGCAGACCAAGACGCCACATTTGGCTACAAATTGCCCAAGCATGGAGATATATGTTTTGATTTATTTTATATAAACTACTGCAAGGGTGTCTGAACTAAACCAGACATCTGTGGGGAAAAACTCGTTAACAAAAACCCTTCGACAAAAACATTGCACGACCTGAATGCATGCCTTCCGACCATCTTAGGGCGGAGCAAGCTCCAAACCTATGTAAAACAGCCTCACGATGCAAGCTATCACGATTAGAAATGTTTGGACCACAAAGAACATAAACCAAAAAAGGGGGCACTGCCATATGCCAGCAAAGCAGGTCTTAAATGATGTATGACTGTGGCTAGGAAATGGGCAGGACCTGCTAAGTTTACACCTTTCAATGCCAGAATTGCTACAACACGTTGCTCTCTACTGTGCAATATTAATTGGGAAAGGGAAATGAAAGTGTTAAATCATGCAAACAATGCAAGGTTCAAGGAATTTGGAAAGCGCACCAAGCTTGGATTCCAAGAAAAGAGACCAGAACAGCAAAACCGACAAGAATGGAGGAAAGCTGATGCCAATACTGCACTGCCATGACAACTTCCCTACATTTGTCTATGCACACAATGTTTGAAGACCTCATCAATTCTAATATTCTGTATAAAGTCGAAGATGCCTGGGAGAATCTTCATTGCCTTCACCGCATAAAGAATGTTGACATCTGCAGCATGTGTAATAGACTACTGCAAGAAGCAAAACCCAGACCATAGTAAAATTTCAAGATATTTAAACAAATACACAATTAAAGCTAAGCATGTTATATGCCAAAATCTTCTATACCATTTTAAAAACAAATTAAACATTGTGGCTCACCATTTATAAAGATGTTTTGCAAGTTGCATTACGTTGCTCAATTAACACAAGCCTGCATTCTGCTCTAAACATGTTTAATATACCAATTGAAATAATATTTCTACCCGCAAGTCAAAGCTTTGCAGATTGATGTATTAAACACAAGATACTCATGCATAAAGTTTAATTGATTTTAAGTCCTAATCAACCAAGAAACTCTGGCATTATGCAACAACCTTATCACCTATCTACTGGAGTTGACCACTGAAACTTTAGTTTATTTGGAATTAACTTCATTATCGCAAAGAAGCCTGAGTATGAACAGAATGGGAATACACACAAGAGGAATTCCAGATAGAATTCCATAATAGGCCTACTGCCCATAAACTGACATGCGCAATAGCACATTAAACAGGGGGCATTCCTTGTATAGGGAGGCAATCACCCGCTCAGTTTATTTTCTGGATTGTTCAGATAGTATCAAGACAGTCTGTCTTCTGCAGATGCATGCCAATAGGTAATAGTAGTAACTTTTTGAGTCCAAACAAGGTTAATGGGCAATGTCGCTGCTTAATGACCATCTCTATTGTTCAAACTAGTAACCTTTCTCAGTCTGACAATGCAGCTGATTTGCACTCAAACTAAATTTTGATCTTAAATGAAACTGGGAATGGTTGAACTGCAAACTTCAGATACCTTTGTATGCAGTTACGAGTTTCTCAGGTTGCAAAAAATTTCAAATAGAAGGAATAGTAACATGGTTAAGAAAATACGTTACCTTTAGCAAGCCCTAGTATTGAAGCTTCAGATCACTTTCTGCCACAAGAATGGAAATGTCTGGGTCCGAATCAAGCCTTCAGAATTAAGCACGCGTACTGGTATATTCACACTACTTTCATTCACAACAAATTGATCTGTTCTCAAATCCTCATTTCCTAGTCTGCCCCTTTCTACAAACTGGGCAATTGACATTTGAAGTTCTTATACTTATGCAAATTATTGTATGCTTCTGCATATGACGACTTCACCAATATAGCCTTTTCCATCAGACTGCAGCAGCATCCTTTTTTCCTACAGATAATATTACAAAACTTATGGCATCTAGAAAGCGAAGAAAAATTGGAAAGCAATAAGCATCTTGAAGATGCGATGAGCCTAATGTGTACCTGAACGATGTACACAATATAAAGGTTGTTTAATGCCTGAGAAAAGAATTTCAAAATGCATGAGAATCAATGGAATATTTTACGTTTATCAAGTAATTGTAGAAAAAGTAGACTTACCAATGCAGGAGGATCACAGTACATATGTCAATTGAGGTGTTGGCTGATCTCGTCGTTCAAAAGCTTTGGCACATTCAGATACATGAGCTGGTGTCCACGATGCCTGCCAACTTCAGATTTGTGAATGTAACAGTTGATTGACAATGTGAGAACTCAATGTACAAAATTTATGCCTCTTTTTTCATGGTTGTATGAGATGATGCATAGAGTTATAGGTCAGGTTGCATTTACTCTGGATCATATCGTTTTGAGACATAGTTAGAAATTTATTGACAAACAACGGCCAAATGACAGCAAATGTACAATCTGGCTGCAGGCAAGCTCAATCTAATTCCCAAATATCCACAAACAGAGTGATACTAAATAGAAACTAGTGTAAGAAAACAACACACATAAAAATAATAAATACCTTGCCAGCAAAAATGGAGACATGCAAAGTATTTCATGCAAATGGAGACAGGCTGAAGATCTTGCAAAAGGCTGCCGCATCAAGTTATCAAAGTCCTGTGCAAGAGCATGCAGATCATTAAAACTCAACTATTAAGGCCAATGAAATGCGTCTGACAAATTCTTGTAGCATTTATCATGCAGAAATGCGTGCAAATCTCTAAATATGTCACATTATACTGCCCCTTCTAAATATTATAAATGGAAAGTAGCCACTCCAATGCAGATTACAAACCTGGGCCATCTTACCTGGCGTGCTAGAGAAGACTTTGTACGAAGTAAGCATCTAACCCGACAGACAAAGGCCATGTTTGCAGCATTGACCATGCAAAAAATGCGTGCAGAGCTCTAAATAGGTCGCATTATACTGCCTCTTCCGAATCTTAATGAAAAAGGCAGACAAATGCACATGTGAAATGGAAAGTGGCTACTTCAGTGCAACTTACTTGGGCCCTATTACCTGGTGTTCTACAGAAGATTTTGGAGGAAGTGGCCACATTCAACTAATTGAGGAGAGTATTTTACATAATGCATCCACCTTCATGGCCATTCACAAACCGCCCTTGAATCACATCCAACTACAACTAGCAATTTAGGCAGGGCTAGATTCATAGATTAAAGCCCAACAACACTCAAAAATATGCATCACACTAAATCAACTGTCATAACGAATATTCAAAGAAAAACATGCGACTTCTAATAATCATGCATGCTAAAACAGATATATCTTGGCCATATATAAACCGGCACAACAACATCGAATGCCAAAGCCACAATTATTTTGGAATCTTAAAATGCAAAAGCAAATTATATCATAAAAAAGCAATACACGAATAAGAGCATTTGGTACTCCAAACATCGGTATTCTAATTCAAATTAAATCTTCCAAAATAGACATTGCATCAAATGAGTGGATAATTGATGCAAGCCCAAAGACTTTAGCCATCACGGGTTCAAGCATATTTAAGGCAAAAAACTCGTATATCGCCCTGCCGTAAGGTCGCAGCTGACCCATCTTGAATGTCGGTTATCCGTTTAGGAAAAAAACCTATAGGATCGATCCGCTCTCTGTGGTGCTCGGGAACATGCAAAACGGCTGCGGCTCCACGCACCTCATTGGTTGTTACTGACAAAAGATTCCCGGTCATCTATTCCGAATCTTCTAAGGAAGCCATGAGCAAAACCCGTGCGGGCGGCAAAAAACATCCTCGAACTGCACAAACACCGATTGGGTCCCCAAAAATATTACAAAACCAATCAGTATCTACAACTTTGAACCCATCAAAGATTTTTGCCGTGAGCATACCCACAATTAAACGATTTTTAACAGAGCATATTCACCAAGAAAACCCATCAAGGATTGCAAAATGTAAAGATGAAAGAGGCTAATCCATACACGGTGGAACCGTGCACGTTAGATTGTTGCCATGCACCTCAAGAACCGTGATCGTGTTAAAGCCGCCGGCGGTGATGGTATAGGACCGTCAACATATTGGAACTTACATCCAAGTGCTTAAGATTGGTAAGGTTGCCCAAAGAAGCCAGAATAGTGCCGTTAATGCTGCCATTAAGCTTGTTACGGCTAGAGTTTTGAAGCGGTTACCGCGCATATCGAGCCGGCTTATTCAAGAAAACAAGAAGAGAACCGAACAAACAGACCTATAAATAAAGGTATATATTTAGACAACACAACAATGTAGGAAACCTCTGTCAATGTGTGGCGCCAAAGAAATCCGCCATAGCCTTCAACCATAGCCAACGAAAAAAAAATCACTCCAAGTTTGCTTGAAGAAGGCTCACCTCACGACTGTTTTCTTAAGGAGAGGCGCCAATGTGGTCGGATTAGCTTTGGCGAGCTCTACTACTTCATGTATGCCTAATCACAACTTCAATCGATGGTCCAGATGAAATGCCTCAATTTCAAGGGCCAAGATTAAAAGCCCCAAAACTTCAATCGATGGTCCAGATGAAATGCCCCAATTTCAAGGGTCGAGATTAAAAGCCCCAAATCAGGGGGCTGCTTGGGGTGATTCGAGGTGTCACCATCTGCACCGTCCATCTCAGAGATGGACGGCCGAGATCGATCTCTACCAAAAGGGGTTGCTTGGGGTGATTCGAGGTGTCACCTTTTGGACCGTCCATCTCAAAGATGGACGGCCGAGATCAATCTCTACCAACACGTTGGTAGAGCTCATATAATTGTATATATATGAGTGATAGTAGATATTATATATTATTTTATTTTATATCTAACATATATATGTTCTTATGTTTGTCCCATTGAATCCGACCGTTGATTCGAGATCCTACGGCTCACGTGGCTTTGGGACGTATCCTATATATATATTATATATTATTTTATTTTATATCTAACATATATATGTTCTTATGTTTGTCCCATTGAATCCGACCGTTGATTCGAGATCCTACGGCTCACGTGGCTTTGGGACGTATCCTACGGCCCAGATGGCTTGGGAGTTTGTATATAGACTCTATGTAATCGATCCTACGGCCCCAGTTGCTCTTGATCCTGATCGTCGATCCGAGATCCTATGGCTCATGTTGCTTGGGACATATCTTACGGTCCACATGGCTTTGGGAATTATATGTAATAGATCCTACGGCTCATATTGCTTTTATATGGTGAGATCTTGATCGTTGATCGAGTCTAAGATCCTAAGGCTCATGTTGAATGCTCGTCCCTTAAGGAAAGGCTTTTAAAAATTTTTATGTTATTAGGGGGATTCGAACCCTGGTCCTCAACCCCCCAAACCCCCCACTCTAACCACTAGACCAAGCATTAATTCCATGAATGATTTATGTTTCAAATATACTTAAGGGTAATGTTCCCATTAAGATAAAATAGACTATAACATTCTAGCTAGTTCAAGAAAGTTCTAGAATGTTCTGGAAGGCTCTAGAAAGTTCTAGAATCTTCTAGAAAGTTCTAGAACATAAGAGAATCTAGGGGGGATCTAAGAAAATTCTTCCAGAAAGTTCCAAATTGTTCTAATAAGTTTTAGAATGTTCTAGAATGTAGGGGAATCTATGGGAATGTAAGGAAATCTAGGGAAATACTTCCAGAAAGTTCTAGAATATTTTGAAAGTCTTAGAATGTTTCAGAAAGTCTTAGAATGTTCTAAAAAGTTCTAGAATATAAAGGAATCCAGAAGAATCTAATAGAATGTAAGAAAATCTCATAAAATGTAAGGGAATCTAGGGGGGATCTAAGAAAATTCTTCCAGAAAGTTCTAAATTGTTCTAATAAGTTTTAGAATGTTCTAGAATGTAGGGGAATCTATGGGAATGTAAGGAAATCTAAGGAAATACTTCCAGAAAGTTCTAGAATATTTTGAAAGTCTTAGAATGTTTCAGAAAGTCTTAGAATGTTCTAAAAAGTTCTAAAATGTAAAGGAATCCAGAGGAATCTAATAGAATGTAAGAAAATCTTATAAAATGTAAGAGAATCTAGGAAAATATTTACAAGCCTAAGGGAATCTCTTAAAATCTGGGGGATCTAAAGGAATCTTCATAAAATCTAAGGGAATCTAAGAAAATGTTGATGCTCTTAGAGTATCTAAGGGAATCTTTATAGAATCTCTTTGAATCTCATGTAATGTAAGGGAACCTAGGGCAATCTCATAAAATCTAAAGGGATCTAAGGGGATCTTCATAGAATCTTGGAGAATCTAGGGAAATCTAATGGAATCTAGAGGGAATCTTATAAAATTTAAAGGAATGCTCACGAAACCTCCAAGAGAACCTTGGTAGAATCTTAGAGAATCTATGAATTTAGAGTATTCTCAAGAGATTCTTTTAGAATGTAGGGCACGACAAGAACTTGCAGCATAGGAACATGTTAAAACTTGAACATGCACCGTAGGACGCATTAAATCTCTTGTATATCTACTCTATATATGTTCTTATGTTTGTCGCGCTTATCCGACCGTCCGTTCGAGATCTGACGGCTCACGTGGCTTTGAAACGTATCCTACGGCCCAGATAGCTTGGGAGTTTATATATAATCCGTATAGACACGATCCTACGGCCCAGGTTGATCTGATCCTGACCGACGGTGCACATGGCTTTGGAAATTATATGTAATAGATCCTATGGCTCATGTTGCGTGAGATCTCGACCCTTGATCGGGTCCAAGATCCTACGGCCCAAGTTGAATGCTCATCCCTTAGGAAAAGGCTTTTAAAAGTTTTATGTTGTGTGGGGATTCAACCACGCCATTGACCCCCAAATTCCATTCTAACCACTAGACCAAGCATTAATTCTATGAGTAATTTATGTTTCACATATACTTAAGGGCAGTCTTCCCATTAAGATAAAATAAACTATAACATTCTAGCTGTTCTAGAATGTTCTGGAAGGCTCTAGAAAGTTCTAGAATCTTCTAGAAAGTTCTAGAGCATAAGAGAATCTAGGGGGGACCTAAGAAAATTCTTCCAAAAAGTTCCAAATTGTTCTAATAAGTTTTAGAATGTTCTAGAATGTAGGGGAATCTACGGGAATGTAAGGAAATCTAGGGAAATACTTCCAGAAAGTTCTAGAATATATTGAAAGTCTTAGAATGTTCCAGGAAGTCTTAGAATGTTGTAAAAAGTTCTAGAATGTAAAGGAATCCAGAAGAATCTAATAGAATATAAGAAAATCTTATAAAATGTAAGAGAATCTAGGAAAATATTTACAAGCCTAAGGGAATCTCTTAAAATCTGGGGGATCTAAAGGAATCTTCATAAAATCTAAGGGAGTCTAAGAAAATGTTGATGAAATCTTAGAGTATCTAAGGGAATCTTTATAGGATCTATTTGAATCTAAGGGCAATCTGATAAAATCTAAATGAATCTAAGAGAATCTAAGGGGATCTTTATAGAATCTTGGAGAATCTAGGGAAATTTAATGGAATCTAGATAAAATTTAGAGAAATGCTCACGAACCCTCTAAGAGAACCTTGGTAGAATCTATGAATTTAGAGCATTCTCAAGAGATTCTTTTACAAGAACTCATGCTAAAACTCGAACATGCACCGTCTCACGTGACTTTGGGACGTATCCTACGGCCCAGATGGCTTGGGAGTTTATATATAATCCGTATAGACACGATCCTACGGTCCAGGTTGATCTGATCCTGACCGACGATGCACATGACTTTGGAAATTATATGTAATAGATCCTATGGCTCATGTGGCGTGAGATCTCGACCCTCGATCGGGTCCAAGATCCTACAACCCAAGTTGAATGCTCATCCCTTAGGAAAAGGCTTTTAAAATTTTAATGTTGTGTGGGGGATTCGAACCCTAGCCATTAACCCCCCAACCCCCCATTCTAACCACTAGACCAAGCATTAATTCTATAAATAATTCATGTTTCACATACACTTAAGGGTAGTATTCCCATTAAGATAAAATAGACTATAACATTCTAGCTAGTTCAAGAAGGTTCTAGAATGTTCTGGAAGGCTCTAGAAAGTTCTAGAATCTTCTAGAAAGTTCTAGAGCATAAGAGAATCTGGGGGGACCTAAGAAAATTCTTCCAGAAAGTTTCAAATTGTTCTAATAAGTTTTAGAATGTTCTAGAATGTAGGGGAATCTACGGGAATGTAAGGAAATCTAAGGAAATACTTTCAGAAAGTTCTAGAATATATTGAAAGTCTTAGAATGTTCCAGGAAGTCTTAGAATGTTCTAAAAAGTTCTAGGATGTAAAGAAAAACCAGAAGAATCTAATAGAATGTAAGAAAATCTTATAAAATGTAAGAGAATCTAGGAAAATATTTACAAGCCTAAGGGAATCTCTTAAAATCTGGGGGATCTAAAGGAATCTTCATAAAATCTAAGGGAATCTAAGAAAATGTTGATGAAATCTTAGAGTATCTAAGGTAATCTTTATAGAATCTCTTTGAATCTAAGGGCAATCTGATAAAATCTAAATGAATCTAAGAGAATCTAAGGGGATCTTTATAGAATCTTGGAGAATCTAGGGAAATTTAATGGAATCTAGATAAAATTTAGAGAAATGCTCATGAACCCTCTAAGAGAACTTTGGTAGAATCTTAGAGAATCTATGAATTTAGAGCATTCTCAAGAGATTCTTTTACAAGAACTTGCACGTAGGAACATGCTAAAACTCGAACATGCACCATAGGACGGATTAAATTTCTTGTATATTATATTATATATTATATTATATTATATTATATTATATTTTATATCATAACATATATATGTTCTTATGTTTGTAACGCTCAATCCGACCGTTGATCCGAGATCCTACGGCTCACGTGGCTTTGGGATGTTTGGTACGGTGCATATATGTTTGTCGCGCTCAATCTGACCGTTGATCCGAGATCCTACGGCTCCGCGGATTTTGGGATGTTTGGTGCGGTGCATATATGTTTGTATCGCTCAATTCGACCGTTGATCCGAGATTCTACGGCTCACGCGGCTTTGGGACGTATCCTACGGCCCAGATGGCACGAGAATTTGTATATAGACACTATGTAATCGATCCTACGGCCCAGGTTGCTCTTGATCTTTGATCGTCGATCCGAGATCCTACATGGCTCATGTTGCTTGGCACGATCTTACACGGTCCCACACTTTGGGAATTATATGTAATAGATCCTATGGCTCAAATTGCTTTTATATGGTGAGATCTTGATCGTTGATCGAGTCTAAGATCCTAAGGCTCATGTTGAATGCTCGTCCCTTAAGGAAAGGCTTTTAAAATTTTTTATGTTATTGGAGGGATTCGAACCTTGGTCCTCAACCCCCCAAACCCCCCACTCTAACCACTAGACCAAGCATTAATTCCATGAATAATTTATGTTTCAAATATACTTAAGGGTAATGTTCCCATTAAGATAAAATAGACTATAACATTCTAGCTAGTTCAAGAAAGTTCTAGAATGTTCTGGAAGGCTCTAGAAAGTTCTAGAATCTTCTAGAAAGTTCTAGAACATAAGAGAATCTAGGCGGATCTAAAAAAATTCTTCCAGAAAGTTCCAAATTGTTCTAATAAGTTTTAGAATGTTCTAGAATGTAGGGGAATCTATGTGAATGTAAGGAAATCTAGGGAAATACTTCCAGAAAGTTCTAGAATATTTTGAAAGTCTTAGAATGTTTCAGAAAATCTTAGAATGTCCTAAAAAGTTCTAGAATCTAAAGGAATCCAGAGGAATCTAATATAATGTAAGAAAATCTTATAAAATGTAAGAGAATCTAGGAAAATATTTACAAGCGTAAGGGAATCTCTTAAAATCTGGGGGATCTAAAGGAATCTTCATAAAATCTAAGGGAATCTAAGCAAATGTTGATGAAATCTTAGAGTATCTAAGGAAATCTTTACAGAATCTCTTTGAATCTCATGTAATGTAAGGGAACCTAGGGCAATCTCATAAAATCTAAAGGGATCTAAGGAGATCTTCATAGAATCTTGGAGAATCTAGAGAAATCTGGAATTTAGAGGGAATCTTATAAAATTTAAAGGAATGCTCACGAAACCTCCAAGAGAACCTTGGTAGAATCTTAGAGAATCTATGAATTTAGAGTATTCTCAAGAGATTCTTTTAGAATGTAGGGCACGACAAGAACTTGCAGCATATGAACATTCTAAAACTCGAACATGCACCGTAGGACGTATTAAATTTCTTGTATACTATACATATGTTCTTATGTTTGTCGCGCTTATCCGACCGTCCGTTCGAGATCCAACGGCTCACGTGGCTTTGGGACGTATCCTACGGCCCAGACGGCCTGGGAGTTTATATATAATTCGCATAGACGCGATCCTACGGCCCAGGTTGATCTGATCCTGATCGCCGGTCCGAGATCCTACGGCTCACGTTGCTTTGGGACACATCCTACGGTGTACATGACTTTGGGAATTATATGTAATAGATCCTATGGCTCATGTTGCGTGAGATCTCGACCCTTGATCGAGTCCAAGATCCTACGGCCCAAGTTGAATGCTCATCCCTTAGGAAAAGGCTTTTAAAATTTTTATGTTGTGTGGGGGATTCGAACCCTGGCCATTGACCCCCCAACCCCCCATTCTAACCACTAGACCAAGCATTAATTCCATGAACAATTTATGTATCAAATATACTTAAAGAGTAATGTTCCCATTAAGATAAAATAGACTATAACATTCTAGCTAGTTCA
Organism: Isoetes taiwanensis; assembly: GCA_021234155.1. Classification (NCBI taxonomy): domain Eukaryota; kingdom Viridiplantae; phylum Streptophyta; class Lycopodiopsida; order Isoetales; family Isoetaceae; genus Isoetes; species Isoetes taiwanensis. The sequence goes on along the minus strand of JAJEKV010000082.1, from coordinate 2,624,083 downwards.
AGAAGGTTCTAGAATGTTTTGGAATGCTCTAAAAAGTTCTAGAACATAAGAGAATCTAAGGGGGATCTAAGAAAATTCTTCCAGAAAGTTCCAAATTGTTCTAATAAGTTTTAGAATGTTCTAGAATGTAAGGGAATCTACGGGAATGTAAGGAAATCTAGAGAAATACTTCCAGAAAGTTCTAGAATATATTGAAAGTTTTAGAATGTTCCATAAGTTTTAGAATGTTCTAAAAAGTTATAGAATGTAAAGGAATCCAGAAGAATTTAATAGATTACAAGCCTAAGGGAATCTCTTAAAAATCTAGGGGATCTAAAAGAATCTTCATAAAATCTAAAGGAATCTAAGAAAATGTTGATGAAATCTTAGAGTATCTAAGAGAATCTTTATAGAATCTCTTTGAATCTCATGTAATGTAAGGGAACCTAGGGCAATATCATAAAATCTAAATGAATCTAAGGGGATCTTCATAGAATCTTGGTGAATCTAGGGAAATCTAATAGAATCTAGAGGGAATCTTATAAAATTTAGAGAAATGCTCACGAACTAAGAGAACCTTGGTAGAATCTTAGAGAATCTATCAAGAGATTCTTTTACAAGAACTTGCACGTAGGAACATGCTAAAACTCGAACATGCACCGTAGGACGCATTAAATTTCTTGTCTAGACATGTAGATGTATTTTGTCAACTCCTTTTACCATTTCATGTACCTCAAAAAATTGACATAAATTCTAATAAACTTGATTGCAACCCTTATGGCACATTCTTTTGGATTATTCCTTCTAAATTTTAACCTTTTGAAATGTCCACAAACTTTTAACAAAGATTTAAACAGAGCTTCAAAAAATATCTAAACAATAATCTTAATTCCCATAAGCAAGTTTTTTTTTTTTCTTATCACTTTCTATATAGAGTCAGAAACTTATATGATTAAATGAAAGGGAAGATAGCATATTCTGCATAAAACAGGTTCCAAATGAAGCGATAGAAAGCCGCAATTGCCTCCTGGAGAAGAATAAACAAGCATTAATATTTGCTACGGCGCCACAATCACGTTTGTTAAATGGACAATCTTCATTTCTTTTTGACAGAAATGACAAAGCTCTTGATGAAGACAACCAACTGCAAACTGACCAAGAAGGAACTGCAAAAAGACAAAAAAGGAACTGCAAAAAGACAAAACAAACTGACTATGTGGACAGTGGACCTTGGATGCCTCGACATCACCTTAGTTAGACTACGTGGCAATTCAAACAATCCCTAACACTTAGTTCATGAAATAAGATCAGCTTCCTTTGCAACTATAGTCAGACCAAACCACATAATGAAGCAAGTATTGAATTAATGCTTTGGTAAATTCTTCCGAGATTTTCTTCACATGATTCCAGCCAACTGCTCATCTAGTTCCACTCCTATTAGGCCAAATTTGTTTTCATTTTTGCTAATTTTCTCTTCAAGATCAGATACTTGAAATGACTTTTTCTGTATGCTTCTCATTAATGTAGAAGAGATTAACTTCACTTTCCCATGAGCCCAGAATGCTAGGTTTTGTCACATTGAAAAGTGATTCTAGGTAACTAATGTTATTTGCCTTTCGGTATGTCATCTTTTAGCTCTTTCATGTGTCTGCTTTAGGACATAGCATGATAGGGGCATATCAATGGGAAGTTAAAATACTTGATCCCCTCACCCCATGAACTTGCAAATATCAGGTTCTGCAACTGCCACAACTCACACACATAAAACTGATGCATGGCGCATTATTATTGATGTATAGACTGGTTCATCCCATTCGTTCCAACCACAAAATATAGTGTCATAGAGATAATAAAGAGTGTTCCATGGCATAGATCCAAAGTTGATACATTCCCCATCTTTTCAATTCCACAATACAGCATGTTTGGTTATAGTTACTAATGTGGAGACCAATGGTTTTGGCTTATATAGTAGGCCGATGTGATGAGTCATGAGTCGTGAAATTCCAGAGAGGGTTTATAGGTGTAGATTATAAGTGGATTCATTTCCCATCTTTTGATTTTGTTTATGTTGGTACTTTGGAAGTTATGTACATGCTAAACGATATGGTCAAGGATGGTTGTACCTCACAAGGCAAGCCAATCTGGATAAGCAGAGAGCACACTAGTTTCAACATGGCACATTGTAACTTAAGTTGTTCAGGTCACGATTATCATATAAACAAGGGAAGTCTAAACTGCTTAGACTAAATGCTTAGTTTGGAAGGACGTACCTTGGTATATTTTGCAGAGTCCAATAGCATGACCTGAAATAATATAATAGATGCAGTTAATTCCTAGCAATTACCATAAGCTGTTAAGGTAAATATGAAAGGTTCCCAGTGTTGATAAATCCACAGGTTATCATTAGTAATTAGTCTGACCATACACTAGCATTTCAGGCTGTTCACAGACAGCAGCATGTCCTTGAAATAATATCATCCAAAGGCTGTGAGAAGAAACAATTGGACACCATGGACAATTATGGAAAATACAAAATGGACCAGCCCCTATACATGAGTCAATCCGCCAGTAAATACTTCAACCTCACTAGTATATGGACCGTATTTCAAAGAGTGAGATAATGCATCAACTATTAAGTGCAATGTGTTTGGTCTTTTGTTGCCCCATATGTATGTGTTCTATGGACTCAATAAACCATTCATACCTGAGGGCTCTAATTGCAACAAAAATAAACGTGTATGAAATTTAATTGTAGGAATACTAAGAAAGCTTTACTTGCTAACCTGATATATCAAGGAAAGGGCCAAAATGCCATGCCCCGCAATCATGACTGTTGGACGAAAAGTCTATCCACAAAGACAAAATCATGAAATTAAAACTAGAGTGGACTAAATAAAGAATCACAAATACTGCTAACTGCTCTACTACTTCTTTGCCACCCCCAACCCTCATATATGCATCACTTTGCATTTATGCCTATGTAAATTGTAAAATGTAGTTAAGGTCACATAAGGTATGTAAACAAAGCACGAATGCACATCACACACACCCTGTACAAAAACAATTTCTGGGTTTAGAATTGGCACACCTATTTTCCCTTCAGCAAAATTAACCACATAAGCAGAATGTATGAACCATGATCCATGGACATAAGCATCCTCTAATCACGTGATGAAATACACCAATTGAGGCTTTGTTTTCTTAGAAGTTGAACATGTTAAAGGCAGCAAAGTCCAGGACATAATAATGTTTGAGGTGCAGCACAGAAAATCACATGTAAGATGGTAGAAATGTGAGAAACATACTGATCGGCATTGGGATTGAAGATATGAAGAGCAAGTCCTTACCACTTGGAAAGTGCACAAGGATTTGACCCCTCAGTTTAGATCAAGAGTCCAATTGCCCATAGTCCTATAGACATCATACAATGAAGAAAACATCGTCTCCTGTTTCTCTCTTGCAATAGATGCATACCCGCATGCTGGAACTCCAAAGATATTCCTACTTATGAGATTAGGGTAGAATAGCATTACCTGAGGCATACGAATTGCAGCAATAATTGCGCCAACATAATTGAGGAGGAGGAGAGCGGTTCCAAGAAAAGCGATCTTACGGACTCCAAGTTTGGTTGCAAATGTCGAGATTTTGTACCTACACCAGGACCAATAAGTTTTGTGCCAGATACTTATCCTGGATAAGCAAACTACATACTTGAGATCCCCTTCAATGTCTGGCAGATCTTTGGTGATTGCAATTACTGTGGCGAAGATTGTCACAAAGATTGTGATGAAGATAATAGGAGGGCTGCATTCGAACATCTAAAGATGTGTTAAGTGCCAAGCAGCTTTCAAACAGTACAATAGGACTGACAAGTTGCATTCCACAACTAACCTCCACTCAAAGGGAAGACCCAATGAAGCCCTTGTAGCATAATACACTCCAAAGTTTAGCAAGAAACCTCGGACCTGAATCAGAATGTACCTAAGATATCAATAATTCATGCCAAAAATTTTCCCATACCCAGACATCAAAACAAAAAAACTTCATATCTCCCCCTTCCCATTCGGCTTCCTCTCCTCCTCGTCCTCTTCCAAAAAAAAAAATACCAAATTATATGTAAAAAGAATGTTTTCTAATGTATACCGTAGAAATAATCATAAAGGCAGCAACGGGGAACCTCTTAAGCCGCAATGGTGGAACAGAATATATTGCCCCCAAGAAGAGACCAAGTGAATATAGACATGTAATAAGAGGACCAAAATTGGTTGCCACAATTCCAATACCCAGTGCTGCGAGGGCCGCAATGAGACCCCATGCTGTTGAGATTGGCAGGTCTCCAGCAGCTACTGGCAGGAACGGTTTGTTTATCCTACAAAATCACAAAACCACATAGAGAACAGTTCTTTAAACCCAATCAACACTGTATAAGGAAAACATAAATAGCATTTCATAGTGTATTGAATAAACTTGTCTAATATGGTACAAGTACAGAGCGTACTTATCAATTTCAATGTCGTAGATTTGGTTTATGCCAACAATGTAACCATTGCCACAAACAAGGGCTAGCAAACCCCTCAAAGCTTTTGGAAGAAGCATCCAGTTGACCATACCTGCATTTTCTAACAGGGCCCTCGCCACAAGTGCTCTGCAACAGAGTCACCAAAAGAATATAGTATTGGATAGAAACATACAAGATAATCTGCAACTTACAATGATCCAAGCACAGTACCCCTGATTGTGTGGGGACGCAAAAACCTCCAAAATGCATCTTGGAACTGTAGAAGCCTCGTTGAAACGGATTGTGCGCCTTTATCTATCTGGCTAGTAAAGATAGCAGGTTAAAAACCTGACCTATTTGCATATATCAGTGTAAGAGGCAGTCAAATGAATGTCAAGCTTTCATATGCATTTGCCCCTTAATATGCATATTGTGTCGGAACACTTGTGGTTATTACTGATAGAAGTTTCTAAAGGTGCCTAGTGAATTCCACAATGACCAATGTGTTCTGGAATTTGATGTTGTATGGGCCCATGGTCAGCTTTTATTGACATAGATTCTAGAATCGTTTGGGCAATCAATTCTTTGGCATGATAACGACTTGGACATTGCGCCTACAAATTTGGCTATGGCATTCTGGTATTCAGTAGGGAGCGAATGTGGAAGAAGAAATATGCACCTCTTTTTCTCTGTTAACTTCAGCATCATCCAGTTGACTGCTAGCAGAACATAGGACCTGTTAACAGACATATTCAACATATATTAACCGTTGTAATCAATACAATTAGAAGGTAATACTGCGTCTTTCTGTTGACTAACTTTTTTTACTCAATTTGTACAATAAACAAGAAGCAAGCACCTCCTATGCATCATTGGTTGAACAAACAACAAGTGTGTTCACATACACGGTCAAGACATGGTAGGGTATTACCCTTGACGTGAGTCTTTTGCATGCTCGGATTTGCTGTGGGCTACAGTTCTTTCTTTCCTCTAGTTTGGTGAACTGTAGACTTCTCAAGCTCCCTTCCTGGTGCCACTGCAAGTGTTTTGAAGGAATTAAAATGCCATCAAGTCCTTGATTACGAGAAACAGAAATTATGCACCAAATTCCTAACCTCTCTAGAAGAGCACGAATAAGAAAGATACGCAAGCTTATTCGAATATGGAGACAGAAGCTTAGCAGAAATCATGTCTGACATCTGCCTATCTCTTCAGTAACCACGTTTATGAGCCGGAATCGTCTAATAAACAGAAACAAGTAAGTCAATCACACAAGTGTTTTTAATAGATAATCAAGCTCAATGGAAGCTACATTTTACCAACGCTGCAGACATTTAAAGCAACCAGCTCAAAACTAGTAAACTACATGCATGGTGCAGCAAGCCAATCCGGAACAATGAGGCAGATTAACATACAGTTGCAGAAAAAAAGAATGCAGGGCCAAGGATATGCTACCTTATCTTGACGAGTCAGAGGCCTCCACGTCGTGGTTCTGTTTTCCCTCTCATTTTGCGTGCTATAAATTACTGTTTACGCATCTTCCAATTTACCACCAATTGTTATTTCAACATTTCAACATGGGTTCTCAACGAAAATGAAGGCTGTATGATATTGTCTTATATTTTATTTAACTAGTAATTAAGGTTTTGGACCTTGAGATAAGAAGCGTTACTCTATTTAAACATATGTAAAGTATAGACCAGATTTTTTTGGATCAAACACGTCATACTCTTAGTTCCTCCATTTTCAGTGCATGAAGAACTTTGTTCTGGCTTTGAAGTTTTGCATAATTATATGTAGCTATGTGTGCAGCTGTTCTGGATATGATGTGCAGCTTTTCCGTCTTCATTTGTCTTTGTAAAAAACCTTCACATTTTCATCACTCTACTGCATACAAACTCTTATCAAGAGCAACGCTAAGATCATGAATCTTCTTGTAGAGGGTTTTGTCATTTCCAAGGCATCAAAGAATAGAATAGAATAGAATTTTTAACATCCACAAAAACCAATAGGCCATGGGACCCATACAATTAGTACAACCATTACTACTATGACTAAAAAGACCTTGCCTTGAAAAGTTTCAAGGGAAAAACCTTTGCAGCTATAATGATACTAAACAGTCAGTAATCAATAAGTTTGTACAAGGTGACTACTGATGGCTCAGCAATTGAAGACACACATCTAGTACCTCAAATATGAAATCATGCACAAATGGTGCTATGAGAAGTTGTGAAAGCATGGAATGTAATGCTAATGTCAAACAATGATTCCTGGTCATCACAAAAGCGGGACATCTCAAAAGTGTATGGTTTTCATATTCAATAGCCTGTAACTGGCAACATGCACATAATCTCACCTTTCATTGTAATTGCGGCCGCTTCCACCTACCTCTTTCAATCCGTAGCTTGTGGGCTTTAAGAAGTTCTCATAGTCATTTTTAGCCTGAACTCGTCTTTCTTCTTCAGGGTTTGTATCTAATTCTATGAAAGCAGAAAACAACAGACCTTTGAACTCATCTGAATTGTCACTAACATTCTCTTCACCTGCATAAACACCAAAACTCATAATCGACTAATAATAGATCACCATCTGGTATAGAACACGAGATTCTACACTAAAGCTCAACAGTCTCATAACAAGCTATTTCCTTTAGCATCGGCTTAAACACCAACCATCATTTTCAAACTTTCACAATCGACAATAAGACTTTTTCATGTGACCACTTTCCTATCTTTGGCAGCACTTGTTTCAAAACATATTTCCAAAACTATGTTGTAGCCACGAGGCAACCATATAACTCATGCTGCACACCATTGTCTAAGAAAAATATGGCACCATAGATCATTGATTATAGCATGGGATGGTGCTTATACAATTGTTTGTTTATTTATTTATTTATTTACATGTATTTATTTATTGTGTTTTTCGGTTGCCCCTAGGGGGGCAAACCCTTGTTTATGTGGGCTTTTGGCATATCCTAGGTATATGCTAGAATATCCCTAGGATATGCTTGTGACTGCTCAAAACCTTTTATTTCCTGTAAACTGGCGGTCACCTGGTAAAAAACTCGACCAGTATGCAGTCGGAAGACCCATATCGTGCTTCTGGTCCAGTCGATGGAGATGGGTAAAGAATTTAATCTACCAATAACAAGTTTAGAGGAGAGTGGAAGTAATCTACAGTAAGCTGAGAATATTGCACAAAATCCTCGCCCTGTTCATCATCGGATATCCAATTTTGTTAGCGCCGATGTTGGTGCAAATAAGGTAAAGGAAGTTTTGTTAAAGAGTCTGGAAAGGATTTGTAAATTTTTATTTTTCAGTGAGCCTGCCATCTTTCTAAAGTTGTAGATGTCTTAAGATCAATTCAGATACTCCATAAAAACCAGTTCGTGTATTTGGTTTTAGAAGGCGAGGTCTTGCTTTGATTTATTGGTGAGGGATATGCAGTACATGGGCATCTTAGTTGCAAGTTGATAGGAAATTAAAGCTAGGATTGTCCCCGCACCATCAAGATATAAATGCAGGTCTAGCCGCTGAACTGCGGTAACTCCCCGGGCAAAAGCGAAGAAGGAAACAAATAAATATTCATATGGTGGAAAGTGTTAGTAGTCCCCAGGTTGTGAATTTTTTCATTCATGGTTCATGTTCGATCAGATTTTTGAGGCTGGTGAGAACTACCTTTTTCTTCATCTAGGCAAATGAGAGAGAGGCGCCTACCGAACCTTATATTAAGGGCTTATTAAATATACAACTATTAGGCGGGGCACAAATTGTAAATGATATTTTGCCCAGTTCTTTAAATTGCCCAAGAGGTGATCCGACATTTTTCTTGGATGGAGCCCATAGTCTAGAAAGCATGGAGGTTGCGAAAGAAATGGTTTTGCTCGGCGGTATTAGCCGATGTCTTTGGATGGTGCGATTCAAGGGATTCTGACAAAGGAAGAACTACCTTGATGCGCCAGGTCGCTAAGCCTATTTGTGTTATGTATTTGTATGTCTATTTCATTCAATGTCTTTTCTTTGCTGGCTCTGAAACTTTAATTTGTTTTGCAAATACATTATGCTGTATCAGGTCTTGCTGTTTAATTGCATGCCAGAAAGAGATCCCAATTTATTTTTTCCACCTCTTCTGGATATATGTCCTCAACACGGTTAGTAGGTTATGTTCTGCCTCTCATAAGAAAGTGTCTTAGAATGTGTTTACGTCTGCTGCAGGTATATATTTTGAAAAGGCTATATTTGTGCCTGAATTTTCAACTGCTTTAAATTAGCTGCTTCATTTGCTATGTTTTGATATCTCATAATATGTTGCAGAATGATTCAAGAAGGGCGGACATAACATGTGACAAGGAATTTGTTGTTTGCTCGTTGGATTTTCTTTCAGATCTGGCAGAAGCAAATAGACTTTAGTTTGAAGTTCATTTGATATGCCATTTGTTAGCAAATAAGAATATCTTTGTATGTGTGTTTGATATTGCCATTCATGTCCTTATCTGCAGGTTTATTAGAATCTGGCATTATTTGCAACTCGGATTGCATTTCTTTGCTTTGGATTTGTTGGCTTTGGACTACTACTAAATCTCTGTCAAAATGATGATTCTAACCCTATATCTACTAGGTTTGCAGGACATTATGGTTGAGATTCAGATTATGCATTGTCTTGGAATTGAATTCATTGGCTATAGGACATTCCCGTTAAATTATTCCAGGTCCTTGTAAAGTGCTAAAGGGGGCAATCCCATGCCGTCTCAATTTCAATATATACTATTTCCAGCAGCCCAACTTTTGTCTTTTAGGCAGTTTATCATCTGTGGAACTGCTACTAAAGCTAGTCTTCACTTTAAAATCAAATATTACTGAAGTTGTTGGATGCATGACTTGATGTTCATGTTTATGTTTCCTGTCCACCGTGGTGCAGAAAGGTGCCTCAAAGTACGGTGGTTCAAAGCTTACAAATCAATTATTGCCTGAAGAATCAATTGTTACCTGATAAGGTAGAGAGTGCATCAGCATTTGTTTCTAGATTTCATGTGATTTAAAAGCAGTTGGTTCAGTCTTTGCGTCTAGGTGGCTACATCTACTATATAGATTACTGCAGTTCAAGACAAGGTGTAAATTCAGCAGGCACGCGTTTAATTAGCCTTATATATATTGCAATGAATGTGGAAATGCAGACCACGTGCATGCTTGGTGATCATGGTGTAGAAAGCCCACTGATTTCATTTATGGTTATGGATTTAAATGTGTCATCGATTTTACATCAAAACTGGATAGCTTTAACTTAGGTTCATTCGTTCTAGCAGGTTGGAACTATGGCATTGGATCTGCCAATCCCTGTCAGCAGGTATCCCAATGCCATGCCCTTAACGTCATGGAAATGAAGACCTCGTATTCTGCTTTTGACCTTTTGTTACAAGTAGCGCCTGAGGCAACAATGGCTTCCAAGTTAGAAAAAAGGACTTGGGACAATTAAGCGAAAATCATCGCTCTATCTTATATTGTGAAAATAGAGGGAACAATTACATATAAGAGGCATTATTCAAAAATTATGATTGAAATTCGATGCTTATGTGACGTTCCAAGTATTTATATGGTATACGTATAAATATATTGACACGTCACCTAGTATAGATACGCCACCATGGGGTATGGTAACCTAGGGGGTTGACCTAAAAGGGATTAAATTAGCTATGCCAATTTAATGATTAAGGATAATAACCTATAATTAAGGAATTAATATTTAAGAAGGATAATTAAGTTAATTATGGTTTGGGAAGGCGCCACCTGGCCAAACTCGATTGGCCAGTAGGGTGAATACTACTTTGAACCATTAAGGTGGATCACCACCCCCATATCAACCATAATCGACCAAGATAAGCTGAGCGCCTGCCTTTGCCAAGCTGAGCGCCACCTTTGCCAAGCTGAGCGCCTACCTTTGCCAAGCTGAGCGCCACCTTTGCCAGAGCACTTATACCTGTGTAACCAGAGCTGAGCACCAAGTCCCAGGAAGATGGAAGCACCAAATGATAATGGGTCCAGCAGGAACTCAGGTGGGTGGTTAGTGTAGCTTGAGAATTCTAAGGTAGCGCCCCTGTTGGGCACTTGTTGCGTTGTTTTGTCTATTCTCTCTGTGTTTTACTCGTAGGAGCTAACCCTTGATTGTAAAGGTAAGTTCTCTTTATATTCTGATTCTGGTTTTGATCTTAAAGGATGGATTGATAGTTCTTTGCATGGTATTACTCTGGAAATTGGGGGAACTAAGGGGGGTAGAGACCTCTGAGCTCATGTATGATAGTATGCTCCTAGATAGAGCCCTGTAATATTCCCATTAATTGCGGCCTGTGTACAAGAGACCACCGAGTTGTGGATGCTATGGGGTGACTTAGCACCAAACAAGGGACACAGTGGTGAAGTGGGGATGAGGTCTTGCACGAACATAAAAGGCTCCTGAGACTCCTACAGTGGGCTAGGCCCCGATAGCCGGCCACGAGGGGGCCTGGTATGGGTCCGACACTCCCTGGGTGTAGAGGTGTGATCCGTGCGGAGCATCTTGCACTTTGAGTAGATTTAGGGTGAGTAAGTCGCCTGCACGGATGCGGGGTCGCCGATGCGCACGTATTCTCTAGCTCACCCATGGAACCACTGTGGATCCCGAAGGGGACGCTTCCCAGGCTGCCTCATCATCGGACGGGCTTCATGAACCCCTCGTAGTAGGCTCGAAGGGTGATACCTTGAGTCCAAGCGTGTCCGGAAGGCTATAGTGATGCCATAGCATGATTGGACTCATCTGCAAAGTGTGCACAGGAGGGGCGGATGGAGTGGACAACCCTAGCCGATGTTCTATGCCAGCCAATGCCAGGTTATACCTCTGTCTGCTGATCTCTTGAGATCGAGCCGTCAGTCCATCCTCACAGGAGTCTGAACCGGGGTAGAACCTGGGGTTTGGGGTGCTTTCTTAGGTTTAGATGCATATTCTTTGCCGTTGGTACTTGGATGGATGCGCCACCCTTCGTGGTGGTTATTTATATATGATTTATGCTGTGTGCTAACCTTGTATTCATGCTTCCGCGACGTAGGAGCCCATCGAAGGCGTGGGCCGAATGACACCTCCGTGTCCTTCACTCGAGCATCTCTACGTAGATGGCCCGGGTCAGACGGAGGGCCCTGCTCATGGCGAGATGGTCGCCATGGGAGGGGAAAGTCCCCGTATGTATACGGCCGGGGGTCGTATATATTCAGGGAGCGTCACAGCTTACAGGAAATTAACAAACTAAATTATGTCGTGAATCTGTTTATAACACCACACTCTTTTCAATGCCCTCGAATCTAGACCCAATCCAACAGGTGGGGCAGAGATTGACAGCCATGTTAGTAAAAAATATCGTTGCATAACTACTTCCTTGGCATCATGGACACAATCAATATTCATTCCCATGACGCAAAATCTTCTTCCTTCTTCCTCATTAGAAGCACTTGAACCAAGAGGCTATGTCGATAAAATTAGTTTCATTAGCTTAGAAGTACTGCAGGGATGTAACAGGAACCATGGCTTGTGAAGGTAAGGATGGTCCTATCAACAGAACAGATGACTGTGAACCAGATACATTAGAAGCATTTGAAGCATTTGAAGGGCAACCCTCCGTGCGCAGCACCTTGTTCTATTTTCTTGTTAGCACACCAACCCAACGCAGCCTCCCTTTCTTGCAATTTGAGCATATGCAAGTAGCACCTCCACCCAACAAAATCCTAGGTCTTAGAGTGCATCTCCATTAGATCAAAATAGACTTCTTCCTTGTCTTCGTGGCAAATCATGATAAAAACCAATGTACTTCTCCTTCTGCATGGCAAAGAGAACTGATTTCATTTTGGAAGTTCTAGCCTACTTCCGAAAAACCTAAATCAAAACTCAATTTATCTTAGCAGGGAAAAAATTGTTCTCTTGTAAGAATTTTGTCTTCATGCAAGATAAAGAATTGTGTCTTCTTCCGGTGGTGAAATCAGGCCCAATACAATAGGATTGGGGAGGTTTTGGGGGGGGAGTTGGGGGGTGGGGGTTTTGGGGGTGGAGGGGTTCTTCTTGATTTGTTGATGTAGAAGAGGAGGAAAAACCAAGTTCTGAATAATGGAGATGCATCCTTGTACTATTAAATATTCAGTATTAGATATGAAGGACTGGGGAAATGATATGACATAAGTGGAAGTTGGGCTCTTCCTCGCAACCTTGTAGTGCTCGACCAGAAGTCTTTGAGAGTAGGCAAAATGATTTGATACATGCTCTTGAAAGTTAGACAAGTTTCCATTCTCTAATCTGCATCTTATATGGACTGCAGCCCGTTTTTTTATGTTAATTGCTGGATTTTGCCATTTTCCCTGCTCATGGAGGTCTGTATATCATAAGTGGTAAGCTTTTTTCTTTTCTCTTTCTTTTATTTTTTCTTTACCATCACAAAGCCTATGACCATCGCATGATCTCGGTAGCATAAACCCAATTGTTTTTCAAAGCACATCTTCTCAAATTTTGGTATCTGGCCCATGGAAAGAAATAGGGAAGTTTTAATAGATGGTATTTTTGGGCATTGTGGGTTGTGGGTCATTGGAAAAGAAAGAAAAAAGAGAACATCTATGAAAAAGCTTTAAAAATAGAAGGCCTGAAAAACAACAGTAGTAGCAGACCTTTTTGGATGGAGGGGCAGCTGGGACAGCGGACACGGAGGCAGATGCAAGTTTAGGGTTTGAAACTTTGGTTAAAAGGAGGTTTATTAAAGCAAGCAGATGCTTCTTTGGTACTGCTCTGGCAGCTTTGAGCCCAACTAGCTGTGGATTTCGCACTCCAGCTGCATCAGATGAATCGATCTGCTTGATAAATCCGAGGGATAAATTGCTGCAGATGGTGAAGGGTGCAGAAAGCATATACAATATTTTTGGGGCTCGTGGGTTCGACCAAAGGTGTGTTGGTATGGATTAAAAAGCTCTAATGTTAGATAGCTCCAAGCAGTGGCCGATCAGGGTTTGGCACAAGTGGTGGAGCTAGCATCCAGATTCTACAAAAGCTCCAAATGCTAATGCTATCCAAACCGAGCAGGGAGGGCATCTCTAATATTCGGCCAAATTTCAGAACAAGGGTTTTCTGATATCCGGCATCTCTAATCTCAGAACAAAATTCAATGACGCAACGATTTTTTGTAGTACCGATGGATCTGCACTATGCCCTTCCGTAATTGCCTACAAAGGTACTCTGTTTTTTTTCTTTTGATGCTTATCCAAAAAGCATGCCAAAATGGAGCTTTCAGAATCGATGGTTTTTTCTTTCTACTCCCCATTTCGGTTGGAGTTAGCCGGAAACCTCATAGGGTTTCTTATTGAAACTTAATGTGGTTTCAATGGAAACGTCCGTGAAACTACATCAAGTTTCCATTGAAACCATATTAAGTTTCTATGGATACTACGCTAGGTTTCCTCTAGTGAAAACTTTGTAAGGTTTCCGATATGAAAACTATAAGTAGTTTACTTTTGGAAAACTGATTTCCGCCTTTTAAAATTAAATGAAAGAGTCTAGGCACGTGTGTAAGATCTTGTGGCACATGTGCAAGATTGTATGACAAAATGTAATCTACCCACATGTGTAAGAGCTTGTGGAAGATTGTATTACCATTAATGGTGAGCAGCACGCCAACATTTTGAATTTGAAACTGCATTAGGTTTCCAAAGAAACTCAAACTACATTAGGTTTCCAAAGCAAAGCAACGGGCTCATATGAGAATTTTTCTTTTTGAAGCATCTTTACTCCTCTGTGTAGAAATTCACAGCTATGGCCGATCCTAAGCAATCGAAAATCAATAAAATTTTGAAGAAAAGGTGTTGTTTAAGCATTGGGTCTCAGCATTGGATCTCAGAATTGTGAACAGCGTGGTTGAGATGAGAATAGAAAAGTGAAATGAAAACAACAGATTGTGAATAGCGTGGTTGAGATGAGAATAGAACAGCGAAATGAAAACCGACACAGACACGAGTATTTGAAGTTACAAAAAAAATCAAATCTACGGGTTCTAAATCCGATACCTAAATCATGCTTTTTAAAGACATAAAGCAATTCCTGAATCAACAAAACAAATGCAGCAGTCTACATACCAAGATTAAGGCAACAGTGGCATGCGCTCAAAATCTTACTTCAAATCCTTTCCCTCAAAATCTTGCTTCAAATCCTTGCCGGATGAAACATTCTTGCAAATTTGAATTGAGAAAAATGATCCATTAAATGGAAGCATGCATTAGATTATGCTGCAGATATGGAAGCATAGATACACAAACTAAAATCATTGCAAAAGTTCAAAGAAAAAGACAGGATAGAAAGACTATTTTTAAGTTTGAAGAGAAACTATATAGTTTCCACTGAAGTTTTATATAGTTTTCAGATTGAAACTATATTAAGTTTCTCTTGCTGGGGGATAACCCCAATCGGGCGTAGATAAAGTCTTCGTTTCAAAATGGCAAGAATACTTTTATGGTATACATTCAATGCTCCTCTACTTCTCTTAAGGAGCTGCCTTCCCAAATGAGGTTTTAGGGAATGAGGTCTATCATGCATGCCTATGGACCTCGTTCTTTTCAGGATTTGGATGAACCAATTCTTTCATACTTGTACTAATGTCCGGCAAACCTTCATGGAAGCGGGATAATCTTCGCCTCAAGTTCTCTGCAGCTTGCTCAAAACAGGACTCGACACTCCACTCTATGATGGAGGTCTGGCCTTCTATTCGCTACGTCTATCTACAGAGACTCAGATTAATACTACTGATGTTATAACAGAGGGTATGGTTGAAAATTGACAACCAAAAAAGCTTCACAGATGGCCTTATCTCCCCTGTCCTTAGAAGCCATGGCCATGGAAGAACACAGGAGCCTTCAAAAATGGGACGGAGTACAAAATGGGGTGTTGTAGACTTGATTCATGGATTCATTATTGTGTAGCCTTGTAAGGGCAAAAAACCCTTTGTCTCGCGGATTATCATGGCAAAGCTGAGGAAAGTTGTTCATAATGGTTAGGATTCAATTTCACAGCCAGTATTTTAAGATTTTTTTCTTTGAAAGTTGATAAAAATTGGGCCCGGTTGGGTTGATAGATTGTGCTTCCGTATCTATTTGATTCAATACAAGAAATCTTGATCTTTTACTTGGTTGAGTCTCTATTGCAATTGCAAGAGCTCTTAAATTGTTTAAATTCTACACTAAAACTTGATCGCATTTTGTATGCAGAAAAAAAATTAAAATCTTTGTTTTGGTGTGTTACGAGAGATCTTGTTTTTTTAGTTGGGAAAAAAATGAAACTTCAAAAAACACCATGAATGACATATAAACCATTATCTTATCCATATTATCCTTAGTATAGCAGTTATCTTAGCCTTTACATGAAGCACCTCTATTTTTTCTACCCAATTCTTTCGTTTTTCTTTCTGGTGCACTGATGACATTGTTGGAGCATTCCCCTAGTATTTCACTATTCTAGAACATGTTCAACAAGGTGACAGAAAGAGTGCTCTGAACTTTTTTGAATGAATGTTCTTGTAGAGTCCTTGTTTCACATATTTCTCACAGCTTTCACATTTTTTGCCTTGCTGCTTTACATCTGCCATTAGATTTGCCTATGAAATGCATGCAAAATTTCTACTGTAGTGTAGACTCTCTTTTGGGTAGGTGCCAGTTTGACATTAATCTTAGACTCCGCTTAATATTTTGTTGCAATTCTTCGAGATCGTCATAAATGCTAGCCAATCAAGTTGATCATTTGCAAGATAATTCAATGAAAGTATGTAAAAGTTAGCAGTTGCTTCAACAAATTTTTAATTCTCGTGACGTGGACTCACGATATACCACACCAAAACAGTCATAATAGGCTTTTTATTCATCACATCAGCAGTTTACATTGTGTTTATAATTTTTTGAAGTGAGTGAGGTAGTTGAATGTAGATACAATATCAGACTACCCTGGATAAAGGTAAAGGGAGTAGTACAAAAGATATGAATCTGAGGCAACAAACAAGAATTATAAACCAGACATGTCCATGTGACGACCATACGGATATTCATATCATACGAACATTATACTCGTATGTACAGAAGACGTCATCACACGAATGCAAAAAAGTAATTGCACAAAGCAATGTTTGAACTTGCAACCTTCCAGTTGTGAGTCACACACCTTTGCCAAATCCCCTACCAATATTTGTTAAAGACATTCCCTCATGTCTTTCTCATATGTGGTGTTGTTTCCAGGAGGTTCTAGAATATTCTAGAGTCTGCACGCATGCGCGACACTTGGCATGATCTCATCCATTGGGGTGGCGCGATCCTAACCGTTGGCCTACATATATAAGGAGGCATCTCCTTCTTGTCGAATCATTCCGGTTCAATGCCAGTCTTGAGTCTTCTAGGCATCTGTCTCGTGTTCCTGCTTGCCTTCGGGCCATTGTACTCTTAATTTCTGTTCATATATCAGATTCTTTGCCGATCTTGACGTATTTCCTCCATATTTCTTGCATATTTTCCACGTATTTTCTTTGTTTTCGTGTAGGTTCATGACAGTTTGAACCGGAATCCCTTACCGGTTCTTGCCTGCTCTGATCCTAAACATTTTTTGCTCGTATTTGGTGATTTTATATCTATGGAGGAGGTTTCGATGATATTACAGCAGGTCCAGCAGCTTGTTCAAGTATGCCAGCAGTTGCAGTTGGACAATAAAGAGCTTAAGGAACGTGTTGCTTCACGTGAATCTGCTTCTAGTTCTGGATTGAGGCTATCAGAGCCTAAGATCAGCCTGCCAGAGAAGTTTAACGGCACTCGGTCCAAGCTCCATGGTTTTTTGAATCAGATCAGGCTTATGATCCAGCTCCACCCTTATAGATATCCCACGGCCCAAGAACAAGTTGGGCTGATTGATTCGCTCCTCATAAGGCCAGCTCTAAATTGGTTTGCTCCTTTATTGGAGAAAGGAGCCCCAGAGTTGCAAGATTTTGCTGCGTTCACTGCAGAGCTCGAGCGCACAACAGTCATAAAACTTTGCAATCTAAGGCAAGGCTCTCGCCCAGCTTCAGTATATGCATCAGAATTCCGTCAAATTGCGGTAGATACTGCCTGGGATGATGTTGCGCTTCGAGATTGTTTCCGAAGGGGATTACGTGAGGATGTCAAAGATATGTTATCGTCTATGGAGCATCCTCAGACTCTGGAAAAAGCCATCAGATTTGCAGTTCGATGTGATAATTGGCTCTTCGAATGTAGGCAAGAGAGACGTAGTCAGGTCTTTCCAATCACACAAATGCCTGTAGCTACATCCTTCCCGGTTTCATCTGTAGAATCCAGCAGGTCCAGACCTGAGCCTATGCAGATTGATCAGGCAGTTTGAGGACCTTTATCTGCCGTCAAGAAACAGCATCGGAGAGAGAGGTTAATCTTTGTCTCTACTGTGGAGGATCTGGCCATATTACTCGTGGATGCCCTGTGAAGCGTCCAAACCAGTCGAAAAACTTCAGGGGCCGGTCCGAGTAGTAGGAGTCCCTCGTCGGCTGGCCACCTTTTCTCAGACTCCTTCCATATATCTAGACATGTTTATTCCATCAGATAATGTCAGGAAGGCATTCTTCATCCCCATATCATTGAAATCAAAAGTTGAAGGATTGCAAGTGTTGGCGCAACTTGATTGTGGTGCAAATGCTTGCTTTATGGATAGTGCATTCGCCAGTAAGCACGCCATCCCTAAAAGCAAGATTAAGCATCCTGGTTCTGTCGAGGTGATTGATGGACGGGAGATCTCCTCTGGTGCAATCATAGAATGTACTATGCCTCTTCAGGTTTTGTTCGAGGGGGTTTCTTGTAGTATTTTCTTCAATCTCATCGCTAGCCCACATGCGCCAATAGTCTTGGGTCTGCCCTGGCTCGAGCTACATAACCCACAGATTGATTGGCGTACTAGATCATTTCGATTTGCTGGTTCTAGCTCTAGTTCTAGTTCATTTGCAGATCAGGTCTCTACATCACCATCGACTTCGATTCGTGCAGTATCATGGGCCCCTGATTCTATCCTTGTTGTTCCTATTTCTGCTCCATGTGCTAATTTGACTCTTGCCTCTGCTCCAGTTCATGCCCTAGATGTTGACCATATTCTCGATGATATTCCAGCTCCAGCTCCAGTTTCTGCTCTTGCTCCTACTCTTGCTCCAGTTCTAGTTTCTTCTTTTGCTCCTCGTCCAGTTCTTGTTCCAGTCCTTGCTCCAGTTCCTGCTGCTCCTGCTCCTCCTCCTGCTCACGGTCCTGTTCCTGCTCATGTTCTCGCTCCTACTTTTGTAGAGGCTTCTTCATGCCCTCAGTTTCGTACCTCAAAGATTTCTCTTCGCGAGTTTAATAAATCTAGAAGGCAAGATCTAAGTTCAGTGTTTGCAATCCAAGTTCACCCGTCGGCTAGCTTGGCATCAGCGAAGTCTGCTCCAATGCTCCCAGATAAATATGGCGACTTCTCTGATGTTTTTGACAAAGTCACGGCCAGCAAACTCCTAGAGCATCGTCCATATGATTGTCCTATTGATTTGCAGCCGGGGACAACGCCGCCATATGGTCCGATATATGGTCTATCTCCTGCTGAGTTGAAGGTTTTGCGGGATTATATTGAAGAGAATCTAGCCATTGGCTTCATTCGACATTCTCAGTCCCCTGCTAGAGCGCCTGTCTTCTTCGTCAAAAAGAAGGATGATTCGCTGCGTCTGGTCGTTGATTATCGCGGCCTCAATAAAATTACAGTGCCGAATCGGTATCCGCTTCCTCTGATCCCAGAGTTGTTGGAGCGACTCCAAGGTGCACATTATTTTACGAAGATTGATCTTTGGGGTGCCTATAATCTTATTCGGATCTGGGAGGGTGATGAGTCGAAAACAACTTTTCGTACTCGGTATGGCCATTTTGAGTACACAGTTATGCCGTTTGGACTTAGCAATGCTCCAGCAGTATTCCAGCATATGGCCAACGATGTTTTTAGAGAGTTCTTAGACACTTTTGCTATCATCTATTTGGATGATATTCGTATTTATTCTAAGACCCTGAGAGGCATGTTCGACAGGTCCTTCAGAAGCTTCGTGAGCATGGGTTATATGCTAAACTTGAGAAGTGTCAGTTCGAGCAGGATAATGTGGAGTTCCTTGTTTATCGCATTACTCCACATGGAGTCTCTATGGACCCCGAAAAGGTCAGCACTGTTCTGGAGTGGCAAACACCTTCATCCGTTCGAGATGTTCATTCTTTTCTTGGGTTTGCTAATTTCTATGGGCGTTTCATTCGGGATCATTCAGAGATTGCCCTCCCTTTAACACCCCTCATGGTTAAGGACGCGCCATTTGAATGGACTGTGGAAGCGAAATCTGCTTTCGTTACCCTGAAGCATGTTTTCACCACGGCGCCAGTTCTTGCTCATGCAGATCCTTTGCGCCCATATGTTGTCGAAGCAGATGCTTCTGATTTTGCGCTTGTGGGATCCTATCACAGGAGGGGGATGACCATGAATTGCATTTAATCGCTTATCACTCACGGAAGTTTTAGGTTGCTGAAATCAACTATCCCATTTATGACAAGGAGTTGTTGGCGATAGTGGATTCTTTCGAGGAGTGGAGCCGTTTTTTTGGAAGGATCTCCTTATAAGGTCACAGTCTACACAGATCATCAAAATCTAGAATATTTTTAGTCTGCTCGAGTGCTCAACTGCCGCCAGGCCCTGTGGCATACTCAAGTATTATCCCGTATTGATTTCGTGATCAAGTACCGTCCTGGATCCTTCTAAGGGAAGCCTGATGTCTTGTCTCGACGCTCCTACCTTGAGCCCAAGCTAGGTGATCCTGCATTTGACCAGCAATCACAGGTTATTCTAGGGCTTGATCGGTCTCAGCTTATGGCCCTCATTTTGTTCGAGAGGCCTCATGATGCGGCCCTGTTGGAGTCTGTTCGAGCATCTCTGCCCTCTGATCCATTGGCTCAAGATGTATTCTTACACCTTGGCTCTACATCATCTTCTCCGCAAATGCGATCAGACTAGGATCGTTTTGAGGTTCGAGATGGACTCCTGTTCCATGATGGGCTTCTGTATGTGCCAGATGGTGCTTCTAGGCTTCGGGTTCTCCAAGCTTGCCATGATTCACCTATGGCCGGACACTTTGGAGTAGCCAATACAAATTTATTAGTCGAGAGTATTGGTGGCCTGGGCTTCGTCGCTCTGTCGAAGCTTTTATTCGATCCTGGAGTTGCCAGTCTCTCAGAGTTATGATGCCATCATGGTTGTCGTTAATGGTTTCTCTAAGATGGTTCATTTTATTCCCTGCAACGTCACCATCACCAGTGAGGGAACAGCGAATCTTCTTCTTCGTGAAGTAATCAGACTTCACGGCTTGCCCGATACTATCGTCAGCGATCGTGGACCACAGTTCGTCGCAGGTTTTTGGAAGCGGCTTTTGGAGTTATTGCATATCGACCGTTCACTGACAAAATCCGTATTTTTCGTATTATACGTAAAATACGGCCGTTTTTAGTAACTATGGTTCATGGTGTAAGAAGATAGACGTGAGGCTTGACGGAATGTCAAGCAGTTCAAAGCCTCAACTGAGTTCGAAGTCTAAGAGATCTTTGTGAGCCTTTACCAAGATCTTGTTATTTTTTTTTATAAAACTTGACTTGTGGATTCTTAGAGTGCAGTATTGTCAATGTACAAGATGATAATAAATCTTAGAGAATTGAGCTCATACGTTGTATTGGATATGGTTGAGATTAAATATTCAATTCTTTACCTTGAGTTTTAGCTTAAGAATGATTTTGCATTGCATTATTCAATGCATGTATACCAACTTGCTATTAGTGTTCATGCCAATCTTGATGGAATCTCGGGTTACCTGGAAGGCTAACCCGGCAGGCCCATCACAGTTGGCATCAAAGCATGGTTGGATCGGTGGGTATTAACTGGATTATGGATTCAAGCTGCGTTGGTTGGGTGATGCTAAAGATATTCGTTCATATCATGTATGGATGATGACCTATGGATTTATCATGTATGGAAATGTATGGTATTCTAGTGTTGGTTGATTTTCCTATTATAAATGGTAGAAATTCTAACAAGATCAAAGAGTTAAGCTTGGTTCAAATATGCTGAAAACATGAAGGATGCTAAGAGAGGGATGTCCTCATGTAGGCATGAATAGTGGGCCATGATGATGTGAAGGTATGATACTTTTTTATTTGCTACTATTCTATGCAATTGGTAGACAGTCTACTGGTAGAACATTTTGGATAAATAGTGCACAAGATGTTGCAAGTTGCCAAGGAGAGCCCTTTGTATAGACAATGGATGGCATTTTTTTGATATTGAGGTATAGTTTCCCTTATGTTGGGTGATCTATGTCTGTTGAGGTGATTTCAGATAGGTTACTTGGATTCAAGTCACAAGAGTATAGTCATAAGACAAGATTTAAGCTGGGCATAAGACAAGATAAGACAAGATTTAAGCATTTGGCATATGCATGATTCTAGTTTACAAGATGGCTGGTTTGGAATCTGACATAGATGGCAAACAATGTTCATATATAAGAAATTTCATGATTCATGCAACATGACCCTATTTGGGATGTTAAGGTTTTGTGATATTTTGGTCAGAAAACTCACCTAAGGCTACGGCTAAGATGGACCTGAAGAGCTCTTAGAAATGTCAAGGCACAAGGGAGTGCTCTGTACAACAAAGTGATCATATTAATTTTTGCAAAAGTGAAAAAAACATCTAAATTGAAAGATTACATAAGTCGTGTTAGATGTATACTAGGAAAAGAGATGCTTTCAACTTAAAATAGCAATGTACTTAGTGATATAGTAGGCGATCTTGGCAGTAATTAAGACTATATTTATGATGGGAACTTGAGAATATGGTACAGTCCTGGATTAGGATGGAAGAAAGTGTTATAACATGTGAAGTGCCACGTTTGGAGTTCTAGTTTATGATAAAAGGGCAGCAACATGTTTAACAGTAGAGTTGTCCACTAGACCATCTGTAGTCCATGGACTTGAATTGGTCCATCGTACCTTTCCCACTTAAGCCCATATATCTAGAGAGGAACTTCTCCATTTTGCAATCTACCACCACCTTTTGAATATTCACTTGATTTTTTATGGGTTACAAGAATTTCATGACCAATGGATTCACCTATATCTTGTGGTGATTGTCCAAATCTCATACAATTTAGCAGTTTTTGTACTAGTCCAGAACTGCATTCTTCATGTTTTCTAGCACAAAGTGCTCCAAACCTTGCTAAAATCAAAAGTAAATGATTTCTTATGATAAAACATATTGATTTGCAATGTCCCAAGTTTCTTTACTATTATAGGACATTAGATGAAGTCGCCATACGCAATTTTGCTCAAAAGAGCTGTTTGAGGTTATGAATTATTTTTCTTCTACTATTAGCAAGTTTTGGACTAGTTCTTGTGGTCTTAAGTTGTTGACTCTAAGAGCTACAGTTCGATGCTTTTTTGAAGCGTTCATAAGTTATAATGAGTTTATGTTGACTAAAGAATGTTTTATTTAGAATTTAGGAACAAAAATAAATCTAAAATGATTTAATAAAACACATATATCATCTTCAGAAGGGTAATAAAAGATGCATAACATGCACTACATTTATATCTACGTAGATTATAATTTTATTAACCTATATGTAGTAGCTAATCATGTATTTTTTACATTTGATTGGGTTTGTAACTACACTGTGTTGGAGTTTAAGTGTGCTAATTCTACAATTGCTATATTTTTAATGAATGAAAGCCTTCGTTGGCAGCATAGATCTCAAATTTCATGTGAAAGTGACATAGCAGTTGCAAGATTTAAATATAAACAGCCATGGACCATTAATGGTCAATACTTAAACTTAAACTTGCTATTATAAATTTAATACTGTGTTATAACATGTGAAGTGCCACATTTGAAGTTCGTTTATGATAAAGGGGCAGTAACATGTTCAAGACCTTAATATTATTTCCTCTATACTCGTACTTTGTCGTTGAGATCTTTTGTGTGACACATTGAATGTTAATTGATGACAAATTATAAAGGGGGGTTGCATCATGGGATGTTGCACACTTGCTAGTGACGGCGAGAAGCTTGATGTTAATGGCTTAGATTGGTTCAATCTACTTTGGCTTGGGTTACTAAGGAGCTAGTTGGCTTCATGCATGATTTAAGATATAAACCTATAAGATATTGGATGGAAAAGGAAGGCAAAAATAGAGAAACATAGTCACTAATTGTCTATAAGGTGAAAGTAAGTGCTTTCATGGAGTTGCAAGTAGTTGCTTACGCAAGTCAGTGCTAGGCAATAGACTTTGATTAAATGGATGGGCCAGTGTGATTTATTATCTTTATGTGGGATGTCTTGGAAATGTTGTCAAAATTGTTATAAGCTTTTGATCTTTTTTGGACACAATTGAGCATAATTTTCCTATTTGATTTAGCTAACAATTTCCACATGATTACTGGGTCAAATGGATGGTTACTTGTTAAACGGATGGGCCAGTGTGATTCCACTAGATGTACAAGAGTATGCAAACAATTCTTATAAAAATCAATTCAACATATTTTCTAGCTACGTAGAGTAAGCTTTTTGCAAAGTCATGTTAGATATGTTTGTCATCTTTTTAGGCCCCCTTGGATTAACTTATGTGGACTTTATAGAGATACGATACACAGATTGGAGGGTGTGATATATATTTTTGGATTTGGCCACCCAAACTGTCATATGAGTACATATCTAGTCCGAGCTGAATATCTCTCTTGGTATGGTGGGCTTAGTATTTCATAGTGAGTTGTATACTCAATAGAAAAGGGTAGATTAACTCCATGATGCAATCACATTCTATTTAATACATTGCCCTGGACTGTCATGAACCTACACGAAAACAAAGAAAATACATGGAAAATACGCAAGAAATACGAAGGAAATATGCCAAAATCGGCAAAGAATCTGATATATGAACAGGAATCAAGAGTACAATGGCCCAAAGGCAAGCAGGAACACGAGATAGATGCCTAGAAGGCTTAAGACTGGCGTTGAACCAGAATGGTTCGACAAGAAGGACATGCGTCCTTATATATGTATGCTAAGTGTCGCGCATGCATGTAGGCTCTAGAATGTTCTAGAACCTCCTGGAAGCAACCCCACATATGAGAAAGACATGAGGGAATGTCTTTAATAAATATTGGTAGGACACTTAGCAAAGGTGTGTGTCTTGCAACTGGAAGGTTGTGAGTTCAAATCTTGCTTCCTGCAACTACCCTTTTGCATCTATGTGACGACGGTCTTTTGTACATACAAGTATAATGTTCGTATGATACGAATATCCGTATGGTCGTCACACCATCCCCCTCCTACGATGGCGACGAGTCCTCAGAGCTGGGGCCGGAGTACTCAAATTCGGCTTATCCGGGTAACGGCAATGAAACTCCGCAATTTTATCAGAAGCATTACTCAGATTCTCGGCAGGCTTCCAGGTTCTATCACTTGGCAAGTAACCTTCCCAATCGACAAAGTAATACAATCGTCGACGAAGAAACTTGGAGTCCAGAATCTTTCGAACCTCGAACTCAACCGTATAAAATACGGACTACGGTGCCCTAAAAAAATGGGAACCAAATATGCCGTTGTTTTTATGCAATACGCCGTATCAGCCGTTTTTTTAAGCCGTTTTTGGTAAAAATCACCTGACCCATATATACAGAACAGAACACCGTGTTCTTGTTCATTTATCCCCTGCTATTACACAGACCTAATAATGGAGCGATTGCGGCATGGAACGATTGCGGTTGAAGATTTGCGACAATATTTAGAGCCTTGAGCTGAGAGGTCGGATTTGTGAGGTCGTGAGGTCGGATTTGAGCCCTGAGAGCTGAGACTGAGAGGTCGGATTCGAGCCCTGAAGCTGAGACTGAGAGGTCGAATTCGTCCCAGTCATCCAGATATTCTGGATCTATTGAAGTAACAGCAAAAAGGTAAGGCTTGGAGGTTGTAATAAGCTCATTGTAAACAAGATAATCTGAAAAGTTCTTGCAAGTTTTTGGCCAAACTCGATACCCACCTATTGAGCCCCGCCACATCCGCATATACAACTACCCACGCCTTTTTCCCCGCTTCTGCCCCCACCTCTTCATTCCCGCGTAACCACTGTTTAATAGTACCTAAGCTCTCCCTCAACCCTTACTCAAGATACTTTCACTACCACGGCCAATCTCGGGCTGCATATTTCTTTTCATTTGCACCGTTCATGTTTCAGTTCTCACGAGTCTATTCTTTGTGGCTTCAAAATCATCTTTTCGTAAATACTGACCTCTCCAAGGCCCCGCTTGATCTTTATGCAAAACCAATATTTCGAATCGTCTATCGAGTTTGTTCTTTGAGCCATAAACATGGATACAATCATTGCATGCAACATGGGCACCGAAAATGCACCGTTTGCATTTGGATTTTGAACCCTTCAAAGGAAGCAAAAATCGCTTTATGGTGGCCAGTTCTAGCTGTGATGCACATTCTAGTTTCTAGTTGAAGCATGCATTCCATACTGGCATCTAAAGCCAAGGCACATTGTAACAGAGCAAACAAAATAGTCACAGGAACTACGAATCTCTCCAAAGGTAACAATCTAACAATAGATTCTAACAGAATCCTTTGATCATTTCTGAACCTTCTATCAGTGTAACATGTTTCCTTTTCCCCTGTTGTTGCTTCAGTTCTATAAAAGTCCTGAATAATTCATTTCTCCATATAACGTATTATTGCTTTGCTTACATGTTTCTCCTCCATACCCTGTCTTCTAATAGAAGCCACAATCCGCCCGAAGAAATTGAAGGGCAGGTTTATCAAATCATCAATCCACCAACATAGCTCCTTAGTACTGTTATTCATATCATTCCAAAGCTGGATTCTATAGCATTCATGTCAGGCCAAAATAAAACATTCAAGCTGTGGCCATATGAGGCTATTATGAGCAGATCCTGTATTTATAGGAGCACAATTGAAGAAGCTTCCAGAATTTCAAACAAGAAAATACTTCATATCTTGTTCCTGTGTACTGATATTCAAACTTCGGTAACAGTCTGCTATCGAAGTTTGAATATAATGACATAGCAACTTTCAGATCTATTTCGCAAAATCAGAGATTCAAATGCTAAATTACTTCCCTTGTCTGCTTTCAAGTTATCATTCCATCTTCATCAATATGGAGCATCTGGTCTTGTAGGATATTGACAAACAACTCAACTTGAGTATATGATTTTGTAGCCAGCATCCTGGAGATTCAGAGTAGATTCTTTGGGTGCATTATTAATGTGATGAGTTATAATTTGAGGAAAATAGAATTAGGAAGAAACTACTATGATATTTTCATATAACTTAAACTTGTGTTTTCTTTATGTGCTCTAAAAACTACTATGATATTTTCATATAACTTGAACTTGTGTTTTATTTGAACATTTCTATATGTTTAAAGCCTAATCTATAATATATTTGGAATCTCACGTACAAAATATGTTGTTCATTCTTAGAAGCACAGTTCTGCGCGTTTTGAGTACTTTGCCGTATTTTTCGTATCCGTATTTCGTATTCCATAGTTGTTTTTTTTTTTTGGCATGCCGTATCGTATTTCGTATCCGTATTTGGTAACTATGCCATGAACACGTGGGGTTAGTCATGAAGACTAAGTGGGGGTTTTAGGGTGCTAATAAATGCCCACGATATCATACACAACCGTCATGCCTATAGCAATATAACCATGAGATCCATTCTCATATAAGCAACTTATTGCGAGAGTCCCACTCTGCAATACCTATATGTTGTCAGTATTCCATACCAAGAGCATTACCAATGCATCAAAATAATCTCTATATGATGTCAGACCATGAGATAATAAATGAGACAACCATGAAATAACTATGAAAACCATGAGATAACCATAATCATATAGTGCAAACTCTGGTTCTATGAAGGCCAGCTGAACAGGCCCTGCAATAAATATGGGCGAGGTAAGCCCCATATGTACACTTCCTCCTAGCCTGTGTCCAGTACTAGGGGACCACTTCCAAGCCATGTAGTGTGACGAAGCACCCTCGCTGGGGAGACAATGTCCGATGTCAAAAACAAGAAACAACCGCGAGTCCAAGCCACCGCAAATGGACCCCGACCCTAGAGAATATGCACTCATGCACCATAAACACGTCCCACATTTCAGAGTCATCATCAATTCCATGATACTATAGCATATCCGTGACATAGCCAGATCTAGCATATCCATGTGCATAACCATGTGATCATCAAATCTTAACAATGCTAGCTCATAACATCAGCATACAAGAATTATACAAGCACATACTAGTTTCATATGGTACTAACGTCATGAATATATAGTTCAAATGCAAAGGTGTAACTTTCATTAAACATTCAAGTACAAGATTCAAGAGACCATATATATCAACCAACATATCTATGCAGTATTCATTCAAGTAGTACCAAAACTATAAATATACTATTAATTGTCACTATATTTATATGATTCTTACACAGAAGGCACTAAAACTATTAGGGCGTATCGTCTATAGATTTACATGTCTATTTTGATATTTCATAAGGATTTTAAAGAAGAAATACTTGCATTCCCCACCATAAAGAAAGCTCGTCCTAGGATGCTATTATAGATAGATAGATAGATAGTAGTCCAATGCACTAGTTATCACTTTCCATAGCAAATTATCACACACAATATCTCTAGAGAGCTATATCCATCATCGCTTGCAATGTCCTTATAGGGGAGTTCGCAAGAGAATATCGGGGGGGGGCTAAGGGCATTATATCATATGCTCAGCTATTGCAGACATAACCATATCTGGAGTTGGCACCTCCGTAAATTAATGTTTCGGACATTGGTTCAAACAGTGGTACTGTATGGTTGCATGGTCTGGGGTCCTGGTCTTGCACGATCAAAGTGTTCAAAAGCGTTTCTTGCTTGAAGAATTGGGAGTTAAAACTCAGACCCCATATGAGATGTTGCTTGCAGAAACAGGTATGTATCCGCTTGAAGTGGAAGCCCTTTGTCAAACACTGGAGTATTTTGGCAGAATATAAAAATTAGAAGACCACAGATTGCCGAGACAAGCCTTGCAAGAATCTATGATCCAATCCCATGTGGGATGGTATAAGTATTTAGAAGAGTGGGCAGGCTATTGGGGTATTGGACTAGATGATCTACCTTCATCTAGTATAGGGATTCGAGATTTAGTGACCGGTAAATCTCTGTTAAAATTGTGGCCAGTTGGAGATCTTGGGACAAAAAGAAACTTTTACAGGGAAGAAGTAAATGCAATGGTAGTCTATGGCGAGCAGGATTATTTAAATGGGAAGCTTAGTAGAGGAAAGCGGAAGCTTCTCTCTTGCATGCGCCTAAGTTCACATAGACTGGAAATTGAGGTGGGACGAGAGCAGGATATGCCACGTGAATTGCGTTTTTGTCCTTGCTGCCTAGATGCTCAAGTAGAAGATGAACGACATGCTCTTCTCCATTGCTCAGCTTTTGACTACCTAAGGGCACAACATGATATCAGCTGCGATTCTTTTCACGAGCTTTTGAATTTACCAGTTATAAAACTTGCTATGTATCTTCAAGATTATGACAGGTCAAGGAAAGAGCTACTGGACCTTTACGACATGGCAAAAGACCTTGATGTGTAAGGTCTAGTTTTGTTAGTTTTTCCTTTTTTTTTTTTTCAGTTGACCAAAAAACATGCATGTAACTTTTCTCGTCTATGGACCTGATGGTCTAACAGGCGTGATTCAATACAATTACAATTACAATTATAGAACCATTCCTCTCATTTGGAATGTAACATCTTATCTTAATATCGTAGTTGAATCCACTAGCTATGCCTCGTTGTTAAATCCATTTCATATCTTATAATTTTGTTAGTCCCACGATGGCTCCATGCCATAGCCATATTCGTAGCCCATAAGCTTCTCAAAACCCTTCTCCACACAGAAAAGTAGCATCCCAGATGACTACGTCAAATGATTTCCTTAGCTTTAATTTGTCTTTATTAATTCGATGTGCCAAGTTGCATCAATTCTGTTTACTAACATCCAACATGATTCATTTTCTTATGCATCATTGATTCCTAAATCAATCCCTGTCAATGTCAAGTAATTCAATCCAAAAGCCTTCCAATACAAGCCAAGAACATCATTCATGCAATTCAAAAGCAAGCCTTGATGTAAAACTCGACCACCTCATGAGAGCCGCTTAAAGAATGATTCCTTGGCATCTTATAGTTGTTTTTCTTCTAAAAATGTCCCTCCTTTCAGTTCCTAGCTCCAGGAATCAAATTATACAAAAAGATACACAGTGCAGTCAATTCTGATCCATCATCACTCTTTTTTTTATATCTTTCACATACAGATGAATTTCGGTCCGATCAAACCCACTCCGAAAACCTTATTCAAACCCTTTCTAGAAAAATAAAAATCACCTGAAAAGAACCTTTGCTCACCGAGACATGACGCTGCCCAGAAATTTCTCCTACTGCCACCTTCCGCAAACCCTCACAGGAATCCATGCGCTTTGCTTTTATCATGAGCTTTGTATGATGTTAATGTTGACCCAATTTTTGGCAAAATCGGGGTCAGCATAGAAGAACACCACTACCAAGGTCTTGGGGGTGTGAAGATCAAGGGTCCAGATTCATTTGTGCTTGTTGTTAGAATTCAAGGGCCCATATTAAGTTGTGTTAGTTGTTAAACAAAAAGACAAATTTGGTTATGGAGAAGAAGAAGACAAAAAACAAAGGATTGATGAGGTGTAAAAAAGGAGAGCCAAGATCATGCCAAGTGGATGGCCAAGATTTATCAAAAAAATTATAAATATCTTGAGGGGACTTGTTCTCCTCCTCTTTGGCTCATGGAAGTCCCATGGAGAAAGGGTAGTGGCAGGCCCTGGGAAGAGAGGTGAGAGACCTCTTCCCCCATGGTGATGACTTGAGTAACACTCCCTTGAGGAGTTTCTTGTATCTTTCACTCTTGAATAAAGATGGGTGCCCCATATTTCCATTATTTCCTTTTCTATATCTATTATTTTTAAATTCCATTCTTTATCTATAGCTTTTACTTTATGCCTTCTAAATCCTCACGTTTCTTTACTTTCCACATTGCTCCTTTTTTTTATTCCTTGTGCTCTCTTTGTTTCGTGCCCACACATCTTTTTTCTCAGAATTCCTTGCCTTTCTCAAAACCTTTGCTCAAGAATCAATCTGCCACACAAATCGAATGATGGAGGGAGTTGGGAAATCCCTCATCATTATGGTTCCGTTGCCGGGACCCTGATTTAGTCTCTGATCTTCATATCAGGGACCCAAAAAGATCAGGGTGTTCTTTCCCATAACCTAGGAAGAAAAGAAGATTGTGATATTTCATTCTGATCAAGAAAGAGGTGACAACATGTTTGAAGATGCTGCAGAAAGAAATACTTCTTGAATATTTTCGGGAGAGCCAGCCCTCCATAATCTATGCAGGTGGACAAAAGGGAAGAAGTGTACTTGAAAATTTTCATCTCTCTGCCTTGTCTTCTTTGCCCTGCACACAACAAAAGGTTGCCCTTGCGTTCTGCCTATAAAGAAACCCATAGTCAAGAGTTCTGCAAAAGATTTTTTCATGCAAGAAAAGAAGGGCATTCGCTGCATTCTTTGTCATTATTGCTTTGTGAAGAGAAGAGCAAACAATATGCGTGCCATCTCAGTGCTCCAGCGCCTCCTGCAAGAAGAAGAGAAGCAATCAGAAGGAGAAGGGAAAAGAAGAACCACCAAAGCCGTGCACTGCCATCGCCATCTTCTGCTGCTTGTTTGTTGCCATAGCTGCCGCCTACACACTCAGCAAAGATCTGCTCCAATGTAGCTACTCCAGTTCCGTCCCTGTTCCTACAAGCAAGAGATGAGAGAAGGAGTATGAGAGAGAAAAGAAGAGAAGGAGGAATGCGTCGACATAGCCGCCCCAGCTGCTCTTTGCACATAGGAAACTTTTCTTTGCCCTTTCTTGAATTTGATATTTTTTTACGTCCATTTCTTTCCCTTGCCTTTTATTTTTCCATCTTTTGGCCTTTTACTTTCTTGCCTCGCATTTTTTTTGCCTCCCATTAACCGTTCTTTTATTTTTATTTTTTCCCCCCTCCCATATCATACCATTATTACGTACCACGTTTCCTTTTTTTATGCCTCGGCCAAACCTTGCACACATTATTACCATTTTTTGCATCTTCACATAACATATCTTATCTGGCCACTTCCTTATTGTGAAAAAAATTATCATTCGCCTTGTTACACATCTTGTTGGACACTTTGGCTAGCAACTTGACATCTTTTTGTTTGTGCGACTCTATCTTACCATCCCCAAAATCTTTATGACATAGCCCCTTTGCATTTTTAAGCCCTACCCCAAGGCCAAATACTATCATCATTTTTTCAAAATCTTTCCTATGGCACAAGTTACATTTTGGTGTTGGAGTACACCTAAAAAACTCCAAAATATTATCTTTTTTAATAGGTTTGGAGGGTCCGTTAAAACCCCCATTTTCTTAATAGGTTTGGTGGGACCTGTAAAACCCCCAGTTAGCTCTTCTTTGTGCCAAAGAAGACTAACTTATTGTACTTAAATGTGAAAAATGTTGAAGTCGGTGGCCGAGGGGACCGGCCACATCTTTTTGTTTGTGCATGATGTTGACCCGATTTTTGGCAAAATCGGGGTCAGCGTAGAAGAACACCACTATCAAGGTCTGGGGGGGGTTGAAGATCAAGGGTCCAGATTCATTTGTGCTTGTTGTTAGAATCCAAGGGCCCATATTAAGTTGTGTTAGTTGTTAAACAAAAAGACAAATTTGGTTATGGAGAAGGAAGGAAGGAAGGAAGAGACTTTTAACGTCCACGGAGCCCAATCGGGCTATGGGACCACAAGTACAAGACGGGACCGAAGTCCCTAACCAGAACATGGACCGAAGCCCTTACAAACAAAATAAAACATAGTCACCACGGCCCAGATTAAAAACCACCTGGGAAGAAGAAGACAAAAAACAAAGGATTGATGAGGTGTAAAAAAGGAGAGCCAAGATCATGCCAAGTGGATGGCCAAGATTTATCAAAAAAGTTATAAATATCTTGAGGGGACTTGTTCTCCTCCTCTTTGGCTCATGGAAGTCCCATGGAGAAAGGGTAGTGGCAGGCCCTGGGAAGAGAGGTGAGAGACCTCTTCCCCCGTGGTGACTTGAGTAACACTCCCTTGAGGAGTTTCTTGTATCTCTCACTCTTGAATAAAGATGGGTGCCCCATATTTCCATTATTTCCTTTTCTATATCTATGATTTTTAAATTCTATTCTTTATCTATAGCTTTTACTTTATGCCTTCTCAATCCTCACGTTTCTTTACTTTCCACATTGCTCCTTTTTTTTTTATTCCTTGTGCTCTCTTTGTTTCGTGCCCACACATCTTTTTTCTCAGAATTCCTTGCCTTTCTCAAAACCTTTGCTCAAGAATCAATCTGCCACACAAATCGAATGATGGAGGGAGTTGGGAAATCCCTCATTAGTTAACACATATCAAGTATGCATTACTGATATAATGCTCCAAAATACATCATGCATAATACGTACAAGGTACTAGGACGGTCACAGAAAAGTAGGTAAGTATGAAAAAAAGGGAAGGGGGCAACCTGCATAGTAGTAGGGGTCAAACCAGAAAGAGACGAGGGCACCAGAATGGCAAAAGCACTTGCCGGAGAAGGAAAAACAAGGAAATCCATGGGCTATCAAAGTAGCGTATGACGTTCTTGTACATTATATGCTATGAATACATATAATACTTGACGGAGAAGGAAAAACAAGGAAATCCATGGGTCATCAATGGAGCCTATGATGTTCTTGTATAATATATGCTATGAATACATATAATATTTTGCCATATCACGATACATGTCACCTAATGACATGTACAAGGATAGGAGGCGTATTATATTGATAATATAATACCCATATATTATGCAAGTCCCATAATATACCCCCAGGAGCAGGTCACATTAACATGATAATATAACATGTAGGCCATCAAGATACCCATGCGTGGCACATGTGTAGTTCGTCATATCTACCATAAATCCCTATATATAGGCATTTATGGTAAAGGTGACCTTGGGACACACTTTTTCTTGCCAAGTGGCAGATCACTATTGGGGCCATCCGGCCCAATCACATGGCTTGGTAAAGATTTCGAGGATATTTAAGGAAATGATCCCAAACCCTAAAACCTTGGCCTTTCACAAGTCGGAAAGCTTTTGGATCTAGTTTCGGGGAGTGCCAGGGTAATCGAGCTTCGGAGCTCGGGTAGAGCTTGTACATGCCAGGCGCTACTCCACCACCTTAGTTCTTGAGGTAGATTGCCATGTCAGGGTATCGTAGTGGTGATTTGGGTGAAGGATCGGGTTAGTCTTAGGATAGAGGTCAATCCTAGCTTAGCAGTGGGAGTTAAGCTAAGAGATGAGATTCCTTAGAATGAGATGTGATATATTAGAATTGATGTTCAAGGGGTTATGATGATGTATGATCATGGTATGATGCTCCGTTTTGCACCTTTTAAGTGCGTAGAAAGAGGGAAGAGGGGGTAGAGGTCTAGAGGCCATATTAGTATGATTCTAGTAGTTAGACCTCATTAATTCCCATCATATTCGGTCTGTGCATAGAGAGCTCGGTTAATTGTGGATCAAGGGCCTCGACTGGCTTAGAATAGGGGACTTGTTTCGACTGTAGAGAGATTCATGGTGTGCAAGTCTATTGGAAATCGATAGGAAACTAGGCCTAATACCTTGCCACTACGAGAGGGCAAGGTATAGGTTTGACCCCTCCTAGGTGGTACGTCACCTCAGTGAGGTTAGGTCGAGTATGAGGGGCGCGACCTCGTCTCCCTAGCTGTCAAGATGCCTCTTGAAAGGAGCAGCCTTCCTACCTTATTGGACCAAAGGAGATGAAACCTTGGTGGGCTTTGGAGCATTCTTAGGGTTACGTCTCCGATAGGCTCTAGTCGAGACATGAGGATTCTCAATCTATCTGCAAAGTATGCACAGGTGGGGCGGATGGAGCGGACTACCCATATCATTGTTCTATGCCAGACAACTGCATTGTTATGGTTTCTGTCTATTGTTATCTTGAGGCCCAGACCGTCAGTCATACCTCACAGAGTCACAGCTTGGACTAGGATCTTTTATGATAATGTTGATGTATTGATGATGGTGCCTCACCCTTCGTGGTGAGTAGTTTATTTGAGTTATGTGATTGATGTTTGTGCTTATCTTTTATGCTTCTGTAGTGAGATTGACCCCAGGGGAGATGGAAAAAAACACGTCTTTCTTTCCACATTGACTCTAGAGAACCAATCAGTGGCCGATGTCCCATGGACGACCTCCTGCCAACTTGCAGAGTCGACATAAGGGGATCTCTAGATCCTATACAATGGGATCATCGTAAAGGATAAGGGGACGTCACAATGGTATCAGAAAGATGATCTTAGCAGACCAAAATCAAAGTACTAGCCATACACCCTAGTAGAAAGAACTAACCCGGTAGAACTTGAAGTTTGGGAGAAATCTCAAATAATGACCGCGAGCAATATGGGAAATGTTTTTTTCCATAGGCTAGAACTGTTAAGGAGTGGCATTCTAGAGTAAATAGTTATTTAACATCTAAATAACTTAGTGAAGTGAATAACATTTTTCTGGAGGAATAAAAAATTTCAGCCAAATTTGAATAATTTACTCTTGAAGTGTGCAGGAGCCCCCTTCAAAGTCTTTTGAATTGCCTTCTAGCGCACCCATTAATTGAGACTTTAACTGTACCAAAACAAAAATCTAATAATGAAAACAAGCTTAAAAGCATAAGTTAAGCTAGAATACAACGCGTTAGAACTATGAAAATGATAAAAGGACATTAAAATGGGAGCAAATATACATGAAGTGCCTGAAATAATTTTTTTTTTTTTTTGAAGAACTGTGTCATCAATATATTAAGTGAAATAACATTTATTTAGGACCGGATATACATTTTATCTTTAAAATTAGATAACAAAATTTTCCCCTAAAGAAACCCTAAAATTATGCCAAGCCTATAAATAAAAAACTCGTTTTCCAAATATTAGGGTTTCAATTTTAGTTTTTTCTATTGCTTCGACCTGCAAGACAATTATAAGGTGCCAGGAAAGTGATTAGTGTCATGGCCCACACCAAGAAAACTACGAGAAAGCCTTCGAAAGCTGAAAGGGCAAACACCCAAGTCCTCGGAGTAATACAAGAGCACACTGACCCCAAATTTTGGTCCATTGTTGAAAAGTATAGTTTTCTTAGGTCCACATGTTCTTTATTCAAAGATTTCAAAAAAACCTACATATAGATCTATGGAGGTGTGGTTTTACTAACTAATGGTGTTCTTTTTTAAGTGGACAAGGAACATCCACTGTTATTTTTTAAAGGAGTTGTGGTTTTTGTTTTTTTAGGACGTGTGGTTTTTTAAGGATGTGTGTTTTTTGTTAAAAGAACCGTGGTTTTTTCTTTTGTGGTGGTGGTGTTTTTAAGGGGGTGTGGTTTATAAGTAAGTGTAGTTTTTAGTGAGCTATGGTTTTTGTTTTTTAGGACGTGTGGTTTTTTAAGGAGGTATGTTTTTTGTTAAAGGAACTGTGGTTTTTTTTTTTTTTTGGAGGTGGTGATGTTTCTAAGGAGGTGTAGTTTTTGGAGGTGCGGTTTATAAGTAAGTGTAGTTTTTAAGGAGGTTTTTTTTAAAGGATGTATGGTTCTCTAAAGGGGTGTGGTATTTTAAGGTTCTTTATAGCCAATTTTATAAGCACCATTATACAATCATTGCACTACTCCCATCCTTAACGCCCTGGTTCTCAGGTTTACAGGTTGAGATCCAATCTCAGCCGTTGATTAGAGTGATGTTATCTGCTAATAACAGCTTCACCAGAAGACATTTTATGATGTTTCTCATAACATCCTAGGGTAATACAGAATAACTCCAGATTTTGTCCATAACCCTTATAACATCCTAGAGTGATACCGATCTGCCCAGAAAAGCTCCAGATTTTACCTGAACTCTGCCCTAAAATGGGTTCTTGAAGTTCCAAAACTCGGTTGCTTTGTTCGTCATACCAAAATGCGATCTTCTGCCCTGTTTTAAGAGCTTTCAACACTGTTGGGGCCAAATCCGAGCCACAAAGCAAAGGAGTTAGAAAGATAAGAAAGATCTCAGCCACAACCCTGCTTCTGAGCCTTGGCACCCCTGCTTTCAAGATTAATCCGGCATCCCTGAAGATTCGACGTCCCTTGCTTCTAAGATCCGACCTACTCTTCTCTGTGCAAACCCAAACCTGCTTCCAAGATTAATCCGACAAACCCAAACCTCCGCTTCATTCCGGTTCCTCTCCTTTCTCTGTGCAAACCCAAACCGGTTCCAAGATTAATCCGGCAAACCCTCGAACCAGGGCATTAAGGGCAATAACGTTCTGGCCCTCGGACGTTCCTAAAAAAAAATTTCGGGCCAACGCGCACGCCCTCGGCATTTTCATTGGCCCTCAAATTTGTTATTAGGCAACGTCCTCGGGCCAGGACGTTATCTACACCATATGACACCCCATAAAGTATTCATGTTGTCATTGCAATATCTCATCTATTGTCCCTCTACCCCTCATGTTTATAGAAAACTAGAATGCAAAGGCATTATGAAGATCCATCAACTGAATTGAACTGAATTTAACTTTAACGTCCATGGGGACCAACAAGTCTATCAGATCGAGCGCCAAGGCAGTGTGCAGAAGCGCAGGCGTGTCGTGTCAAGGCAAGCGTGAGGCAGGCGTCTGGCGAGAGAGAGAGAGAGAGAGAGAGAGAGAGAGAGAGAGAGAGAGAGAGAGAGAGAGAGAGAGAGAGAGAGAGAGAGAGAGAGAGAGAGAGAGAGAGAGAGAGAGAGAGAGAGATAGATAGAGAGTATTTTAACGTCACGCCACTAGAGAGAGAGAGAGAGAGAGAGAGAAGTGAAGTGAAGTGAAGTGAAGTGAATTGTATTATTTCGTCTTGTTAGACCATCAGGTCTATAAGACAGATTACATCCAATAAAAAAAACTTATTCAAAACAAAAAATCTTGTCATCTGGCAAGCACTCATCATCGAGTAACTCGCCATCGCTCTCCTCTTTCTCCATCTCCACTAGATTCAATAGCATGTTTAATTGCTACATCCCTCAAGTCCAACATATCAATCAGAAAGCTACCCAAACGTGGAGGCTGGCATGTCAAAAAATTGTTGCAAATTGGATATGGCAAAACCAAACCTATCTTGCAGAGCTTGATATGCTGGGCAGTGTATTATTGCATGTTCTTCGTCCTCTACTTCGTCTGAGCCACATGCTCGACATGTTCGTTACTCTCTCTGGATGTTGTACCATCTGCCAACTTCTACACTTAGATGATGCGCACTCAAACGCATCCTGCAGATAGCATGTCGTTTTTTCACGGAGATGTTCTCATTCAAATACTTCATTGCCTGGAGCATTGGATTCATCTTTTCCCTATATTGCTGCATCTTAATACCAGGAATGTGCCAGATTCTTCCTCGAATGGTGTCTTTTATCCAGTCCCGAATCCGATCCTTATTGCGTGCCAAGTCTTGGATGTGAATGCCCCATTTTCTTAACCAAGTCATTCCATCCGCATACCAACCTTTCTCTATTGTCGCATTCAGTGCCAGTCTCGGATAGCTATCTTCTTCCAATCCTCCTAGCCTGCTAAGGTATGTTAGAAAATGACATAGTGCCTCGCACTCTAACTGCATCATATCACATTCTGCAAAGATCATGTCATATGGTGTCCCCATTTTAACCCCAAGCTCAGTGTGTAAAAACTTCTTTTGTACCCTTTCTATCTTTTGCCAGAGTTCTAGTGATAACCCAGGACCCCAGACCTCACAGCCATATAGCACCACTGTTTGTACTAGTGTCTTGAACATCATCCTTTTTAGTGGAAATTCCAAATATCTGCCTTTAGGCATTTCTTTTGCATAGCAAATAGTGTCTTTAGTCCCTCGTTGACTCTTTGTTCGACTGTTTGATTCCATCTGAAGTGCTTGTCCACTAGATATTTATAGGAGCTAGTAATCTCGACTTCTTCCCCTTTGTAAGAGAAAGCATAATTCTTATCCAGATTGGTTCCAAACAGCACTATCTTGGTCGTCTCCAAATTGACTTTCATTCCTGTTGCATCACAAAAGGCTGCTAATGTGTCCATGTGTCTCTGCATTCCCTCTTTGCTTCTTGACAGCAATACAATGTCATCTGCATATTATAATAAGCGGATCACAAACCCTGCCAGTAACACCCCATCTCCTCCTTGTGTGCATATCCAATGCTCTAGGTCATCTATAAAGATGCCAAATAGCGTAGTCGACAGCAGGCACCCTTGCTTAACACCAGCATTGCTCTCCACTTGCACATCACTTCGATCAGATGGGAAAGGTAACTTTATTAAAACCTTCTCATACAACAATTTTACTGCATCCCTTAGCTGCTCAGGCACATTGATTCTTTCCAGACTTTTCCATAAATTACCCCTATGCACCATGTCAAATGCCTTAGTGAAATCTACAAAACCTGCAAACAATGGTTTCCTTGCCCCCTTTACTATATCTATCATGGCCCGGAATGTCACCAAGTGATCCGTAGTACATTTTTGTGGTCTAAAACCAGCTTGTCCTTTAGCATGCACATCATGCTTTTCAGTCCATGCACTAATTTCGCTCTCAATAATATTGGCAAACAACTTTACAAAAAGATTGCTAACCATAATCATGTGATAATTGTTCGGGTCATGCTCATTTCCAGCTTTATGAATAGGAACAACTCTGTTAATTTGCCATTCTGTCGGAAAGCCCTCTTGCGATGCATCATTGAACATTTGGGTTATTATACGTGCCACACCTCCCCCCGCCGATTTTAGCATTTCAGCCACCAAACCAAGTGTATCTGCTGCTTTCCCATTTGCCAGTCTACTCAGGCCCTCACATACATCTTCAGTTGTGAATTCAAAGTGAGTTTTGAGCATTTGTTGGGTTTCTGATATGCCACAAGATAGAGTTTTTTAACCTGTGCCACAAGATCTTCTAGTTTTAAATGCTACGTGCTTTGCTTCCTTTCTTTCATCTTTTTCCAGAACTTACTAGGCTCCATCACCAGACTCGCAACCAATTCCTCTTGCTTGTGGTATATAAATGCTCTTTTCCTTCGTCCAACTAAAGCCTTGTACTCTTTAATCAACTCCAGCCTATGCCTCCCTTGTGCCCTTTTATATTGTATTCGTTTAAGCTTACACTCGTCGTCAAACCATCCGTTGCAAGGCAGCCTCTTTTTTCTTCGTCCTGAACTTATTTTTGTTGTACTTAGTACTAGAGAGGTCAAAACCTCGCTTATCTTTGCAGCACCCTATGGCCATATTGTGTTCATCACACCTTGTTCACATAGTTCCATGTATCGCCCTGCCTTTTTATGATTGACATGCACACAGTCCTTGCTGGTTTCTGCGCTATGCCTAGTTGCCCCCATAACAGCAATATGCACTATGATTGGAACATGGTCTAATTCCTTTCTAGTGTCTGATATATGAAGGTATGTGACCTGCTCTACAAAAGACTCAGATGCAATAAAATAATGTACAATGCTCTTTCCCTTGCAACTGCAGTTATCAGTGCCTGGAAATCTTTTAATTCCATTGTATATCAAAAGATTTAGACCACTACACATACCTAGTAAATGGTTTCCAATTGCAGTAGGCCATTTATCTTGATCCACTGAGATGCGGTTCCACTTTGCTAGTTCCAGTTCACGCTCGTCCATTTGATCCACCCAACTGGGGTCTCCACTATTACTTGCTAAAGATGCCTGTTTTCCTGTCGTTCTGCCATTGAAATCCCCTACAAAAACAACCTCACCTAGTTCCATTAATTCGAGGCTATCAAGTTCCAACTGCTGGAATGGATCCTCAAAGTCTAAATTGTAATTTTGGTATGTGTGCCTTTGCAGTGGTGGGAAATAACATCTCGCAATAAAATTCTTTTTATTATTTCTTCTAGGTATCTCCACCCATACATTGTTTAGTGTCTCGTTTTTTTATCACTTTTGCAAATGCATCATTTCTGTTCTGATGTAACACGCAATCCCTCCGTACCCTCTTCTGCGCCATCCTTTTTTGTTCTAGACTGAGTGCAAAATTCTAAATCCTAGTATATCTCGAAGTCCACTTTCTTCATGTTCCCAAGTTTCTGTAAAGAATACCATATCTACTGATGCTAGTACATCTTCCATCTCTACAACCTTCCCGCTGCTTAGATGGATGATGTTCCATGCAAGTAACCTGATGGTCTGGAGTTCCTATGCACCATCTACGATACATACCTTCCCCTGTTTCCAGAAAACTCTTTTATTATTTTGCCTTGCCTCTTTGAATTTTTGCATTTCAACCTTATATTGCTGGAATTGCTGTTGCGTGAGATCTTCATTTACCCAGACATTCTTTCCTTTGAGCTTGGTTCTTTTTTGAAGTACCCTCATTTTCTCGTCCCTACTACCGAATTTGACTACAATATTCCTGGGTCTGTCCCTCTTCTTACCCACATGGTAGGCTTCAACAATACTGGTGTATGGAACTTCTAATGTATTTGTAATCAGATCTGTTACCGCCTGCTTAACATTTTCATCATCTTTCTCTATCAGGCTAGCAATCCGAAGATTAAGTGCGCATTTGCCCCTTTCGTATTGCTCTAACACATCATTCATTCTGATATTTAGTTTATCTACCACCTCTTTCCAAGACTCTGTGTCAGCCTCTTCTCCTTCGTAGACATCCTGCTAGTTTTTAAGCGTCTCAATTTCATGACGTAGTTCTTGATTCTCTGCCTTCAATCCAGCTAAAGCGCTTACAATGCCATGGTTTTCTGCCTTTAATTCCACTAATGTATTAGAGATTTGCTGAATGGTATGTACCAGTTCTGCTTCTCTGGATGCAACTTCTTTTCTTGATTGCTCCATTGAGTCCCACATTTTCATTATCAGAGTGATTATAGAGGATTCTATTGTTTTGCCTTGTTGCCAGGAAGCCGTATTGAACTGGACTGCTGCGGGAGATATCAGGTATGAGGTATCAGAAACAGCTTCTCCTGTATCGATTTTCCCCTTGGCTTCCTCTGCATCGATTTTCTGTTCAATAATACCACAGTCTATGTTTTTTTCCCTTGCTTCCCCTGTGCCGATACCACAATCCCCTGTTTCGATTTTTTCCCCATCAGCAAAACTAGGGTCTACAGAGCCTGATATTTTCGCATCCAGACCTGTCCCATTCTCTTTTCTGGGGACTGGCAATGATGCAGTCCCTGTACTCTGCCCGGAAGAGGTGGAGCTTGTTGTGTCGTCATCTGCACCCTCAACCTTTTCATCTATTTTTTTAGCTGCATCAATGGCCGTATCTACTCCCATGATTGTTTTGAGACTTTTTTATCACTATTTTTACCCATCCCAGGGATCTTGGCTGTCGCTGTAAAGGTAGACGTGCCTGCTGCCATCACAGATCCCCCTACACCAGTCTTGGACTGATTTCTTGCCCTAGTTCCATGCACCATGTCCTGTGTGTGTGCGACAGAGGGGGAGAGAGCGAGAGAGAGAAATGAAATGAAATGAAATTTTATTTATTATGTCTGTGAGACCGCCAGGTCTATAAGACATCCCGCAAGTACATCATCCATATAACCATTCGTCTAATGCATCCTCAGGTGGAAATGCATTAGTCCTTCCCTCATTCAACTCTCCCAGTTCAGCTATATTCAATATCTTAAGTTTTTTCTCTCTGCAATCCATTACATCCCCTATATATCGTCCCATGGTTGTGCATGGAAGGTTAAAAAACTTTGTAAGTGTATGCGCAGAGATCTGGTGCTTCTCTCTGATATTTATATATGCGAGGCAGTCCAACAGAACATGCAATTCATCTTCAAGCTCAGCACTTCCACGGAGCTGGCAAAGG
The DNA here is from genome assembly GCA_021234155.1 of Isoetes taiwanensis. NCBI lineage: Eukaryota > Viridiplantae > Streptophyta > Lycopodiopsida > Isoetales > Isoetaceae > Isoetes > Isoetes taiwanensis. The sequence goes on along the minus strand of JAJEKV010000082.1, from coordinate 2,581,433 downwards.
CGGAGTTCATGTGGAATATCATTCCACCTGCCAACCTCGACCCCAAGTGAGCTCAACCTAATTCTGCAAATAGCATGTCTATGTCTAGTATTTATGTCTTCTTCCAGATATTTACCTGCCTGCTTACTAGGGTTGATCTCAGTTCTATAAAATTCTTTCTTTACTCCCCCATCTCTCCAGCTGCAACGAACAAAGCTTCCTGATACCCACTTTTTTATGTCATCTTTATTTGATAGTAAGTCCTGCATATGCATCCCCCATTTTGACATCCATAATTCCACCTCTGCAAACCAACCTTTAGCACGAGTCTCCTCCAAAGCCATCCTGGGCAAACGATTACTCGGCAAAGTGTATAGAATTTTATGGACATACTTGAGTGTTCTACACAAGGCCTCTGCTTCAAGTGTTAACATTCCAGACTCAACTAGCATCATGTCATATGGCGTTTGCACCTTGATCCCTAGCTCTGTTCTGAGAAACCTCTTTTGTACTTTTTCTACCTTCTTCCACATGTCAGAAGCTAACCCTGGCCCCCAAATTTCACAATCATACAATATGACCGATCTTACCAATGTACTGTATAGCATTTTTTTCATGCTGAAATTCCAAATTTCAGCCCTTACACAATGATGCTGCATTGCATATAAGGCTTTAAGCCCTGCATTAATTTTCTGGTCTACTGCCTGATTCCAATTGGGGCTTTTATCTACTACCAAACCGAGATATTTGTAATGATCTGTAACTTCCACTAACTCATCTTTATAGTACAGCTTAACATGGCCAACTTTGGATGCTCCAAAAACTACGACTTTTGTTTTAGCCAGATTTACATGCATGCTTTTGGCATCGCAGAAAGAGGTTAGTGCATCTAAATGCTTCTGCAACCCATTTACGCTACGTGAAAGCAAAACCACGTCATTTGCATACAGCAAGAGCAAAACCACATACCTAGATAGCGATGTGCCATCCCCACCATGCTGTTCAATCCAATTTTCAAGCTGATCTATGAAAAGTCCAAACAATGTAGGCGAGAGGGGACACCCCTGCTTCACTCCCAGGTTGCTTTCTACTCTTTGCTCACTAATATATGGAAATGGAAGCTGAATAAGTACTTTTTCATAGAGCTTACCTACCGCATGCCTTAGCTCTTTGGATACATTTAACTCAACCAGCCGATTCCATAAATGTTTCCTGCTCACCGTATCAAAGGCTTTGCTAAAATCTACAAACGCAGCGTACAATGGTTTCTTTTTCCCAATAACGGAGTCTATTATAGCACGCACTGTCAACAAATGATCAATGGTGGATTTCTTAGACCTAAAGCCTGCCTGCCCCATTGCTCTAACATTCATCTCCTCTGCCCATGCACTAATTTTAGAGTCCAGGATAGTAGAAAAAAGCTTAGCATAAAAGCTACCAATCAAAATCATGCGATAGTTATACAAATCTGACTCATCACCTGTCTTATAAAGTGGAACTACCCTATTAGGCTGCCACTCCTCTGGAAACCCCTTTCGCATTACAATATTAAATAAATTTGGTAGCACATCTGCTACTCCATCTCCTGCCCACTTAAACATCTCTGCTACTAGGCCATTAGCATCAGCAGCTTTGTTGTTGCATAATTTCTTAAGCCCCCCCAACTATGTCATTATGTGTGATGGTCAGATACTCATGTTCACATATATGGTCCAAACAAGTTTCAGCTCCTGGAAAATAATAAAGCTTCTTAACTGTTGCTAAGAGGTCGTCTACTTCAAAGGTGTTTCTAATATTCTGTGGAGTTCTAATTCTGTTCCAAAACCTTTTTGGATATGCACGCAATTCTGTGACCATTTGCATATGTCTTTTATATAAGTACCTCCTTTTTTTCCCCTTGATCAGCCTAGTATATCTCTTTATTTCCTTATTCTTTTCTTGCCCCCTAGCATTCTTAAATTTCTATCTCTGTTGTTTGCACTCGGAATCAAACCAACCATTGCAAGGCAATCCTTTCCTCTGTTTGACTGAGATAAAGCATTCTTCTGCACTATTCAATACTAACCGTGTGAGCACACTGCTAATTTCAATTGCTTTTTGTGGCCAAGTCACCAAAGCAATCTTCTGGTCACAAATTTGTTTATAGACATCCGCCTTCTCATACCTCATAGCAAGTTTGTGGACATAATCTATAGCCTTAGCATGTATGGGCTTGTCCATGATATATAATTCAACAAATATTGGAACATGATCGGATTCTACTGTGCTATCTCCAACATTGAAGTTTGCGATTAATCCAGAGAAAGAAGGTTTTGCCAACACATAATCCACTACACTGGCATTTCTACAGGTAACGTTTCCTGTTCCTGGATATCTCGAAGTGCCATTATAAATAACTAAGTTTAACCCTTTGTAGAAATTTAAAAGATGGTGGCCTTGGGGCATGGGATATCGCATCTTATCTTCTGAATGCCTGTTCCAGTCATGTTCCATACCGTCCAGCATTTCAAACCATTCAGGTTTCCCATCTGAGCTAAGAATAGATGCCTGTTTCTATGCAGTGCGACCATTAAAATCTCCCATCAATAAAATTTCTCCCTTTGTTTCTATTGGTATGTGATTTGCATATGTTTCACTGATTATTTTACATCAGAAACACAGATTTTCGGGCTGCAAATTGGGGTCCCAAAAAAACCCTGAAGTGCTGCTGGTGCTGCCCAAACACTTTTGATCATATTTGGAGATCAAGAACCCCGTTTCTGCTGAAATTTATTGTGTTGGAAAGTCATCTCAGATTTCTTCCTATTGGTATGTAATTTGTATATGTTTTCAATAATTTTTCCTCTGCAAAAACTCGAACTTTCTGGCTGCAAATCGAGGGCGCAAAAAAAACTCTGAAGTGCTCGTGGTATTGTCCACATATTTTCTATCGTATCTGGCGGATTTTAACTCCGTTTCAGCTGAAATTTGTCAAGTTGGAAAGCTCCCTCAGTGATCTTTCTGAAGGTATGTGATTTGCATGTGTTTGAATGGTGTTTCCATAGCAAAAACACAGATTTACAGCCTGCACCACCACTTTGTGGTTCATATTACATTTTTGTTCATATCTCTTTCTCTGTGATTCGGTTTCTCATGAGATTTATATCTTTGGAAAGCTCTCTCAGAATTCTTTCAAAGATATTTTATGTTGCTAATGTTTAGACAGGATTTCAGAGCAAAAACAACAGATTTTCAGTGCTGGCTTTAGGGTTTCCATTGTTCGATTTTTCAGCACTATATACTTTTCTTCATATCTATTGATCTGCAGCTCTGTTTTGGGAGCAATGCATATCATTGGAATTCTTGTTCTGTGATGATTATAAAGACATATGGTTTGTACACATTTGCTTAAGATCTGAGAGGAGAAAACAACAAGTTTTTGCAACCCGATTTTAAGACGGGATTCAGAGGGTGTGATACCATCCAATCACCTTGGCTTAAAGCATCTACATCTTTGAAGCCTTACGGGGCGAGCCGTGAAGGGGAAGAACTATTGCTTATTTTCATTTCATACAAGCGTCTGTAAGGTGACAGAGGTTGCACTAGAGGCTGCGCTTGATTTATGCACTTGAACACTTTCAGACAGGTGTCTGTAAGGTGAAAGAGCCTGCACTTGCTTCTTGCACTTGGAAGCTGCTACCGCTTCTGATATCGTGGAAGCTTTCGGGCGGAGCGTGCCCGTAAAGGACAGAGGTTGTGTGTCATCAAAGTGCTTGGAGGCTTTCAGACAAGTGTCTGTAGGGTGACACCGTATTCATGGCAACTCCAGTGATAGAAGAGCCGGACGAGCCCTGCGTCCCTTCATCCAACCCCACAGATATGCATGTGGATGGTGGCGTCACCTGATCCCTCTACCTAAGCGGACATGGCAAAGAAACTTCTCTTGGGAGAGTACATAGATGCCATTCCCAATCGCAGCCGATGATGACATCGGCAAAATTGACAGTGCAATAATCGAAAAGAGAAGCGCGCAAAGTCTCCGTGCAACAAGCATAGCTCGGCGGGCATATGACAGATACTCTAGCCTAGCGGCAAGCCATATCCGTGCTTCACCACCACCAAACCCGGTAGTTGAGGAGCATCGGAAACGGGGTTCAAGCAATGGCGAGGGCAACGAGCTTCGAATTGCTTGCTTGGCGAGGAAATGCACCGGGCCTCCGCACCCAAATTGCTCAAAGAGGTACTGGCTATCAAAAACAACGTGTTTTCCAAATGGAGACCCGCGATGAAAGACTGGAAGATGGCCTTAAGCCTAGTGCACTCAAAAGGCGTATGGATAAGAAGAGTCTTGTCGACATGCGAGGCCGCATAGATTCCTTGTGCAGCGCCATGGAAACCATGACCGCAGACAAGCAACGTGTTGAGCAGAGACAATGGTAACCATCTCCCCCTTCGATCGAGAGTCGAGGAGGCCGCTACCGTGATCGCGAAAAAGTCCGTGTCGCTTTGAAGAGAGCTAGTCACAATTGAGAGCCCTTCAAAGTAGGGTCGAGACACAAGAAGTGGGTGCAATGAACTCTATCTTTGGACTCTCGCTGCGTGAAATTGGAGCATAGCTCTGCGAGCCCAAGATCGGAAGATGCAAGAGTGAGGGGGCGCCATTCTTGGAACAAGGCAAGGGCCTCAATGCACGCTCATGAGCAATTGGAACGGTGCATGCGTGAATTGACAAGGCGAAGAATAATTTCAAAGAGCTAAGCTCCCGGCTCGAAAGGAGAGACCACTATACCTCGCCACGGCCAGTCCCACCTGCCCAAGAGTGCGCGGCGTCGGCCTGGCCGTCTACTCTTGCACCCCCTAAGCTGCTCCATGCCACCCCCGCCCCAATGTAGGCCACAACCTATGCCCGCCGACAAGAAAACAACTCTGTTGTCGCAAGCGATTGACCTGATCGAGAGAGCTCCAAGAGTCGAGGCGGAGAAGCCCACAATGTGGTGGTATCGGCGGCCGAAGAGGCGGGGAGGACCTCATTAACCGCTCCAAATGTTGATTCTTGCTCCGAATGACATTCCCCATGCCAATGAAACATTATTAGGGCGAGACCATGGCGTCCGGCGGCATCGCCCGGGTGGTCACGTTCACGATCACGAGATGCGCCAAGTGAAAGCGGAGACATCTGCGCCCGGGGGTAGGCGCCTAAAGGGAACGCCACGTATGTTGACCGAGACATGACCCCCGCCCAATAAGAAGACCGCAGTAACGAGTTAGCCAAAGTTAAAATCATTCGCGCATGAGGAGGAGCTGCAGGACTGATTCGGGGCAAGATGCAAATTTTGGTGCACCAATCTTTCTACGAATCTTGCTAACCCTCCAAAGACCTACGGCCCGAGCCCATTGCCGCTGCTACAGCCGCCGCGCTGCTCAAAGTTGCCCCTGCATATACATTTGCTTTCGCACATCTCGGGCTGCTCAAGTTGCCTCACCTTCATTTGCTTTCGCACATCTCCGGTACTTCCATACGCCACCCTCCCTTTTTTGCCATTGAATCCCCACTGTTGCCTCTGCCAACAAATAGGAATTGTGCCTCGCGCATGGTCTCCTAAATTGTCGGGGCTTCCCATGGCGAAAGGGAGATAGTCTCAACTTCGGTTACCCACGGACATGGATCTCATCTTCATGGAAACATGGGAGCATCACGAGGACCACAGGATACCCGACTCCGGCACTACTCAATCTTCAATGATTGCATAGGAAAGCGGGGGCATGGGGGTTGCCTGCTACTACTTGAACAACCTTGGCACGATCAATCTCCTTGTTCAAGACGGAACAAAAGCACAACCGTACACATGTGGGTGCGTGCAAAGCTAAACGATAGAGACCCTTCTTTGTGGCGGCGCTACTTTCCACATGCGGAAAGCAACTTCTATCACACTCATTCCGGATGTGGATAGGCTGGACCCCTATGTCGATCTATATGATGACATCAATGACATAAGCGGTTAAGCGATCATACTCCTTGGAGACTTCAATGCAGCGCCTGACCGGGTAAAACAACCCATGAGATTTGATCCCTTGACCGATAATATATTGCGGTTGCATCCCCAGAAGGAGCTTATTACGGACATCGGATGACAATCAAGTCCGCGCGCTATGGTCGGCGGTTGCTTTTGCTCTGCGGTATCTTTGACACAGTAATCTGCAATGGGTAGCATACGGTGGCCTTCCACCCCTAAGAGCACTTGTAGGCGGGGAAACCGGGGGGGATCTAGTGTGGTGGACTATGTGTTGGTGCACCCGAGCGGGGATATGCATGTCATCAAGCACTTTTCGGTGGGAACAACTAATAGGGATGAAGAAGATCGACTCGGACCACTTACCACTTTACTTGAAGTTGGCTTGGCGGGTTTGTACGAACCCGGGTGCAACAACTCCTCACATGCCTCAGTTGCGATTGGATTATGAACATCACGGGGCTTATGCCCGGATGCTTATAGATGACACTGGCAGAAATTTTGCAATATCCTACACTAGAGCAACAGACGGGCCGGTGACCGATGTGCTTAGGGCTGCGGCGAGAGAGGTGCTTTGGGATAAGCCGCCCGCTGACGGACCTCCTCGAACACAACCTTCCCACATAATCAATGGTTTGATCACGAGTGCAAGGAACACAAGCGGCTGACTCCACCAAGTCCACGACCACGCTTTTACGCCCACATGCGATCGAGCAGTACCGCATCTTCCTTAAAGATAAAAAAGCGGGTACATTCAATAAAGATCAAAGGGAAATGTTTTACCTCACAGGCGTCACCCCGGGACCTTCGGCGAAGGGTTCTTAGAAAGCCGATACAGATTACGGGAATATCACTCCCAAGGCGATGGAGGCAATACTTACAACAGCTATCTCGACCCTCGGGGGTGCACATGCGGCATTACCCTTGCAAGAAGGTCCGGTCTTGGAAATCACGCAGTTAGGACGTGGAACAAGGCTTACAGCGTCTTGCGTCTTGCCAATGGGAAAGCCCGGACTTGGATGGTATCACGGTGAAATTGCTTAAGTGGGCGGGGCGTCCATAATACCCGTCTTGACCGCCTTGTTCAACAAGGCATTACGGGAAACTTCCGCTGCGGTGGACCAATAGCGAGTTGTTCCCATCTATAAAGCGGTGACCCTGCTTTGCCCGACCAATTACTAGAACAATCATGAATCAGTTCGGTGTTTACAAAAGCACTTCTTGGGATTCTCGGCGGCGGTTGGCGGGGCTGAAGGCGAAGCGGCGGTGCGCGGGCCCTCACCCGAGGCGGGGATTCAGACCGGGCACTCAACCGTTGACCACATCTTCCGTTGCGAACTTCGATTGAAGGCAATGAGGAACAGCCCGTCGGGATCTATATTGTTGCTTTGTGGATTTTTAAAGGCGTTTGACCTTTGTGCCTCGGGGAAAAACTATGGGCAAAGGCTGCAGCGGTTGGGGTTCTGTAGATTTTGCGAGAATGCGATTAATACGAGCTATATGAAAGATGCTCGGGTTGGTTGCGGCGGAACAAGCCAACCATTTGATAGTAGTATCGGGGTTCGTCGGGGATGCCCTCTCCCCCACCATTGTTTGGGCTTTACATTGATCAATTGGAGAGCTGGCTTGGCGATAATGGGGGGCGATGTAGCTCACCTTCTCTATCAAATCATCGACCGGTTAATATATCTTTGATGATGTGGACCTCCTAGCTCACACCAGCGGACATGCAACGACATCTCGATGCCACGGACACGATACGCCAAGCGACTTATATGCGCGTCAAACTTGGCCAAGACTAAGGTGGTTTTCATATCATCTTCCGTCGGTAGGGTCCCTCCTTCCGATTACCAAGGCGAGAATGTGGAAGTTGCATCCACATACAAGTATTTGGGAGTGGAGTTTCCTTCTACTATGCAGGGGACACATCCATACGACTACGAGTGGCGGTGGGAAGGCACTATATCCAATGCAAAACAATAGTCATAGAGCGGAGTTGTATGATTGGGCCCATCACCACACTGTTCAAGGTCTTAGTAGAGCCTGTCCTTTTTATACGGGGTGGAAGTATGGGACCCAAAGAGTATCACTTGCTACTTGGAATGACTTGGAGCAGGTCGAGAAAGCCTTCTTAGTACGAGCACTAGGGGTGCAATCCACAGTCCCATATCAAATTCTACTTTGGAGAGGCAGATTCTTGCCTCTTGAGGAGGGCGGCCCTTGATCGCCACATTGTCTATTTTCAGAAGGTGGTCAATATGGACGATGCTCGTCTCCCTAAACTAGCTTATATCATGGCAATGGGGCGCGGCCGCCTCAAGGCTGCTGGAGGGAAAAGAGAGCTCAATGGTTGGCTAGATGGAATGTGCGGGGAGCACGAGGTGCATACATGTGCAAAGCGAGGAGGCTGATCGCCATAGCTTGAGGCAATATCTTGACGCTTGCTTCCTCGGCAAGCTTTGGGATTCAATGCCCTTGAACATGTCAAAGGCGACACACTATCGGCGCCACATAAATCCCACATTGGAGCGAGGCCCCGCAATGATACTGCGTACCCACTTGCCCATGAAAAGCGCGGACTCATTGCCTCCATTAAGCGCACGGGGCACATCATCTTGAATTGAGGCAGGCGGATGGATTGGTGAGCCCGCCGGGGCGGGGCTCTGTCAATCTTTGCCAAATGGGAGTCATTGAGGATGAATCTCATACCCTTCAAAGTTGCCCGACATATGATCAAATTGGACGCGCTATCTTTGAGTTGGTCGGGCACGGCCCGGATTACATGTGACATTGAGCCCGCGACATCCGATGCGGTCTTTGGGATCATACTTTCAGGAGGTTATGGACATGCGAGATCGGCTATGTCCTCGGGCACACACTTGACATGTATATATACATTGATGTATACTTATGCAGTTTGACATCATTCTTATTCACGCCACGGTTTTCCCTCGAAAACCCTTGAGCGGGGGTTTTTAACCCGACGATAATAAGTTTCTTTGCGCTCCTTAATGGTCCCATAGGCCGATTGGCCTCGATTGGGCGATAAAAATCATTCTCATTCTCATTCTCATTCTCATTCTTTGCCTGTAGTATTCTTTGTTTGCATGTCTAAAAAATTTTCAAATCATGTGGTTTTCCAATTTTTTTTTTTTTTGAAGCGTGTCATCAATATATTAAAAGAATGGTAATATTACAAAGCAAGTGAGGAGGAAGGAGAACTGCCCCAAAGAGACAATGATACCTCGACACGCCATACAACAAACTCACGGAAAAACGCAACTCTCTTCTGTACAAATCGACCATCACCATCTACAACACCCAAGAAGTCCCGCCAAATGGCAAACTTCCGCTCTACTAATCCCGGGAACACCAGAAAGCTTTGAAATAGCTTGTACCTGAGTCGAGGAATCAAAGGAGGCTGCAGGCTGCTGAATCTCCTGAAAGATCCACAACCGCCGCCGCTTCCAAATCAGCCACACCAACCAAGCCACGCCGCGGATGCAAGGCTTCGCTGCGCAAAGAGCGGCCAAGCACCAGGATACACATGAAGCAGCAACTGCTGGCTAGTCAATCTCAATTGAAACAGAGCCCTGACCCAATCCCATGCAGCCTGCAAGTGAGGGCATAAACAGTGATGACTTTATCATCCTCTAGCTGCTTCTAAACTATAGAAATAGTGGCGATTGTTTCCTATTTTTCCAATGTTTTTATAGAAACGAATTTAGTAGAATTGGATGTTTTACCATAAAATTGATGCCACCAGACAATGCTCCACAGTCTCCCGATGAAGGCCACAACAAGGGCAAAGAGGGCTCACAAACGGCCTAAACTGACTCACAAGGGCATTCACCCTGATACAGCGGTGCACCACCTGCCACATGAGCACCCTAACCTTCGGTGGGGGAAGTGAGCTCCATGTCCACGTCCAAACCGAAGCCCATCGAGAACCGGAAGCTGCGAGACCACTTGCACGAAGGGGCGATGTGTCATGAATAGCCAAACACCACAACAAGACCGCACAAAACAAGAAGACACAACATCCGGATGAACCTTCCAAAAGCGCACCACCACATCATCCTGAGGGACTATAGGTATGTGTAGCGGAATACTCCCCGCCACTTGTTCCCGAATAGCCCTGTCCACGCCCTCAGGGCAGCGAGCTCGAAAGAACTCCCACGAAGCTAGCTGACCACCCCAATACCAATCCTCCAAGGTGAGCACAACGGCTTCGCCTCCAGCGGGCTTTCAAGTCCAGAGCATGCGGTGGCGACCAAGAACAAGTCTTGGGGGGTAGAGGAACCCACAAGAAAGGAGAAGAGTGGTGATAAACTGAGGGCATAATCTAGGTTTGGAAGAGCACACGCACATGATCCCAAGCCCGCAACACCCCCGTGAGAAAAGGGGATGCATGTGAGAAAGGCCGGAGACCATACAACAGTGCCCAAGGCAGCCCCACATGCACAGACGGCTTCCCAAATGCCACACAATGGCGAAGAGACTGCAACAACAGCGCTGCACCAGGAGAAGATGCTCCATCCTGCAGAATGCTCCAAACAAACTTGGAGACCAACACCTTGCTATGCAATGCCAAATCTAGAATGGCCAAGCCCAAATTTTCCAAATTTTGATCCAAAAACAACACTAGAAATGAAAGGCTATGTATGGTCCTTTATTTTTTTTCACAAAAACAACATTTGGTAAGAACAACTACTTATTTCTAATTACTACATGTCGCATTGAGGAAAACAACGTTTGAAAACAATAGTTTTTTTTAAAACAAAACACGTGAATTTCTTGAAAATTATGTATCTTTTTTTTCGGAAAAACAATGTTTACTTAAAAAAACTACAAATAGAGAAATAAAAACAACACACATAGAAAAGAAAAAAAGAACTGTGTTTTTCAGTTTCCACCTATACTAATATTCAAACCTACATGTGTTACAAGAAACGTGTGGCTCCTTCAATAACAACAGTAGAAAAAACCACACGTTGACAAAAGTTCGCTAAAAACAATAGTGAAAAAAAGGACATGTTGACCAAAAAACAAAAAGGTGCCAGAAAAACTATAGTGGATTTTTTTGGCCAAAAACCCACTGTCTCTTTGTGCAAATCCAGATAAATTGGCCACGTAGACTTTTGGGGCCATTTTGGTGTTGTTTTTAGCATAAAACAACAGATAAAAACAAATGTGGACCAAAAATTGGGGTGAATGTGCTAGCGGCTGGGCCTTTGGCACTATTTACCATGAATATGATCGAAGACCCCACCCTATTTTATGAAAAAGCTGATATTGAGCAGTAGTATAAGACGTGTCTAGAAATGACCGAGCTAGATACTTTCAGTTTTCTTATCTTCTGCATGATGGGCAATCAGACAACTGCTGTCTCACAGTGGGCAGCGGATATTAATTTCAGCAACAAAGTCTTGTATTCCATATACGAGCTGGAACATGAGTGTAGACTTGGCCTGCCAAAGGCACCAAGTTTTTCCAACATAATTTTGGTTCTGGTTTCAAGGTCGAATGCAGACTTGGATAAGTGTTGGTCAAGCGGGCATCACTATAAGTTCATGATTTCTCGAAGTATATGGAACCCTGGAAGGGCGGCAAGTTTATGGAGGATGTGCCATCGCTTGACAAAGTCAGCACTGATGGTGCGACAGGTCTAATACATAGAATTCCTATCTGGCCGAGAGTTACAAGTACTTCATTACAAGCTTGGTCGAGGGAGATCAGATTGTATCCGAGTGGTATATGAATGGCCTGTTTTCTCAAGGGGCTATGCTCTATGAAATGAAACCAATATCTATGGTATGGAAGAAGGACTTGGTTGAGACCATTACATCATACCTGGATCTCCTTCATTACCATTTTCAAGACAGGAAGACTGCTAGAAGTAGTAAGGACGAAGATGACGGGATGAGGAAGAGAGGAAGAACATTTCGCAACTCCAGGAAGCTCAAAGGATCTTGCAAGCATTGCATGACATCCATGGAGGTTGGGGAACGAGCATATTCGACCCGGCGATTGATGAAAAGATGCGAGAGGAGGGTGGAGAAATAGGTTGAACAGTCCAGCGGGTGGCTCACGAGGGACCTCCTCGTGAGGCATTTCACATTCTTCAGGTTGCCCCCAAAGCTTATAGACGGCAAGAATAAGCCCCGCACGTTCTTCCTGTAAGGTGGACCACCTACCATGATGATGCAACTGTAGTGACAGCAAGACTGCCATGGTCTCTGCGTCTGATGTAAAATACATTGTAACTATTTAATTTATTAATAAAAATTCTTTTTCAACTACAACTTTGTTTTCAATGTGCACTGAAATTTCTTCGTTTGAATTGTATTCTGGGTGTTCTCCACTCGCGATCCGAGAAAACAGAGCGAAAGATATAGGATGCTTGGGCCCAACCTAACACAGAAATAGTCAAATTTTGGATAGTTATAGAGGCAGAAAGTTTTCCCTCGTCTTTTTCGTGTAAAATAACAGGGTTCCAAAAAAAAAGTGGGAATGGCATGTGACCCACTTTTATTAAATGCGACTTATGGGCATGAATTCTCATCTTGGACTCTTGCTGGGTCCTTACTTGTCTCCTCGCGAAGGCCTCAAACCATCAAATTGTGATCCCTACAGTTTTGAACTTCTTCTTGAGCAGCTTTGATATCCTCTGTGCCCAGTACAACAGTTGTCGGTGGGCATCCGTGAGGTCCTGTCACTACTCGATTTGAGCTGATGGGTTGTTTATATTGTCTTGTCTGGCTGAACTACCCTTGTTGAGCAACGTTTACTTATCTTGCCGGACATGTTTTCGGCAACTTGACATAGGCAGTAGCTCTGTAGGCCACAATATTCTTCAATGTCTAGAGCCGAGCGCTTAGCTCTTGTTGCATCACCCTATGCCTCTTCAGTTCTTGCGTACAGTGGCATAGCTACTCATGAGCATCGCCTTACCTTGTAAAGGAATTGGTTTGCGCAACTCTTGTATATCACGGTGCTGATTAGAGAAGCTTTCTTTCAGTCTCTGAAGTCCGGAGGTTGTCCCTGTGTCCTTGACAAATTTTGCCATTTCCAGAGTGGTGATCTAATTTTGACTTTCTATAGTTATTGTTTGAATATCTGGCGATCATATCCACAACTTCTATTTGAAGCAGTGGCATACTGTCCTTAATCTCTTGCTCAAATTGCTTCTGGTCCTCGAAGATGATGTCTATACTAGTTGACATTGTAGCTAGATCAGCCCGAAAGTTGGCGATGTTTGACCTATCCTGTTGCCTTTAAACTATGTCAGTCGAAGGCGATCATCAATCTGCTCATGCGCATCTCCATGCTGGAAATGTATTGCTCTTTGTCGCCATTGAATTCTCTAGGCAATGCAGGCACGGAAGTCTCTAGTTGCTTAACAAGACATGTGACCTTAACTATTAAGCCTTCAACTCTTGCCTGAAATTGCCTCCAGAGCTCTTCAGATGCCCGATCTGGAGTTGTTTTGAGAATGGCTTGCCACTAGGTTGTGTGTCATCCATAGGCCTGCCTAGCCAAATGTGTTGCATGCACTTTTACCATTGCCTCCTTTTGCAGGGCAGGACTTGTCGGACTTGCATGTGTGATATGTTGTACATATGAGGATGGATCTATCAAATCCCCTAGTATAAGCTTGTTTGCTATGTCTGCTTGTGGTGGTTAATGTAGTTCCATACTTACCGTACATGTACAGTTCTAGAAGTATTTAATGTATTGTACCTTGTAACTACCTCTGAGTTTTTTAAGTACAATAAAAAAAAGAAAAATAAAAAGAAAAACAACTACACATTAAAAAGTGTTGGTAATGTAACTATAAAATGTGTAATACCTATTAAATACTTATAAAATACTTACCATACCTTTGAAATACCTATAAAATGTGTACTATACCTATACAATACTTACTGTACTTATGTTGAAAACTATCAAAATTTAAATGTACTATATCGTACGTACGGGATGCTAAGTACTTGAAAGGTACCATACCTCTATGGAGTGGTGGCTGAGGTGGGGTTGTGGGAAGTCTTCCCCATCTGTGTGTATGGTCATGAGCGTAGATGTGGAAGTTGGGATTGACATGTTGAGGCAGTAGGATTAGGAATGGTATAAATCGTATATGCACTTATTTACATATATATGGCTTGTAATGCAAAAAACGAAAATGACAAAAAATGATGAATAATGGCAGTCATATTGACGTTGAAATAATATGATTGACATATTGCACTCTTGCATGAAGTTACTATCTATATGTGAATAAATCAAATGAAAATGTATAGAAAAAACATTTGACATGATCAAACGAAAATATGTAGACAAAATCATTGTCATCATCAACACAGAAGTCATTGACATAATCAACAAGACATGGTGGACGCATAAAATGTTGACATGATCAACAACAACCCATTCTTAATTGGTTTAAAATAAGTAAAGCAAAATGATAATAACAGCTCGTATATTGCAATGATCAACAACAATGCATTCTTGATTGGTTAAAAATACGTAAAGCAAAATGGTAATTAGCATCTTGTATATTCACCACGACATCGTGAGCATCATAGGTGGTTACTAGAATGCAAAACAACCTATGTCTAGATTTGATACCATTATTGTCATTATCACTTTTGAACTACCCTACAGCATCAAGTAGGAATCATCACCTTAAAGACAAAGCAACATGGCACTATCAAGGCACGGACAATCGAAAAGAACAGAGCATGGGGGGTAAAACCATACTTTGACAGAATACATATTCTCTCTAACGACATTGGTCATTTCCACAAATGCACCCACCCATGCTTCAAATCTTTTATTCGCCAGCTTGGCAACCTTTCCTAACATTCTTTCAGCATGGGAAATGCCGAAACCACATAGAAGCATTGTCCAGTTCATACCCCTTCCTTCTGACATTCTTTTGGGCTTAGCAAATAGATGATTTCAATAATAGCCAGCCATATAGTTCATACTCCTTCCTTCTGACATTCTTTTTGGCTTAGCAAATAGATGATTTCAATAATAGCCAGCCATTTGGATGGCGAGGAAGCACGGCATGTTACCACATTCATAACTTGTGGAAGTGAGGGAAAAAAAAAACTATGGAGCATGGGCATTGCATGAGTGGGCACTTGATTACAAAAGGGGTCCCATATCTTCCCATGGGCATGTCAGGCAACTTGTGCTAAAACGCCATACAATTGGCCCAACTACTCCCACAAAGAGACACACCTTTTCTATGCCAATTTATGGGCAAAAAAAAGTGACCATGAGTTTCTAGCTCTATAGTATCAATGCTTTTATGCATCATAAACATATCCAGCTACATCAAACCCAGGATAGAGACACACCCTTTCTATCCAATTCATAGCAAAAAAAGTGACCATGAGTTTCTAGCTCTACACTACCCATGCTTTTATGCATCATGAAACATATCCAGCTACATCATGTTGTAGAAAGACATTATGCAAATTAAATTATGCAACAAATTCCAGTTGTATGTAAGTAGAAAGACAATATCTAAATTAAATTATGCAACAAACATTTCAGTTAGTGTGTGAGTTGCAGGCGAGATCCGAACATGGTACACATTGTCGGACGAACCACAAACATGAAGCAAGTTATTTATGGATTGGTTAGATGGAGTTAAAAAGTATGCTAAAATATTTTTGTAGAAAAATTCAAAGAGGCGGTTTACAACCATTTGTGCATAGCATGAAATTGGAGGTCAGAACTATTATAGTAGTACTAGTAATGCATAGAATTTGAGATCGAATATTATAGTAATGCAAGGTTCAAGAAGCATTATTTCATCGAAATAAAAAATCTTCAGGCCAGAATGGGCTTACACGTGAAAAACTACGTGACACGATATTACTGAAAGAATTTATAATGCACGAAAAGATGAAAAGGGGGAACAGAGTCAGAGGATCATCCTAGGTAACAAAACAAAAGCTCTAGAAAGATGGCTATGGCTATGGAGCAATAGCTATAGTGGGAAAATAAAATAACAAAACGGGAAGAAGGATCCTACCAGCTTTTTCAGAGGAAGGAGCCCTTTTGGACTTATCTCCTGTGTCGGAAGAATCATTCAGAACGATCCACACACTAGGCTCTTACTAATAGCCTCATCATGCTTAGACATGGAACTCTTTTTTAGCCCATTTTATATTCAAGTTGCAGAGGATCTACTATTCAAATATCGAAAAAGAAAAGGAATAATTTCATGCAAATTAACAAACAAACAACCATCCGTGCCAGTCTTGCAATGCAACCCAACAGACAGAAAGGATCAAATGTCTGCAAATCCTTGGTTTCTTCTTCATTTTCTATGTCAGATCCAACAAAAGCACAGCTTTTAGCTTAGTGGGCCAATTAAGGCACTACACAGAGATCCGGACTTTGTATAATTACATCACAAGTACAAACATAACGTACATGAGTTGTACCAATCTGCTCGCAGTTAGAAAATTTTACTCTGTTGCACTGCACCTACTGGGTAGCACAATTTCAAGGCAGCAAGGACAGGCCGCTCAACTTAGCCAGAGCCTCTGTTTTTCTGTGCTTAATTCAGCTTCCAAAGCAAAGCCAGCTATGATCTGCAGCAGTGCATTCACCAGAATTGAACCCTCAAAAAGTATTCTTCAAATTTGCAGCTTAAGCTCAGATATATTGCTCTGAACAGAAAATGCATGGTATTCTAAATTTCTTTCCATATATCAGCACAGATCCATGGATCTGAACAGAGATTCTTCATACTGCATGTGTAGAAGAAGCTCAGATCCATGGATCTGAACAGGGATTCTTCAATCCTGCAGATTTCAAAAAGCTCATTCTATAAATTCATCTCCTAGAATCTGCTGGATGTGAACCATGGCAGGGCAAACTTTTGAATTCACCCCTATACTAAACAATATGAGCTATTAAAGAAACATCACCACCTGAATGTTCAACAAGGAGTTTCACATGGATTATTATTGTTTTTTAAGAGTTCCTGCTACATCATCTGTGATTTTATGCAGGAATCCAAATGAATCATATCCTTTCCTTCCCAAGTATGATACCAATCTCAGAACAGGGCATCATTTGATTCCAATATAGAACCAAACATTAAGCCAATATGTACAAAACAGCTACAAGCACAAAACAGTATGATACCAATCAGGCTCAAATTTCTGCACAACCTTTGGATGTTGATGCACAAATCTGCTTCTACTCACTGCATGAATCTGTATCTATTCACTGCGCCAGGCGTATAACAAAAGCGAAAAGCCGGGCAGTTCGGCGGCGGCGCCGGAGTCTTTTCCAGAGCTACTGCTGTTTCTGTGGAGCCTCTGTAGAACAGAGGAACAATTTGCAGAAGAATCACCTCTTAGCCAAGGTTTAGTTTCAGAGGGCAAACAAGTCTGGAACATGAAGACAGCATTGCCAAGGCTAGGATTGAACAGCCAATTATGGACATCCCAAAAGACTTCAACAGGAGTACCATCTATAAGAATTGTCTGATTACCTCTAAATTTCCACATCAATCTTTTAACATGCACCACAAGCTGCCTATCAACTCTAACACATAATCTAGGTTCTCTGGTACCTCCTGTGTGACATTCTATCATAATATCATGAGACTTACCTAATTCTCCAAACTGTGCTTTTGTTGTGTAGTATTTCTTCCCAAAAACATGCTCTCTTCTTGACACCAAACATGCCTCTATAGAACATTTCCTTGCCTGTGTCTTCTTGTAAGCTTCCTTCACCATATCTCCCAACAGAAGCACCACTTCTCCTTCAGAAACTACTGCTAAATAGAAGCCATCCTGAGGCTCTGGTCCATACAAATACTTTGCAGATGTTAGATCCCAAAAAACCTCTACCTTATGCCCTCCTACTTCCATGGTTTTGTAGCCCTGTTTTTTCCAGAACAGCCATAGTTTCATGTCTACTTTGCAGGTTGAATGGCATGCTGGATCTTCCACGTTTACGCTTAGCCCCTGCCCCATGAGATTTTTGCACCAGGTCACTGTGATTAGTCGGCAATGGCCTGATAGTTTGGTCTGGTATATGCAGGTTACCAGATTCTGTGTCATCTTCGCCCCTGCTGAGGACATATCTGCAACCTGAACTCCATATTCTCCGAAACAAGACGGAAATGCTTCTGGCATCTTGAATGTTGGAGCCATTCCTACCAATTTGCTCCCAAAATCGCCCTAAAAGGCCTCAATCCCGCATAAACAGCCCCAACCAACGAGGATTTCGCTCTCTACCTAAGAAATAATGTAGCCCAAACAAGAATAGGGCTCAAATCGTGAATACAAACTACGATTTAGCCTAAACAGGCACAATCTTACACTATCGATGAGCATTTTACAGCCGGATTACAGCAATAAATGCTGAATTCACACGAGTTTTGCTGTTTCAACAGATGGGTAACTCTTGGAAAGCTAAAAAATCAAAGAAGAAAAGCCTGGTGGATCCCAATTTCAAGGCCGCCATAGCTGCTCCACATATTGGCGTGCAAAAGCTGATCTGCGGCAGGAAAGCGGCAAGGAAACGGATTTGGAAAGCGACATAGTCAGAGGTCCGGCGTCTTGATCGGTTTTCAGGAGGGCTTTTCTATCTTTGATCCAACCGGCTGATCCGCCATAGACCGCAAGCACCCCATAAAACTCTCAGAGAAGAACACGGAGGACCGGAGCGGGATAAAATGAAGATCCCTTTGGCCGGTGTGGAAAGTAGTATTTCTGAACCGCCTAAAGGGATGGTGACGTAAAGTACTGTGCGCTTCCACCCAATGAGAATCTGCCACCTAAATAAACCCCTTGGTATAAGGAAGATAACTCCCTGTCCTTTTATTATTTGCTAAAAGGGCAAAGAAAAACATTCCCAACTATTTTTCTCAACCGTGGATCCCAGCAAAATTTTGAAGCTGCTCTCAACCGTAGATCCGAAATTTTTTTATGCACCAACAAAAAAATTCTGCACTGTGCTCGGGCTGGCAATTCTAAGAATAGAATAGAATAGAATAGGTTTTTTAGCGTCCACGGAGATCAATTGGACTATGGGACCCAAACAAAAAGAGAGCAGCAAGCGTATTACTGACAGGATTAAAAAACCCCCGCCCCGAAGGGTTTTCGAGGGAAAAGAGAGGAAAAGAAAAAGAAAATCTCTTGGGCTAGTTTGCATACACTTCAAACTATATGATTCATAGTAGGTACTAGTATTGTTCATTCGGTTGAAATCTATAAATATGAAACCACCAACCCATCAAGTATCAACTCTTCTACGAATAAAACAGCTCCTTATCTCCATTCCCATGTCAAAGTGTGGAGGATGAACCTCTTTGTATCACTGGTGTCGCAAAGACATGGTGTTGGGTCAGTCGGCACTGAACCCACCACTGACCGCCCAAGCCGGCCAACAGGCAGTTGTACCACTATTATATATATTTGTCTTCACTCTCCTTTGCCTTCGCTGACAACTGAGTAACCGCATCGAACTCGGCTTCTTTGTTTGCCGTGAACCTAATATCACGTTTGTTACATGGCTTACAATGCACTCTACTTGACCACCATTATTGACTCTAAACATTGCAACATCCAGCTCAAGGGTAAATACCCAAACATCACATACAACCAGGCCTCGAATGTAATAGTCCGAGAAAATGCCATTCTTTCTGTGTTTTACAATCATACTAAGAGGGTCTCTTCTAAATTACTGGATTTACAGTTTTCCTACAAATAATTCCCCGACGTGTATTACTAAATTGTAACTTTGACACAAAAAAAAAAATTGGGAAGGAAATCTCACAATTAAAGACCCCCACCTCATGCTCAGCTTTATGCTTACTTACGCAAGCATGGATAATCTCGACTACCATGCAACATCAACTCCAACTAGCACCATCATAACTTATCGGATGTATCCATAGTCTTACTTACCCAAGGATGGTTAATCTCGACCACCCTGCAACATTAACTCCCACTATCACCCATCAAAACTCATCGGATACAACCATGGCAATTTCATTCTATCTTATTGCCCATACCATGTATATGATATTGACCTGTGATTAAAGAGGCAACCATGGCAATTTCATCTATCAAGACTGCCATTATCTTGTTACTAGAGAGTTATTTGAGAAGTTAGGACCAATTGCAATATTAAAATACTCTATCATTAGTTGGCTCTCGTGGCCAAATTGGGGAATGTCAACCTCATTCCATACAACACATTTGGAGATATTGTAGGTCCTAATTTTGGTTATAAGACTAGCCTACACAATTCTGACATTATGTTTGTAGGGTTTGATTTTGAGTGACATCTTTCCAGCATTACCATATGGAACGCAACTCTTGACATTTCAAGTTAATGATGCAGAGCCCCATCCTCCTGTCATGTTTTCATTATCCATATGACAAGCACATAAATGGGACCAGTTGTGAATGGCTAGATTGCAAGGCTAGTAACATGTTGTGGTCCATGTTATTTGGATCAATTCGACGTATTCGTTGTCGATCTTCACGTAACGTGTCATTTTGGCTCACATTCCTTCAACATGAATGTTTGTTTACATTTTCTGCTAAGGTAGTATCTTTTGGCTTGAATGGAGTACAACTGTGGAGATGTGGAAGGGGTCAATGGCTGGGTGGTTGAGATGTTTTTGTTTGGTTGTTGTACACTTTTTTGGGTGGGTATTGACACTGACAAGGTCATGCAAATACTTCATCCTCCACCAAGAATTGTATAAAAGAGAGTTGTAATATTAGGTGATTCATATCCAATGCACTTGCGTACTAGTATGAGAATGGCACATTAGACAATGCCATGTTATTGAGTTAATATATTATGTCAATCTATGCTTTTATTCTTTGTATATATCTCCTAAGAATCCACAACATAGTACAACTTGCAATTGGGCATTATCATACTGTTATATATTTCATCTACGGATTTTAAAAAACTGTGCATTCTTGCGGCAAGCAGTCTCCACCTGAGGAACCATTATCATCACATTAATGCATGTGCCTCATACATGTTCATCTTTTTTGTTTACTTAAGTAAGAAAGAGCAAAAAGGTCCATTGGCTTTGTCATCATAATTTCCATGGCATGGAAAGTCAAGCAATCATATACGTAATGTCCAAACACTTTATGGAAAATGATCTTGTTGGTGCTTGCAATGACAATCTTTCAATGACATTTATTCCTTGAATTTAAGAGACATCAATTTTGGGGCTTTCCCACCATTTAACCTCACATGGTTTTGTTTACATGGTGACATGTATTGAATGGCAAATTGAATGGGATAACATCAACATGGATTTTACCAACCATCATACCTTATGAATATGGCAAATGATGTATAGCGTGTTAATGCTAAACTATGTTATTGGAAGCTCCCATGAACTTCAACATCCCTTTCAAACCCATTATAAAAAATTTCAATTCCCTACTTATAGTTTGTGTTAATGCTAAACTATGTTATTGGAAGCTCCCATGAACTTGAGCATCCCTTTCAAACCCATTATAAAAATTTCCACCTCCCTACTTATAGTTTGGTACTTGGGCGCTCATTAGAATGCTTATTCTACGACTTCTTGTAGACTGGACGGCCAACTATGGAGGGCCCATATTCTTATCTGGAAAACGAGATATTCTATATTTCTTGTTTGGTGTTATGCAATTATTATGGACATTCATTTCACTCTTATGTGCATTGTGATATGCACATTGAAGGCCACAATTATTTTTGTTTGAATTTTTTGTTGATTACAAACAGTAATGTTTATGCTTTTTGCAATTTTTGCATCTTAACAAGCAGTGCCAAGATTAATTCCTAGTGGCATCTTGGATCAAATTGAAGTATTAGTCAAATCAAACCCCAATTTTTCTAGAGATACTAGTAGCAGAGATGTATACAAGATAAATTAGTTCCTTCTCCTTTTGTAAGTCGGTTATAGTATTCATGCTCTTTCTAGATGAAAAAAGCAAGTGTTTGAGGTGAATAGTGTTATGTTCGATAGAAGTAAACATTGAACCTATTTGTAAAGCAACCCCACATCTTCATATTTATAAAACGCAGTGCTCCAATGTCTTAGGTGTTTTGGCACAGAACTTACATTGGAGAAGCTATCAATGCATTAATTCTAGTGCCCTTTAATGAAACTCCACCCATGTCTACATTTGTTGCCTACAAATAAGAATTGTGCTTCCGTAAAGTCTCTTGGAATTGTCAGGGCTTCCCCTGGCATAAAAAGAGATATTCTCAACTTCATTGTTGCAAATATGGATTCTATCTTCCTTATGGAGACATGGGAGTATATAGGGAACATGCTGCCAAATTTGTCAAGGTATCTGCATTACTAAGTGTTCAAAAAGTGCACATGAAAGTGAGACATGCCCGGGGGGTTCACGTATGTATTCCGTAGAATACATGTGCGTGGACGGGAGAGGGGTTTTTTCAAAAAAAAATAGTACGTATACATGCGGGCGCTCATACGTTTTGGCGCCCAGATGTATGCATTTTCCACGGTCCGGGGATGGATTTCTTAGAGCTGCTAAGGCGTAAGAGTACGTTTTAGGGGTTTGAATCCGAAGCGCACATGCCAGAAAAACGTTTTAGGATTTGGTGTTTCGGAGGTAATGTTTTGAAGTTTTTTCGTCCCTGCCACATAAAAATCTAGCACAGAGTTTAGTCATGAATGGATTAGGAAGTAGTTAGACTGGATACATGTGGCAAATGATCATGTTGCATCTCGTTTCTTGTTTACAGAAGTTAATGGGTTTTCTGACGACAATGGCGATGCCTTCCCTGCCTCTCTTAGTTTGCCATCTTTGCCGGGTTAAGAGTGTCAGATCCTCCCTCCTAGTGCATGGTTGACATAGATAGGACAGGTAAGGTGCCTGTCCAGCAAATGAAACTGATGTAGGCCCTTTTCACAGATGCTGTATTTGCAGCTACCTTCTTTGGATGTTGGATAGTGTGTGCAAACAAAAAGCACTACTTCTGTAAGTTGAGCATATGATTTGTTTTTTTTATGAAATTTGCTTTCCATTTGCATTTGTTAGATGTCTCACCATCCCGTCAAGTTGTCAACTATTTAGGCATGAACTCATAAATGGCTTTCAAGCCATTTGTTCTTTTGGGTGTCCATTTCACTGCCTTGACAGCATGCTTCTTAAATTTGGCATTGTCTTGCATACAGAGAAAGATCTGCGTATAAATGCTGTGCTTGTTATAACACAATGATAAGAGTGTCAGATCCTCCTAGTGCATGATTGACATAGATAGGACAAGTAAGGCTTCTGTTCCGCAAATGAAACTGATGTAGGAATAGAATAGAATAGAATAGTTATAGTTACTGATGTAGGCTGTACTTACAGTTATCTTGTTTGGATGTGAGCTGTAACAGATTAATAGAAGTATGATTGCCTCCTTGGACAGCCTGTGCAAACAAGAAGCACTACTTCTGTAAGTTAAGCACATGATTTGCTTTGGTTTATAACATTTGCTTTCCATTTCCATTTGTTTCTTATTATGCATAAGCAACTTTTCATAGATTGTCTTGCGTAACAAACTGTTGCAAAACTTCAAGAACCTTGATAAGGTTCATGTTATCAAAGACTCTAGCTGGCTACCTTTATGTGGACCCTGAGAAGTGGAAAGTTGAATGCAACTTATATCAAGATCTATTTACAGAATGCGATTGAAGGCAGCTAGCCCAACTACACCATATGAAATAGCACCAAATAGCTCACGATTTAGTGGGGAGCTGGCATCAGAAGACAGCGAGGCAGAGTACTATACACAGGAATTGCTTGCAAGGGGTTGTGAGTTTCTTAAGCGTTCAAAGAGAGGTAAGCTTACTACTGGCAATTTCTACATGTCCAAGTTCATATTTCTTACAAAACACGTATGCTTTTCGGTGATTTAAACTGGAAAATGGTCTACTTATACATGGATAAGCGAGTCGGGTAAAATCGTCTTAACCTTAATAACCGGCAAAGCGGTCTCAACTTCAATGTTTAAATGTGGATCAGACATTTTGCAAAAGAAAGGAAATTTTTGCATGGTGCGGTAAAGACTAACAAAAAAAGTAAGAAGGCCCCTATTCAGGACATGTATTTGTCTTTTATCCTAGTAATATTGTAAATTGAGAAGTTGAACCTTCTAGTTGTTATTCCTTGAAATGCATCTTTGGATTCACGTTGTTTTGCTATTCTTGAAGGTGTTCTTAAGGAGTTGCATCCGGACATACCGCTTGGTTTGGAAGGAACCTATTAGAAAATAGTGAACAAAGACGCGGCTATTTTGGCTCAAGAGAAGCTCGGCATGCAAGAGTTTGAGTGCAAAAACATTTATCAACTTAATTTATGGACATTTGTTGATATTATCTCTAGGCGAGAAAGGTGATTCCTTCTATGTATATTCTTCACCTTACATAAATACCAAAGGGAAAACATGAATGATTTGATTCAAGTGTATCATATGCGATTAAAATAATAAGGGCAAACAAAGACGTTGCCTTTTTGTGTAATCTTTATCTCATTGTAGTAAAATCCATTCAAAGTGTTGTGATCAATATTATTATTTCTGTTTATAGTGCAACAGGTGGTTTGCCATTGACACATTCATTGCACTAGATGAACGAAAGTAATGGGGCTTACAAGCTTGAAGCGTGGTGGTTCTTGACAACATTCATTGCCTAGATGAATGAAAATAATGGGGCTTACAAGCTTGAAGAGGTTGGTTTCTATCCAAGACTCCTCTTCATTTTTCCTAAGGGTAAGTTTTTCTAAGCACGTAATTGCTTCACATTTGCTGGCGGAGCTTCTAAAACCCATGAAATGTCTGGTGGGAAGTTGATCCGTGATATGCAAACCTGATTACTCCCTCATTAGAGAGACAGAGAAACGCTTGAATAACCAATGCAAAGACTCATCTTTGTGCGACTTGAAGTGGAAAAACCAAAGAATAGCTTGGAATGAATTCTACAAACTCTAGACAAAAGGATATGCTCTAACTTCGCATCTCCTCGTTATGCTCCAATCATGGGATGAAAAGTTGGCTTATCGGGCATATCAACAACATATCAAATTTAGATTAGAGTATAGTCTAGCAAAATTATAATATTTAGCGGTATAATCGGCAACATGTTACCGATTATATCATTCGACCGGATGCAACATTTGGACCGGATGTAAAAAATACGGTAGAGGGTAGGATACATGAATGAATGGACGAAAAATAAGGTTGAGGGTAGGGCAAGAAGTGCTTAGACTGGGTGTAAAAGTATGGAATCGGGTATGATTCTTCGACAGTATGGGACCGTATACATAGGGGTTTCTATGGAGGGTCAGTTGTATACAGAGGGGTTTCTCCTGACTTGATGCACGCACATGCCATATGCCCCTTATATAGAGGTGAACCCCCCGGGGAGACATGGAGGTATCGCTTGCTACTACCAAACAACCTTGGCATTGTCAAATGTAAGACAAATAGACACAACCGTTACCAGTGAGTGCAGAATTGCAATAACAATCCTTTTTTATGGCAGCGTGTGACTCTCCACATGCAAATAGCAACTTCTATTGCATTCATTTTGATGCGAGTAAGTTGGTGTTACGGCACAAGCTCAGGGAAGCGGCTCAGAGGATTTGCAGAGATGAACACAGAGGCAAAGGTGTTAGTTAGAATTTGAAATCTGGATGTGTGGTGGAATTAAAGGAAGGAGCTATTTTAATATAAAAGGCATCTGCCTGCTAAAGTCATGGAGAGGTCTATAAATAGAAGTTAAACTTCAATTGGATATATCTCGGCAACCAGAGCTGCAATGAAGGCGATTTTTACTTCGTTGAAACCAACTCGGAGTCTAGTTTCTGAATTGGGTGGCACATTCTGTATAAGGGAATGTCTCTCTGCTTGATATTCCCTGTGTGGAAACAATGCCGACGCCGGCAGGCAGAGGCATTGTTCACACACAGGGAATGTCAAGCAGAGAGACATTCCCTTAACATGGAAGCAACTTGGGTTGCATTCTGTAGCAGTCAAAATTTCTTGGAGGTCTGGAATGAGAGGTAAAGTTTTTAGAATGATAGGTAAAATCTTCAGAATGAAAAAGGATGAACGTGTTGCGCCCTAAATAGGGCGGCGGCGACAGCCGCCCGACCACTGCTCTCTACCTCCTTATGCAGGTGCAATTGCTCGAAGAGCAGCCTTGCTGCTTCTGCCCTCTTCCGGAAGCCATGGCAGAAGGTAAAGTTCTTTGCCTCCATTTCTAATGTGACAGTTGCAGCAGAGGATAGGATGGGATATGGCTGCTATTTCCAACTCCCTCTTGTAGCATCAGCACTTGATCTAGTAGGGAACTACTTTAATCATTTGCCATTTGTGTTTTCGTGTTTGGGCAGAGCTAGCTAGTAGTCAGCTTATTTTCTTGGCTGATGCAAGAGCACATAGACGCTATTTAAGCTTGATTTTTCAGATCTGGAAAGGTCATTTATCATTTCTTCAGCTGTGAACCAGTGCTGCACTCATTGCAGTTATGGTTATGTTGTCTCCTGATGGCAAGGATGAAGAAGAGGTTGAGATCCTTGACCATAGTACGTGGACTTTTTCTTTGGGTAGCTTTTCAGTTTGATGGCTGCGTGCATTTATTGCTACAATTCTTTCTATCTGGTGACCAAGAGCGTTGTATACTTCCTATCTGGCCTATTGTGGAGCCCACAAGAAGGTCG
The DNA here is from genome assembly GCA_021234155.1 of Isoetes taiwanensis. Lineage (NCBI taxonomy): Eukaryota > Viridiplantae > Streptophyta > Lycopodiopsida > Isoetales > Isoetaceae > Isoetes > Isoetes taiwanensis. The sequence goes on along the minus strand of JAJEKV010000082.1, from coordinate 2,554,711 downwards.
TGCACCCCTTTTCATATTAATCTAAAAATTCTTACCCTCAAAAAAAAAAAAAATCTTCAGAATGAGAGGTAAATTTGTTTGAATGAGTGGTAAATCCTTGTGAATGCAAAGTAAATGCAAGCAGTCGTTGCACTGGGTAGCAATCGGAAGAATGCAGTTCCTCGTTGTTGAATAGGGTAGGGTTTCAGGAAAAGAAAGTGTGCCACGTGGCGCAATGCTACTGGATGAGGGGGCAGAACGCAACCCAATTTTTTTTTACGTAGTTAGTCCGAACGAGAGAGTAATGTCTAAAAACGTGAAGAGGGGTCACATAATACTGCGGCAGCGACATCACAGTTTTGTAACCAAATCTTTATGATCCACAGTTGATCCCAGAGAAGTTTTGGGAAGAGCCACAGAGATTCTTTGCATTGTTCGCAAATCTGAGCCCGGTTGGATGGTGAATTTTGTGCCAGAAAGTCATGTTCCTGGGTTTTAAAGTTGTTTGGATTAACTGTGACTGCTAGTTTTGCAGGTAGAAAAGATGGTTCATATCAATTGCTATCAGAGCGTAAGTTGGTCTTGTTAAAATAATCCTATGTTAGGCCTTTAACACGTTTCGAGATTTCGTTTTAGCCAGATCGATGTTGTAACATATACCTGATGACTAGAAAGTTCCAAAGAGGTTAACCGGTTGGTTTAACAGACTCTTAGAGAAGGAAGGAAGAAACTGTTGTTGTTCTTGATGCAGGGAAAGTAAGAAAGGACAAGAGATGAAAAGGATTGTCGTGAGCAAGTTGGAGTCTAGAAGATATTGAGCAAGAAAAGCATGCTTTGCAAATGATCAGAAAGATCCATCTCCAATTTGACAAAGACAAGGCAGAAGCCTAAGAGAGAGAGTACGAATTCAGATTGATTATCTGAAGGATAAGTAAAGTAAACAAGTTTGTGTATGCTTGTGATGACTAGTTAACTGAGCATAGTTTTTTATTTGACTTAGAAAAGGATTTCTTTTCATTCAAATGTTGCTGTAGAGTTTAGAAGTAAGGAGGTGACTGTGAGCAAGAAGCCAGATCCGTAGAATAATGTTTTATAGGCAGATGGTAAGTCTACCAGCCTAGGAGAAATCCTTTCAAAGCAGATAGTCAGGCAACTAGCTTGGAAAGAAAGGTGATTATTCCAACAAAATGGATAGTCAGATGACTAGCTTTGGAAAAAGATGGTTGTTTTCGCTAGGCAGATGATCGAGTCCGATCAGTCTTGAGACGGAAAAGGAAAGAAATTGTTTTCGCAAGGCAGATGATCGAGGACGATCAGTCCTGAGACGAGAAGGAATTGTCAAGATCTACAAGGCAGATGATCGAGGACGATCAGTCTTGAGACAGGAAGGAATTGTTACAGCACAAGCTCGGGTGGAGCGGCTCAGAGGATTTGTAGAGATGAACATAGAGGCAAAGGTGTGTGTTAGAATTTTGAAATCTGGATGTGTGATGGAATTAAAGGAAGGGGCTTTTTTTAATATAAAAGGCATCCACCTGCTGAAAAAGGCTAAAGTCGTGAAGAGGTCTATAAATAGAAGTTAAATTTCAATTGGATATATCTCGGCAACCAGAGCTGGGATGAAGGTGTTTTTTACTTCTTTGGAACCGGCTCGAAGTCTAGTTTTTGAATTGGCTAGCACATTCCATAGTTCATCCAAACGAGAGAGTAATGAATGAAAACGTGAAGAGGGGTCACAAAATACTGCGGCAGTGACATCACAGTTTTGTAACTAAAGGATGATCAGCCTTGAGACGGGAAGGAATTGTCAAGATCTGCGCAGATGATCGAGGACGATCCGTCTTGAGACAGGAAGAAATTGTCAAGATCCGCAAGGCAGATGATCGAGGACGATCAGTCTTGAGACAAGAAGGAATTGTTATGGCACAAGCTCGGGTGGAGCGGCTCAGAGGATTTGTAGAGATGAACACAGAGGCAAAGGTGTTAGTTAGAATTTTGAAATCTGGATGTGTGATGGAATTAAAGGAAGGAGCTTTTTTTAATATAAAAGGCATCCGCCTGCTGAAAAAGGCTAAAGTCGTGAAGAGATCTATAAATAGAAGTTAAATTTCAATTGGATATATCTCGGCAACCAGAGCTGCGATGAAGGCGATTTTTACTTCTTTGGAACCAGCTCGAAGTCTAGTTTCCGAATTGGATAGCACATTTTATAGTTCATTCAAACGAGAGAGTAATGACTGAAATCGTAAAGAGGGGTCACAAAATACTGCGGCAGTGACATCACAGTTTTGTAACCAAGTCTTTACGATCCATAGTTGATCCCAGAGAAGTTGCTCAGTTGAACAACAGATACTCAGTTTTGGGAAGAGCCACAGAGATCCTTTGTAGTGTACACAAATCTGAGCCCGGTTGGGTAGTGAATTTGTACCAAAAGGTCCTATTTCTAGGTTTTAAAGTAGTTTGGATTAACTGCGACTACTAGTTTTGCAAGTAGAAAATACGGTTCGTATCCGTTGGACCGCTATGTCAATCTATATAATGACATACAATGATACAAGCAGTAGAGCAGGGTTATGTAATGTGTGAGGGGGATGGGACGACTCATGAAATTTGATCCCTTGGTAGAGGACGTGTCACAGCTACGCCTTGGAGAGGTGGCTTGGCCATGGGCATTAGATGACAACCAAGTCACGTGCTATGGCAGGCAGTTGCTTTTACTATGGAATATCTTTGGCTTGGTAATTTGCAATGGACTGGCACAGCAACCATCCTATAGCTCCTGGGTATGCACCTATTGTATAAGAGATATGCCACCTGCATGCAAAGTGTTGACAAAAATCCTCATCTCTAAGCCTTTGAATTTTTTCAGAAATACCCATTCTAGCCATATATATTGCACCAAAATCACCTTAAAAATCCAAGAACTACTCCTAGGTATGAGTATATATACGTACGATTCAAGGAGAAATAAACCCTTTTGAGTTACTCACCTGGTTCTTATGGCTAAAACTATGTGAACCCCCTTTACCTCTAATAAGGTACACTTATAGGCAGGAAAACTAGGGGGCAGCTCCAATATTGTGGTTACGTACTGGTGGAAAATTAACATCTTATCGACATGGATTGGCATGTACCTGAGGATGAAAAGGCACTGGACAAGACACAAGCACTTCGGCAGCGGCGGCTCTCAATATTCAAAATGTGCCAGCTACTGTGGACATTCCAATTCAGAATGTACTAGTTGTGATGATATCACTTTTCAATGCCCAAAGAAGTAACTAGATTCACTGCCAATGCCTTTGATGCTTTACAGGAACATCAAAGATTCACATGGAAGCACTATATAATTAAAGTTGGGACTTATACTGACAGTTGGAACTCATTTAGTAAAGTGGGGGTCATGCAGATAAAACTAAGTTTTGCTTTGAATCTCTGTTAGATTTTTGCATCATTCAACAAGAACTGGTTCATGATATTTTCTCATAATATTTACAAACAACCAATTGAGAAAGTTCACAAGATTTGCACACAACTAATATTATCTACTTTCAGACAATGCTATAGCTTGGAGGTTGCTCGTGCATTTATCCATTTCCTCCTTTGGGATCTTGTGTGTTTTGTCTTTTGCAAAATGACAAGCAGGTTTAACCACACCACACTCCACTAAGGGGGTTTTTTTTGCACCTTTTCTCCCAGCAGTCTAAGTACTGTTCTTTCAGATTGCCTTTCTCATGCCTCCCAATGGGCTCTTAATATTGAATTTAGTATCCAGGAAGCAACTCCTCCCCATCAGGCATGGTAGTAACCATAGTGAATGCCACCCCAACCATACTGGACAATCCTCATTATCAGGCCTCTGATTAACCCAAAGTAGCCTTCCTTGATGTCCTCGAAAGAATCCCACTCAGGAAGGCCAAACCACTTAGGTTTTGTAGCCTGCTTCCAACAAACCACTTGGAGCCATTGTTGGAACCCTATGCTGATGCACTTACTCCTTGAGAACCATCCCACCTTGTCTCTGGCAAGAAACTATCTCTTAACTTTGCCACACATGACTATTCTGTTTCTAAATATGACACCATTTTTTCAAATAATTGATTAGGGATTCCATGTGACTTCTCTTGAGTGATGATATGTTCTTTCCCTCTCGAACATCCTCTCAGTATGTTATATAATTCTTGATGCTCTTGACTAGCTGCCTTGAATCTTTAACACTTTTGAAAAGGGAATTTGACTGTGACTTGTCTACAAGAAGAAGCATTAGACCCTTCGGTCCCCTTTGCCACATTTCAATGCCTTGCACAGGCATCCACAGCTTATCAGATGGTCTTCATTTATATTGCATGATTGGTATTCCATCTCCAACCTAGAACTTGAACTGGAGTAGCTTAATGTGCCCTCTCAATGGGTCCTTACTCTCCAACAAGTATCCCTCGACAAATGACTTCGAATCTGCAACCTCGTCGACCAAGAAGGCCATGGGATTAGGGTCACTACAGTTCTTGAATATGTTCATGAGTTTAAAGAGACCTATCATGTTCTCTCTCCTTAGCTTAGCAGACAAAAAACCAAAAAGGCCATATATATTATCATGTGTGTTCAACCATCATGAATCCCACCTTCACAACCTTGAAGACTCCTACTGTTATTAAGTATGACATTGCCCCAAACATCCATCTATTCTTATTCTATTTCCAGCAATTATCAAATTGAAGACATAGTTCCTCAAGCAATTCTTTCCCATGTATTAGAAACTCATCCCACATCTTCTTTGTTTCTTTGGACACTTTTAATGTAAGCGCTCTTATCTGCCTTTGGTAGGTACGAGGTTGAACATCCATTAAAGCATCAAAGATAGGGGCAGATGGATACATTCTTCCGTCAATAGTTCCTAGTTTTAGTGTCCTCAAGCACTTGAAAATTGAACTCTTATGAAAATTCAGATCATCCCTCCAATGCCATGTCCATCCGTTAAAACATTAAAATACCTGCTAAGCTTACTTTCATTTGAAAATCATTTTGACAATGCTTGGACAAAGGATCCAGCTTTGGCAAGAAAGTCTTGTGTTGGTCTATCTTATCATGAACCAGACACATATGTCAGGCTGCATTTTATAAAAATGTTCTCCATTGCCTGTATAGCTGCTCACGTAATATTTGATCCAACTCGTGATCTGCAAAACTGCTCTTTAATTGCCATCCTTTCCTTCTCAATTATAGTTGATGCAAGTGTATCCTTAATTTGAATACAAAATGTTGCACTTCGAGGAGGGAATTTATTGCAAAACACATACATCTGAGAAGTGAGCTCTCCATAACCTGATAAAGGATAGTTGAGAAAGAGGTCGACCTCCTCTAGAATTACATTTACTTCATTCAAGCACTTCTTCTGAATGTTCTGGCAACACTCGTTGGACTACTTTGACATCATGTTCATTTACCATGGACTTATGGGGCATATATTGAGATGTATATCTCATGAAGCTTTCAAAGGCCGCAATGACCAGTGTTCTCTCTAGGTTTCAAAGTGAATGTGAGCCATGAGTGAACATCGTAGCTCCTCTTCTAACACGTTCCCAGTATCTATAAATGAAGTTTTGTTGATGTTAAAGATCCATCTTATTGCTTTCATACATACCCATCTGGCATTTGAACTGAGTAGCAAAATCCTTGTCACATCATCATAGCATAAATTTCTTAGCAATGAGTAGATGAAGTTAATCCTATCCTTTTGAAGTTGTCTAAGATATTGAGACCTAATTTCGACTAGACCTTCCATACTATACTAAATTGTGCAAACAAAATTGCAACAGTCCCGTCCCCTATATGCTTCCAAGTTTTCTTTAGTTGCTGCAATTCTTCCTTCCCTTTGTAGGCACCTTCCATTTCTAATCCTTTTGGATAGTTGCCTTCTATGGAACATGTAGCACTCTTCCTTGTCATCAATGGATGCTCATCAGCCACCAAGTCTTCCATGTGACATTGGCGGGCCTTCAAGACATCTTTTTGGATTGGAGCTTCCTGGTTTTTCCCGTCTTTGTGAGTAATATGTCTAATTGGCCATCTTAGCTGAACTTGAGACTCGAGCGGACCAGAGCATATAATGTAATCATTAGAGGTACCCTGGGACATGATGGTATGAATATGGATAAGCAGCCTTCAAATACCAGCATCTAGATGGTCATCCCTAAGCCCTTCATCATTTACACTATCTGATGGATCCATTATTGTGAAGATACCCTTTACAAAGATTTGTACCAGTGCATGGGTACACGAGCAAGCTTTCCATTTTCCTCCATTCCAACCTAGGGCATTGCTTCATACTTGCCTTGCAATTATATACTTCAATTGGAAGCGTTCCCTAAATACACATAGAAAATATAAAAATGTTATGTTAGGAAAATGATTGGGTAATTAGCATTGCAAAAAAAGAAAGGGAGGTAGAGGACATGTATACAATAACCTAGTTAAATATCCTAGCAACTCTAACTATAATGGAATATAACGGCATTTAAAAACATTTAGTCCATGCCACATGTCGTGTCCACATTGTATTCGCTGTCGTGCCATACCGTTAAATTGTACAGCAACCATATTATACAGGCCTGAGGGTGAGGGGGTGCCCATTTATAACTACCGACTATTCCGAAATTGGAACCTTTACCAAAGTTCCTCTGCCATTCTTTTCGCCCGACCAAAGTTCCTGCATTCGACTTCATCTTCCCAAGCTTTATCTTCTTCTTCTACAATGAACCTCAGGATGATCGAACCCATCTTCGCTCCACTCCCACCCACAATTTGTACATGACCGTGGACTGGTCCACAGATAGAGACGTCTCAACTAGCGCGGCCCAAATCGAAGAGCATATCACTTCTAAAGCATGATACAACTTAAGAAGCAAGTGAGCACAATTTAAATAAGTTCCTTGAGTTTGTGTGGTTATGTTTTGGGATTTTAGTGCCTATTTTCACTTGCTTTGTATCTTTACAGAACACCCTATTTGTATACTTAATTCCTTTATTCCTTTTCCAGTTTTATAAACCCCTATTCGAGACCTGTGATCGCCTCTAAACTGATCAAACTGTATATGGATTCCCCTATCGCATCCACTGCATTCACGAGGTCTGTTATTAGAGACTTTAATCGACAAGCTTAGATTCTTTAGTATTAATTCATTTGCATAAATGCATAAAACATCAAAATATCATAGAAATACCTACAAAATTGATAGACGACTATTAATATCCAGGCTGATTTATGTCCAGACTGATAGATGTTAGAATTTTCTGGTTAGAATCTTAAATTTTGCTAAAGTTAGATTTTTTATTTTTTGGGTCAATAACTCTGTTTAGACAAAAAAAATGTTAAAAGTGGTGATTGCATAATCCAAGTAACCCAAATGACGTCATGCTTTATAGAAAAGGCATCATGGCTTGGACTAGAATGCAACCCATAAGCTTCACTCCACAACGTGCCTTCATCCATCGATCAGTCTAGATTAAACTCCCTTGATATAATACTTCCTAGACTAGACCCCTTGAGCTTCACTCCATGCTTTCCCGACTCGCGAGTCGGAAATGCGTAATTCTGTGTAATATTTTGTGTAATAAAAATCTTGTATAGTGTGTCTTGAGGTCCTTTCTCGACTCTCGAGTTGAGAAATAGTGATGACTTTATCATCCTCTATCTACTTCTAAACCATAGAAGTGGTGGCGATTGTTTCCTAATTTCCTACTTTTTTATAGAAATGAACTTAGTAGAATTAAGATGTCTTACCAAAAATTAAGATCTCCTATTAAAGAATGGTCATTAATTTGGTGAATATAATATAATTAGGATGCAATATTATCAAATTCTGGCGATTTTATAAATCTTTTGAGCTAATGTAGCCTAGTAAACCATCGAATTTAGATTTATAAATTTGGTGAAATATAGCATTTTCACGATATACCACACCTTAAAGTCATCACTGGTTGAGAAAGGCACTAGCAATCATGAAATCTATAAAGGAATTTGTATGTGTAAGTAATTTGAAGCACCGTAATAAAATGCATGATCTCCCAACAATTCCAACTTTGCAACCTTTGTTCATTATGATTAGCAGATGGCACCAGAATTGTTAAATATAAAATTCCTCCCTTCTAAGAGGCAAAGAACCCTGCCTAGCTCCCACTCAAGCCACGCTCTTACCAGGGCTTTGGGATAAGAAGGCATATTGTCGCAGATATTATAGAACCGCAAGGGAATCAGATGAGAAGACGAAGGTATCCTAATTTCATGAACCACATAGGATCCTGCAAGCATTGCATGAGATCCATGGAGGTAGGGAAGGAAGCATTTTTGACCCGAAGGTTGAAGAAATGGAAAAATCGGTTGGACAGGTCAGCTTGTAGTGCAGGAACCACCTCATCTTGAGGCTTTCCATTGTCTTCACGTTGCTCCCAGAGCTCTAAAAAGATTGAAAGATACTGGATCGATTGTTCCTCTTAGGTGGAGCGTGTGTGACGAGGATGTAACCGTTGTGACAGCATGCCCACCATGGTTTCTTCATCTATTGTAGTAAATATTGTAGTGATCTCATTTATAAATAAACCTTCTTTCAAGACTAGTACTTCATTTTAAATGAGTAAACAATTTCCTTTGTTTTTGTTGTCTTTTTGCTTTTCTCGACTCATTATCTGAGAAAAGAGTGCCAAAATGCCAGCGTGAGGGACCGAAAAAACTCATCTCTTCAATAATTATCTAGGCCAAAAATGCTTCCACGTCTTTTTGTTTAAAATAAGAGGGTATAAAAAAAGGGAATTGCATAAGCCTCACTTTAGTTATATGGTGCTTATGGCCAATTTTTTTGAAGATTGTGTGAAACATGTTATGCATAGAAAGAGGGTGATAATAATGAAACAAGATTGTGCCTTGATAAAGTATTTTCGAGGCTCGTTGTAAATGTAACCTTTTGCTTAATAAAAAGTTTTGGTTCTATTATGTTCACTTCTATTTCTGTTCAATCCTATTTCAGTTGTTTTCTTTTTCTTTTTTATTATATTGTTCAATTCGTGATTGTTGATTCTCAACCTGGGTTTAAGAGTCAAACACAAGGGACCGACTTGAGACTATGCTCAATTTGGGGTTAGAACCTCCAGATCGCTTAAAGTGATCAGTCTATACAAAAAACTTTCAACACAATAGCTCCAAACAACAAGTATTTATAGCTTTTCCGTTTCTGGAAAAAGAGAGCAGTACTGAAGTCAAGATGGTTGGCAAGAATGGATTGATTTTAAAGTTTTATTTTCCCTAATTAGCAAATAACGTTACTAGAAGAGTATGGTGAAAATATTGACCAAGTCAAAGTTGTAGCGTTCAACATGCAAAATAGTGATCAGAAATGGTTTTTGAATTGCCATATGTCTTTTTGAGAATTTCCAAAGCAAATAGGTGTAAAAGTAGCTATGATATGGGGCAAGAGATTAAATTGCAATTTGAATCACAATGAGTATTTCTGTACACTGATTTGCAAAAATATAGTCAAGAACTGTCTTAAACAGAATGTGAAAATTTGTAACTCAAGTTTAGATTGGTTCTTTTTTGAAATTTTTTTAACACACAGGTGTTAATGGATGCAAGGATAGATGCAAACCTGCCAAAAAAATTGGAACAAAGAATATTTTATTGTTTAATTGTTTGAAGTGGAAAAACACTAGAAATCATAACAGAATAGAATAGAATAGAATAGAATAGATTTTTAGCGTCCACGGAGACCGACTGGCCTATGGGACCCAAACAAAAAAGAGAGCAGCAAATGTATTACTGACAGGATTAAAAAACCCCCGCCATGAAGGTAATCAGGCCTCCAAACACATTAGAAGATCATTCAGGGTACAGAAAATAATATAAGGGAGTGTTTTCTGTTAAAACTTTGCAAAGCCAACTGAGGAGTGCACATGAGCTTCAAGAATTCTTCAGAACATGCTCAACATGTACTAATGTTCTAATTCGAGTGCGTCTGGGCCTTCAAAAGCTTTTATAATCTGTCCCCATGTACATATTTAGTTTTTTCTTTGGTTCCGGGATCTTGGCCTTAGATTTAGTAATTGGCAAGCAACTCCAAATGATTAGTAGCATCAAATCCTAAACACAAGTCATCTAGAAAGACCCTAAATTCCTTGGTAGACATGGATTTGAAATTAGTGTCCATTGCGCTTTTGAAGGTAGTTGGGGCATTCATCAAACCAAATGGGATTTTCTTCATGGCATAAATTCCCCAAGGAGTAATAAAAGAGGTTTTAGGCTGATCTTCTTCTCTAATGATTATTTGATTGAATCCAGAGAATCCATCTAAAAATGAATACATATTCTTTTCTACCACGGCATATAATATTTCTTCTAGAAATAGTAAGGGATAACAGTCTTTCATGGTGGCCTTGTTCATATCCCTATAATCAATACAAATTCTCAGGGCACCACTTTTTTTTCCACTGGTACCCTGTTACAGAATAGATCTCTGCGATTGGGCACGCAAAGCACACCTGTTCCGAGCACTCGTTGAACCAGTATTGATGTATGGGGTAGAGGTCTGGGGGCCAGCGATTAGCAAGGGCACTTGGGATAAGCTAGAGAGGGTATAGAAGGCTTTCCTGACATACAGCCTAGGCGTCAAGGACACGGTGCCTTATTCGATTTTGCTGTATGAGACTGGCTTTTGGCCCCTGCAGCATTCTGCTATGCGCAGGCACCTTGTGTAATTCCATAAGGTTGACAAAATGGATGCACAACGTCTTCCTCCCCCGGGCTCTATTATTGGCACAAGGGCCACAACGTCTGAAGAGAGTGTGGCAGGAGCATTGTAGGGGATGGTTCGCAAGATGGTCCATAGACTATCAACAGATTATGGATATGTCGCATATCGCAGAACATGAGCTGCATTTGAATGAGCGCTTTGCTACCTTTCTGTGGGATGCACCCACTCTTGCAAAGCCCAAAACAGAGCACTACCACACGCAGATTAATCTGTCGCTTGAACATGGCCCCCACCAGTATTTGAAGGCACACATCTCTACCAAGAAACGGAGAGCGATAGCTGCAATAAGGACAGGGTCCCACCATCTCAGAATTGAGACAGGCCGCTGGGGTACGGATGGAGGGCAGGGAATCCCCCGACATGAGAGATTATGCCAGTGTTGTCACATGCAGATAGTAGAAGATGAACACCATGCTCTACAGGAGTGTCCGACATATGCACACATCCGAGCAGCTCATGCCGATCTCAGATGCTCTGAGATAGCAATTCATCAACTGCTGGCTTCGCCAATGGTTGCACGTCTCGCGTCCTACATTCTGCAAGTCTCCACCGTCAGAGAGTCCCACACAGCACAGGGAATTTGAGCGCCCAGATAGGGACTCTGAACACCTACTACAAGGGTTTTTCCTCCCACATGGGGGTTTTTTCGTCCCAGTGGTAGAGACACATTGTACAGGGTTTCTGTGGTTTTCTTTTGTGTTTGGATACTTTCCGATATATTGTATGTCTATAACCGTCTCATAGGCCAGTTGGCCTCCGTGGACGTTAAAATATACTTCCTTCCTTCCTTCCTTCGGAACTATAAGAACCGTCCTGATTAAAAATTGTTGCCACTTGGGAACTATTGGAGATAGTACACCTCCCCTGGGACCAAATTGGCCTAGCATCCACGGTAGACATCCACCTTCTTCCTAAAAGATCATAGATATCTGCATCATCTCTTATATCTTCAAAAGCAACCACAATAAAATTAGCAGCTACAATTATACCTTCTATGTTTACAGGGATCTTAGTTACTATTCTTATAGGAGTGATCTTTGCATTAGATAAAGACTTTAACAGAACAGAAGGATCTCTTATCTACTTCCAAAATACACTTTTTCATGATGTGATAAGGCATGATGTTCAATGGAGATCTACCATCGAGCAGTACTTTAGAGAAGGAATATCCTTCCAGGGATGTTGAACACATGAAAGCTCCAGGGTCTTCCTCATTCTGAGCCAACACTAGGTTAGTAGTATCAGTAAAATTCACGTATGCCATAGTTCCATTAACAACGGTTTGTTGCAACAACCTTTTTCTGTAACTAGATGCTAATTTTAATAAAGTGAAGAGATCCACACTTACCTTAGAACTCTTGAGTAAGGCATCTGTTAGTCCTGTACGTACTGGTACAGGACTATTCATGCACACGACGGACCAGGTCAAGGCCAAGGGTCCACAGTCAGGCACAGGTCAGTCATCCAAGGGCCCGCAGAAGACCAAGCCGCCGCAGACCACGCAGTCAAAGGCCGTGCCCGGGACCAAGAGGAGGCGCACAGAGAAATGAAACTCTGTCACCATCTGCGCCATTTCAGGGTCTCAAGAGGCACCGTCAACGTTCCTGCAAATCAGGCCTCCTTCCGTGAGTCGACTTGAAGCTTTGGCGTAGTATCTATATTGGGCCAAAGGCCATTGTACTATATATATGAGTAGATCTAGCCCTCACGGGTTAGATGAGTTTTTGGTCTTATCTCACTTCTGCCTTCTCTCGATTGAGAGAGCTCATGTATCACAATTGATATCAAAGAGTTTTGTTCTCTTCATTGTGTTCTACATTGTTCTTTTTGTTTTTCTTGTTGTCTCTTTTCCCTTAGTTTCTTTTGCAAATCCCGGCGATGACCACGGCTCACTGGGATTCTCTGTTTGATCCACGGGTCCTCCACCGAGCGTCTTGCGGGAGTTCCCGAACCCGGACCCCAAACAAGTCGCCCTGCTTGCCGGGTCTGATTTTCTTTTCCCTTCTTCTTTTCCCATAATGCTCGTGCTTTCCTCCTTTCAGCTTCTTAGCCCGGGCGTCTACCGGCTTGGGCGCCATCAGCGTCGCGGCGTTTTCGAGATATGTATGACCTTGCTTATGATATTGAGGGAGGCCATATTAAACTCCGCGAGCTCAATCGGCGCCACCTACTCCTCGTGTTCACTCTCGTCCTGGCTCTCCTCCAGCGTGTAAACATTGTTCACAACCTCAGTCACCTCATCATACCCCTGTTCAGCAACCTCCAGCTTATTTCCACACTCCCTAGAGTGCCTACATTCATATCTCCTCTGGCCATACTCCTCTGCCTTCACAACCATCATCTCCCCCTGGAGGAATGGGTTATCCCCATGTTTCTTTCGGCCCTCCCCAGGTTCAGACATATCCTCAATCTCCTTCTTTTCAACAGACTCTTCCAGTTTACACTCTTACCGATCTCAAACCTCATGACCACGGACCCCAAGGTCCTCCACCACCGGAACCTCCTTTTGCACATCTTCAGGGTCTTTCTGCTCGTTTGCCACTTCATACAGAATCCATGGAAGTTCCACCCCATTATGTTCCTCCTTATACACCGCCTCTCTATGCACACGGCCAGTCACAATCTTCTTTTCAGACTCTCAAACTGACCTATCCCACTTTTGGCAGTACTAAAGGCAAACCATTGGACCAAAGTGCTCAAGCCCACATGGAAGAATTTGAGGCTCTGACTGTCCTAAATGGTCACACTCAACCTCAACTAAAGTTCTATACCTTTTCCACCACGCTGCGTGGCTCATGGCAAACAAAAGCCATTGGAAACAAAACTGGACCGAAATGAAGACTGCTTTCCTTTCTCATTATAGGACCACAGATGATGATCAACTTCTTCTCAAGCAACTCAATGATCTTCAGCAAGAGCCCACGGAATCAGCCCGGGATTTTGCGGATCGTCTTCACATCCTCCTCAGCAAACTTCAAGAGTACCCCACGCAAAGCCAGATTCTCATCTGGTTTCTGCAGGGACTTCCTCCGGCTATTCCTCTCATGACTGAATACCTGCGCCCCAAGACTTTGGAGCAGGCCATCGAACTTGTCAATCATTCAGTTAATGTTTCCTCTCGCGGCGTGGCCCTCCAGGAGCTACCCTTCATTCCTCCTGTCATGGTTTCTCAGACTGCAGTTCAGCCACAACACTCCAATCCTCAACGCAGTCAAATTTGGTGCCACATCTGCAAATATCAAGGCCATTTGGCCACTGAGTGCAACTCCACCAATGGTCCTCGTCATTGTAAACGCTGCAATATGTGCAATCATGCCACGGAGGAATGCACTCATACTCATCCTACACCCTTCCGGCAAAAGATGGTTTATCAAGTCCAGACCACGCCTCAGCAACAACCGTCATATCAACCTCAGCAATTTCCGTCACAACCTGCCCAACAGTATCAACAATCTCAGCAGCCACGGGGACAAAGCAACCGTCCTCCTTTTGATCCTGCTAAAGCTCAGTGCTATCATTGTTTGGCATGGGGTCATACCACCACGGCGTGCCCTCAACTTCCTCAAGTTCAAGTCCAACTTCCAGGCACGAATCAAACCACTTCAATTCGCCTCACAGCCTATCAAGTTTGGATCGCAAATGGCGAACAGGGCCCTCGGCCTGTTCTTCGAAAACCACCACGCGTGCCTCAACAATCACGGTATCAACCAGCTCCTGCAGCAACTCCTCAGATGGATCAACAAGCCCAGGAAGAGATTTATCAGGCTCTTAATCCTCCAGTTCAACCGTCAAATTGGGTTGGGTTGATTTCACGCCAGACCAGGGCGTCACGCCCCTTGACCATCCTTCCTCATGCTACGCAACATGCTTTTGCAGTTGACACGATCCCTCATGCTGAGGACAAAAAGGTTCACTTTGCCCCAGCTCTGGATAAACTCATGCCTCATTCAGGATGCACCTCCATCATCTCAACCTCCACGCTCTCAGATATATCCGAATATTGCTGCAGAGGTGGAGCTTCTCAAAGAAGTTGCTGCTTCATTACCACACACTCCTGCTCCATTGGATACAGCTGATCCATTTTCTCATGTATCGTTGGAACTCCAAGAGGAGCTAGCAAAAATCAAAATTCCTTTAAGTCTGGCAACTATTTTGAAACTGTGTCCTGCTCTCAAGGACCAGTTACCCCTTCCCACGGTTTTGGTTGGGGCAGTCGCTACCTCCACACCCACGGTCCATGCCACAATGGGCAATCAACAAGTCAACCATGTTCAAATTGATGGGGGTAGTGCTGTCAATCTCATCACGGATAAACTCCGCCAGCAAATGGGCATCAAACAACTTTATCGTGCCCCATATGACATCAAATTGGCTAATGGCCATATCATGCGCCCTCAAGGCGTCACGCCTCTTCTTCACATCAATATAAGCGATCTCAGATTCCCCTTGGAATTTGGTGTTTGGAAAGCAGGGGAAGATCCAAGTGATTATGAAATGTTGGTCGGCAGACCTTTTCTCTGTCAGGCCAAAAGTATCCATTACTGTGCCATGGACCAGCTAGTCATTACCGATGGTCACCTCAATGCCACCATGGATTTGGAAACTGGCAAGATCATTTCGGTCGAACATGCTGAGCCTACTCTCTCAGACACCGATTCTGAAGAAGCACAGAACATTTATCAAGTTCAGGCTCCTCCTGCGAGTCTGCCGCTGTCATCCTACCCTGAATATGCTGATCCTTGGGGCGAGATGACTCTTGATCAGGACCAGGCTGTGGCTGCTTTACTCGACCCCTACCTGGCTCCTTGCAATCGCATCCAACGTATTGATCATTTTTCAGATACCGAACTTCCTCCAGACACAGTGGACGTACACGCCGTCATGAAGCAACCATTGCTTGATGCCGCTCAGCAACCACTCTTCTTCACCACGCAGAGCGCAACTCATCCTGTCATGTTTCAACCTCTTGCTCATGTTGTTCACGACATGGAAGTTATCCCACACATTCAGACTCCTGATGTGGAGATTGTGGACGTTGGCAACAATCAGCCAGTCCGCCTAGCTGCAAATCTTCCGACCACCTATCGAGCACGTGCCATCACGCTCTTCAAAAAGTTCAAATACATTTTTGCCTGGAGCTATAAAGATCTTCGGGGCATCAACAAAGACTTGGGGGAACTCACCATTCCTACCAAACCAGATGCACGTCCTGTATAGCAACGACAGTACCGGCTCAACCACAATTACCGTGACCGAGTCAAGGCAGAAATTGACAAACTCCTAGCTGCTGGTTTGATCTATGAGGTCAAACATTCTGAATGGGTGAGCCCCATCGTCATTGCTCTCAAACACAACGGTAAGATCCGCGTTTGCGTGGACTATCGAAAACTCAATCAGGCCACGGAGCGTGATCATTTCCCACTTCCCTTCACAGACCAGGTTCTGGAAGAGGTTGTTGGTCATGAAATGTACTCCTTCATGGATGGTTTTTCTGGCTACAATCAAATCTCAATCAAAGAATCTGATCAACTCAAGACTACCTTCACCACCCCGTGGGGCACTTTTGCCTACAAGGTGGTTCCTTTTGGGTTATCAAACTCTCCATCAACGTTTCAATGAATTATGCTCTCAGTTTTTCATGATTATATGAAGGAAAATCCCTTCCTCCAAATTTTTCAAGATGACTTCTCTGCCTACAGTTCCATGGATGACCACCTGGATAAATTAGAACTTGTCTTCCAGAAATGTGATGAGTCTGGCATTAGTCTCAATCCTGAGAAATGCACCTTCTGCGTCACCTCCGGTGTTCTGTTAGATCATGTGGTCAGTAAAGCAGGTATCACCACAGATCCTGCCAAAATCAGTTGCATGCTCAAAGCTCAAGCACCCTCTAATATCAAGGAGACACGTTCTTTCCTGGGCAAGGTAAATTATTACTCCACCTTCATTCCTGGACTTGCAGCCAGCTGATCCCATTCATAAACTCACGGGTGATGAATCCACTTGGGCTTGGAATTCCCAGGCGGATGCTGCTTTCCAACAGTTGAAGATTTTGCTTACTCAGGCCCCCGTGCTTGTTCCTCCTCAATGGGACAAGCCCTTTCATGTTCATGTCGATGTCTCTGCATTTGCTATTGGTGCTGTCCTCTCACAAGCCTTTGACGCGCACACAGATAAACCGAACCGCTATGCCAGCAGAAAACTCAATCCTGCTGAGTGCAACTATTCTGCCACTGAGAGGGAGGCCTTGGGCTTAATTTTTTGTGTCCAACGTTTCCGTCATTATCTCTTGGGCAGCCAAATTAAGTTCTTTGTTGACCATCAGGCACTTCTATATTTGATCAACAAGTCCACGCCCACGGGCAGAATTGCTCGTTGGGTCCTTCTTCAAGAATTCGCTCCTTTTGAACTCATTCATAAAAGCGGGCAAATCTCATGTCGCAAATGGGATTATCTCTCACGCATCCACCGCGGATGATCCCTCCACGGGTGTTTTCGGATGCCTTTCCCCGGCCTTCGGCTCTTTTTTGGTCACGGCCACGCCACATTGGTTTCATAACTATCAGCAGTATCTCCTCACAGGTGCTCTTCCATCAGAAGACCCCACGCTCTCTCCAGAAAAAACTTAAATCCGTCCGCCACCAATTTCTCCGTGAGGTCTGCGGACTACACCATGGTTGCGAGCCATCTTTACAAACGCGGCAAGGATACTGGGTCCTCCGACGTTGTGTTTCTTCCTCATGAAGTGCGATATTTTTCGAGAAGCACATGAAGGGCTAGGTGGAGGTCATTTTCATGGTGACACCACACGACCGCAAAAATTCTTCTCGCCCGAGGTTATTTCTGGCCCACGCTCTTCAAGGATGCTCACGCTCACGCCCGCACGTGTGATGTATGTCGGCATGTGGGTCGCCCCACGGCCCGTGGACGCTCTCTCCCATTGACGCCGGTTAAGCCACGCTACTTCCCTTCAAACAAATGGGGAATGGACTTTGTGGGACTTATAGACCCTCCCTACACGGCACACCGTGCCGCTACATTCTAGTTCTCACGATTATGCTACCAAATGGGCGGAGGCTTTGCGCTTCCGGACAACACGACAACAAGCACGCGCCCAAGGTCATCTATACACAAATCATCACGTTTTGGCTGTCCCCACGGAATTGGTCGTGATCGAGGTGTTCATTTTGTCAATCACACTATCAAGGAGCCGGATTTTCTGGCGATACATCATCGCAAAAAGCACACCTTACTATCCTCAAAGGGAATGGTTTGGCTGAAAGCACAAACAAGACTCGTCACTATTCTCAAGAAAATTTGTGGCGCTTCTTCATACCTGGTGGCAAGACAAGCTACCCTCTTGTTCTTTGGGCTTACAACATTTGTTTCAAGATTGCTACTGGTCACACTCCTTTTAAGTTGGTTTATGGGCAAGAAGCATTGATGCCTTTTGAATATGTTCTTCCGACACTTCGGTTCCACCTTGCTACCACTCATAACCCACCTGCAGCTCTTCGAGAACGAGTTTACCAACTTGAACAGTTGGATAAACTCAGGCGAGATGCATATATTCGTGTTCTTCATGGCCACCGATTCATGGAAATCTTTGCATGACAAACATCCAAGACCAAAAGTTTTAAAGAAGGTGATTTGGTTTTGCTTTATGATTCTCGTTACAAAAATTTTCCAGGGAAGTTAAAGTTCCGATGGCTTGGTCCTTATCAAATCGTTCAAGTTGTACAACCCAGTGTTTTCAAGCTGGCCGAATTAGATGGCACTCCATTACCTACACTGGTTAATGGCTTTCGCCTCAAACAATTTCATACAGCAAATACAGACAGTCATACAGAACAAGACTCTGAATCTACAAATAGTGACTAAAGCGGCATATTTATATTATAGGAGGCAATTTTTACAAAATGAGGGCAGAGCCCATCTACTTCCTTCCCGAGCCCCCCTATTTACAAAATGTGGGCATTGCCCATATACATCCGCTATGGGCAGAGCCCTATTTACAAAATCCTAAGTTAAACGAACCCCTACTCCTCCCGGAGGCAGAGGTCACCACGGGCACGATAGGCGACCGGGTCGGGATCCCAAACAGATGCACCACCACTTCGATGGGATTCGTCTTCGGGTCAGGATGCTCCGCCATAGTAGCGCACCACCCATCCATGCGGATGCCGCGGTTGCGGCATTTCCACAGGTCCATAGCATTCATCTTACAGGTTATCCATTCGTTGCATCCAGTCGGCATAGTGCATTCGTCGTCCATGATCACGAACTGGTGTCTCAGCTTCGACCACTGCTCATCTTATATAGCCCAACCGCTTGGAGCTCTGACCACGTGGACCAATCACAAAATTGCTAACGTGGTTGCAATGCAAGGCCATTTCTAACTTGGGAATCTTTTCTCCCGCCGCATATCTAGCCAAGGTTCTGTCTGACACATTCTTCTTTATGATATCTCACTTCGAGTTGCCAGCATTAAATGACATTCCTTCCTTTCACGCCCGTCGGACATTAATATGTGTACCTTCGCCAGCTGTCACATCCGATCATTCATTCTGTCTCATCTCCACCGTTCATAGCTTCTCCCTTAACTGCTTGGGGACTTAGCCAAATTTTTGCCTCTCAATTGCCTTCTTCGCATCTATCGCCACCTGGCACCATCAACGGTTGCTGTTTCATCCTCATCACGCCCCTTCGCCACAAACTTGTGTGCCCTAAAACCTTTTCGTCTCTCTTCGCTTTCGTCTTCTGCTCTCCGCCCTACGGCCACTCAAGGTCGTTCTTCCAAATCCTTTCAGAAGCTCTTCATCATGGCTGTTGCACCAAAATTTCCTCAACTTCAAACATCCGCTTCACGGGATCCGGCTCTTTTTGAGTCAATCAACTTCTCCACACCCACTTTTCGGGAAGCCCTAACAGCCAAGTCGCGCTGTTGCCGAACGCCATGGCCTGTATGAATTATCGAAACAAGACCTTCCTGCACCTAATCCGGAGCAACTACGACAGTTTGTGGCTCACATGGTCAACACCACGGATGGATATGCCACCAAAGTCGATCAGACCAACATTTCGCTTACCACGGGTCTGCTTCCTCAGGTATTTCAGATTCCGATTCATAGACCTTCTCTGTCTTGGTCTGCCATACAGGATCAGGATGTCTCTGAGTATAATGCAGCTCCTTATCAAGCCACCGTCCATCGGCTCACCAATATAGCAAAGACCCACGATTCTTTCGTCAAGTTTCTGTGGCAAAAATTCTATGGGTATTCCATCAAGAATACCCATATCAATAAACAGTTCTACAATGTTGTCATCATGGCCATTCACTCCACTCATCATATTGATTGGACACAAATTCTGTTCCTCAGACTTCTTCATGAAGTAGATCGCATCAGGGCAGCCCCTTCGTCTGGCTTTGAAACTTCAGTGGGTGCCCATCTTCAAGCCCTCATCCGTCATTACCTTCCTCTTCCTATTCATGGGTCCCCTTCCACTTCTCGTACATCCACTCATACATCCTTCCATTCCCTTCCAAAAAACCAACAGGCTGAAACTTCACGCCCTCATACTTCTCCTAATCCTGATCAACAAAAAAACGCCACGGCTATTACACTCTCTTCTTCCTCCACGGCATCCAGACACTCTCGGCAACATTCTCAGACGTCACAGACACGGCAACAACAAGGACCTGCACCTCATCCTACCAGGCAGGCACTCTATCAATATCAACAGGCCATTGTCCTCAAGTTACAAGACTCCCAAGAAGTTTTCATGAATGGAGTTCAAGCGTACATGGAGGCATCGGAAGCTGTTCACAGGGATCTTCAAGCTACCAACATTCAGTCCCTGGAAGACAAACTTCAACAAAAGCACGAGGCTCTCTTACAGGCCCGTGAATCTCTCAAGATCGCCGCGGTCGGACCGGCACGCTGGCGATCAACGGGTTGAATTGCGGGGCGAACATCCGAGGATTTCTTTGGAGAAACTCAAAGAGAAGGATACCCTCCTTGGTGACAAAGAGAAAGCTCTGGCTGATCTTCATACCCTGTATATAGAGCTCTCTCAAAGTTTCACCAATCAGGTCCACGACCTTACTGAGCGAAATGCTCGAATCACCTCCTTAGAAGATCAGCTTTCCATGTCGACCCGGTCGACTCCCACGCCTCTCGGGATCAACTTACGAGGCTCGGGCGAAGATAGTTGATGATCGCGAAATTGCCACTCTTCGGCTTCAAAGTTCCACTCAAGGGACATCGACCTCCAGGGGGCCAGCTCTCTCATAGGCGGTTCGTGATCAATCCGCCTCTCTGCTAGAAAAGGAAAATTAGATCCGCGACCTGGAAAATCAACTCCAGCACGCTGTTCAATCTGCAGAAGACGCCCAAAATAAGCAAGAGGGCTATCTTGATGTTGTTGTCCGCATTCCGCTTGATTTCTGCACTCCGTCCAGTTATCTGGATTATGTGGTTGCTCGACGCCACCTTTTTCTTCTCGTGGGTACGCGGATGGGCGGTTAATGCCGGCCTCTCCGCGGCCACCGGACTTTTTCGGATTTGGCCGACCTTTCCATTGAAGATAAAGGTCTACTCTGTGCCCTCTTAGTTTACGAGCAGATCAACTGTGAGGACACGGATTTGTTCATCTTCAGAGTTGTTCAGCCCATGGCTTATATTTTTCATGATTTCTACCTAGCTGACACTCAGGACAAATTCCATGATGAAGCACATCGCATTTTTGAAGGCAATGCTCATGCCCATTGGTTGTTATTGGAAAACAATCATTATTTGCAGGATCCTGCTCAGTCCAACACTCTACCGAGTACATGCACGAGCTTGCTTTCGGCATTTACCTCTATGGCAAGGCTGGCGGCTGGTGCAGATAAGGAAAAATTTAGCACATCCTGAAGATCTTCCCTTTGCACAGATTTACATGCAGCACCTCGGTGGCTATAATTCCCTGAGTGCTCTTCTGGACAGCAAGACCATACCCACGGGTTGGTTTAATCCTCCGGTCTATACTCAGCTCTCTGCTTCAGACTGGGATCAGTGGTGCCGTGCTCTGGATAAAGATCTTGTTCGAGAATTGAGGGGCGAAGGCGGCCTCAGCCCACCCCCGGGTTTGGCTCAATCTCCTTATGCTTCATTAGGGGCACCTTGCGCCCTAAGGTTTCTTACCTCAGACTGGCGTCTTCCGTTTTGGACCAAGGTCCTGGAAGGCCACGCTGGGTGGACTCCTCCTCAGACCTCGACGGATCTCCGATGGGATCCGCGTTTTGTTCGACGCTCCAATTGGGAAAATGGTGCCACCTTGGACCACACCGAAAATTGGATATATATTGCCAATGAGCGTGGTTGGCAAACGCCCGCTCATGCTGTCCATGGCCTTCATGCCTTCTTGGAGAATGCTGCCACCTCACCAGATCCTTCATTTCACCGTCAAGCAGGTTTCTGTGCTGCTCTCAAGTGCCTCCTGTTCAGCTCGCTAAATAGGCAGCGTCCTATCTTTTATTGCAACCCGAATGCCAGTGTCAGTGCCTTTGGCCTCCAGACCTGCCTTCTCATGGAATGCCAGTTCGTCCCTTCTGAGGCACATGCCGCCCTTGAAGACATGGTACGCTCCGGATTTCTCATTGACGCTCATCCTGCAATTGGGCTCAACACTCCTGAAGCTCTTCAAATACGCCAGGATCTCATCGGCAATTACCACAATGGCGCCCGTCCTCATTCCCTGAGGATCACTTTCAAACCCGGCGGGTTCCGCCCTCGAAACACTTCCTCCTTTTCTTCACCACGAGTGTCGTTTGGTGGGGGAGTGTTAGTCCCGTATCGCATCTTTGATGCAGGGACTATTCATGCACACGACGGACCAGGTCAAGGCCAAGGATCCACAGTCAGGCATAGATCAGTCGTCCAAGGGCCCGCAGAAGACCAAGCCGCCGCAGACCACGCAGTCAAAGGCCGTGCCCGGGACCAAGAGGAGGCGCACAGAGAATGAAACTCTGTCACCATCTGCGCCATTTCAGGGTCTCAAGAGGCACCGTCAACGTTCCTGCAAATCAGGCCTCCTTCCAGGAGTCGGCACCGAGCTTTGACAGAGTATCTATATTGGGCCAAAGGCCATTGTACTATATATATGAGTAGATCTAGCCCTCACGGGTTAGATGAGTTTTTGGTCTTATCTCACTTATGCCTTCTCTCGATTGAGAGAGCTCATGTATCACAATTGATATCAAAGAGTTTTGTTCTCTTCATTGTGTTCTACATTGTTCTTTTTGTTTTTCTTGTTGTCTCTTTTCCCTTAGTTTCTTTTGCAAATCCCGCATGACACAGCTACCGGATTCTCCTGTTTGATCCACGGGTCCTCACAGTAGGGCTGTCTTGCAGGAGTTCCCGAACCCAGACCCCAAACAACATCCACCTCATCGAGCTCCTGATCTCTATATTTGTGATGAGCAGGTGGAGATATATCTTGGGGTAATACTTCTATAGTGGATGTTCAGGCCCCCGTGCTTGTTCCTCCTCAATGGGACAAGCCCTTTCATGTTCATGTCGATGTCTCTGCATTTGCTATTGGTGCTGTCCTCTCACAAGCCTTTGACGCGCACACAGATAAACCGAACCGCTATGCCAGCAGAAAACTCAATCCTGCTGAGCGCAACTATTCTGCCACTGAGAGGGAGGCCTTGGGCTTAATTTTTTGTGTCCAACGTTTCCGTCATTATCTCTTGGGCAGCCAAATTAAGTTCTTTGTTGACCATCAGGCACTTCTATATTTGATCAACAAGTCCACGCCCACGGGCAGAATTGTTCGTTGGGTCCTTCTTCTGCAAGAATTCGCTCCTTTTGAACTCATTCATAAAACTGGCAAATCTCATGTCGTACCGGATTATCTCTCACGCATCCACACAGATGATCCCTCCACGGGTGTTTCAGATGCCTTTCCTGACGCTCAGCTCTTTTTGGTCACGGCCACGCCACATTGGTTTCATAACTATCAGCAGTATCTCCTCACAGGTGCTCTTCCATCAGAAGACCCCACGCTCTCTCCAGAAAAACTTAAATCCCGTCACCGTCAATTTCTCCGTGAGGTCTGTGACTACACCATGGTTGCAGGCCATCTTTACAAACGCGGCAAGGATACAGTCCTCCGACGTTGTGTTCTTCCTCATGAAGTGCCTGATATTTTTCGAGAAGCACATGAAGGGCTAGGTGGAGGTCATTTTCATGGTGACACCACAGCACGCAAAATTCTTCTCGCAGGTTATTTCTGGCCCACGCTCTTCAAGGATGCTCACGCTCACGCCCGCACGTGTGATGTATGTCAGCATGTGGGTCGGCCCACGGCCCGTGACGCTCTCCCATTGACGCCGGTCGCCACGCTACTTCCCTTCAGCAAATGGGGAATGGACTTTGTGGGACTTATAGACCCTCCTACACGGCACACCCGTGCCCGCTACATTCTAGTTCTCACTGATTATGCTACCAAATGGGCGGAGGCTTGCGCACTTCCAGACAACACGGCAACAAGCACAGCCAAGGTCATCTATACACAAATCATCACGCGTTTTGGCTGTCCCACGGAATTGGTCAGTGATCGAGGTGTTCATTTTGTCAATCACACTATCAAGGAGCTGACGGATTTTCTGCTGATACATCATCGCAAAAGCACACCTTACTATCCTCAAGGGAATGGTTTGGCTGAAAGCACAAACAAGACTCTCGTCACTATTCTCAAGAAAATTTGTGACGCTTCTCGCACAGACTGGCAAGACAAGCTACCTACTGTTCTTTGGGCTTACAACTGTTGTTTCAAGATTGCTACTGGTCACACTCCTTTTAAGTTGGTTTATGGGCAAGAAGCATTGATGCCTTTTGAATATGTTCTTCCGACACTTCGGTTCCACCTTGCTACCACTCATAACCCACCTGCAGCTCTTCGAGAACGAGTTTACCAACTTGAACAGTTGGATAAACTCAGGCGAGATGCATATATTCGGGTTCTTCATGGCCACCAGTTGCGGAAATCTTTGCATGACAAACATCTGAAGACCAAAAGTTTTAAAGAAGGTGATTTGGTTTTGCTTTATGATTCTCGTTACAAAAATTTTCCAGGGAAGTTAAAGTTCCGATGGCTTGGTCCTTATCAAATCGTTCAAGTTGTACAACCCAGTGTTTTCAAGCTGGCCGAATTAGATGGCACTCCATTACCTACACTGGTTAATGGCTTTCGCCTCAAACAATTTCATACAGCAAATACAGACAGTCATACAGAACAAGACTCTGAATCTACAAATAGTGACTAAAGCGGCATATTTATATTATAGGAGGCAATTTTTACAAAATGAGGGCAGAGCCCATCTACTTCCGCTCTGGGCAGAGCCCTATTTACAAAATGTGGGCATTGCCCATATACATCCGCTATGGGCAGAGCCCTATTTACAAAATCCTAAGTTAAACGAACCCTACTCCCGTTCGGGCGAGGGTCACACGCGGGCCTGATACGATCGCGATCCCGGTAGCGGATGCACCACCACTTCGATGGGATTCGTCTTCGGGTCAGGATGCTCCGCCATAGTAGCGCACCACCCATCCATGCGGATGCCGCGGTTGCGGCATTTCCACAGGTCCATAGCATTCATCTTACAGGTTATCCATTCGTTGCATCCGATCGGCATAGTGCATTAAATGGGTCCATGATCCGCGGCGGTGTCTCGGCCGACCAGCGCTCATCTTATATAGCCCAACCGCTTGGAGCTCTGACCACGTGGACCAATCACAAAATTGCTAACGTGGTTGCAATGCAAGGCCATTTCTAACTTGGGAATCTTTTCTCCCGCCGCATATCTAGCCAAGGTTCTGTCTGACACATTCTTCTTTATGATATCTCACTTCGAGTTGCCCGCATTAAATGACATTCCTTCCTTTCACGGGTGGGACATTAATATGTGTACCTTCGCCAGCTGTCACATCCGATCATTCATTACTGTCTCATCTCCACCGTTCATAGCTTCTCCCTTAAGCGCTTGGGGACTTAGCCAAATTTTTTTGCCTCTCAATCGCCTTCTTCGCATCTATAAGCCACGGCACCATCAGCGGTTCTTTGTTTCATCCTCATCCAGCCCCTTAGCCACAAACTTGTGTGCCCTAAAACCTTTTCGTCTCTCTTCGCTTTTTCTTATGCTCTCCGCCCTACGGCCACTCAAGGTCGTTCTTCCAAATCCTTTCAGAAGCTCTTCATCATGGCTGTTGCACCAAAATTTCCTCAACTTCAAACATCCGCTCCACGGGATCCGGCTCTTTTTGAGTCAATCAACTTCTCCACACCCACTTTTTAGGAAGCCCTAACACCAAAGTCGCTACCGCTGTTGCGACGCCATGGCTGTATGAATTATCGAAACAAGACCTTCCTCACCCTAATCCCAACAACTTCTGACGGTTTGTGGCTCACATGGTCAACACCACGGATGGATATGCCACCAAAGTCGATCAGACCAACATTTAAACACCACGCATTGCGCTTCCTCGGGTATTTGATTAGATTCATAGACCTTCTCTGTCTTGGTCTGCCATACAGGATCAGGATGTCTCTGAGTATAATGCAGCTCCTTATCAAGCCACCGTCCATCGGCTCACCAATATAGCAAAGACCCACGATTCTTTCGTCAAGTTTCTGTGGCAAAAATTCTATGGGTATTCCATCAAGAATACCCATATCAATAAACAGTTCTACAATGTTGTCATCATGGCCATTCACTCCACTCATCATATTGATTGGACACAAATTCTGTTCCTCAGACTTCTTCATGAAGTAGATCGCATCAGGGCAGCCCCTTCGTCTGGCTTTGAAACTTCAGTGGGTGCCCATCTTCAAGCCCTCATCCGTCATTACCTTCCTCTTCCTATTCATGGGTCCCCTTCCACTTCTCGTACATCCACTCATACATCCTTCCATTCCCTTCCAAAAAACCAACAGGCTGAAACTTCACGCCCTCATACTTCTCCTAATCCTGATCAACAAAAAAACGCCACAGCTATTACACTCTCTTCTTCCTCCACGGCATCCAGACACTCTCGGCAACATTCTCAGACGTCACAGACACGGCAACAACAAGGACCTGCACCTCATCCTACCAGGCAGGCACTCTATCAATATCAACAGGCCATTGTCCTCAAGTTACAAGACTCCCAAGAAGTTTTCATGAATGGAGTTCAAGCGTACATGGAGGCATCGGAAGCTGTTCACAGGGATCTTCAAGCTACCACCACGCACATTCAGTCCCTGGAAGACAAACTTCAACAAAAGCACGAGGCTCTCTTACAGGCCCGTGAATCTCTCAAGACTGCCACAGATCAGACCAGCCTGCTTGCTGATCAACAGGTTGAATTGCAGACGAACATCCAGGATTTGCTGGAGAAACTCAAAGAGAAGGATACCCTCCTTGGTGACAAAGAGAAAGCTCTGGCTGATCTTCATACCCTGTATATAGAGCTCTCTCAAAGTTTCACCAATCAGGTCCACGACCTTACTGAGCGAAATGCTCGAATCACCTCCTTAGAAGATCAGCTTTCCATGCTGACCAGTCAGCTCACGCCTCTCCAGGATCAACTTACAGAGGCTCAGAAGCAGAAGATAGTTGATGATGCAGAAATTGCCACTCTTCGGCTTCAAAGTTCCACTCAAGGGACATCGACCTCACAGGGCCAGCTCTCTCATAGACGGTTCCGTGATCAATCCCGTCTCCTGCTAGAAAAGGAAAATTAGATCCGCGACCTGGAAAATCAACTCCAGCACGCTGTTCAATCTGCAGAAGACGCCCAAAATAAGCAAGAGGGCTATCTTGATGTTGCTGTCCGCATTCCGCTTGATTTCTGCACTCCGTCCAGTTATCTGGATTATGTGGTTGCTCGACGCCACCTTTTTCTTCTCAGGTGGTACGCGGCAGATGGACAGGTTAATGCACAGCCTCTCCGCAGCACAGACTTTTTACGGATTTGGCCAGACCTTTCCATTGAAGATAAAGGTCTACTCTGTGCCCTCTTAGTTTACGAGCAGATCAACTGTGAGGACACGGATTTGTTCATCTTCAGAGTTGTTCAGCCCATGGCTTATATTTTTCATGATTTCTACCTAGCTGACACTCAGGACAAATTCCATGATGAAGCACATCGCATTTTTGAAGGCAATGCTCATGCCCATTGGTTGTTATTGGAAAACAATCATTATTTGCAGGATCCTGCTCAGTCCAACACTCTCTGCACTGAGTACATGCCTGAGCTTGCTCAGCATTTACCTCTATGGCAAGCTGAAACGCTGGTGCAGATAAGGAAAAATTTAGCACATCCTGAAGATCTTCCCTTTGCACAGATTTACATGCAGCACCTCGGTGGCTATAATTCCCTGAGTGCTCTTCTGGACAGCAAGACCATACCCACGGGTTGGTTTAATCCTCCGGTCTATACTTTCGGCTCTACGCCCGGTGGGATCCGGTGGTGCCGTGCTCGGATAAAGATCTTGTTCGAGAATTGGGGGCGGGCTCGTGACCGCCCACGGGTTTGGCTCAATCTCCTTATGCTTCATTAGGGGCACCTGCACGCCTAAGGTTTCTTACCTCAGACTGGCGTCTTCCGTTTTGGACCAAGGTCCTGGAAGGCCACGCTGGGTGGACTCCTCCTCAGACCTCGACGGATCTCCGATGGGATCCGCGTTTTGTTCGGCAGCTCAATTGGGAAAATGGTGCCACCTTGGACCACACCGAAAATTGGATATATATTGCCAATGAGCGTGGTTGGCAAACGCCCGCTCATGCTGTCCATGGCCTTCATGCCTTCTTGGAGAATGCTGCCACCTCACCAGATCCTTCATTTCACCGTCAAGCAGGTTTCTGTGCTGCTCTCAAGTGCCTCCTGTTCAGCTCGCTAAATAGGCAGCGTCCTATCTTTTATTGCAACCCGAATGCCAGTGTCAGTGCCTTTGGCCTCCAGACCTGCCTTCTCATGGAATGCCGTTAAGGTCCCTTCAGGGCACATGCCGCCCTTGAAGACATGGTACGCTCCGGATTTCTCATTGACGCTCATCCTGCAATTGGGCTCAACACTCCTGAAGCTCTTCAAATACGCCAGGATCTCATCGGCAATTACCACAATGGCGCCCGTCCTCATTCCCGTGAGGATCACTTTCAAACTGACGGGTTCCCGCCCTCAGAAACACTTCCTCCTTTTCTTCACCCTGAGTGTCGTTTGGTGGGGGGTTAGTCCCCATCGCATCTTGACAGGGACTATTCATGCACACGACGGACCAGGTCAAGGCCAAGGATCCACAGTCAGGCATAGACCAGTCGTCCAAGGGCCCGCAGAAGACCAAGCCGCCGCAGACCACGCAGTCAAAGGCCGTGCCCGGGACCAAGAGGAGGCGCACAGAGAATGAAACTCTGTCACCATCTGCGCCATTTCAGGGTCTCAAGAGGCACCGTCAACGTTCCTGCAAATCAGGCCTCCTTCCAGGAGTCGGCACCGAGCTTTGACAGAGTATCTATATTGGGCCAAAGGCCATTGTACTATATATATGAGTAGATCTAGCCCTCACGGGTTAGATGAGTTTTTGGTCTTATCTCACTTATGCCTTCTCTCGATTGAGAGAGCTCATGTATCACAATTGATATCAAAGAGTTTTGTTCTCTTCATTGTGTTCTACATTGTTCTTTTTGTTTTTCTTGTTGTCTCTTTTCCCTTAGTTTCTTTTGCAAATCCCGCATGACACAGCTACCGGATTCTCCTGTTTGATCCACGGGTCCTCACAGCAGGGCTGTCTTGCAGGAGTTCCCGAACCCAGACCCCAAACAACATCCACCTCATCGAGCTCCTGATCTCTATATTTGTGATGAGCAGGTGGAGATATATCTTGGGGTAATACTTCTATAGTGGATTTTGGTGAAGGTGATACCTTGGAAAAATCAAAGACATGCCTACTTGGCTCAAAATATTTGTTAGCCTCATCCATGCTCCTAGTTTATACTATCATAACTTCTTCAGTTTTAGGAAGAGCTGTAGCCTGCACAAACCTTATAGAGCTAGTAGATTTAGCAAATCTCACATGTGAACTTGGCTCGGGTTTTTTTCCTTTTTCTTGTCTTACTCTTTAACAGAACACTTAAAATCAGTATAACCAACTTCTTTGCAAAATGCAAGACTGGACACTCTCTACCAAAATGGCCTGTCTTGTTACATTTGGGACACACTCTATAAAAGCAAATATCAGATGGATGAGTGGTCCTATTACAATGAATTCATTCTGGAAAAGTTCTACTTGCCCTAGAATTTTTGAGTTCTATAAGTTGTTTGGTGTCACCTCTACTAATGCTTCAGTTACTTTGGAAAGATCTGCTTTGACTTCTGAGATTTGAGAATCTGCCTCCTCATCCTTGGATTTTTTCTTATTTTTGAGCATAGCATAAACTGGAATAGGATGATTAGGCTCATAAGGACCATCGGTAGCATCAGGGTAAAAGGGATCATGATGGAGGACATTGGGCTTTTCTGGCAATATAGAAAGCATCTTTGTAAGTTCTATTGTCTTGGCAAAAACTTTATAAATAGAATCAAAGTCCTCAGCAGTCTGGACCTTGATGAGTTTTCTATGTATCTCTGGTCTAGAAGATAAGCCTTTGATAAAGGATGAAAGTAGAAAGAGTGTTGGAGTAGTGACTTGGCACTTTTGGCATTTGTTTATAAAGGCACTGAATCTTTCTTTATATTGGCTCATACTTTCTCCTGCATAAATAGAGAAACTTTGCAATTCATTAACAAGGTCTTTAGGAGTAGCAAGCTTACCAAACTTATCCAAAAACTTTGTAACCAGCTCATCCCATGAGGTAGTCCCCATTAGCTTTTCGTTGGTAAGCCAAGTACCAGCCTCACTCTCTTCTTTAAAACACTTCTCAAATTCCGATAGCTTGCAACCTTTTTTGAAGCCATAATCCCTGTAACAATCTTCAAAAGTTCTCTTGTTAGCACTCATATTAGAATCAAAAGTAGGCCGAGGAGTAGGGACATTTAATTCAAATTGATATGGCATGTTTTGGAGTAAGCTAGTGGAGAAAGTTGAGGGAAAAGGCTTTTTCCTACAATGTTCAGATGTTTCAACCTCCTCTTATGTTTCTTGTTCTGCTAGAAACTTCTGTTTCGGAGCCATGAGTCCTTGAGATCAAGGAAGTATCTCGGTAGAACCTCCAAGATGTTGACCCCCAACCTAGCCTAAGAGTCAAACACAAAGATACAACCTGAGAACTATACTCAGGTAGTAGTTAGAACCTCCAGATCACTTAAGGTGATCAGTCTTTTCAAGAAAAAGCTTGATGCAAAAGCATGAAGGATAGAAATTTATACCTTTCCCAATTCAAAAAAGAAGTAACAGTGGTTAAATCCAAGTAGTTCTCTGATGCAGATTGATTTTTTTAATTTTATCCTTGATACAGGCAGAGAATAGAATAGATTTTTTAGCGTCCATGGAGACCGCTTGGCCTATGGGACCCAAACAAAAAGAGAGCAGCAAGCGTATTACTGACAGGATTAAAAAAGTATACTACATGCAGTGATGAAAATCCTGACTAAGTTTGAGCTCAGATCTATGAGATATTCAGGTCTAAAAATGAGTTAATTTTTGGTCAATGAAAGTCAAACTGCTAAACAGAGCTCATAAAATTGTAACTCGAGTTGTGAAATGGAGTTTGGGAAATTCCAAAAAACCAATATGAGGCACAAGTGATTCGAAGGTGAGGCAAATAGTCAAATTCTTGTTTGGATCACTGTGAGTAGTTTTTTTTATGTTGATTTGCAAATATCAGTCAAGAATCATATCAGAACAGAATTCAAAAAATTGCAACTTGAGATTTGGATGGTTTTTTTTTTTTTTTGAAGTTTTTTGTGCACACACATGCAAATATATGTGAGGATAAACGGCAACCAGTCACATGCAGGTGGAATGCAGAAGGTTTTACTGTAAAATATTTTGGGTGGCAAAAGTGCTAGAACTCATAGCAGACAAGTGTTTCAATACTTGGCAAGCAATTTTCATTTATACGAAGGTAATACAAAGTCAATACAGGTAATAAGAAGATAAACCAATCATCAAAAGATATCATAGAGTCAAATAATAATCTCAGGATAAGATAATCAGTCTAATCTTTGCAGATCAGACTGTGGAATGCTCAGGCACTTCAAATACTTCTCAGATCATGATCAGCATGTATCAGTGTTGGAATTCAACGCGTCTAGGCCTTCCAAATTTTTTTCTTTGATCCCCACAGTATATAGTTTGAGCTTTTTGGAAATCCGGCATCTCAGGGCGTGATTATAGTTAGAAAGATTCCTTAAATTCGGGAATTTAGTTTTAGGTAGATTTCGGAAGCTAAGGCTTCAATTCCGATGTGATTCGAGCTAGTCTCAAGATTCTAGAGCTCCTGACCCATATTTTTTGAAATACCTCGAGATACGATTTCCGTATTTTGAGTGTATATTTCCAGTATATGCTGTATTAGGGTTTTTTTAGAATTTCAAGCCATGGTTCAAGGCCTTGCCTTATAAAATCGATCATATTTGAGACCATAGGAGATGATTCAAGGACCCAGGATCACATGAGGCATCTTTAAGAAGCATAAGTGGAACATAGGAAGCACATAGGAAATCTTTTAAGGCATCTCTTGATTCCAACCCGAAGGTTAAGGGGCATGATTATAGGAGCATGTGGCAAAGTGAAAAATAGGGCTAAGAATAAAATGTGAAATGGTGTATGGAGGGCAAAAATAGGCTTAAATAGGATAAACATGGCTAGGCAACAAACCATATACCATGGAGTCTTCAAACCTCATCTTCCAATCTTCAAACAGCATCTTCCAAAATTCTACACCCAGATTCTTCTAAAGCATATTTTTGACCAATAATTTGACTTTTGAACATAGTACCTTTCATGAAGTTGACCACAAGTACTTTGAGTTGACTTAAGAGGTCCTTTGTGTTGACTTTTATATCAATTGTTGCTTGCCAAGGTCTTCAGAGCATTGGCCTAGTCTTTATAAAAGGCGGACCAAATAGTCAGCTTATTGCCCTTTTGGGGGCAACATCTCCCCAAAACAAGAAAATGGCTAGTCCCCTCAGCCAAAAAATAGCAAAATAGAAATTATGAGGGGTCTTCACTAGTACTTAAGTATCTTAAGTGGGAATGAGAAGGAATAAGTGCGGATGTAAAGTGTGAATATGATGGAATGAGTGTGTGAGTGATGGAAATATGGTGTGAATAAAGTGTGTGAAGTGTATGAAATGGAAAATATGAGGTGTGCATGTGAAAGTGAAATGAAAAATGAAATGACTCGTTAAAACAAGAATTTGTATGCCTTCACTTGATCTTTTGGGGTGCAACTCTGCTAGGATGGTAAAAGCGGCAGAGTGCTACTAGGGTGTGAAAACAAGAGTAGGAGGCTAAATGGATGGTAGGTCCACTTAAGACAGGTGCACCTACCATGAAAACATGTAAACCAATTAAGAAACTTGATCTTTTGGGGGTGCAACCCTGCTAGATGGTGAAGCTAAAGTGCAGACTGCTATTAGGATGTAAAACAAGAGTAGGAGGCTGAATGGATGGTAGGTCCACTTAAGACAGGTGAAAATAAATGGGACAAAGGTGCACCTGCCATGAAAACATGTAAACCTGTTAAGAATAATGCTCAGCACACCCCGGTGGGACATAAGGAGTGATAGGGCCCTGCACATTGACAAACAGAAAAAGCATAGACTTGGTGGTAATGGATAAAGTTTTACAGCAGATGAATACACAAACTGATGATCTTGCATATGGCACTTGTCAAGATATTAGTAAACATCCTTATCCTGAAGCTATTTGATCTTATATCCTTAATAAACCTGCTCATTGCAATCATAAACTTACCAAGGTATTATCCTAAAAACCAAAGTTAAAAAGAGAATCTAAGTTATCTATCCTATCTCTCAGTACATTTTTTTGAATTTTTAAGACAAGCATACATGCTGGTCCCAATACCTTTTCAAATGGATAGTATTGATAGGATTTGGCAATGATATTCCTGAGGTCACATCTTTCAGCCAGTATGAGTTGGTTCCTGCAGACTCTAAGACCTCATAAGGTCCTTCCCAAAGATTCTCAAATTTGCCAGCTGAGTCCTCCCTGGATTTATTCCACTTGAGGACAAGCTCTCCTGCTTTATTCAAGAAGGTGTTAGCACTCATATTAGAATCAAAAGTAGGCAGAGGAGTAGGGGACATTCAATTCAAACTGATATGGCATATTTTGGAGTAAGCTAGTAGAGAAAGTTGAGGGAAAAGGCTTTTCCCTACAATGTTCAGATGTTTCAACCTCCTCTTGTGTTTCTTATTCTGCTAGACACTTCTGTTTTGGAGCCATGAGTCCTTGAGTGAGATCAAGGAAGTATCTCGGTAGAACCTCCAAGATGTTGACCCTCGACCTAGCCTAAGAGTCAAACACAAAGAGACAACCTGAGAACTATACTCAAGTAGTGGTTAGGACCTCCATATGACTTAAGGTGATCAGTCTTTTCAAGAAAAAGCTTGACGCAAAAGCATGAAGGATAGAAATTTATACCTTTCCCAATTCAAAAAAGAAGTAACAATGATCAAATCCAAGTAGTTCTCTGATCTGGCGATCTTTTCCCAATGGCCTACCTCAACCTCTAGTCTATGGGAGTTGAGTCTCATCCTACTGATTGCATGTCTCTTGCCGACTGAGATATTCGCCTGTAAGTGCATAGCTTGTGTTAGGCATGGATTCATATTAAGCCTTTACATGCTCATCTTTGGTTGCAAATTCAACCACAGTTTATTCATGACTTTCTGTTTAATCCATTTTCTGATATCCCCATATAACAATGCCTCTTCCAAGGAAATGTTCCATTTACTCATCCATTGTTTAATGTCAAAGTACCAACCATTTCCTGAACTCGCTTGCATTGCTCGGTATGAAAGCCAAGTAGCATTACGTTGCCTCAGTTTCTTCACATATCTAATGCATCTAAGAAGAGCTTCTCCTTCCATTGGCATTAGTCCATATTCAGTAAGTAACATGGGGAATGTTTTGGGGGGGGGGGCATGTTAGCGCCTAGGTGGCATATTTGAGCCACCTTGGCATGTTGGAGCCTAGGTGGCATGTTTGAGTCACCTTGGCATGTGGGAGCCCACATGGCATGCTTGAGCCACCCTGGCATGTCTGAGCCACCTTGGCATGTTGGAGCCCGCATGGCATGTTTGAGCCCACGTGGCACATTAGCGCCCACTTGGCATGTTTGAGCCAACTAGGTGGCATGGTGGATCCTAGAGGCACAACATTTGAACCATAAAAAATAGCATTGAAATCAATTAAATCATTGAAGAATATTTCACTACAAATGGCATTTTTAGGCCATTAATGTTTGAATTAGAATGTTGGAGCCACCTTGGCATGTTGGAGCCTAAGTGGCGTGTTTGATCCATCTTGGCATGTTGGAGCCCACGTTGGAGCCTAGGTTGCATGTTTGAGCACCCTAGGCATGTTGGAGCCTATGTGGCATGTTTGAGCCACCTTGGCATGTTAGAACCCACGTGGCATGTTGGAGCCAACCATGTGGCATGGTAGATCCGAGGGGCACAACATTTGAACCATAAAAACAAGGTGTTGCGCACAGAGGGTTGCCCTCCGTGGCCGGAGGTTGAGGTGGCTTAAATCATACTTGAAAGTTATGTTTTTATAATCAATCAAAATTGCTATTTTAGAACATTGTCATTTTGTGAAGATGATGGTACCCATTTGCATCACTAACTCCTCCTTAGATGTTGAGCTCCTCTTGGACTAGGATCCAACTGGACACATGGACATTGGGGTTTGAGTGTAACGTATTGGTCTGTGGTGCTCGGTATGGAACAAGGATGGCAGAAGCATAAGGAGAAGTCTAATAGAGGAGAGAATGGAAATACATGTTTTGTGAAGTGACTTAAATCATAGTTCAAAGTCATGTTTTGACAATCGATTCAAGTTGCTACTTAGACAATAGAGTACTTGATACCATGAGTTTATTAATAGCATGGAGTATTTGATACTTGATAACATACGAAGCAATATATGAAGAATTCAAATAGAGAAGTAAGAGGAGAAGTGGGGTGAAAAGAACTTAGGAACAGTGAATTGTTTTGTATATCAATTTTATTGAGGGTACGAAGGAAGAACTCGATATTTTAAAATGAAGAAGGTTGCTAAGAATTTAATAGCATGAAATACATGGAAGTTGCAAGCCAAGGAAAGCTGCTTAGAAATGCGAAGGCATGTCTTTTGTTGCTCAATAGTTATGGGTCGTGTTGTGAGTTTGGGTCCTGACAAATGCAATGATTTGGAGTCCGTGATTGAGCTCGAACATGCATTTACCCCGACTCTTCAGTACGCTTTGGCGCAATGATTGAGGATGTATCTTCATTGTAGCTAATGCGCCTCCTAATGGATAACCGAGAAATTTGTCAAGCAATGCTCCTACCACTGTGACATGTAGCGTCTTGGATGCAGTGTCGATATCGTCGAACATTGTTAAGTCATCTATCATGTCGTCGTTCCTGCACATGTCGCAGAGACTATCCGACACTGCCTTATTGCAAGCATTGCACGTACAGTCCAAGAAATAACATCTCTTTCAGGCATAAATGATAGGACAACAATGCTCCTAACTGAGAAGGTGTCCTTAATTATCTTCTAAGAATTTTTCTTGAACTGTCCTTTTAAGGCTAGATGCTTTGAAAGCATCTTTCAAAGCTTTTGCGAGATCATTTGTTGAAGGCAATAATAGTGCATAACATGGTGTGCATGGTAGGGTGTATGTTGTGGTTGAACTCAAGGTGCAAATGTTGTTGAGTTCAAGGTGCATTGTTATATAAATATGTGAGACATCTAGTAATTATTTATGCAAAGTTGAATTCAAGGTGCAAAAATTACCTTGTGTGAGACATCTCATAATTGTTCATGTAAAGGATCATTTATAGTGGCATCAAGGTTTGAATTTTAGTAAATCATTCTAAACACTTACCTATTCAATCTTCATTTGGCATGGCCTACAATAGAAAGGTTAGTTTATTTCTAGTCTTCATTTGGTCTATATAAAAGGTCGTCTTGTTTGTCTAGTCATTTTGTGCCCGAAGTGGCGAAGTTTTCTTAATATAGAAGACAAATGTTTTAGAAGTATTCTCTAGGTTGCCTGCACATTATTGAATGAGAAATCGTTGTAAGAAATGGAAGAGAGACGTCAATATTTGGATGGATTGTTGCATCTGCTCAAACATATCAAAGAGAAATCTCTCATTACCTGAATTATGAAATGTTCCATTGCCTGGATCTCCTAAGTTCACGAAATCCTGTAAGCTTTTTGTAGATATGGGCTCTTCTAACATAGCAAATGGCTTCTTTTGTCTGCAATGACAATACACAAAAAACGAATCAGTGGAAACAAAAAACGAATCAGTGGAAACAAAAAACGAATCACACTGATGGAAAAAAAAAAGCATGCATTACAAATCTAAAGCAAGCAGTCTGCCAAACAGATCAGAAGCAAGATGTCAAACCTCATATTCTATATTATGGCAATGTGTGATGCATTGTTTTTCAGTTCTTGAGTCGCATGCTACTTTCAATTCTATTGCTTCTAATGGTTAAGCCTGTCAGATAATGCCTTTGTCAATACATAAAGAACATGATCATAATGTCAAGGATCACTGACATTTGCATATGCAAGCAGACTTTTATATACCGGAAACCTCGAAAATTCATTTGCGCATATCTTTATTCCATTTGCGCATATCTTTATTTCCTACAATACAACACATGAATCCACCTTTAATTTCCAATAAAGCAAACCCTCTGTTGTAAGCTAGACAACTATAAATTATAAGCATTCATAAAACAATTCATAG
Source organism: Isoetes taiwanensis (assembly GCA_021234155.1). Classification (NCBI taxonomy): domain Eukaryota; kingdom Viridiplantae; phylum Streptophyta; class Lycopodiopsida; order Isoetales; family Isoetaceae; genus Isoetes; species Isoetes taiwanensis. The sequence continues at coordinate 2,516,961 of JAJEKV010000082.1, read as the reverse complement.
AGGCAAAACAACTGAAACCTGAATATTTTCGCTCCAAATGTTCGTGAGTTGCACTTGATCTTTGCATTATTGTTTAGCTACATCTGGTGGTCCTGGTGCCACTAACTTGGTTGGTTGATGCCTTACTTGATAGTGTTCCATTTGTAGCAATCACAGGTCAGGTCCCTCGGCGGATGATTGGAAGTGATGCATTTCAGGAAACTTTTATTTTAGAGGTCACAAGATCTATTACTAAACATAATTTTTGTAATGAATATAGATGACATACCGAGTGATATGAGAGGCTTTTTACTTAGCGTCATCTGTCATCTGGCAGACTGAGTCTTGTACTTATCGATATTCCTAAAGATGTGCAACAACAATTTGCTATTCCTGACTGGTCTCAATCAACTCTTTGAGAAAATGCCACAAAAAAAATGTGGTGTCTTGGAATACTATGATTGCACTATATGCAAAATGCCAACGACTCAAACCAATCTATTTTAGATTATCTGCTCTGCCTCTACTGTTTTTAACAAATGCAACCAGGTATGGAACATTTAGAGCAGATACGAAGAGCCTCCATGCTTTCTGCTCTAACATGTATAGCTAAATCCTTTGCAGCATCTAGTCCATGAAGCCCTAATGGTGCTGGGGCTGCAAAACCCTTCTTAAAATCAAGAAGGGCTTGTGCTTCATCTGCTTGACGACATTTATTGGTTTCTGCTGATGAAAATATTTAAACAAATTACACCAAGATATGTTAGCTCATCCTTCCCAATGGGGATAAATGAATTGTTCAGAAAGCAACCATCTTACCTTATTAATCCGGCTTCTTGCTAAAAACCAACCCAAATAATCCTGCCTTGGTGGCTAATGCAACATCAAATCCACCATATCTATTTGCAAACTCTTCCTCTGTCTGCCATTTCCTAGTCGTCATAGCCCTGGAGCTTGCTCTTCTGTCCACCTTGCCATCTAGAAAACGTAACACAGAAACGAAAGTATCAGCAAAAGAGAGCAGTTTATTCTGCTGCCATGCCTGCTGCCCGAATCCACGCCTGCATGCTAAAACCTGTGGCTGTGGCTGTGCCTGCGCCCTAATCTTGCCCTCTAATGCTTGGCGGTGCCGGTTAACCAGTTCCCACACCAGCCGCACAGCAACAATGGCGACCGAGAGTTTACAGGTAAGAGTAGGTTTGGAGCAGTCATAGCATATCCTAGGTATATTCCAGCATATACCTAGGATATGCCAAAAGCCCACATAAATAAGGGTTTGCCCCCCTAGGGGCAACCCAAAAACACATAAAATCAATTAAACCATGAATAAATATTTCATTAGAAATGGCAATTTTAGGCTATTAATGTTTGAATTGGAATCTTGGAGCCACCTTGCCATGCCAGAGCCTATATGGCATGTTTGAGCCATGTTGGCATGTTGGAGCCCATGTGGCATGTTTGAGCCACCTTGGTATGTTGGAGCCAACCAAGTGGCATGATGGATTCTAGGGCATAACATTTGAACCATAAAAAATAACATATAAAATCAATAAAACCATTAACAAATATTTCATTAGAAATGGCTAGGCCAGTAATGTTTGAATTGGAATGTTGAAGCCACCTTGGCATGTTGGAGCCTAGGTGGCATGTTTGAGCTGTCTTGGCATGTTGGAGCCCACGTGGCATGTTTAAGCCACCTTGGCATGTTGGAACCTAGGTGGCATGTTAGAGCCACCTTGGCATGTTGGAGCCCACGCGACATGTTTGAGCCACTTTGGGTGGTATGTTTGAACCTAGGTGATGTGACATATCATGTACATATCTGCTTACATATACATTTGTACAGCTGGCACACATGTGCCTATATATTCTATCATTTTCATTTATACATTGAGATAGTCCGTCCCATTTCCTCTCTTTTGTAACATCCTCTCTCTTTGACCTTAGACTCTAGCATGGTATCGAAGCTCCAGGATTGAGAGATGTATTACTGCACCTGCACCCTTTAGTCTACATGGTGACCATTATCCTTATGGGATCTCATACCCTTTATTTCATGTATGATTGGCCTTTCATATCTATACAAGCTTAAAGTTGTGAGGATAAAACATACACCACCAACAACAATGTGTAGAGCGGCTGAAGAAAGAAACTTGTCCCTATCCAAGAATAATGCCTCAGATAGACGTGTAACTGTAGCCGCAGCAATGAAAACAAATAGCACTCTCCAGGCTGGAAATGCTCGTATTAATCTAAATGTAAGACAATCCTTGAAATATTCATTAATAAAGAATGCTGAATATGCAATGCGCATGCACATATGGCATATGTTTGCAAGTATAAGGCCTCTGTTTCCCTGGGTAAGCTTTAAAATAATACCAGCATAACAGAAAATAAACCCTAAAAGTGAGATGTTCCACGAGAGCAGTTGTTTCTTAGTTGCCACTGCCTGTAAGAATGCCTCGGCGACACCATTTATAGCAAGAGCCACAACATAGATGCAATAATCGCTAAGGGCCGCACATGCTTCCCCATCACTCCATTCTTTCCCATACAGCATGCGTAAGAGAGTGTACGAGTAACTTGGTCCGTAGACCATGAAATGTAAGCCTACAATGTTGATCACCTTCATTGCAATCAGAAGTGAATGTCCAATTGTCTCCATCTGTTTCTCAGCTCCAGTTTCCATGTTGTTTTCTTCAGTTGCCTTGGCAAACATTGTAAATGCACTTTCCTCAAATGGCTGCAGAAGACTCCTAACCATGAGACTGCCTAAATTATCCACGAGACTGTATACTCCTTGAATATCAGATGTCTGGAATACGAAGACAAAGAATTTTTGTGCTTCTTGGAGCATTAGCTTGTTCAATGATTGAAATGTATATACCATGCACAAATGTAATAAAGGATCGTCCTTTTTTCTAAGAAAGACTTGGTGACGAAGCGTAGGAGAAGTTAGAAAGTAGGACCAATAGCCTAACAAGAGAGAGAAGGCATAAGCTGCTTGAGCATATGCAAATACTATCCCATCATCTTTTCCAACTTCATTTACAAGTAGAATGTACAGAGTTGCACCACGGATGATCGTAGCAGATCCTTCAATAGTCACGCGTAATTTTACCAGGTTTTGATTCTTAGCAAGTATATATAATGGCTCACTTAGTATCTCTACCATGGCAGCTCCACCCAATAAAGCAAATGGTAAAATGGCCCTTCTAGATACATCAGACCCCATCCACAAAAATGCCCCAATACAGCATATTGTTGTAATTAGCATTCCAGCTGGAACAGTGAGCCGTGCAATTCCAGCAACTTTTGCAAGGTCCCTTTCTCTAAGACAACCCCGACGAATGCCTTCTCGACTCAAAAACAAAATCGTTGTTATAAGAAGATGAAATTGGATGGCATACGTCCCATATTCTTTTGGGGTCAGTTTTCTAATAGCCAAAGTATTGAGCACAAAGGAAAACAGCCGGGTGGCTACTTGCGAAACCATTAAGTGCATAAATGTGTTGACAAAAAGTACTTTTTCATTATCTTCCCCTGTAGCCATTGCAGAAATTCTATTCTATTCTATTCTAACTGAAGTCTTCTAACATGCAAATTATAACTGATGCAAATTAAGTGTAATTTCTATTCCATCTTAGTTTGTGCTTAACCTTCCCGACTAGATTACACGGCCCGCTTCTCCCTTTTGTAGCAGCCGGCCCCTTGTTGGAGACTATTTTTGGGGCAACAAAAAAGGCCAGACTTTTGTGCCTTTTGTGTGCGCCTTTGTAAGCTGCAATAGATAGATCAAATGCCGAGAGCCCAACCAGATTTTATCTGTATATGCAATCGAGCTTGCGTCTGTCCAAAGCTGCCAAGAACGCGCAGGTACTTCCGATCAGAGGGAGTGTCTGGTCCGTTTTTTTTTTTTTTTTTTTTTTTTTTAAGGACCTTGTTATACTTGGCCAGATGAACGGGCATTCTTCAGATCTTATTCAAAAATGACTGTAAAATCCTGTAAAGAAGGCAGATCTGCTGAAGGAGAGCTGTTTCCCAGACTAATGTACTTTTAGTTGATATCTTGTCAAGGTTAGTCTGTATTATGGCAGATTCAAGAGGATGTGTCATATATTTTGCTGCAAAGGGAGCTACAGTGAGACACTGTTCCTGGCTATAGCAACAGAAATTAGTTCTCATGGTTATTCTTATTCTGTTTTGGCCAGAAATGAATGCATGCAGCAATTTCAAAGCAGAAGGGAGCAAGCTTAGAAATGCAACAACACTAGATCTGTGTTTAGAATAGTTCCTGTTCGTTTTAATTGGTCAAGAACACTAGATACAGCTGTGTTTAGAATAGTTCCTGTTCGTTTTAATTGATGAATCGTGTTCAGAGCACTCAGAGCACGGGTGGCATTCATACTTTGTTATAGGAATTATTTAGGCAGCTCTAAGTCTCTGAGTTGGCAAAATCTTGTTAAGGAAATTCTATCATTATGTCAAACATCTGGTGCTAAGCCAAGGAAGAGAAGGAAGAACAGGCACTGCTTTCAAAAGTTAGAAATGGTTGCTTCAGAATGTATATAGGTTCAGGTAGAGTATTAGAAGTTAGAACCTACATATGTGGCATGTCATTTACATACGTGCTTACATATACATGCTTACATATACATTTGTACATTTGTAGAGCTGGCACACATGTGCCTGTATATTGTATCATTCTCGTTCCGCTCTTCCTCTCTTCTCTAACGTCCTCTCTCTTTGATCTTAGACTCTAACAGCCGATGTTGTGGCTGTGCTTGCTCTGGTTGAATTGAAGAATCTGGATCATTTTGTGCTTGCCATATCTTCGAAAACGTGATCTTTCAGGACCATCGTATTTAGAGTCCAAGATGTGGTATTTTTGAACTTTTTTTTTTTGGTATTTTCGGCCACTCGTTATCAGCTACTGCTGCACACTTTGCAGTTTTAAGTCCAGAGCCCAACTGTTTGGAGCATTTTTTGGTAAGTTCTGTTCTATCTCATCGCTTCCTCTCGTCATCAAACCAATGTTAAAGAGGCAGTCAAAAGATTAGAAGGCTTTTGAAGCAGTTCAAGCCGCCCACATGCAAGAACGATCCAATCAAAGATCAGTTTCGCGCTTGGTTTTTAGCTAGAAATACCACTTTTGGTCGAAATTACCATTTTTTGCCCGGGATTATCACTTTTTTTTTGCCAAAAATACCACCTGGTTGATAACAAATGGTTGCGAAAAAAAAAAAAAAACCACTTGGTTGATAACAAATGGTTGAAAATACCAACAAAAAGTCCAAAAATACCACATCTCGGAAAAAAAAAAAATACCACTTAGGTTGATAACAAATGGTTGAAAATACCAACAAAAAGTCCAAAAATACCACATCTCGGACTCTAAATATGTGTATCCTTTCTTTCTTTCATGTGCTTGTCCAACTCGGACTCTAAATATGTGTATCCTTTCTTTCATGTGCTTGTCCAACTGAAAATGTAATATAATCAATAGATTGAATACAATTCAAACTCAAAATTCTCTTATTTACAAGATTATATCTTTTTCCCATTTCCAGTATCACGAGGTAAAGGGAAATATTGTCCGCATGGTGCTATTGTACTTCTATAATATCGTTAGATACACAAACAGAGTTTTATACTCCAAATCATCTCCCTACCATATCATAACTACATTAAAGTTCAAAAATATATGTGTTCCAATCGTATTAACTGCAATAATAACTGGCGTATAATGAGATAAAAGGTCACCTGGTCCATATCCACATGATCGTAGAAGCTCATGTTAGCAAAACTTCAAACGAGTATGCTCAAGTGTACCAGCCAAAAATCATAATATGAATTTTGTAACATCACACTAAAAATCTGGTATTAGATGAGAAGAATTTCTCAAATCCACCCCATAATAAACTGATTTCGACTATTTTTGAAGCATAGCAACTATATTGAATGTAAAATAACATATATGTGAATGTAGGAAATGCCTTCGTATACCTGCCATCAGGTCAATTTTCGCAAGAATAGTTGCCAATTCAATGTTGAACCTGAATTCTATGAATCTTAGTATCTGACATTATTGAACTACTATAGAATCCTCTATGTGCATTGTTGACCAAAAGGCTCTCGCATTAAGGGCGAGACAAAGTTTATGCCGGCCAGGGTGCACCTTCTAGGGCTTGCATTAGATCTGATATTAAGTCATTCACATCTTCAATCCCTACCTGGAATTTCAGCAAGCAGGGATTAGTAACAATGCGAAGTCCATGATGCCAAGTTGTTCTTACCGATAAGCGAACCAAATCTTCCGTAAGTCCACGAGATTCTCTGACTTGCAATGGTATGCTTGCATGAGACATGAAGCATGGCAAGCTTATCAAGGATTTGACACTACCTACGTGATCCGAGCCACCAAATTAGACCTGTAGCATTTCTTTAAATTTGCAGACATGGAAAGTGGCTCACCAAAGCTAACTGTAATATCAAAGAGTTTGGTATTCTCGACAATAAACCTTGAAACAGCTAGGGACCCAGTTGTAAAACTTAATACTGAACCTGCACCCTTGCTCTGTAATGCAACGCCATTATAAGATCATAATAATATCATAAAGGATGATGAACTTAACAGAAAGATGAACCTGAGAATAGTGCAAAGCATGACCAGGGTGTTGAGGAAGACCAGCATAGTTGACACGCTGGATTCTTTTCTCTGAGGAAAGAAATTCTGCAATTTTTTGTGCATTGTCCTGTAAGTAAAAATGGAATAAGAGCAGTTGATGGATTGAATTTCTCAGTGTATGGCACATATATAATACATTTATTAGTTAAACAGGAGCCTAAACAACTTGAATTGGAAAAAAGGACGTCTAGGCTTCTTGGCATGGCACTAGCTAAATCATAGTGCAGTTGAATAAGCATGTCGAGAATCAAGGTAAAAACACATCCTCAGCCAAAAATGCGAATACCGCCATCAGTAAATACCTGTTGTCTCTCAACACGAAGAGCCATAGTTTTTATCCCACGCAAACAGAGCCAACAATCATATGGAGCCAGTCCGGTGCCTTCTGCATTTTGTAAGAAGTAAATTTGCTTTGCCAGACTGCCAAAACATTGTGCAATAAGAACACGGATTATAGATACATGAAATTTTCAAACATGCTAGATTATGAAAGCACGTCAACCTTTCATCCTTTACAGCAAGAACTCCTGCCATCAGGTCACTATGACCCGCAATAAACTTTGTTGCCGAGTGCATTACTATATCTGCAACATGGGAGGTTTAGATACAACTTTCCTCAGCTAGGAAGCAAATTCTATCATACTTAACAAACAAAGAAACCCACAAATTTAAACATTCTATGAACATTTTGAAAGCTAGATCTCTTACAACTGCTCCTTTCCTGTTTTACAAACAGCATCCACCAGGCTCTCCTGTTTATGCTAGACCTACACCTTTAACTTAGGCCTCTATTCTGACAACCATTCAACCATGAGAACAAGGACATTTAGGGTGCATTCTTGAAGGCAGGCTTTGGTTGCATCAACCTGGGGGGAAGGGGGGGCTAACGAGGCCGTGCACCAACTTTCAAAGGGATCTATCCTACATTCAATAATGCCCTGAATGGGGAGGTAAGAGGTTCCCTAGTTTTAAAAGACCAGGAGACATTTAAATTTCAGATAAATGATCGTAAGTATACTCAGAGACATTTAAATTTCAGATAAATGATCGTAAGTATACTCATGAATCTTTATCTCTCTCCATGAGGAACATGCCAGAATCTCATTGGCTGACATCCGGTCTTGCGCGAGATGGAATTAGAGCACTACTATAATTCCTCTGTCGATGATGGCTTTACCAAGACCAAGTCAATAAGGAAAACCAATCAATTGTTTAGGCATCAACAATCCAGGATGCCTTCCAAAGTGTTCTACTCTTCATATTTATATTTTATTTTCTGCCTCACATAAAGTTATCATCATCTTTCTCACATATTTCATTATCAGCAAATCATCTAGAGTTTTAGAAGTAGCACAAACAACTTTACAAAACACTTGCCACCATGAGTAACTCCATTTTTGCTTGAACCTTCTTGCCACCCAGATATGCCAATAATCAAGAACATATCCATAACAAGGAGTATACTCGCTTGTGACACATTATTTGGCCAGCATGATAAGGGAACATCGATATAGATGATGTACCTGCACCCAGCTCCAGTGGCTTGGACAGTACAGGAGACATGATGCTGTTGTCAACTAGTACAAGGGCACCATATGCATGAGCTATTCTTACAATCTCCTGAAAATGTACTGAAAATCACATGTAACGTATATGATGTAAAACATGAACAAGATCTGGCTTGATAACCCACTCGAATGTCAGATATCATTTGGCGTGGATTTGTTGGACTTTCCAACAAAATCATTTTTGTTGATGAAGTCATAGCATTTTCCAGGTCATGCAGCTTGCTAGTATCAACCCTCCTATAGAAACAAAAAGTAATCTGTTAGGAGGGCCGAAATCTGAAATGCACAAGTGAATTGAATGTAAACAAATGGTTTGTTTTTTGGGACATACAATATTTCATCAAGGTAGAAAGATAATGAACACACTATACCTTCATGAACTTCAAACTGTTGTTTCGACTATTTAACCTTTAAAGTACTACCTTTAATGAGAACCATTTAACCTTTAAACTACTACCTAATATGAGAACCATTCATAAAGACAAGCTTCAGACTTGGAGAAGCTTGCTACATACTTTATTTTAAGACCATGCCGTGGAGATATTTTTGAAAGAAGTCTGTCAGATCCACCATAAATATCATCACCAGCAATAATCTCTTGGCCTGAATTATAAAAGACTGGGATTAAAAAGGCAACATAAACTAACCTTACATAGACCAATGTTGTTCAATTACCGATAGCAATCAATAGAAAAATCGCATTAAATAAAAAGAAGTAATATTAAGCTGTCAGATATATCATCTTTATAGCTTTACAGTCTTCTACTTCGGGGTAATGAATGATCATATGCCATCCAGGTAGATATCAAAAGCAAGTATTGAATACATCCAAAATTATGGACGAGCTTTAGGGAATCTACAGACGACTTCTTGCTACAACTGAATAACTAAGTGGATCAAGTACCCAAAGATGTCTATGGTTCGAGTAGAATAAGATTGCAGACAGCTGTTATCCAAGCAAGCAGCATGTGAAGTAGAAAATATTACACATCTAACCTGCATCCAAAAGATGAGTGGCGGTTGTCAAGGCTGCCATCCCACTTGTGAAACAAAATGTTCGACTTGCACCTTCTAACTTTGCTAGCAAGCTAACATTTCACCCAAAGATTCAACTAATTGTATACGATTTAAAATATCAAGAATGACCGGCCGGAAATCGCTTACGATTCAAGTGTGTCACGGGTAGGATTTCCACTTCTGGTATAGTCATAAAGGCCACCTTCAGTAGCTGAAGGCTGCAACATATGCAGACAAAACTTATTACTAATGCTTCATCAAACTTCAAAACTACAATTACTTTAGATGAAAATCACCTGCTTGAATGTGGCGGTTTGATATAAAGGGGTGCTGAGAGCACCAAAAGGATCGAAAGTATTGCTGAACTGTAAAATCTGTGTTGACAAGCCAAGCTCATCTTCTCTTACTGTATCAAATATATTTCACGTCAGCATATTTCTAACGGATATACAACAGCATAAACATCCACTTTACCCCTCAGCAAAACATCAGAGCTCGAAACAAGCAACAAAACATACTTCTTCATCCAAATTTTTGTCATATTCGCCAATCGCATAAAGAACAATACCTACATCATGGGATTTGGTTTTTCCCATTGATTCCAGTTCTGGTTCTACTTTCAACAAATTGTTGTGGAAACAAAATACGCTCTTTGATCTATATTGGCATTGTGCAGGTCCCTTTAACGCATGCTGGGCTGGTAAACAAAATATAAACAGATTACATTTTGCATTGCTCGTCTGTAAATACGATCAAAGAAAGGCCGCCTATAACAGATCCACAGCAGAAGCCACCAAATAAACATGGGTGCAGAACTTCTAACCTGGAAAAGGCGTCGGGCCTGGCAAGCTTCCATGCGCAGGCCTGCTTGACGCCAATGCCATTAAGTAGCTGATTCAAGCTACTTCTGGTACTCTGAAGGTTTCAATGTTTTTTACCCGTGTGGGTGTAGGGGACTTAACGAATAAAAGGCCTCCATCGATTTATGTTTGAGAGCAATATTTTGTGGGGAATATTTTGGAATTTTTGTAGGTATGGCTTCAATTGTTTAGGATTCGAGTGAGAGATTAGATGGTCGAGATTTATGGCAGCTAAGTGGAAGGTGGAGATGTAATCTCCAGTTGTGGCAGTGACTAGAGGCATCCAAAGCGGAAACAGAGTGCATGTTTTTCTTTGTGTCCGTGGGAGCGAGAAATGGTGCAGGTCTAATGGGCCGTTCACATGACGAAGTTTTTTTCCAGCGCTGGGCTGGTCATCAGCAGCTTAGAAAATTTTATTCAGCATCGCGCCGCTCACGACGCGAGAGCTGAGTCGGAATTTTATGCCCAGCTGAGGCACTGCTTAACAAGCCCGGTAAATTCAGCACCGGACAAAAAAATTTCCACACAAGAGAGATCAACAGCATGTGAACGGCTTGGGGGTTCAGGAGTTCAGCGCGGGGCAGCAGGGTTTCAGCCCCCGCAGAAAAGCTTACCCATGTGATCGCTACATAAGGATTTGAAGGCCAGAGTTGCCCTCTGTGCCAAAGCCGTAGCTCTGGAAGCCCTGCCTTCGGCTTCGCCTGTTCACCTTTTTTTGTTTAATAAATTTAAGAATCGTTGTCTCGTATCTGGTCTTCAGGCATAAATTTGTTGGTTTGATCCCTTTGCTGCCTTATTTCTACCCTGTTTATAGCTAATTTTTTCTGTTTGATGAAGATTTTGATGCATAGCATTCGAGTCTCATAATCAAGGCGCTCATGATTTCTACAATCAACTCGTCACAAGAAGTGGCTAAAGATCATCAAGTTAGAGGTCAAATTCGTATTTTCTTGAACCGAGTTTATTAGTTCTCTTTTCAAGGTAAGGCTACGGCATTTCCTCTTTTCTATTATCCTTATATAAGAACATCAGCCTCATGTGAGCAGGATAGGTATGGCAGATCAAAGCAAGCAAAAAAATAAAATAAAATCTGCAATGGTGAATCGAAACAAGCAATTAGCTCCAAAACATTCTGGACTCATGTACTTTGATTTTCTTTCTTCTTGTGGTTTTATTCCAAGAATTGTCAATAAAAAGCATTCGTTGGCTCATACCCATGTCAATATGGACTGGCGTATTTAGAGTTTGGGATATAGTATACCCGGCCTTTTTTCGTGGTATATCTGGCCACCCTTATCCGTCACTATGCATTTCACAATTTCAAGCTCAAAACCTACTGTTTCGTGTCATTTTTTATCGATCAGGCTCTATTTAAGATCAAATCATTTCCTCTCTTCATCAATCCAATGTTAAAGAGGCAAACAAAGCAATTGGAAGGTCTTTTGAAGCAGTCCAAGCCACCTACGGAGCTGCAAGAATGATACGACCAAAGATCTTCATCCCGCCGCACAATTTCGTGCCTAGTTTTTGGCTAGAAATACCACTTTCTAGCCGGATATACTATTTTTTAGGTCGGATATACCACTCTTTTTGGCCGGATATACCATTTTTTTAGCCAGATATACCACGTGGCTGATAATGCATGGCCAGATATACAAGCAAAAAAAACCAGATATATCATATCTAGTACTCTAAATAAGCACATCCTGTCAATATTAAACTTGTACATGAACTAGCATTATATAATGATGGGTAAATTTGAGCGTGTGACTGTATGCGTTAAGAATGCGACAATGAGCTTGGGCTTGAGGTATTACAGAATCAACGAATTGATTTTTAGAGTTGGTATGGAATAAAAGAAAAAGATTTCAGAAATAGAAGATGATGATCAAACACGTGAGGAATTTCAAATATGGAAAGAAATTAGGCTTATTGCAATAATAGTATAGAAACAAACCAACTTGCAGATAGATTCTTGGCATTGAAGTCCTTAGATGCTTTGTAGATTTGAAATTTGTATATTCTATGCTAAAATATGAAGCTTTTAAAACTTCAAATCCTTGCATATAGGCTTTTAATTTTTGTAGATTTAACTTCATTTTTGGGTTGCCCCTAGGGGGGCAAACCCTCGTTTATGTGGGTTTGTGGGCATATCCAGGTATATGCTAGTATATGCCTAGCATATGCTGGTGACTGCTCCAAACTGGCTGCTGCAGGTAAGCTCTCGGTCATCCAGCCCCATTCCTTCGCAGGCGTGGCTATGGCGCAGCTCGACCCTCCTTCTTCTTCTTCCAAGCATTTTCCTCCGGCTTCCAAGAGCATGGCAGTTATTTACTCTGCCTTTCATGATTTGCTTTGTTTTGGACTGATGAGCTCGACGGTGTTGCAAAATGGAAGCAACCTTCAGCATGCTGCCGGAGGAGGTTGCTGAGAAAGTGCTACGAAGATTGGACGTCCCACATACCCATTTTCTTTGGCCTTTCATACTAACCAACATGGAGTTTTTTCACCAACGATTCAAAGATAACAGAGTTAAAGTTTCGCCACTGTTTCCAAGGTTCTTCATTTGTTCTTCAGGTTGATCCTTATACATGTGGTAGTTAGGCTATTGAGGTAGTAGAATCGTGTTTTAAAATGCAAGCGAGAATGTGATTTATATTGGATTTTGCACTTATTAACATATCTTAATCTGTCTATTTATTTTCTTGCAGTACTTAAACTTGATAACCTCTGATCCCTCATTGTAGGTACGTGCACAAGCAGGATGTTCTTGGATCCAGGGACATATTCAAATTCTTTTCTGCTTAGGCTTTGAACAACTGTGTACACCGTTCAGGTACACATTAGGCTCCTTGCATCTTCAAGATGCTTATTGCTTTCCAAGTTGTCTTTACTTTTCAGATGCCATAAATTTTGTAATATTATCTGTAGGGAAAAATGGATGATGCTGCAGTTCAATGGAAGAGGCTGTATTGGTGAATTTGTCATATGCAGAAGCATATAGTAATTTGCGTAAGTATAAGAACTTTAAATTTTAATTGTCGAGTTTGCAGAAAGGGGCAGGCTGAAAAATGAGGATTTGAAAACTGATCAATTTGTTGTGCATGAAAATAGTGAAATAATACCAGTTTGCATGCTGAAGGCTTGGTTCGGACGCATACTTAATAGGTTTTATGGTAAGCTCCAGTTTACAAAACCTGTAGTTCAAAAGAAAAGGACGCACATATTATATCTAGTTATTTCAGTGGAAGATTCAGCATGATCAAGTAGTGACCCATTTGTTTGCATTCAAAGCTTAGATTGAGTATGAGAACATTGATTGTCATTTTGCCTTTCATCTTAGAAACATTGAATTTCTTGTTATAAACGTTTAGCTGATTATCCATAGTGTGTTGCAGGTTGCTCAACTTATGGGCAAGATTGGTGTTAATGTGCTGAAAGATGCTGCTGCGTCATCAACAGCAGAAGTAGGGTTCTTAGAGGAAGATTTTCGTAATGATAAAGAGCTGAGATCATATAACTGCTCCTCAAACTACATTTTTATGGCATTGATTTATTAAATTAACAAAGAAGATTCTGCAATGAGAGTATTATCAAACAACAAAGAAGATTCTGCAATGACAGTATTATCAGGAGTCTGCGAAGGCCAGGCATGCCAATTCCAGGTGGTATGTCCTGAATCCTATGCAAGCGGTGACGCAATTTTTAAGGCCTCCAGTTTTACAATCTCCTTCTGCATGTGTGTTTTATTTATTGTATTCACAGAATTTTAGTTTTCATTCATTTATTCTAAGAACCTTACCTTATTTTAAAGGAATTGCATTTACCGGATCTTAGTTTCCATTGTCATTCAATAGGTTATAGTGCCCCACCAGTTGTTGTCACTTATCGCCGCCCCCCAGTTGCAGCAATTCGAATTTCTGGTGCTGCTGCACCACAGTCAATGAGGCCTCCAACTAATGCGTCTCCTCCTGCAACCTCTGCATTGCTCTTGGTACGACTTTTAGATGTTTGCTATAATGTCTTGCTATTATTTTTGCTTTTGTTTAAATAATGATAAACGTTACTTTTGCAAGAGTAAGATCTCATGGTCGAATGATCTTTGCTCAGAATAGTTGCATGTTTTTTGACAATACATTTTCTACATGTGTATTTCTTTCTGTGCAGGAATATTTTTTTCTGTGCAGGAAGACAATACATTATAGGAAGACATTTATTTTATAGTTATACATTATACTTATATTTCCATATGATAGGTCTACATGTCAGTTAATGTGGGCAGAAGCGATGAACAAGGTTGAAGGCATGGAAAATGGAGGCTATATGTGGCCTGAGCTTATGCTTGGTTTTATGGACCTTTCAAACTGTTTGAAGGTATGAATTGAATTTGAAGTGTTTCTTCATTCTTTAAACGTCATCATGATAGCCAATTTAATAATGCCTTAACAATTTCTTGAATCTAGCGGCTGAGACAAAAAGAGCAAGAGTTACAAAGATGGTTGTTGGGCGTAAGTGTGCGACAAAGAGTTATATGTATTCTGCATTGATTAAATATATGTAGTGGTGCTATTGTTAATAGTAGGCTACTATTGTGAAATTTAAGATATAGCCGTGTCTGTTACTGGTATTCAAAGCCATCATCATTGCATATTTGTCGCATTCGATGTTACCTTTTGTGGTGATGTAATGCTTGGACTATAGTGTACTGTACTACACAATGATTTTACTGAAGGTTGTGAGAATAGTTGAAGCAGCATGTGTATAAAGTTGAGGGAAATTTTCATTTGTTACTTTAGGTATTGCCTTATGCAAAGGCTGTGTTGACATGATGCCCATCCTTTCTTCAGTGAGGTAATGTCAGGCTAAAGTTTAATGATGACATTGCAGGATACCATGTCTGTCTTAAGCATTTACCTCATGGCTTGCTTAAGGACATCTTAAAGTAAGCGTGGTCATAAAATGCATCCTACAGGCGTTTGACCATTTGCCGACAAAGCTGGAACGATGATTTTTATATGAGAAACAAGTCCTCTGCATTTGTCTATTGCATAGTTAACCTGTTGGAAATCAGGAAGAGCATGCAGAATAAGCTAGTTTAATATTAAATATGATATTGGCTGGAATGTCAAAGTTCAAGCGTATACAACTGTCTTTTGCACATATTGGGTTTTGCAAGGTAAGGGATGGTATTTCCGCTTATTTTTGGCATAGAGACTGGGGTCTTGATTCGGTATGGCTGATATCTAGATGCAATTGAAAGACAAGAATCCAGAGGCATAATCTAAGCTTTCTTCAGTAATGCTTTTGCAGAGCTTATTAGCCCAGATGCTAATAGATGTTCACATATCAGTTGTGACAACTCTCTGCATCATACCACATTATAACATGAATACATAACTAATTAGTAGTAGAAACACCTTAGCTTTAGAGCTTTACTGAAGATGATAATTAATAGGAGTATCACCAGCAATTGTTGCTGCTCTTTCAATGCGCGGAAGTGTTGGTGCAACAACCTCATCTGCAGCAGAGTGATGATGGATTGAGACACGAGACCCTTTTCTGCATCCAATTGCATTTGTTTAAATACTGCCTTGAGATGTCGTAAATATATTTTGTATATACTAGTTATGGGCAAACCATCTAACCGTCACAACTATAATATTAGCATTTATGCATAGCTCCAGCCAAAACGCTCATATGAATTAGCCAACAATAGAAAACTTACAGCCATGAGGTCTTCAAATTCAGTTTGCTATTTCCCTTGTTCCCCACCGATGACCAATTTGGCTTCCATCCCTTAACAACTCAGACAAGCTTGTGCACCTAAGTGGAAGCCAAAGGATTCTTATGTGAGGTATAGCAAGCTAAGATGTCATTTTGTTATTCTTCTTGGTTCTGCCTTACATTATCAAGCAAGATTTGAGACAATTACCATGGACAACAGTACTCAACGTCAATAATATGCGTTCATTCTATAGGTTAGCTAGCTAGCAATTTTACAACTTTAAAGGTTTACAAGGCAATCCATAATGGCATAATCATCACAACTTCAAGGAATCTAAGAGTATGTCACAGAACCCAAGTTTCTTGATAACTAAAGAATCTCTTGATAGCTATAAAAATTTCATTAGATTCACCAAATTCTCTTAAAACCCTTAGTCTATCGTGGTTGCTATAGATTCCCTAAAATTATATCAAGGTTCGACTAGGTTGTCCTACATTCCTATAATATTCAAATAATCAAAACGTAAAGAACCTAAAGAATCTTGATAATACTTAAGGGGACAAGAAAAGAAAAGCCGATGCGAATCTTAGGGAAGTCTATACAATAGAGTATAAAGGAAACGTATGCCACTTAACATTGACATTGTGCATGTTTGAAAGACCGAGTTTCCTTCACACTGGTCAAACTTGGCGCAACCGTTAGTTAACTGGCATGCCAGGCACACTAGTGAATCTTTTTAAAAGAGTTTTAGAAAAACTCCCGATTAACAACTTGAGTTTACATATAATGTTTAGCAAAAAGAACACAAAATCAATGGAAGTTAATTGATCTGTTATAGAGTGTTAATAAGTTTCGCAGCCTGAAAATCGTTATGTAATCCAATACATTTAATTGTCTATAGTCTCAAGGAAGAACACATGTCATGTGGACGATCAGGATGGCATTTCATTTGGCATCAGTATGGTTGTTGTGGTCCATCTGGAAGCACAGAAGATTGTGTATCTTTCAGGGTTTGGATATTCCCCATGCAGTAGTCCTCCAGGACGCACAAGCTAGAATCGCTAAGGCCTACCATTGTTCTTCGCTTGCTCCTGCCAAGCGACAGTTGATATTTGAGTCCTATTTGAGTGTGTTGTCTTATGCATAGCCTGGTGGTTCTATTCAGTGGATCATGATTATCCTCTGAAATTCTATTCCGCCTTTGCATTTGTATCTGGCTTTTGGCTTGATGTTTCAATAAAGTTTGTCGTTCTTCAAAAAAAAAAACATGTCATGTTTATACAGTCCCTAAAACAAATACAAAATACCCTTATGTTTGGACAAATTTCGCCACATACCCCTAACATTTGACAAATTTACAGAATGCCCTTGGTCAACCTATTTTGTCTGTAGAATTTCGTATGTCATAAAATGCCCTTGTGTTTTCTGTATTTAGTAACATGCCCCTGTACAATGGTTCATTTTCGGCTCCTCCCTTTTTTTAAAGAAAAGAACGTGTGCTTTTTCCAGATGCTTCAGTAACAAGAGCGAGCAAGCCATCGGTTTTGCATTGGCTTTAAATCATCAATTCCATTTCGACAGGTAGCCAAATTTTTTGTCACAAGGATTCCCCATTGCGATCTTGCCAGAAGGAGCCAATTTTGTTTTTGACAGTAGGATTCTGATCTCCAACATTCTGCTAGTAGCATCTCCATCTCTAATTTCGTTTTCGCCAGAGTTCCATCTCATTTAAGGAAAAGCTTCCCGAAATATGAGTCATAAATGCCATCTTTGCAGGATCTTGCTAAAAATAGAATACATGACATCTTGAAATAATAATTTTTTTATTATAGTCAAGGTATTTGCCATTAGCTTTCCTTTTTTTTGGGTCAATAATTAGATAAAATGATGAATTACTGGTTAATAATCAGATAAGGCGACAAGACTTTGCCAAGGAAATGCCAGCGAGTTTTGAGGTCTCTAAGTTCATGCAATATTGTGCGTTTAGCAACGTTTATGGACTCTTGAAGCTTATCTTAAAAATTTCATACTACTAACATTGGCGTCCAAAACCCAAAAACAACTATCATGAGTTACATAATGATAAGCCATTCAGTGTGTGCCTAGAGATCTAGAAGAAAAACTACCATAGCATTTGTGCATATCGAGTGTTGGTATTTTGACATTATTTTTCCGTGTAGTTTTGCCAAGAATCGGAGAAGTCAAAATTATATAACCAGATCTTCAATTTGCAAGATAGAGTAAACCATCATCTAAGGGAGCAAAAATCAATAGAGCAAATAATTTGTAGTTGACTAATGTAGCCAAATTCAAGCTCTTCGCGTTTGAGATTGCCACAACCCCTGTCCAATTCACATGCTTGTGATCATATGGTGTTGCTAACCAAATATGTTGTCTCTATTGTGGAATTCAAGCCCTTAATAATAATATGCAAGAATCTGCTATTCTAAAAAAAAAAAAAAACTGGCATCAAGAGTCCCTTCACATCTAATACATCCAGACAATCAACACATTAGGC
The DNA here is from genome assembly GCA_021234155.1 of Isoetes taiwanensis. Classification (NCBI taxonomy): domain Eukaryota; kingdom Viridiplantae; phylum Streptophyta; class Lycopodiopsida; order Isoetales; family Isoetaceae; genus Isoetes; species Isoetes taiwanensis. The sequence goes on along the minus strand of JAJEKV010000082.1, from coordinate 2,498,606 downwards.
ACTTTCCAAAATTTTTAATTGTGAGCAAAGGCCTGGATATTGTGAGCAAAGGCTCGGATTATTGCGCTTAATTTCAACACTTTTTGGCATATTGGAAGGCATTCTCCCCTAAGGAAAAAGGGATATGGGAAATCTAAATTTTGGACAATCCCTCAAAGTACAACAATGCAAAATGAGGTGAACAAGAACAACTAGACGACATTGTGAATTCAAGGGCTTGCGAAAAGCTTTCTCCTATTGATTCAAGAGCTAAATGGCATTATCACTTCAACACCTTGTGGATGAGTCATTTGACAACCTACAAGGCTTTTGCATCTATAACTCTTAAAATAGACAATCGTTGTCAGCATAACGCATGCATTGGAAAGAAACCTCATCGGACCCACACAATGCTAGCCCATACAACGGACCATCTCCAGTTCAAACCTAAATCAGGTACATTAATAATGAGCTCATTCAGTTGACCTTTCTATTTGCGATGACAACAATAGGAATATTTATATTCTCAAGCAGTAATATGCTTGAGCCTCATTCCATTTTAGTCTCAACGTAGAGCTATGGAGGTAAGCTTTCATCCTGTGCAGTGTTAGATTTGAATCATTTGACAACCTATAAGGCTTTTGCATCTGTCTATATCTCTTAAAATAGACATCATAATTGACGTAACATGTTCATTGGAAAAAAATCTCATCTCTATAGAGTCATAGAATAAAGAGGGATCTTAAGGTAATTGAGGGAAATTTGTAGAATTTTATTGAGTCTCAAGGAATCTTAATAGAATGTTGGAGAATCTAGAGGAATCTATCAAAAACCTTGGGAAATCCTTTATGGAGCTTTAATCTAGGGTTGGGATAATCTTTCATAATACGAACATAATCTTAGAGAATCTTAAGGAATCTCGAACTAGTCTTTGTAAATTCCTCATACATAAATTTTGATAAAAAATGACCAGTCAACTTGATACACTCCATCTAGGTATATCATTCACATTGGGTATGCTTTGGAATGAATCTTTGTATAATCTTAAGGAATACAAGCAGTATCCTAGAGAATCTTAATAGATTCTTGGAAAATCTATGTATGTACATTCGATTTCGTACACTCACTCATAGTACAAATACTTGTAATATATGTACCAGTACCAGATATATAACATACAACCACGCCCTGTGCACCCCTGCTAGTGGAGGATTGCATTATTAAAACAATTGATGCAATTTGTTGATGGTTCTCAACTTCCTTACCATCGACTGAATGACAATAATAATAGATTAGCTAACATCTTTAGTTTCATGGCCTATCAATAACAATCATATTTACAATATCATGGCACATCTTTAGTTGTTCCTTTGGTGAAACCTACATACGTAAAAAACATGGGTAAAAGCTTGCAAGTCCAATGCGTTTGGAGGATTGTGAAATGCAATTTTAGCATTGAGGAGGGGTAGAAAACAACAAAATGCTATTTTTTAGATTGGGTTTACTTTCAATGATAGCTATGCATGGGTAGATCATGGCAAATACTTAGCAAACATTGACAAATGTTACTTGCATATATGTTATGCAATCCTGGTTCGCAATGTTGAAAAATAGTTCTTGAAATATTAATAAGTGTTACGCATTAAATATTGGGCAATTACTTGTTGTAAAAAATATAATGTCAAAGAAAATGTTCTACAAATATTAGCCAACATATGCAAAAAAAATGATGGGAAAGTGTTAAGAATATATAAATGTTGGGCATATGATGGATATATGTTGGACAAATTTTTAAAAACGATATTTCTTTTATATTGGCTATGTAGTTATTTACTGGTTATGTAGTTATGTACTTGACTACATAGAATGTGGGCCAGACCAAGAGAAAATTGATACAGGCATGTCTCATCACATAATATTTTGACAGATTAATGCGCACAATGGAGACAATAAACGCCCCTTCTTCTTCTAATGTGTACTCTTGGAGTAACAAGAGGGCAGGGAATGATAGGGCGGTACTGTGGTTGTCAAACTGTTTTCAAGCCACTTCACCCTCCGGCCATGGAGGGCAACCCTCCGTGCGCAGCACCTTGTTTTATAGTAAAATATCCTTGGCAATGCGACTACTTGTATGCCAATGTTTTACATGATTGCGATTTTTATGTGATAGGCATACATGCAATGCTATGTATGATGTGAACTTCTTAACCTACACCCCGAATGACATGTAGCACTATTTGTATGCCACAAATACTTTCTGCCATGCCACTGGCATGCGGGTTAACTTGGCCGAGACTAAGGTGTTGCTTGCCTCATTCTCGCTCCAACTAAAGGTCTCCGCCCTTCACTTACCAGAATGTGGAGGTGGCACCCACCTACAAGTAATTGGGAGTGTAGTTTCCTTCTACCGTATACTGGGACATGTCATGAACCTACGCAAAAACAAGAAAAATACGTAGAAATATAAAAGAAATATGCAAAGTTTAGCAAAGAATCTGGCATACGATAAAAAATCAAGAGTACAATGGCCCAAAGGCAAGCAGGAACACAAGACAGATGCCTAAAAGGATCACTGGCATTGAACTAGAATGATTTGATAAGAATGAGGCACGTCTATATGTATGTAGACCAATGGTCAATATCGCACCACTCCAATGAATGAGATCATGTCATGCATGCATATACGTTCTAGAATATTCTAGAACCTCCTTGAAACAACACTGCATATGAAGAAGATGCAAAGGAATGTCTTTAATAAGTATTTGTAGTGCACTTGACAAATGTGTGTGTCGCAACCGAGTTCATGCCTTGTGCAACTACACTTTCGCATCTGTGTGATGACCATCTTTGTATATACAAGGATAATGCTCGTATGGTACGAATAGTCGTATGGTCGTCACACCATCCCCCATGACAGCACTGATTCTTCAAGGTTGGAGCCAGAGTACTTGGACTTGGCTTGTCCGAGTAACGTCGGTAGAATTTTGCAATCTTATCATGAGCGTTAGTCAAATTCTCGGTGGTTTCCCAGGTCCAGTCACTTGGTGAGTATCCTTCCCAATCAACAAAGCGAGATAACTGTCGATGCGAAAACTTAGAGTCCAAAATCTCTCGAATCTCGGACTCCTCACAATCATCAATTTCCACTAGTGAAGGCGATAGAGGAACACGATCTGGAAAATATGAAATACTGGATATACATGAATAACTGGGGTTAGCTTGAGCTAGAATGCCACATCGTTGATCTGAGCCGTGATCCGGTAAGAACCAAGGCAACGATAGCCAAGCTTGTTGCAGGGACGTGAGGTAGGAAGTATGTTGAAGCCAAACAAGGTAACCAACATGAAATCTAGGAGCTTTCTGCTAATGTAAATCAACATAATATCGATAGCATTCCTGTGCTTAGAGAAGATGATGCTGAAGATCTAATTGAAGAGCTTGGAGGTTCTCAAGTCTTGACTCGACATAGGATTGATAGAGTCACCTCCAGCGACATTATGGGATCAACGAGGATGCTGGGCAAAGTTCAGAAAGAACGAAGTCTGGCCAGTGGAAGCATATACTGAGTTATTATAGGCAAACTCAGCTAATGGAGGATAATCGACCTAATAATCCTACTGGTAACTGATAAAGCAACTCAAATAATGTTCTAGAGTCTGATTAGTGCACTTTGTTTGCCTATTACATTTTGCATGATGACTAGAGGTTAGTGAGCGGTTAAAATGAAATAACTCCAAAAGACCGCTTTAAAAGACTTATAGCGAACTGAGGTCCACGATCATTGACAATTATATATGGAAATCTATGATGTCTGACTACTTCACGAAGAAGAAGAAGACCAGTCATTCCTTCGTTGGTGATGGGGACATTGTCAGGAATAAAATGAGCTATCTTAGAGAAGTGATTAACAACGAATATGATATCATGACCCCGAGAGAGTGGCAACTCTAGAATAAAAGTCACAAAAATACTCTTTCATGGTCCATCTAGAATAGGGAGTGGCTAAAAGAAGACCATGAAGAAGATGTCTCATAACCTTTGCTTAACAACAGATATCACAAGATTAAGCACAATTTCATTATATTGGAAAAAAATTTAGTAAATTGGAATTTTTTTATTATAGACCTTCTGCAGGGGTTGTATACAGGTGTACAATACCCCTATATCATATATATGTTGTGTATACTACATAAATATTTAGAAAACTTATTAACACGGTATCATACACCAACTTCCAAACGTAGTTATGTATATATGTATGATAGAAGACCTCATGAAATACATGAACATGGTATCATACACTACATATAATAAGATAGCATACAAGAGAAATTACATACAAATATGATTGTCGAGAACATGACTGAGATTGAGAGTCTTTAGCTGATGCTATGTCCCCCCACATGTCAACAATATATTTTGGAATCTAAACAGTCTTCGGTCTTTTGCTATTTGCATCTCATAACTCCTCATACCTTGATGGATCTGATGGATTGGGTCGCCAACCTTTAGTTAAGCAACATGTATAGTCATGACCAACATGCATTCTCCATGATACATAAATATGACGATAATTGGTAGACTCTGGATCCAAGATGGCGTCGTCTTCTATATAGTCCAACCACATTGAGGTTTCATCATCTCCAGATCGGACTAAAACAAACATACCTTTCGTGACATGTGCATGAGGATCGAACTCATCTATAGGCAACATTGGATGCCCATCTCACTACAAGGGTTGATGGGGTTTTGTAACATATCAATTTGTGATGTTTTGAGTATGAAAGTATTCATGTATGTCCAAATGAGTGTACCTTGTATTACAAATACAAGGACATTAAAGATATGGTAAAATGCTTTAAATGAAATGAATTGAGGTATCTTAGTGATGTCGAAGGCTCCACCATCCCACACAAGGTATTGTGCTATTTTCCTATAATTCCTGATTCTAAGGCTTGGAGATTTATTCATGATAGATGGCCAGAATTTGAAAAGGAACCTAGGCATGCTCACTTTGATCTTGTAACAACTGTTTTTATTCCTTTTTCACAATGGGCAGCGGGCTGCCTCATGGTCTACTTGGCCAGTCATGCTTGTAAATTACAATATACCTCGAGAGGAATCTATTAAACGGGGATATATCATGTTGAGCATGATTCTAAGTTTTCACTTTTGATACTCGTTAGTATATTTCTCATATATATGCATGAAATCTTACAATGATTGACTAATGAATGTTGGTAATGCAAGTCCATCCGCAAACAAGACAATTTGATATCTATCTTTTGCCCCTAGTTGATGAATTGCAACAATTATGGAAAGGGATCCCATGGTTAATATCTCTAAAACCAAATCTAAGGAGCAAAAGTTTTTATTAAAGGTTCTTTGTTTTCTTATTTCCTTAGAGAATAATTTGTAATTATACAATTACTAGTTATGGTGCCTGGCGTTGCCGGGCTTTAGCAAATGTGGATTGTAGAAAAGAGCATGCAGTTTTGCATTTGTAGGTTTTGGGACAGTGTTATAAGGATGTTTTTCCTTTGTATGCTTTAGAATAGGGTATGGTAGCACTCTGTCGTGACCCTACCTCGGAGCACGAGTCGCCTCTTCCCCCCCCCCCTCGCATCCCTTCGCAGTGACACTCCATATTGTCGTGGTACACCCGTCCCCCGGACCGCTCAATGGTGGTCACGTGTCATCGATTGAGGTTTCCGTCGAACGAGACATCAGAGTCCATCAGCCATGTTTGTCGTGCCTCTGTCGTGAATTCAAGTATCCAAAATGGGCTACATTGGGACAATTTGCCACTTAGGTATGCGAAACATGGCGACCATACCCTAGTTGGTGTTAGATTTTATCTAATTTGAAGAGGTTGTATTTGTGGAGCTTTAATTATATGTAATAAAAGATGCAACTGCACCAACAGATCACCAAGATGGAGGGAAAAGAGAGAGGGAATAGTCTCGAGGAGGGGATGGGGAGACTTACCAAAGAAATAAATGTTGTTGATACTTTATATAGAGAGTTAATGGTAACATTGGTATAATATAGCAAAGTTCCAATAGGTGGCAATGAATTGTGTAGGAAGTATCATGTATTATTATTGCTATATTGGTCGCAAGATTGTGAACTTGGAAGTATGTGTAATAGATCTGGATAGAGGCCTGAATAGGTTTTTTTTTAGTTGCTATATGCGCACATGCTACGTGCATGATTCCCATGCGCGCAATTGGTACTCAACATGTGAGTGGTAATTATTAAAAGAACACCACACCCTCTCCATTTGAAAGGGGAAGAGAAGTTTGTGATATTCTTAAATCTGATTAGAACTGGATCTTATATTGTAATAGTACGATTTCATTATCTTTTCATTGAAGTCATATGTGGAAGATAAATGCATAAGGACAACTTTGTTTAAGTATATAAAAGCTCATGATATATACGTTTCTGAGGCCCCATGACAGTCCTTCCCACTTACGCTATCAACAAACAAAATCAACTGCTATTATTTGTCAACAGGGTAGCCTAAATATGTTCGATTGGTCCAAAATATATGCTCGGCTGGTGCAAAATGTTTTGTTGATTATCATTCTCGAATAAGGGCCCGCATGAAAACAGACAAAAGCTCCTAGCTAGGCTTTTCATTCATCTCAGCAGTTTTTCTACAATGGTATAGAATGGGTAGCTGCACATTGCAGGCTATCCAAAAAATAAAAAACATAGGGAACATCCAATTATAACACCTGGACCCCAAAATAAAATTGTGTGCTACAGATGTTGGCTAGTGTACCTGCCGAGAGCTTATCGCCGGGATTAAAAGATCCCGCCCTTTCGGGTTTTCGAGGAAAAACCTTAGCGATAAAATCTCGGCAAAGGGCTTGGACAACGCAGGGATGCTAAACGTTCACACAAAAAAAACCCATGATCCATAGAAAATATCGAAGTCGCGCACCTGCACATCACCAACAAAAAAACCAATAGAGAAAAAACCTCAAAAAGCAAGGGGCTGGTCACGCGTGCCACGCGACAAAAAACAAGATTTACACCTCGAAAAATCGAGGCTGGTCACGCCTGCTACGCGACAAAAAACAACATTTACAATAATATACACATTAAGGGAGGGTGAATGGGAGTCAATGGAACTGCTGAGAGAGGAGAAAACGCCGATGAGAAGTCGATGAAGAACCTGCAAGAAATAGCGATCCACAAACAAACCAGAACCCCAGAAAATGCATGCAATGCATGCATGCATGCATGGGAGAGATGCATGCTCGCCCATTCGAGAATCCCGATCTGATGGCTCGGATCGATGGCATTCTCGAATAAGGGCTCGCATGAAAACAGAGAAAAGCTCCTTACAAAAAGAGAACTTCCTTATCAAAACGGGATCGAGGTCAAAGGTTGAAGGGTGGCTAAAAAAGGGACAAGATCAGGGAAGAACATGTCACAACATAGAAAAGATGTCAAACTGGCAAAGCAAGCAGGGAGAAGCCCCTTCCTTGCCTGGTATCAAAGAAAGAGAGTCAAGGGAACTGCTGAGAGAGAAGAAAATGCCGATGAGAAGTCGATGAAGAACCTGCAAGAAATAGCGATCCTCAAACGAACCAGAGCCCCAGAAAATACATGCAATGCATGCTTGCATGGGAGAGATGCATGCTCGCCCATTCGAGAATCCCAATCCGATGGCTTGGATCGATGGCATTACAAAAGGTGCATATAGTCTTTGCTTGGGTTATTTGGGATATACATCTCTCGGATTAGAGAAAGCTTGATCATGGTGAACCGCGAGGCTTATTAATTATCTCTAATCACAACAGCTAAGGACTAAAGATGCAATGAATATTTAGATTTGAGGAATGACAATGTATTATACATTCTTGCTTGAATTCCTTATGCTGCATCTTGTTGCTGCACATGGTTGAAATTGGGCTCAGACCAACAGTCTCACTATTGAACTTGCATAGCTCCATATGCCTATTTATAGAGCCCAAAACACGTATGCAGCTAGAAAACTATACGTAACTTCATATATATACCTGTAGCGGAATATAGAACATTTATCATGAAGGTGTTCCATAAAAAGAAAATAGCAATTGTGTTCTTTGCACACAGTACAATAGAACATGAGGGCCATCCACTTCGAAGCACACTGGGAAACATGTATCCCAAAGTGCATGACCACAAAAGGTTGGCACAATGAATGGGAACGTGCATATGACAAGGCATCGGAGGAGGCCGAAGATACATGTGATTTACCCGATGCCATCAAGATCAAGCCTCCCAATGGTATGAAACGTCTTTCCATACATGTTCAAGCCCTGAACATGTATCATGGATAGTTATGTCTAGCCTTACCATACAACGTTATTTCACATCCAGATTCAAGTTGTGATGTCATACATTCAACGTATCTTTCCTCTTACATGAATTCCATATCAACACCTACCCAGTACCCATATAATAAATTGGATCTTTATTTAAAATGAGAATAAAATTCAATATCCACCCCTACCCACATAATAAATTGGATCTTTATTTTCAATAAGAATAAAATTCAATCGTAAAGATGGATCTTTTATGCTATCTATGAGCTAAGGATGTCTCAACAAAAAGAAAGGGGCGTGAAATTTCGCCCCCAAACGTGAGCTTCTTTGAGTCGATCTCTAGTCGACTTTCACTCGGCGTCGCATTCCCATGCTAAGCGACAGTCTCCCAAATTAAGTGGCGCCGCCAACGAAGACCCTGCCAGAAACTTGCCGAAAAGAGGAAATTGGGGACAAATTTCACGCCCAATTTTTTTTCGTCAAAGAATCTTTGCTGGTTTAAAATTTTGCTTTGAATTTTTCTGGCGGCTGCCAGCTGACCTGGCAGGCTACGAGGACGGCGCCGCCAGATCAGCTACCGATTGCCACAAAATCTCAAAGCCAAATTTTCTCCAGGGAAAAATGGGTTGTGGGGCAATTGTCAATTGACATTGTTATAAACTGCTAAAATTCATAATTGCAAAGATCAAATTAGAAAAATTAAAAGAGCTAAAATTTGCTTGTGACGAGTCACAGGTGGCCGTGATCCGTCACAAATGTAATCTAAAATTGCTTCAGATTTCTTGATTCCTACCAGTCTTCCTCACGGAACTTGGTTCCGGTGCAGGATCATCCGGTCTAGTCCATCTGCAGGCGCTCCTTAATCATCCTTCTAGGTATGTTTGATCAAACACATTCAATTCAAAATTCATGCATCACGCATTCAAAAACTCCACATAATTTGACGAGATTACCTTGTACAGTTCTGTATGGCAAGAATACTCAAACTTTTTGTGTTTTTCTGTTTTGTGTACAGTTCCAAAGGATTCGGTTCCTCGGGTTTGTGGATCTAAGGCAAATTCAAGCAGGCTTTAAATTTCTGAGGGAAGCAAATAAGATATTTTTGAGGCATTTCACATGTTATAATTCTAATAAGGTGTATCGATTCCTTGCTTCACAAGGTATAATCACTGACCATGAAATAATGAAGGAAGAGAAAAAGAAGTCATGCTTGATCCTAAAGACCATGCCAAGGAAGTCGTGTTTGATCCTAAAGATAACTCCAACCCAAAGTCATTCAGTGGCAGAGGTTTTACAAATCTCTTATTTGCTCTGCTAACATTAATGCAAATGTTATATGCGCCTGCAGGGTAAGAGATGCAGCAACCAGTTTTTGAGCCGCATGTCAGAATGGTAGAGAGCTCAAGCCATTCTTCCATCTGCTCCCTTCTCTGGATCGGAATGAAAATATGAAGTACAGTACGTGTTTTGATTTAATCTATCCAACCAAATTTTTTTTTCATGTAAAGCGTCTTTTGTTCAAGTGTTATCAGAGCCATTATGTTGCCTATAGCTTCTTCTATGCGAACTCAAATCTACTTTCCTTCCTTTTAATATATTTCTTTGCAACAGAGATTAACAATCCTTAGCATTGGCATGCATCTTTTCTCATGGCTTGCAAAACCTAGTTTCAAATATGGTGCTGGTTCATTTCTTGAATTTGTTACCCTATTTATTCCCTTCAACATCTAGAGATATTTATTTTGGCAAATGCAAGGAACTTGACATTATCCTGTGATATGCTGAAGCTTTTGGATTTGTATAGTTGACGTGACCTTGGGCTTTTCTATTCACTGTTATTCAATCCTTCTACAATCCATTATTACATGCAACGCCATATTTGTTAAAGGTACAAGTTTGCAGAGCAATACATGTTTTATTTGAAAGTCTCCTTCCCAAATCAAGATGGTTTCTTGAGACTTGCATGTAATTTGACTCGGCTTGTTATGTATAAGTTATCTATCAAGCCAAATGGTTCCAGTTTGTGTAGCATCCTATCTTATATATGGCGATTCTCAAAATCAACAAGAGAAATGGATGATGTTGCCAATAGTGCCAATATTGCTAACCTGTTTAGGATGGCGATTACTAAATTCATATTAATTTCCTAGCTGGAATGAAAGACAATGTACATAAGGTACTATTTCTCATGTTAAGAACTTACATTGCATTGTCTGGACATGCCTTTGTTATATTCCATATGTGACTCCAAGCTTGGCTGTTAACAGAGTAACAGAGTAATAGTACTTGTTGACGGAGTACTTGCTGTCAGAGTCTGTTAAGTATCCTTGGCAGATGGAGTACTTTGCTATCAAAGTACTTCTTGAATCACACATCCAAAGTAATAGTACTTCCATCTCTGATGCACATTTAATTCACATATCAAAGTAACAGTACTTCTGGCATATCAAAGTAACAGTACTTGCTGGAGATGATTTTTGTGAAAAACTTGAAGCAGCACTGTGAATGCAGCACTGTGAAACCAAGTATATGAGTAAGACATGCAGCACTGTGAATGCAAAGAAATTATGCGTTGTGACGTCCCCTACTCGTATACGGTGCACTCACCGTATACAAACAGGAGTTCATCCCCCATACCAGCTCCATACTGATACAGGGCCCTCCACATATCACTGCACCCATAACGAGTCCCAGTGGGAAGAGTGAAGGGGTCATTTTACCCTGTCTCCCTCAGGGCCTACCTAGCTGCGGAAGCGTAAACATACATGTCAGTATACAACATAATCACATATCCACCTCGAAGGGTGGCACGTCAATATCTGCATAGACAAAGATTAGCACAATACATATGGGTCCCTACCCAAGGCTCAGACTCAAAGGTATGACTGACGGCTTGGGTCTCCAGAGTTCATTGCAGACAGAATTCATGGCAATGGATTTGGCTGGCATAAGAACATGGCTTAGGGTTGTCCACTCCATCCGCCCCTCCTGTGCACACTTTGCAGAGTAGATTGAAAAGTGTTGGGACCTGACTGTAGCCCGCCGGATGCATAGCCAAAGGGGCTATTCCTGGGTTGCATCTCCCCAGTTCCGTTGGGGCAGGTAGGGATCACTCCCTCCAGAGGTCTACATGCTGACTCAAGGTGACTAGAGGGCCACTGCCCTTGTTCGAAAGTGAACACCACTCCACGGGTGTCGAGCCCATGCCTTGCCCGCACTCAGTGGCAAGCCATTAGACCTAGTTACAATGATCCCCGGTAGGCCTTACACACCAGAGGGATCGTTCAAGAGTCAGAACACGAACCTCCTTCTTAGCCAGTCTGGCCCCTTCACCCACAACCAGGTGTGGATCTTGTACACATGCCGAATCTACAGTGTGCTAGAGAGGCTACTCTAGGAGCATCAACTACCAAGCTTTAGGGCCTCTACCCCCTTTCCCAATACAAGGAGTTCACAGAGGTACATCATCCATATACATCACAGAAGAACTAAAGAACTAGATCTGATCTAATCTATATCATAGAGTTAGGTTCTTTAGTTAGTGTCTGGGATCTAAGAATCTAGATGGCTACTATGGGCAATTTAATAGGCTAAGCCTACTGATACAAAGGCTGGAAGACGGTTTAGGCTATTAAATTGACCAAATACCTGATCCTTGGGTTGCTCCTCCTGATCTGAGTTCGACCATCCTGCTGAAATGCTTGAAGATGGAGCCAACAAGGAAAACTAATGGTGCAATTCGCTCAGACAGAGTCTGGGAGGCGGTTTTGACCCTTTGAGTGAGCAAAATAGAGCTCTAAAACCCTATGGACGAAAATAGCAAGTTAGGGTTTCCCTAACCTAAATAGACAAGGGTTTAGGGCTAGGGTTTCCAATTATCCCTTTAAGCATGTGGGATAATTGGGTATGGCCCACTTGCCTTTAATGGCTAGGTGGCATAAAGGTGTCCACATGGGAAAATGTGCACAATGTGCACATTGGTAAATGTGCACATTAATAAATGCACATATCTTGCAAGTTGCCCCCTAGGGGCTACCCGCCTAGCTACACGTCGGCGTACACGTCAGTCGGGGTGGCGTGTACGCGTGACGAGGCAGTACAGGATACGTCCTGAGACCGTATACTGTGCTGGAACGTCACATGCGTGATGCCAGAGTACTTTGGTTTCACATATCAAAGTACTTCTGGCCCATATCACAGGCAAAGTATATATTTGTGTAAGTCATGCAGCACAGTGAATGCAAAGAAATCATGTGGATTATCTACCAAGCTTCAAGTTCGAATAAATCTTGCATGGTTGCCCATAGACACGAGGCTGCTTTTAAGCAGGATATATGCTTTATAAAACTCACTTGAACTAGATAGTAGATCTATTATGCAAGTAGTGTGTTGTTTGTTTATGCCATGACATTCTCTCATAGTTTTAAAATAGTAATGGGCTTGGATGACCATGCCCATGCGACTGAATATAGTACATAACGCTGCATCACCTGGTTTGATATGTGAATAAAACTACGTTGAGCAAATAACCAAAACATCCATCTTTGTGCACCTTCTACGTTTTTTGTCTTACCATAGCTAGTTTCGGCCGTTATGGTGCATTCTTTGTCTTACCATATGCTAGGTTCTGTGCATGAGGCCAGGTTCTGCCGTTAATTCTTTTTCCATTTACCATTTCAGAAGTATCCCTTCTTTGCTATTTTCCGTGATCTTGTGACCAAGTCTGCTACATTTAGACCAAATATATAGTACAATAACATGGGTTTTTTTTTATGTTTTTGTACGCTTTTACTAAGGTTTTTCTATGATTTGGTGGCTGTATTCATCTATGTATACTGAACAGTATTTATAGAGTGCACCATTTTCTGCTTGTATGGAGCTCTCACACCTCATCTTGACTTTAGGTAACAACGCACTTGTTCGTATGTCTTCGCACCTATAGTTCCAGGTTTATACTTTATAGACCCACGCTGGTTTCTTTGTATTTGAATTGGATCAGAGCTATAGCTCCTTCTTGCATATGCTTTTCACTAAGACTTGTTTCTATGCTTGATCTTAAGGCTCTTATGTTTTATTGACATCTGCAACTGCTTGCAGGAAACTCCGCTAAACAATGGACCACGAAATAACTTGCCACATTTGAACACAACTACTGTTGGCAGTAAGTGGCAAGCTCTAGACAAGTACTTTTGGCATTGATGATGGCTGCTAAAAGGCCATAGTTGCATTGTGCATGAGCCAATCTTGCCATGGTCTTATAGATTAGTGGAAAATATATAAGAAAGTTGACTTCAGTCCTCTTGGACTATGCTGAGAGCTTCAAAAGTGCTCTAGTCATGCTGCAATGTATTGGCAATACATACATAATTTTAGATTAAGATGTTGGTCTATGGCCATTACTTCATTATATCTTAAACAATAATAAACTTTTTTTTTTTTGAAGGATGAAATTAAATAATATTAATATAGCGTAAGTACAAGAAGAGCGATACTAGGGTACCCCTGCCCAAACATGAGCGAGCACCCACACATCACATACACCTACCTACGACTCATGGGATAAATCTGCCAATGCTATCTACAATGAAAAGGGTCCTTTCCCAGACCGCAGCCTTAAACTGCTCCTTCCGAGGAGACGCCAGATACGAAAGATATAATTTGTACCTTAACTGCGGGATCAAAACCCGAGGCTGCACCTCCTCATTCCTAAAGACCTTCATGCGTCGTCGCTTCCAAATGAGCCACACTAACCACGCCTTACACAAATGGAAGGCCAGACTCTGAGGCTGGGACTACCCACGAGGATACACCCCCAACAGAACCCGCTGACTCGGGCGAGGTGCGAAATAGAGCTGACCCATTGCCATGCCGGGCGGATATCTCTGCGCAGAAACATGCAATGCTCCAGGGTCTCCGCACAGGCACCACACATTGGACACATGTCACTGATCCGCGGATTGATCCTGTGCACCCACGTGTTCACCCTCAGGGACCGGTGCACTATCTGCCATAGCAGCACCCGAATCTTGGGGGCTAGATTGGATTCCACACCCACCTCCAAATGTTGCCCCGCCATCTCCCTCGCACCTCAGAGACTCCAGCCCGTCCGAGGGGCAGCTCATCCCCAATAGCCAAAAGCTCATAGCATGACTTCCGCGAAATTCGAGGGGTCAACTTTTGATGACAGCTCCACACCCGCCCCGACGCCATGGGATGCAAACGTGTAACGCATTAGCCACCCGCGTTCAAATAGCGCAGTCCCCGCTCCTCGGCTCGAACTTGTGACGGTGCACGCTGTAAAAGCCGACCGTCAATATACCACTCCCCACCGCTAGAATCCCACCGCGCCCATCCGCGGCGAATGCGAGGATCGACGGATGCGGCCGGCACGAGGTGCAAAGACTGTAATGAAAGGATCCACCATGGCGATGCGTCTAACTGAATACTACTGGCAGCGTCAATGGCAAATAGCGGGCGGACCTGCTCCCATGCGCGCAAGAGCCCCTTCAGGAAGGGAGAGGCATTAACAATAATAAACTTTCAATTGTTCATCTGGTATTTCCGTGAGGAGCTTCATGCAGTGGTTGGGACTATGATATAATTGTAACTGTTGTGAATTCATATGCTTGAAATGGTTAGCTACAAGTTAAGATTTTGCCTACCTGAGGTGCCGGGAATTCATGTGTATATGTATATTTGTACAGCTGCCAGCAGGCTTGTTGTTGCGACGGTTTTTCCCTCGTAAGGGGGTTTTTTAATCCGGGTAGCAACGGGCTTGCTGCACCCGTGTAATTTGGGTCCCATAGGCCGATTGGCCTCCGCGGACGATAAAAGAACCTTCCTTCCTTCCTTCCTTCCTAAAATTCTTCCAATACAACAGCCAACATATCACTATCATTGACATTAATTAACATAAACCATTGCATCCAGCACATTTAAAATAGAATCCCCCTGAAACCCCCTTTGGTCTGGGTGTATATTCACACGGGGGGTTACGTAGGGCAGTGAGAGCCCTATTAACTTATAATACATGTACAAAATCAACATCATTAAGTACATTTCCTCAAACCTTATAGTATTTTGCAAGCCTCAATATACAGTATACAAAAAAATGTACAGGCATACCCCACAAATGAGGATTGCGATGTACGGTCTAGATCAAGGAATAAAGACCAAATATGCATTGTTTGAGCAGAATCGTCTCTGCACACTGTTGAGATCCATCTTGCCTTTGGTGTATCCTTGCCACTGGTTCTAGTATGTTATCGCTGGCAGAGAAATAAGAATGCTTTTTATTTGTTGGTCTGGAAGGTCTGTATTGGCGCCATCCTTGATGAAAGTACTGTGAAATCAAAGCCCAAGACTGATTTAGACAATGGTAGTAACAGGGGTTCTGCAGCACATGACTCCTATTGCATTCAGTATTGCCTAATGGTTATACGTATACCATTAAATACACATTTTCAGGAACCAATCATAAGGCCAATGCGGGAGCTCTATTCAAAGTCATTACATGCAATGCAATCTGAAATTCCTTTGTGGACGGAAAATTCTGATCATCACAGGGTATGGAAAATATTTGTATCATTATCTGGACTTCTTTGCTTCTCACAAGCTTATTATGGTATGGCGGTGCAGGTGGTTCTAAAATATTTGTCTTATCTTGAAAGGAAAGCGGACGGTCATATTGAAGTTGGCTACGAGGCTCGTCAACTTGGTGTCAAAAGATAATATGCAGATTGGTTTGTTTTTTTAAAGCTTGAATGAGTATTGTAACAGTTCATGAATTTTAAGAGTTCTTGAATTAAGGAGTTTTAATTACTTTGCATATGCTAACATGTTTAGTTCAAATGTAGATGGATGAGATTTTGCAAGACCCGTTTAATGTTGCAGTGCGGATACTCTCAGAGATATACAAAGCGGCAGGAGGGATAGAGGAACGGATTAATGGGTGGGTACCAACCAGCTTGCAAGGCGGTTGAACCCAAGGTTTGACCAAATTATGAGGGATCAGAAGCAGCCACAGGAGCAGCGGCGCAGCATGGGGATGATTACACATGTTGCACATCGGACACCATTACCGTCCCCGGGGCATGACACCACCCCCTCTATAGATCCTACATCGACGGATCCTATATATCTAGAAATTTGGTAGATCCTACACCCATGACTTAAGAGATAACGATAGAAACAGTAACTATGCTGCATAAACATGTTGAAATAGTTTGAACCATTATTTTTTTGTATACGTTATTTTGTATCATGTAATCATTTTTTTCATTGTATTCTTTTACTCCTTGGAGATACTAACCCCCTCCCCCCTCCTTTTCTTTTATCTAATTTATTTGCAATTGACACTCGTGACATGACATGGAACTATGGTACAATTAAGAATCACTCGTGACGTGTGACAACTGTAAATACACGTGGTATAAAATTAATTAGTGATGCGCGACAACTACGATTAAATTTTGTTATACGTCGCAAATAATGCATTAGTAATGTGTTACAGAATAATATTTTGTAATGTGTTACAAGTGGTTCTTCGTTGGTAATGCGTCATAAATCACCTTTTGGGACGCAAATAAAGAAATACTAATTCATGTATTTTTCATTACAAAAAATGTTACAAACTATATTGTATTCTATTAGTGTCTGCTGGCCCACAATAAGACGGCAAAGTTCTTACAACCATAGTGGCTTCATCAACCTCCGGAGTAAAGGCAACTTGTGGAGGTTCTTGCCTTGTATGCAATCAAAAATTATTATTTCGAGGTCGTCCTGGAGAGACGTCTTCCAAACATAAAAGAATCTCGGTCCTTTAATCCATAGTTGCTTTGTACTGCTGTGCAAACACACCACCATCTTGATTTTTGCAGAAGAAGTTCCATAATGCTATGTACTTGCTGATGCTATCCACCAGGCCAGGGAGATTTTTTAATGTCTTCCTTAGAGGAATATTTTTAGGCACCCTTATTGGTAAATTTGGCTCATCATTTTCAGTCTCCTTCCACATTCTTATTCTTTGTTTTGGAATCCACTCTTTATGAGTTGGCCGCATCTTATATTGCATAATGGCCATTTTCCATCCATTTTAAATCAGAATAGTAATGGGTCGGTATGGCCTATTAGACATTGGCCCTTGTCGGGGATATATCCCTTGACAAAGCCTTCCAATCTGGAATTTCGTCTACAAAATATGGAACAGGAGACTTTGCATTGCACTTGCTAAACAAGTATAGCAACTCAGGCAATGTTAGAGCATCCGATGAACTCATTAAAGTAAAAAAAATACTAAACAATGCATTGATATCGTCATGAGTGTGCCCGACCATCATAAAGCCAACCTGGATCTCATCGAATACCTTAATGTCAAAGAAGAGAGATAGGAGAACACGTATTTATTTTTATTTTGTTCAGATGCATTATCCAACTGCAAGTAGAGATTTCGAGAAAGGCGATTGAAGCCTCCTAAGCTGGCACTAGAAGATGGGCATCACCTCCCCTGTATGCACTAGCTTATGCTGGAGTGGTCGAGTATCTTTTACGGCTTGCATTAATTTGTAATCTGTAGTTTTGGTTCCACATAGATCACCACACTTGTCTTTGTCCAGTAACTTAAGATAGTGTAGGATCCTAGAAAGTGATCCAACATGGAAGTTTGGGTCATCTTTTCAAAGATCAAGAGAGAAATGACGATAAGCCCATCCACTATGACCATGTGTCAATGCACCCGCAAAAGCCGCTTTTTAAACGATCCCCCACAAGTGACTTTTATGCGAGATGATGATTTCTTGATGTGAGAGTTTTGACCTGATCCATCTTGTCATGTATTATACAAAGGTGACTTTCTGGTGAATGATGTGATAATGCACGCCAATGCCAGTATTGAATCCTACAGGACCGTTGTTCCAACATATGTGCCCACCGTTGAATTAAAAAGTTGTGCCTCTCCTTTGTATCCTTTGTTTTTTCCAATTTCTGCTCAATGACTACACATGTGTTACACTTGGAGAATGCTGCTGACATCTGGAAACTCTCTTTTCCAAATAGTGTAAAAAGAAGGCAAAGTTACACTTTGTGGTAACACCAACTCATATGCTGTGGTACCTAACCTTTTAACAATTTTAGAAGGTCCAGCATATCTCGGGGTTAACTTAGACATACGTCCTTTAACCAACGGTTTAAGGGTGTTGATTTGTAATGATGAAGGATACACAATCCTTAAGAACACATAGTCACCTTCCTCATAGGTAACATTACGTCTACGCTTATTAGCATAAACTTGAGTACGATCTTGCGCTCTTCGCAAGTTTTGTCGACATTGAAGCAAAATTGCATTCATGTCATTCAACATATTCACGGTGGCACTCGTCTTTAGATACTTATGTATACTGGCATAAGTTCTGGGATTTTGCCCCATCATAGCAACAAAGGGAGTCGTCTTAATCCTCGTATGATGGCTATTATATGTAAACTCTAGGTAAGGCAAATACTCATCCCAACGAGTTTGACGTTCATGGACAAAACTTCTCAACATATCCTCCAGGATCATGTTGATTCTCTCAGTTTGGCCATCAATTTGGGGTGGTTACAACTACTCATTCTTAATCGCACCTTGAGACATTTCATAAGGTCCTTCCAAAAGTGACCTGTAAACTTGGTATCCCTATCACTTATGATAGATAAAGGCAAACAAAAAAATAGGGAAAACATATCGCATATATGCAGTTGCTACATCTGGACCAGTAGTATCTTCCTTTAAGGCCACAAATTTGGCGTACTTACTTAGACAATCAACAATTACCCACACCTGAGTGTTTTGCCTTATGGTTCTAGGCAAAACGACTATAAAATCCATACTTATACACTTTCATCTTTGCAATGGTATAGGTAAAGGTTGCAATATTCCCGGGGTATGACTATGGTCAGCTTTAACAGATTGACACGTCAAACAATGCGAAACCAAGTCCCTGACTTGCTCCTTCATGTCTAGCCAATAGTAGTGACGCTTGACCAACTCATAGGTCTTCCACTCAACCCCGTGGCCAGCTTGTGGGGTTTCATGATGGTCACATAATATCAATTCTCAAAGATTAGCATGCAATGGAACATAATTCTTTGCTTTATAAAAGTACAACCCATCTTGTTCAGCCCACCAATCTCCAGACTTGGTTACTGCGGGTTGATGCTTATCTTCTTGGTATGCCTCTTTAATCCTTTGGAAGAGATCATTCTCCCCTACCATCGAAGTATTCAAATGCTTAGTCCTGGATAAGGCATCCGCAACTGGATTATTCTTTCTAGGAGTATGCTCAATACTAAAATGGAACTCATGCAAAAAGTCATGTCTAGGGCTAACCTCAGCTTGGCTTTGCAAAAATCTCAAAGGCTTGTGGTCAGTATATACCACAAACTTGCGCGGCTCTTTACTGGTACCACATCTCAAGTAGTGCTGCCACGTCATCAATGCATGAACTATAGCCAATAGTTCTTGCTCATATGTTGCACAATTCCGTTCCGCTTGATTAAGCTTACGGCTTTCATATGCAATAACACGATCTTGTTGCATAAGCACAGCTCCTAGAGCTTACACACAAGCATCCGTGTATACCTCAAACGACTCATTAAGGCCGGGGACCTTCAGTACTGGGCTACTTACCAAAAGACTTTTGATCCTTACAAAGGCCTCTTGTTGTGCTTGACCCCACACATATTCTTGATCTTTTCTCAAAAGATCAGTGAGCGAAGCTACTACCTTAGAAAACTTCGGCACAAATTTTTGGTAATAAGTAGCCAACCCAAGAAAACTTCTCAACTCGTGAACATTCTTAGGTTAAGTCCATTTTTGTACTGCTCGTACTTTGCTAGGGTCCGGAGACACTCCCTCCCCCGACAGAATGTGATCCAAATAAGCAACCCTTTGCTTGAGGAAATCACAATTAGAGATTTTGGCATACAACTTATTGGATCGCAACACTTTAAGCACTTGCTCTAGATGCTGAAAGTGTTCCTCCAATGAGTTCGAGTATACAAGTATATCATCCAAGAACACTTCAACTGATTTGTCTAAGTAATCATCTAATATTCGGTTCATTAATCTCATGAACGTAGCTGGCCCATTGGTGAGATCAAACGACATGACCAAGAACTCATAGTGGCCTTGATGAGTTCGAAAAGTAGTCTTCGGTCATCATCGTCACAGATCTTAAGTTGATGATATCCATTCCTTAGCCGTTAGAAATATTAATGCTTCAAGAAACTTCCATTAGGGTAGGTTTGGGCGGCATCGCTTAGAATAGGGAAACAAAAAATTACCCAGAAATAAAAATACAAAAAACTAGCGGTAAGGCAGGCTTGGGCCAAAGGTTGGGTACCTCCGAATTGGGAGGGATGGAAGGGGAGGGAAGGGAAGAAACGAAAAACATGTTGAAGAAAAAGAAAATAGCATGGGATTGTTTCATGAGGTGTTTAGGCCCTATAAGAAGTATGATAACCCAGGCATCCATTTAAGCCTTGTAAAAATCAATTACTTTACGGAACTTTTAATTTGCAAAAACTATGCATAACACAATTGAATTAGATTGAATTGTCTTTTATCTTAAACAATGCCAATGTTAAGATATAGCTGCAAATTGGAGTTGTGTAATTTTGAATGTCTGCGGCAGCCATCTATGCATGTGTGTTGCTAAGCCCTCCAAGCTAATTTGAAGGTTCCTAGGAATGCAAACACATAATGCCTTGATATCGCTGCGAAATGCATGCCCTTTCTGAAGTCGTCAAGTTGACGAAATGAGCAAACAGTTGATCATCGAGAAGTTTTATCTAGAATGTGTGGTATTGGGTTTAACATAACCACTCTTGATATGATGATGAGCATGGATACTAGCAATATTGCAAATATTGTTCTGCTACACCAACAATATTAGAATTATTTGGGATTATGATAAAGCCCATATAACTCTACAAACTAGTTTATGAACAGAAATAGAAAGGGCTATAGTCACCATCACAAGCCAAGAACAAGATGCAATATTAGATACCTTACCTCCTGTCTGGCTCAATGATAACTTCAGACACACTTAGTTATGTATAACTAAACACATTAATAAAGAATTTATTCCAAACTCACTATTGTAAAGAAAAATATGGTCGAATTCTTTGTCCAAACTGCTTCGAATTCCTTCTGTAGTCCATTTGCCAAACTTCGTAAGCTGTCCATTTATCATTTTAAGCTTTGTAAATGATACATTATTCTAAGAAGTCTTATCTTCTTGAATCTGAATCCCCATGTATTGCTGCACAATTCATTTAGGGTAATAATTGTCTGCATTAAAGGATAAGAAATCTATGAGAACATTGATATTATTACATGCCTAGAGGATTTTGTCACTTTGAGATATTAATATACCCCAGATTAGTTTATTACACAAGCAAAATGGAATTCAATGAGTGATTTCTCCTAAGAGACTAGTAACAATCGGTATGCATAACTATACTGGGAGTACTTGAGTTGAGACAGTTGGACACCAACTCCCAAGAGAAGATGTCCAGGTGTGACATCCGCACCATCCAAGCTGTGACATTTGACACAACAATATAAACCGTGTCCATGGAATATAGGAAATATTCTAGCAATAGTAATCATCATATGCTGCACTGTATGTATTCAAGATTAGAGCCATAGTTTGAATGACAATATATGGAAGAATATAAGAAGTGTCCATGGAATATAGACAACATCCTAGCGATATTATAATCATATAGGGCTGCATATACTGCACCCTACGTGTTCAGAATTAGAGCCATAAATCAGATAGTGGTGCCAAGCTTGTCTCTGAGATTATTCAGTTCAACTCAAGGCTGTTGGCGGGGTATTTGAGTCATTCTGGCCCGTTTTAGTATCTCTTGCACACAAATCAAGCTTCAATGTGCGTGCTCTATTATGTGAAGG
Organism: Isoetes taiwanensis; assembly: GCA_021234155.1. Classification (NCBI taxonomy): domain Eukaryota; kingdom Viridiplantae; phylum Streptophyta; class Lycopodiopsida; order Isoetales; family Isoetaceae; genus Isoetes; species Isoetes taiwanensis. The sequence goes on along the minus strand of JAJEKV010000082.1, from coordinate 2,476,349 downwards.
ATTTGTCAACAACTTAAAGTCTCTGAAAGGAAACAAACTATTAGAAAGGAGGCCCCAAACTAAGTAGAAGAGACAAAGGAGACACCATCCATGAACACAATGAATGGAAGTGCTGCAAATTCGCAGATAAACTTGATCAATAGATATGCAAAATATGGCTTTTTGCAAAAAAGGATTGCAAGAAACTTTATCCTGAACTGACATATTTTGTGATGTCATGCTCAGTTGAGATGCATTCGAAAAGAAAAACAAACCTTTATGAAAAAATACTGGATTTCGTCCTCTGCCATGCTTCACCACGAATTAGGAGATCCGAAACAATGCAGTTGCCGTGTAGAGTGGAATGGAGGTAGTGAATGGAATTGGTCGGCCATAGCTGGAGCCTTCAATCGCTTAGCATAAACCCTATTTCATATGCTCTCCACATATTGTATATGCCTCATAAAATTCCCTTTAAAAGAAACGCATAAATTTGGGTGATTAATAGCTCTGTTGGATTCTTGACGATTTGATACTCCCAACTAGCAGAGAAACAGAGAGGTTTTTTCCTCCTCCATAAACAGCCTATTGAAAAAACCTTAAAGTATTAAGGGCTCCATAGTTGCACGAAAAGAGAATGAAAATGGTAGGAAGGTTATGCGGTAGACCGTTACGATCGCGGAAGCAGTTGGAGAGGTGTAGCTATTAATTACAAAAGAATTTCCTGGCACGGCAGAGAATTTCTTGGGTTTTTTTAATTTCTTTGGCCGTAGGATTCGGCATTAAAGAATCGGATGGCTCAATATGATTTTAGACGATGTGGCATGACACGTGGCATAGAATTGCAGGAAAGTGGGCAGCTCGGGTTAGGGCGAAATCACACTAGGGCCGACCCAAGAAAAATACGTGGCACATTCAGCCACCCGCCAGACCCTATTTTCATTTTTATCCCGATACCATATCACACCTATGGCTGCCTAAAGCGACACATCAGCCTCCACATCAGCGATTAGAAACGGGCTTCGCTCTCTTCACGGCAGCACCTCCATGGATTGGCGACCATCTCTGGTATCTCACTGCTCCAACATGATAACACAATAGTACTCTTACAATACTCCTGTAATAGGTACCCATTCTTCACCTTTGTTTTTTTAAGCATTTCACTGAAAAGATTTGAAAATATTTTTGCATGACTCCTTCATTGTACAAGTAGTAGATTGAACTAGTTCTGTAAGCTATGGAAGAGCATTGTATTTTTAAACATGATGTCAATATCGAGGATGAGGTCTTTGAAACTTGCAATAGAGCTGAGCAGAGCCTAGTGCAATAAGGAACACATCTAGCCCGCAGTTGAAGGTGACATCAATCTCGTGAAATTTAGGGCGGGTTATGTCAACATAAAAATATAGGCTATTGACTATTTTTTCTTTGTCCTTTTTGTTCACTGCTTGAATTTGTCTTCTGCCCAGAATTAGCACCTTCTCTCACCACATGCATACAGCTAGCACTTGAAGAATTTGGTCTAGAAGGAGTTACAGGAGGATTGATGAATGGCAACTGTTTAACCACCAAAAGTGATCACTTAGCTACTTTGAATGCTCATCACAACCTGGACATTGATGCAATTATGAATGCAAAGAGGTCCAAGTTAAATAACGATAGAGAAGAATTTGAAGTTCCAATCACAATACCCAGATTTTCTACAATCCATTGTGGCCCAGGCATTTATGCCAGTTTTTTGCATCAAGGAATAATGGCTCGCACTCATATAAACAAATTAAGGATAAAAGCATGTGAAATTTTACCATTGCATGAACAAAAAAAGACCACAATGGAAAGAGCTCATGAAAGAGAATCGAATGGCCTTGCAATATAGAACCTTACCTCTCGGAAAATATGAAATAGATCCTTGTAGAAGCTGGCGAAATGATTTTGTTGAATGCAATTGCGTTGAGCTCTCTGGCGCGAAAGTTTGGAAGAAACGAGATGAAGTGGAAAATTCATCCGACGTGGTTGCCTGCCAAAACTTTGGTCAGCTGGTGTTGCCCGTCGAAATTTCGAAGGGTGCCGAAACGCTGACTCAGATTTTGACACCCCTAATGTGATACGGTGAGTGCCTAAATAATCCACGTGGTAATATTTCGTTGGCGTTTGTGAATTTTTTATTAAAGTTTAGCCCTAGTGTGATTTCGCCCTTAGGCAACCCTGCTAAAAAAAAAAAAAAAGCGGAAATCATTACGTAGGGGAATGGTGTCCGGTCCACCATTCCCCCACTCGAGAGAATCCCCTATACAAGATTTAATCTTTCCCTCTGCCTGCATTTTTTTCTTTCCGGCAGGGTTTCTTCGTTTAGTTTCGTGAAATTTTTGTTGGCCAGGAACTGTAGCTAGAGTTCGATTGCAGGAGTGGCTAATCTCTGTGCTCAGTATCATTGTTGTGCCGTAAAGAATACGTACGAAATTTAGAATTAGGTCAGCTTCATGTTTGTGATTTAAACGTTGGTTCCGCATTTCCTGTTAGTAATTAGGTCAAATCATATCTTTCTTTTGCAATAGCTCTAATTTTACAAATTACTGAAGCTGAAGCTGAAGCTGGGACAAATTTATTTATAGCTTGTTAGACAGGCCAAAATGTAAGCTGTTTAGTTCGCTAGATGTAAGCTACTTAGCTAGTTAACTACGTACAGATATTTTCAGATGGAACCATCTACATCAACATCTGAAACGCCTGCAATCAACAAGTCCAATGGTTTGCCTGGGCACGGGAATGATACGCTTAGTGAAGCATTCGAAGGCCTCTTTTTGAATATTGCAAATGTCAGCAGATTGGAACTTCAGGTATCTTTCTTTGCTTTTTTAAGTTTCAATGCTAAAGGATGTTCTGGGTGTCCTTATAATACGGAACACTAATACGGAACACTAGATAGAATCTCTAGATATATTGAAGAAAAGGCATTAGGGCACACGATTTTTATCCACCCAACCGGATCCACCTCCGAAGGGGCTAGAAGGCAAACCTAATTTATCTGGCTTCTGGGCTAAGATCACCGCTGACTTAAATTTTGCCAACCACTGATCAAATAGATTCACGTGAAAAAAATTATCAAGACTATAATGCATCGATCTCTAAAGACAAAAATCATAGGAAAACTGGTTAATTCTAGACAAATCCTATGACTCTTCATATTACTACCGCTGATCAAAGATTTGCATCAAAAGTTTATCAAGACTATAATGCATCAATCTCTAAAGACAAAAATCATAGGAAAACTGGCAATGATGGACAGGCTGTTAGTTCTCATCAAATCCTCTGACTCTTCATATTACTGTGTATGTTTTTGAACATCGGTCCTCCAATGTTCAAAGTTTAGCATTTTAGTCCGGCATACACAATGCTGTTGATAAATATCCTATAAGTTCAGCATTCGTTGCTACATGCCATCCTTCCCTACCTTAATACCTTTGAAGTTATCGTCTCTTTGGTCTATTGTTCCTTTGCCTTCATTTTCATATGTCTTTTGAAAGAAAAATGTATTGTCTTAGTCCAGCAGAACTATGAAAACCATATTCGGAACCTCTATGTCATGTCTATAAAAACCAGTAGAGTACTGTACCCTTTAGTTAAAAGGTCATAGTTCAGAAGGTTTCTCCTCAGATCTACTATATTGTGAATGGTGCTGCCATTTTCTCTTATAACTAGTAACATGTTATATAATATTGCTATTTTTTGTCATCGTAATAACTTGTTCAGAATATATATACTTGGAAACTTTGGAAGATATTTTTCATGTTTTGAACCATAAGCAATTCTCAACTGAGCTTGCCCTGCGCAGCAATAGTAGATACTTGGGCACAACTTTTATTAAATTTTATGACTCTTCATATTATCATATCTGCTGATAAAACAGCTTAATTACATGTTCCATTCACATTCTTCAATAATGTATAACTTCAGCAGTTGTCTGGCCATTATCTGAGGTACCATGATTATCCCAATATGAAGTTCGTTTTCTGTTTTTCACCAGTTTGTTGTTCTTTTTGCTTATCTTGTCATTGGCCGCACAGTCCAAACACATATTCATGTAGCAGATAGATGTGTTTTTGCCTTTCAAAACAGCAAAATGTGTTGTCTTCATCACGCAGGACCATGGATATACATCCATATTCAGCTCATGTTTACCAACTTATATTATCATTGTTTGTGAAATTTTCACTTAATTGTGTGGTTTACTATCAAGGTGCCTTTTTCATCACATTTATTTGTTCACTGTATTGAGATATCGATGCACATGTTTTCTTCAATAGCATAAGACTAGATCTAAATGAAGTATAGAATTGAAAAAAATAAGTTGTTCTTTCTGGATTTGTATAATATGATTTAATTTTGAAGGTTTGTCTTTGCAACTGCATGGCATCAAATTTGCATCATCATATTTTTATAAATGAAGTTTAAGAAGGCTGCAAAGAATGCTTTACTATGATGAAAACACTCGGGAAATTTGGTGCAGGGTTCAAGCAATCAGCTGGAGCTGATAAAGAAGATGAATTTGGCAACATCAAAGGAATATGAAAACTTTGCAGATTTTGCTTCTGGTTTGCTAGTTTTTGTGGAACGCTTGAAACAGAAGAATGAGAGTCTGTGTGCTTATCTTGAACAAATAGAAAAGATTGATAAGGAGGTTATTGAACTTGAAGCTGTTGTTTCAACCCTTGATGGTTACACAGGGGCATTAGAAGCAAAGGTTAGAGCTGCGTATAACTCTTCAAGACATTAATTGCTTTTGATTTGAAAATCTGATGTTTATAATCAAATTAGTAGCTGTCATTTAATCGACTTAGTGGAAAATAAAGACATTAGAAGCGCATGTGCCAGTAAATAATGCGTCATTTCTTGCAAATTTTATAGTTATGTAAATAAACCATTAGATCAGATAAATCAAAATGGGTTCCGATGTCAACACTTTTGTATCCTCAAGGCCATATTGCAAAATTGATGCTTGTAGCCTTTTGCATCAGGGGCAGCCACAAATAGGGCGACAGTCCAAAATACAACCTTTTATGACAGACTCAGCATAGGACCCTTTTCCACGTGTTGGTTACATTGCCTATCTATAAAGGCTATAGTCACGTAGAGTCTCTTGTCATGAATGTGCGGAGGGTAGCGTACATCCCTTTCTTCGTATTCTATTCCTTCAATTTGCTCAGTCATATCGCGCTTCCATGCTATCAGAGCGTGAGGTTGGAGGAAAGAGTTAGCATCAATCTTGCCAACCACATGAAAAAGCGGCTTAGCTACCTTTAGAGGAATTGTTGAGGCTTCTCAATAATCTAAGATTTATCTGCATTAAAAGATTTCACAAAATTTCTTGCTAGCTTTGCAAGAACAATGGAACTTGCTAAGATTTGCAAATTTTGGAGCAAGAATAGTCAGACCTCTTTAATTCTTGTTGCACTGGGCCATTACACTAATTGTTTACTTTGAGATGCAGGACACTACATTGGGGTCGGTTTTTTTTCGATGATATAATCTGGTGTTGCCACATTGCATTCGCTAAAACCCTGTAATGATAATCGGCATAGCAGATTCTTGGTTACTTGTTCAACAATGAAGAAGCAGGTAAGGGGGTAAACACCCCTGCTTGCCTTTTAAAGCAAATAAAAGGAAGAACCTCCCATATGTTTATCCGCTTTAATTGGCAGGCAAGACAAGCTTCCTCACACACTTTGGATTGTCCACACCCACAACTCGATTATCAGAGGTTCGACACCCTCTAGAGCTGGATTATCAGCTTTTAGCCAGAAAGCAAAGGATGGATGCAAAACTAAGATTTTATAAATGTATCAACTTGGAAAATCAAACAATGCATTAATTTAGGAACCCTAGAAGATATTATATAAGAGAGGAAATCGAATTAGCAGAAAGAAGTATAACCGGTGATGCTGGTGAGCAAAAGGATGCGGTGAGGTTTATGGGATATGGGAAGTAATCGAAAGAAGATACATGGTCACTAAATTTGGCATATAAGAAGAGGAAGGTCAAAAGATGATTGATTTTGACCAGGAAGAGAATGCATGATATATCATGATATGCCTTGGCACATTTGAGAAAAAATATAATCAAATAAACTAGCTTATGAAGAGGATGCATGATCAAACATAGGCAACGGAGAAAAATTAACAATATTTGTATTCTTTCATAGGGTTGACATGGTAATTCAAAAAAAGAACACTATCGTGTTCAAAGGCAAAGCTACCTAAGCAATCAAAGGTGCAAGAGCAAATCTAGGAGATTATCTAATAAATGATTGTAGAGTGCACATTTGGTCCTAAAATCTGCTAAAGGCTGCTTAACGGATTTGCAAAACAACATAATGATCACATGGCTTAGGCGGCAAAACTTGTTGCTACAAGGTCTAGAAGCAAGAAATTCAGGATGGGCTTGGTCGAAAACCATGCTCAAAATATCGATGCTAGTCCCTTATAACCAAACCAAAATTTTGTGACCTTGTGAAGTCGAAAACACATGTTACTATTGAGATAGAACCTGTCCCTTGGTGTCTGTCTGCCAAAAAACATCAAAATCTAGTCTTCTAGAGCAATTAATAAAGTGGACGAAAATAATGCTAGAAGAGCAACCTAGAGAGTGGCCCATATAAAGACGTAAGAAATGCGAAAGTAAATGAAATTCAAATTCAAGCTTAGGAGCTGATGAAGGAGCTTTACATATAATTGAGGTAATTCTGAATAAGCTAAGAGCTATTGAATAAAAGAAAAATTAATGAAGATAATATAGCAAGAAGGGCCATAAGATAGTGAAAGAGAGAATTCATTTGGGACGACAAGCTAGAGCAACGAAGCAAGAGTTAGGGAAAGAGAGAATCAAGTCAGGGAAACGAAGTAAGAGCTTTGAATGCAAGTCCAAGAAATGATAAAGACTAACAACTTGATGGCCCCTATAAGGAGGGGGATCATAGAATGACAATGGAATACACATGCCCAAAGATAAAAAAGGTGAAGTCCCTAATGTTAGGGGTTAACCTAAAATATGTAAATATCTTGAGTTAAGAGAAGGAAAATTAGAGATATGATCTGAAACTAACTATAGAACAAGAAAAAAAGGCCAAATTAATAAAATGGCTAGCAAGAAAATCTTTGGAGGAGGAAATGCTTGGTCGCATACCTAAAGTACTCTCATCTCATCCTACGACCTACAAAAAAAGTTTCCAAAATAAAGCTATCCCCAAAAAGGGGGCTGAATCCGTCGAATTGCCCACCCAGCAAAAAAGTAGGACCGATTGCACTTGATCATATCCTATTGCAGGGCTAAGATCACACAAGGCCGGATTGCGATTTGATCATACCTGATTTGCAGGGCTAAGACCACACAGCAGGGAGGGTTAAGCTCACACAGAGTTAAAAATCCGTCTGCACAAGAATGCCAGGTAATTTTAAACCCACTGTATTTTAGATTTTTGCAGGAATGATGCCAAGAAACGAGCTGGCTAAGCAGCCATAGAGCCGGCTGGGCTATTCAAACTAGAAAAATCAAAGATGTAAGAACATATGACTTTTAACATGATGTGGCAAGTATAAGCAGGTCCTATCTTTAAACTCTGCATGAGCTAGAGACAATAGTATTTTTATTGGCTATTTTGTTTTGAAATTTGATGTTCCTCCTATTTGCTACCTTGCAAGCCACATGTTGAATAGTATATATCACTACATACTCGGCTTCATCAGTTTAATCTTAGAATTTAATACATATCCACTTGCTAGATGTGCCAGTTTGTTAGATAACATGTCTGCAATTTTGGGGAGTACTATAGAATTTTATGATTTTCTATGATATGAATATACTCGTTAATAAAAAATGAAGCCAAACCTTAGAGAAAATGTAGTGTGTAGTTATGAGAAAGTTGTCATCCTGCATTGTTTTATGTGCTAATTTAGCCAAATAGTGTATGCTTATTACAATCAAGTGCCAAAGTCACTTGATAGTAATCTAATTTAATTTATGATGGATTAGCACTTAAAGCGTCCAAATAGGAATGCTATGGGAACTATATTTCTAGCATTGGGCATAACTAAAAGCAAGATAGTGCCCTTCAATACTCTGAGGTGTCAAAACGTCACCAACATATCTAAATAGAACTCTATGGGAATAGCCATCGATTCAAATTGCAAATGCAGTTACGGTGCTATTGAAAGCTATGGCAGAAGTATGGGCATTATTTGCTTTACAGAACTAGTTTAGTGGTGCCCAAGTGGGATGAAGTATCATTAGTTTGACACATGATGCCCTCCTTGGAGCATATTTATTAACTTCCCAATATGTATTTTTGTCAGAAATGTCTCAAAAGTCATGTGGCAAGAGAATTACTAGTTCTAGAAATTTTGAAGTCTCCAAAATGATGCTTTACCTTCATTAGAAATGAAAGATTGGTTGTATGTTTGCTGACAACCCCATGCAATGCCTATAACAAGTTCCAAGAGACATGGACCATTTGGAATAGATTTGAAATGGACTGTTCTATCCAAATTTTGGCTGTAACAAGCTCTCGAGCTGAATAGTCATGTTGTTTGTTTTTATCTTTAATCATCAGAAACTCATGTACAAAAATCATCACCTTCTATTGTAGCATCAACAGCCTTTATAAATGCTTTCCATGCTAGGATAATTGAGATGTTATGAAAGATTTTCAAGCTGGATGCATATCATAAACTGAAAATTCCTTGAGGCAACAATTATTTGTAGAAACTTTTAACTAAAAAATGAAATGTTGATATGTTGTAAGCAGCTTTTGGCTAGTTATAACTTAGTTATATTCTTTACACTATTGCGTATTAAATGGGAGCAAATCATCGAAACAGGAGCAACAAGAATATTCCTTGAAGACCCCCCTCCCCCCTCCCCTCTTTTTTTAATAGAAGTGGGCTAAAATGAGGTAAAAGGAAAGGACGTAAAGTTGTATTTTGAATCCCCTCCCCAAAAAAAAAAAAATCACTACTTTTTGTGCAAAGAGAGAACTGACTATGTCAATGTGACATTTTTCCTTGCAACGAGAATTTTCCTGAAGTATGTTCTAGAGAGAACGTCCAATTCAAGGGAATATAACTTTTAACAAAAAATTGAAGTGAAGTCTATAACTAAAATTGTAGTATTTCAAAAATTGAAGACAAAATCTTCATATTCACATGCAAAATTTATAGTCTTTTTTTAACACTCAATTATATGCAAAAGTGTGAAAAGTGATGATGGAGGGATCTAGCACATCATCATATTCGTTTATGCCATCTTCATGACCTTCACTTCTTTTACTGTCACTTAAGGAAGTGCTTGAGTTATCTTCCTCGTCACTGTCAACAAAGTGCCACCACCACTCCATTTTTTATCTTCTTCCTCATAATTACAAGCCTTCTTAAGCAAGTTGATCGTTCTCTGGCATAGATGATTGTTAGATTTCAATTTGAAATCATAGCACAATATACTCACTTCCAGTAGGTTTAGCTCATCCCTACAACCCACTTTCTTGGACTTTGTCCCCTTTTCTTGAGTTCTCATTTTTAACTCATACCTACGTTCAAAAGCATTTTCTAAACGTGTAGCAAGCCAATGAATCTTGAGTTTAGTCACTAGCCTTCCTCTTTGATTGTGTCAATTACTTTTGCTATCCAAAAAGGTCGACCTTTATCATCCTCCTCAGTAGGAAGAGCAATTAGCATACCTTTGGTAATTTATGTGATATCACCTGGAGGCTCATTCTTGCGCCGTGGTCTGAGATACATGACTCGTTCGTCGTCTTCCTCTCTGCAGGTGCCACTGTAGCATTGCTTGGACCTGCCTAGTTCTGGGGTTGATGGAAGGCACCAGGCCACGCAAAAGGTTCTTGCAACTGCCTTAGAGCTAGGTTTTGAATAACAATCTTTTGTTCAAGAAAGAAACTTCTCCATCACATCTAGTCTTCTTCTAGTACTTAAAGCCCAAGAAAATTTCACTTTCAATGGCTTTTAAGGATGTGAATGGAGTTTCTAGGATGTGATTGGACTTTCAAGACTCTTTTGAATTTTTCAGAGGAAGTTGCTCAGCACGATCTACCAAAGAAGTGTCTGGAACAGATTTGAAGAAGCGCAAACTCTCTGGCAGACTCCAGTCTTTAGTTGTGGTGTATTTCTTCCCTTGTAAAAAGCTTTCTTCATTCTTCAAGTAAAACTTGATGTGATGTTGAAAGATGAGATCATTCAACTTGTTCACAGCTTGTTCTCTATCGGAGCCTCGAGAGAAAACAAATTCTCTAAAGTCAGCAGTCTCCTTGAGAAGCTCAACCACTGATATGGGAGTGTAAGAGTCTTAAATGATTTGAACTAAAGTAGGAAGACAAAAGCCCTTCTTCATTCTAAGATGCACGAAAAATCTTCTGAACATCTGGTCTATTTGATCATGAGTGCGCTTTTGAGCTTTACTTTTATGAAGATCTCTAGCTCCACTAGCATGGCACAATAAGCAAAGAGTGTGGTTCTTGTTCTCCTGGTAGTGTTGCCAAATTGCAGGTAGAGCACTAGTGGTAATTGCTCTTGCTCACGTAGCATCCTGTTAGCAATTGTAATTGTGAGGTTTGAGTCACCATGCAAGTTAGGATACGTTAAGAAGACTTTGCACTTTAGACTTTCTTTGAAGACCATAGCTCCTACAAGGTGGACCTTGACAAAGCATTCCTTTGGCACATCTTTAGGAATATTCAAGAAGTGAGGTAGAGTTGTCTTTTATTGATCCATTCCATCAATCATAACAGACATATACTGCAGTGGACGCTCAAGAGCTTTTTTCTGTACTTAGCAAGCTTCCTTCTCTCGGCTGCTTCTTGTTCATGGGGTCTAGCAAGGTTCTATTGCAAAATATCTGTAGAAGGAATCAGATCAAAAAAATTCTGTGAAGCAAGTGTGAGAATGAAGGACTTTAACTTACTTCTTTCGACCTTTGTCTTTGCAGTTTCTCTTTGACTCTTTAATTTTGCATATCTTGAGCAATATGTCTCCTGGGAATTTTCACAAGACCGAGTTCACTTTTCTACAGTCTAGTGAAGAGTGAATAAGAGATGTGCTGAGACTGAATACATGTCTCTTTATATTCTTGGAAGATATCCTTTTTTGTGATGTTGTCTGTCAAATGATACATGTTGCTCTTAGCAAATATTTCTGCATCCATGACATAGAAGCTAGGGTGTGCATTGTTACAATTCTTCTTGGACCACAGTGATCCCATCGATCCGAGACATCGGATCGCCATTCTAGAATGGGACGAGCATGCATGTTTTGCATGCATGCGGGCTAGCGCGATGCCCGCTTACGTTGGGAGTTCGCTATTTTAGGGCGCCAAGCTTTCGACTTCTCATCGGCGCTTCCTCTTCTCTCTCAGCAGTACCTTATTCTCTTTGAACCCACCCTCCCCCCCTTCTTTGTTATTGTATTTTTATCGCGTGGCACGCGCGTAATCAGCCCCTCCACTCTGGGAGGTTTGGTTTGTCTTGTTGTTTTGTTGGTGATGTGCGTACATGTGTTAGCGGCACCGCTTCGACTTTTCCATTCGTGGGTTTTGGGAGGCGATTTTTATGCCTTTTACGCTTGTCCAAGCCCCTTGTCAAGGCTTATCACTAGGTTTTTCCTCAAAAAACCGAAGGGGCGGGTTTTTAATCCCTTGATAAGCTTTCTACAGTACATTAGCCCGCTCTATTAGCATTGTATTTTGTTGGGGTCCAAATGATATAATTGGATTTTCCCTTTATTTTTTATGGGTAGTTCGCATGTGTGCGGCTACCCACTATCCACCATTGTAGAAAATCTGCTGAGATGAATGAGAAGCAAGTCTAAGTCCTCTTCTCTCTCAGCAGTACCTTATTCTCTTTGAATTGTTTCCAGGCAGGGGAGGGGCTTCTTCCTGCCTGGTTTGGCCAATTTGGCGTTTCTTTCATGCTGTCCGTTCTCGGCCTTTAGCCTTCATCCTGTGACCTTCGTCCTCGATCCTAGTTTGTTAAGGAAGTCCTTTGGTATTCGGGCGGTTTGTTGGTTTCATGCGAGTCCCATTCTAGAATCATAAATTATTGGATTTTTATCCAATATTTTATGTATTCGAGATATTCTAGTGGACTCTAAATGGTAGATAACCATAAAGCATTTCTTGCAGACTTGTTCACGGTTAATATAGTGCAAGAAGATGTGGCGGCCTGGTCTTACATGATAAGCCAGGTAGGAATCTCAGTGAAGTCACGGTGAGAGAAGTTATGAAGAATCTCGCAGTCTTCTGACCGTGCTGCAGTCCCTGTATTTCTATTTGAAGTAGGAGAAACTAAAAATGGTAGGGTAGCCTATTCCGAGTCACCAGTTGAGGTGGTGCCTGTGTAGTTTCAGGGGTTGAAACAAAAGGTGGTGGAAGCCTGCTACATACAGGTGGTGATGCAGTGTAGGTAGGGGGCAATCTACTTCTTACTGGATTTGGTGACAATTGGAAAGGTAGTGGCAGTCTACTAGTTGCTGGTCTTCGAGAAGCAACAAGGATCTTGTCGAGATAGGAGTCAGAGAAGCATGGCATCAGGAGAACATGTTCAGGCCAAGTGTTTCTTCCGAACTAAAGGAATTGGAGACAACACAAGGTGGTGGAAGTTTGTTCACAAAGCAATTAACCATCTTCAACAACTGCAAAATAGTAGGGAGACATGAGCAACATTCTCAACTGCAGAATGATTGTTATTCTAAAATACAAGATAAAGAAGAAGGCCCATTAAAAATCAAGGAAAAAGAAAACTAAAAGTTATTTCAAAATACACTAGCGCGGGACAGTAAGGCCAAACATGTTCCATTTTACATAGAAGAAGAGAAGGGTTCAGGGGCGACCTTTAAAAAGACATTTTTGCGCACTCACTTCTGTATATTCCGATCTCACAGCTCTAGGTGCCAGCACCAGCGCCTTTGAAATTAATTGCAGAGACTATATTCCGTTTTGCATAGAGATATCATGGAGAGATGAGTGCAAAAAGTACATTGTATGTCCATTTTATAATTTGTAAAAAGTCGAAGCCTATTTCGGAATACAATATTTCTTTCTAGGACTAGCTAAAGTGTATTCCGGAATACACCTTTGTTTTTCTCGAAAGCCAAGGTGTATTCCGGAATACACTTTTGTTTTTCTCAACAGCTAAAGTATATTCTAGAATACACTTTTGCTTTCCTGGTGTAGCAAACGTATATTCCCAAATATACTTTAGCTGTTTTTGAAAGTAAACAATGTGTTTCTGAGCCAGCAATTTATGAAAACTTCCAAACACAATGGTTCATAACAAGTGGCACGGCTGGAAAGTACAACATCTTTACTTTCTTGCACGTCTGCAATAGTCCTAGACAAAAAAGGTATGATGACAGCAAGTTTAAGTGTATGAGGACCACCAAAGAAGTTTCTAAGGTTGCCAGCCAGTCTGGATAACAAAGACGACTGCCCTTTGAAACATTCCAGGGATTTATAGTTGTCGATGTGGCATTTTTTAAACTGGTTAGGGTGAACCTAGACACTTTCTACAAGTAAAATGGCACATTACTTAAACAAAGAAAGGCTTGGTGACATCATAAAAAGGGTCCAATGTACTTAGTGAATCCGAGCAAGAAATAATAGAAGAAGAAATAATCTGTTGCTGGTTCTAGTCAAGAAGAACAAGACCAAAGTTTTAGTGAGTCAGAAAAGCAGCAACAGAAGAGCAGGCCACAAAGTACCATTGCAACTAAAGAACTAAAGAAATGCAAGGTGCTGCAAATTGCAGTGGAAAATATTCCAGAAGAAAGCTCCAAAAGGAAAAAAGGAAAACGAAAGGCACCAGGGGTGGCTATTGAAGAGAAGAAGGTGGATACGACCTCGGAGAGGATGGAAGAAATAAACTTACACAAGTATGTACGAGGTGTCATTTACTTGCCAGTAATATCAATGAGGTTGCCACCAAAGAATGAAGCTGGTAGAAATCCACTTCAGGTTCAAAAAATTTATGCTGACTGTTTAAGGGATCTGAAGGACAGGATAAGGAGCAACCCCAATGCTCATATAGCTTCAATAGTCGTTCCTGTGGAACAGAACGTAGTGCATAGATCCAAGGAGTATGACAGAGAAAATGCAGACACTTATATGTATTATATTCTGGGAGGTAATCACAACTTCAAGGCAAGGAGGCAGCAGTGCAAGGAAAAGAATAACCCGAGATACCTCTCGGTCCTTTGTGCTGTTTACTATGGCTTGATAGACGAAGAAGCAAAAATCGTTGCCAACATGCACAATGCTGACAACGAGTACAAACTTAAAATGAGCTTCGTCGACAAGATAAGATTTATGCACAAAGAGTATATAATCTTCAAAGAAAAATATGGTGATGACTTTAAGGAACCTACCAACACTTTGGAGTTGAAGGAGGCGTGTGCTATCGAATGATGCCTTAAATATGACGAGGCTAATAAAAGACAGTCACTGATAGCCATGACAACTGGTTTCAACTTGTTTTTAGAGACAGTTGGGTAAGGATGTCTAGTATTCTGGAATAAGTTTGTTTGTTTAATTTGCCCTGTCTCACACCAACAATCTTTCGTTTGCAAGTGCAGATATGGGAACTTCAAAATGAAATTTTAGCGGGGGGAGTTGAAAAGCGAGCAGAAGGCTTCAGACAAGAAGAAGGGCCCCGACGTACCAAAAAATGAGATGACTATAACCGTCTGTAGAGAAATGCAAGGCTTTACAGACATGGAGTTGCTAGAAAGGCCGCTCCAAAAAGTTGTAGACAAGGACTCACGTTGGAAGAAATGTCCAAGGAGTTGCACAAGTAAGTTGGACCTTAACTTCAACACGTGGTATTTAAGAAAGCAAAAGTGTATTCCGGAATACACTCTCTATTTAGAGATAAACAAAAGTGCATTCCAAAATACACATGCGAAAGTGTATTCCGGAATACACTTTCGCTTTAGAGAGGCAAAAGTGTATTATAGAAAATACACATTTGATGTCCATATGTCGCAAATGTGTATTCCTAGTTTTGTATTTTTTGCCTTACTTTTTTGTTGTTTTCTTATTGTTTTCTTAGTTATAATTCAGCCAAAAGAACGTCATAACATGTCAAACATGTTTGGTGGAACAATTAGACGTGGACATCTGGGACAGATGTAAAGAACTTTACCCTGTTGCAACTTTTGTTGAACGGATTGTTCAATATGCTCCAAATTTTGAGGGCTGGGTTTGTTGTCTTCTTGTGTTCATTCTCTAGCTTCTATGTTTTACACTGTTGCAGTAGTTTTTTCTTGTTACAGAGCAAAAAGAAGAACAAAGACCTTCTAGAGGGCTTCATGCACTTAGTAAGGACAGCCTGGGAAGAGAGGTCATTAGCGGACATGCGGATTGTAGATGCTAAGTCGTCTGACTACGAGAGATTTAGCATGTTTGATCAAAACAACCTCTTTTCGATCCTGAGATGAATGAAAAGCCTAGAGGGAGCTTTTGTCTGTTTTTATGCGAGCCCTTCGACAATACAGTTGTTTCTTACTTTCATTCATGTTTCGATTTTGTTGTTGAAGTTGCTTGCATGTTGACCTTTTTGTTTTTATTTTCTAATTTGAAATATGATGTATTTATTCCTAGCTGCTTCATTGTCTCTGTGTGCTTGTTGTTCAAAGACCCCTAGAAAAGAAAAGGTTGGTTTGGATTTGATTCAACATGAATGGACAAAAAATAGAAGCTTGAACAGAGGGCTATATCCACAGTGAGAAGTCTCCATAGGTATTCAGGATGTTAAATCCAAAATTCTACGCCTTTATATAACATGACAAATGCTAGTTTCTTCTCGAATATTTTCATACAAAAGGATTTATTCTTTTGGATCACTTGTTCATATAACTTGCTCTTCTTGTTCCAACCACGCTAAGTAAAATCATACTAATAGCCTAGACTAGAAACAACACTGACCTACACCAACATGAGAATATAAAAACATCACACGTGACCAACTATAATACTATTCTAAACATGTGCATTAACCAAACACAGTAACCATAGCATAGGGGCAATCCATAGTGCATGGGCACCTTGTTTTTCCTATCTAACGCACCATCTATTGTCATATATATTTTCCCTAGCTAACACTTTTATTCTGGATTATTGTTCCTGGAGATTTGCATCGGATTTTTGACTCGATGTCTAACATATATTGTGCTCCTTGGTTATCGGGATTTCTACTGGTATTTGGATTTGGTGACCTGTTAGACATAAAATAATTCACATTTTCACTTGAGTAGTGCTTCGTTTTTTTGTTTAGCTTATAATCATTCATTTTTGTTTTCAGGTTTTTTTGGTTGAAGGTCTGTACACGCGCACAATCTGTAAGCTGGCTGCAGAAAACAAAATGACTTTGGTAGAGGTTCTTTCCTTAATCATAGTTGGACTGAGTCTGCGTTTTGTGTAAACTTCCACCATAAATCTCTACCTTTTGACTGAACCTCTTACAAAGCTGTTTATTAACATGCTGTAACTGCATTATGTTTCCAAGTAAAAGTCGACTTGCAAAGGATGAACATGGCATAACCTATAGAATAAAACAGTCAAAATTGTTTGTTATCCTTTATGTTCAAACCTAACAACCGATGCTCTCTCATCGTTATTAAAGTCGTTGGTAATTTGAACACTTAAATAGAGCATAAGATTGAAACTATGATAACTTCCCTACGTTTGTCTATGCATACAATGTTTGAAAACTTCAACAATTCTAATATTTTGTGTAAAGCCAAAGGTACCTGAGAGAAGGTATCTGCTTGAATCCTCATTGCCACCATAATGAATGATCTAGATCCGCGCAAGGTGTTTAACGACTCTACCGCAAGAAACAAAAGCAATTAAACTTAAGCATACTATATGCTAAAAGCTTGCCCACGATTTTAAGCACGGATAAACAACATAAAAATCTTCGCACCATTTTAAACCTAAATAAACAATGTGGCTCGCTTTTATGAAGACATTATTCAGTTGCATTATGTTGTCCAATTAAGGCACGCAGATTCTCGCTCTTAGCATGCTTAATATACCGGTTGAAACAATATTCCTATGCAAGTCAAATGCTTTACAAAGATTTAGAAATAACGTCCATTCGAAAGGTGGGCAAATGCATTATTCATGTAGAGAACTCTATTCAATGTTTTCAAAAGCATACTTGTTTTAGATTGCTTATGTTGGCACCAACGCCAATAAATCAAACCCAACATCTGTAGAAAGACAAAGGATCACAGCCAAGGGAGGGACAGTGGTCTTTCAAAAATCTGTCATTCTCACCATCTGCACTACTGGAACACAAATCCAGTGTAAGCTTCTGCAGTGTTTTATCAAACATCTTCTGTTCAACGATCCCTTCTATCTGCTGTGATTTACAAAAGATTCAGAAAATGTTCTTCTTGTCTGTAGAATAAATTCAGGGACGACATTACCCTAACTAAATCGTATTGAGATTCCTACACAACCTTAGAACAGACCAGATATTGTAATTGAAGAAGCTTGAGCTCAGAATATGCATTATTCATGCCTGGAGCCACCTGTTTACCATATTTAGAAGAGCCATTTATGGCTGCTTCAGGTTGTCCATCTTTATACGCATGTTTCAAATTTTTGTGCCTCGGATGAGTATTAGTTGTTTTATCAGAAGTACCAGCTCCAATACGCTTGGATGGCCTAATAAATTTTTCTCAGTTTTGTACTTTTGAAAAGAGAAATCAGTGATCAGAAAATCATTTCATAGCAGTCCTCGCATCAGATTAGCAAAAGGTCAAGTTAATTTGTCGTACTACCACTGGTTTTAAATCAGGCCTATCCTTCGCCATAATCGTTGTGCATGAAAATATAATCTAAAAATCCTATCATAAGATTGTGTTGCGGTGAAGCCACGGAGATTTGTAGTTCAAGTATATGGTTCGGGCTTCTAAAGATGCAAAACCTATAAGAATGCAAGCAGAAGCATTATGCCTATTTCATAAACAGCATAAGAAAAAAGACAATTACCTGGATATCTGGTTTTCAAGTTATCTGGTTTTGTCCACTGGACCTACAAAATACTATTAATAAAGATCACAAATAACGACAGCATAAAAAGCCTGTTGTTTCAGCATTTCACAACATTATGATCCCTAAATGCCAGCCTAATACCACTGTGTCCAAGGCTACCCAAAGGTAATGCTTACCGTTGTATACCCATGTGTAATTACTCCGGCCTATCCTTCGCCATAATAGTGGTGCAGGAAAATATAATCTGAAAATCCTATCATAAGACTGTGTTGCGGTGAAGCCACCGAGATTCGTAGCCAAATATTACCTAGATAGCTTGAAAGAGAATTGAAAGAGAATGGCCTGAAAGCTGATAGAAAAACCCTGCTTTTTTTCGTGCATTTAAGATGGATAGGAATATTGAAAATCAAATCTTACCAAAAACTTGAGTGCTTCTGCAAACTGTTCGTTGATCTATTTACCCCGATCAAGATCTCGTTTGTGCAAATCAACATTTGCTCTGCTGAACATCCTGGAATTTTTTGAGCATGAACGGGACCTGAAGCAAGGAGCACATGCATTGAAATGTGTAGCGGAAGGAAAGGCAGATGAGCAGGAGTGAACAGGCCGCAGCATCCAGTGGCAAGGGAAAACGGAGAGGACTTCCATCTTCAATGCTCCGTAGAGGAAAAATGGTCGCACTTCGAACGCCTGCGAAGGAATGGGCTGGATGACCTAGCACTTACAGGCACCAGCCAGTTTTTAGCCGTCACCAGTATATGCTAGGCATATGCCGGCATATACCTGGATATGCCCACATACCCACATAAACGAGGGTTTGCCCCCCTAGAGCAACTCATTTACTTGCAAATCAATTGAGTCTAAGGAAACTTTATTTGCCGAATATCTGTTTATAGCAACCTGCATATGAAAAACAATTTGCAACTTTGAACTTCCAATATCTCAGTTAGGTTTTCTGCTCCTAACCCGTTGTATTTTCTATTCCAGAAATTGTTCTCAATTACTAGATGCGGAGCAACTTTTGGACACTGTAATTTCCTTTGAACAACTTTTGCCTCTGCCTTACAATCTAGCTGCACACCATTGTGGTTGTGGGGTTATCAAAACTTTGGAATACGCTATTTATTATAATAATCTGCAATTGTAATGATTAAGTATTTAATTACGTCATTACTTTGTTTGCACTGGTTTTGCCACAAAAAGACAACGGGACGAGGTTTTGGTTTCTCCATTCCTTCCTTTCTTGCATGCATATACCCATGCTTCAGCCTATGACTCCCGTGGATATGGAGACTGCATTGTTAAGTCATTATGAGGTAAGGCAACTTTGATTATGCATGGATTTCTGAATCGTCTTCAGCCATTGATTTTGCAAGGCCATGGCTTTGAAGAGATTCCAATCAAATTTGTTCCACAGGTGAATATTCTATTATGCTAGCCGTGGAATCATCAAAACTGTCAAACGAATCTAACAATACAAAAGCTATAGTTGTCACTTTATGCATGTAGACAAAACAAAAGAAAAAGGCAAAGCAAGCAATTTTTAGGGCACGCATCTACTTTTTTGAGCATCTTGAGTTTGTGCTGACTGTCTTGCATCCTTTCTTTCCTAGCCTTTGCAATTATAGGAGCATTTTATATTATATTTGACATATTTTAGTTTTATTTGGACTTCCATAAACAGTGCACGTTTTCTTTTCTAGATGTTATCTCATACATACATCATGTTCAAAATCCATTGGAGTTTATATGTTGTTTAAGGGTTTGATGATATTACACACTGTTGATTTCAACATCATTGTCAAATAGACTTCAGCAGAAGTAAAAATACCATATGGATGTTGATTGTTTGTCGAGAGTGATATTTTGTTGTTTTTGGGTTGCCCCTAGGGGGGCAAACCCTCGTTTATGTGGGTTTGTGGGCATATCCAGGTATATGCCGACATATGCCTAGCATATCTTTGGTGGATCGCTCCAAACCGGCCGCCGACAGAACTCTCGGTCATCCAAAATTTCATTCCTTCAAGCGGCGTGGCTATGGCGCAGCTCGACTCTTCTTCTTCTTCCAAGCATTTTCCTCCGGCTTCCTAGAGCATGGCAGTTATTTACTCTGCCTTTCATGATTTGCTTTGTTTTGGACTGATGAGCTCGACGATGCTGCAAAATGGAAGCAACCTTCAGCATGCTGCCGGAGGAGGTTGCTGAGAAAGTGCTACGAAGATTGGACGACGTTGGAGATGTGGCTCCCAAGCAACTTCACCCTCCGGCCATGGAGGGCAACCCTCCGTGCGCAGCACCTTGTTTTTTTATGTTGGGCATATATATATTTTCACAAAGCGTGTATTTGACCATACTTTTTTTCACAAAGCGAGTATTTGACCATACTTTCGGGTTTTGTGGTTTTGTATATATTAGAAGGAAGGAGATTTGTTTTTTGACTATACGATGGGGTTATATAGACAATTCGATTTTTGATAATGGGATTTTCTTGGTGGAAATTTTTGGTCTGGCATGTTTGGCTTTTCTTTTATCATAGTCCTTCACTGCAACTTGGTCATCATCATTTTTTCGTGGTTGTCGTTATTTTTGCGCGTTGTTACGCATATAGCTTGGGTTTTGCATGGGGGGTTTCCTTGTCCTTCATGCAATTAGGGATATAAAGGAATTGATTATCTTAGATCTTGGGGTTTTCAAATTTTGGGGAATATATTTTTTGGGGATTTAAATTTGCATCTTTGCTTAAAAGGATCTATTTTCATTCATCCCTTCTGAATCCAAGTGAAGGAACTATCTACTTTGAAGGTGCTTAAGAAGAATCTATCAACATATCGAGTTGTTCAAGACCTCCATGTCTATCATATATTCTAGTAAACGTTCCATAAGGGTCTGTTTCAATCTAACTTTGATTTACCAAGGGCATTTGCTTGTATCATTGTTATAGAGAATTCACCATGCGCATGCTGTCCAAGATCTCTATTACGCATGCTGGCCAAGATTTCTAAGCCATGGCTAGCAACGTCAAACAACATACTCTAACAAGCCACCTCCCCAAGGGTTTGCACTTTGAGGAACCCAAAAATAAGTACGAGGTTGTAGAAACATGATTAGGCCTAGTGTGGAACTTGTTGTAATCCGACCGCTAAAAACTATGCGATAAACATGGTAAAGGATCCAATCTCTTTTTTATATTAGTGTTTGGATTCCAAATTGAGCGCGACCCTTGTCAATAGGGAGAAGAAGGAGGGGGTTTCTTTTCAAGGCGGGAACAGGTGTACAGAACAGATGGCTAAGCTTCTGGGTGTGAGGATGAGGGTTTAGGGTTTAGGGTAACCCTGAAGACGAAGACTGGAGTGGGGGAGGACACATGAAGGGGCAAAGCGGTGACATGTATGGGCTACAAAAAAAGAAACAAAAAAACCACCGAATACTTAAATCACCCTGCCCGCCATAGCCACACCTCCGCAGCGCCACCATGAGGGCCGCCCTCACAATTTCCGTCCTTTTTTTCTGCCACCTTTTCCACCACACCCTGTGTTTCAAAGCCAGCATCGTGTACAGACCCTCCACCAATTCTCACAATTCATCAGCCTCAGAAGAGGAGCGCTTTCTTCAGATGCTTCAGGCCGATGATGCCAGAATTTGGCAGATCCAAACCCAAATCCAGACTGCCATCGGGAACAAATCAGGAATTTTGGAGGGCTCCAAAAAACAATTGCCATGGACTACGGCACCAGTTTCATCAGGCCTGACACTCAGCAGTGGAGAGTATTTTGTCAGAGTCGGAATTGGCACCCCGCCGCGCAGTTTCTACATGATTCTGGACACAGGTATTGATATTTCATGAATTCAATCTTTTACATAGATAGATAGATAGATAGATAGATAGATAGATAGATAGATAGATAGATAGATAGATAGATAGATAGATAGATAGATAGATAGATAGATAGGACACTCAAACAACCAACCATTCAAAGTTAACTAGCTAACATTCAACCATTCAAAGTTAACTAGCTAACATTTAACCTAACTAGCTAACATTTAACCCTTTCATGCTCTATGCAGGTAGTGATATTTCATGGATCCAATGTTCTGCCTGTAACGTTTGTTACTCTCAAGTTGACCAGCTCTATGACCCCCACACTTCTTCTTCTTATGAAACCTTGCCTTGTGACCACCATCTTTGCCTCCAGCTCCGTCGCCCCGATTGCCTTGCCTCGTCTTGCTCCTACTCTGCTGCCTACCTTGATAACTCTAAATCCCTTGGTGAGTTCTCCCTTGAGACCTTCTGGCTTGGTTATGCTCTTAGCTCTAAGGTGGCATTTGGTTGTGGCCATAGTAATACTGGCCTCTTCGCTGGCGCCGCCGGTCTTCTTGGCATGGGTGGTGGTCCCTTGTCATTCATCAGTCAGATTTCTTCCTATGTTGGTAGGAAGTTCTCATATTGCTTGGTCAGAAGAGAGAGTCCTGCTAGTGTCACAAGTCCTCTTATATTTGGTGGTCCATCAATGCCTCCAGGTGCTTTTATCACTCCCCTTGTCAAAAACTCTATCTCTAGCACTTACTACTATGGGAAACTAGTTGGCATTAGTGTTGGTGGTAAACTTCTCCCCATCCTCGAGTCCCTTTTTGAAATCGATGCATCTGGTGATGGAGGTCTTATCATAGATTCTGGCACCACAATCACTTTGCTTCCTAATGATGCTTATGCTGCTCTAAGGGATGAATTTAGAGCTCAAACTTCTCATCTGTCTAGATCTTCTCCCAAATCTGTTATGGATACTTGTTATGATGTCCCTTTAGAGTCCACAAGGTTTCCTAGTGTTGTTCTCCATTATGCTAATTCTGTGGATATGGTTCTTCCTCAACCTAATGTTATGATCAAGTATGGGGGTGTGACTTGCTTGGGCTTCAGAGGTAGTGCCCTCAAGATCTCCATCCTTGGTAACTTACAGCAACAAGGTTTTCGCATGGCTTTCGACGAAGATAGAAAAGTCATTGGAATAGCTCCGGCTCAATGCTAGCTCCTTCGTTGTAAAATTTAAAGAAACGTCTTGTTTCTTTGCATTTATTTGTACATATGTCTAAAAGTCTTAAGGCATGAAACGTTGGTTCTATTCGAGTATTAATGTTTATGAATTCATTGTGCCATCGGCAATGCTATACTGTTATCTTCATTTTCTTGGAAATGTTATGGAAAGGCATATATTGGATATATTGTAAAGGTTGGCAATGTTATGAAAAAAGGGGTATATTAGATATTAAAAAGGTTGGAGATAGATGTTAAAAATATCTTGTACAAGTTGCAACTTAAAGGATAGAAATAGCAGCACTTCCAAATAAATACAAACAATGCACGTTGAAAGAAAGGTTATACTCCGAAGCACAAGTAAAATTTCAAACTGGAAAGGTAGGGCAGGAGTTCAACTTATCAACATGAAATAAAAGTGATGAAGCAAGCTTAGTCGTTAGGTTTATGAAAGTAGAATGTGATGCTAAGAAAGACCTAATTTCATATTGCTTTTTAAACCTATTGACCTATTTCTTTTGTCTATATAAAGTATGAAAGTACAACGGGAGAGGAAATGTGACCTTAAAACCCCAAAAAGATTATCATTATATACGAGGAGTTTGTCGCGGCGGGCCGCCGCGTTCCTTTTTTTTTGAGTTTTGGGGCCTCTACATCTTTTACAAAGCTTCTTTTCATCTGCAAAGTATCATTCTCACGAAGAATGGACATGGAACATATGTTGTATGAGAGTTCTTCTGAACGCCCTACTTGTTTTACTTGTCTGCTTCCAAATTCATCAGCCAATAACCTAGTTTTAGCTGCATTTGCATATCATCCTGTCATACTTAAGGGATTGATCTTCATCTTCACGTAAGCAGGCAGAGCTCTAGCTATGGCATGTGACACCTTCACTTGGTACGAATCCATTGTGTGTTCATATGCATCAAATGCCAACCCCAGTGCAAAATTTAATTGTGAATGCCACACATTCAAATCTTCTGCATTTTTATACCTAAACGACATTAAAATCTGACCAACAAATACATATGAACCTGTCATTTCTGAAGGCAGTGCCAGCTTCAGGAAGCATCTGATAAAAAATTTAATGTGGAAAGGAATCTTCTCTTCTAAGAATTTGATCAAAAATCTGCACTGAACAGGTAAGCCACTATATGAGTAAAGGCTGCCAAATATTGTCTAAGAGCCAAGTTGTTGCAAAGAGCATAACATTAAGAAAGGAAGATATGGCTTACATTTTTGAATACATACGAAGTAGGATGTTGACTCTTAAAAAAGGATGACATACATAATAAAAATTTACTAAAATGTTGATGTTGATATGGCATATGCACAGACTTGAACAAAACAATAGCTTTTATGCTAATTCTATTCCACAAGTAACTCCAAGGCGAAACAATAGCTTTTATGCTTCTTCTATTCCACAAGTAACTCCAAGGGTCCTAGGGACCTCTGGATGAAGCCAACAAAGATAGGTGCTCAAATCCGAAAACCTTATATAGGACCAAAACCAACCTCTTATATAGCTTTTGGCAATCTTAGACAATTGAAATGCTAGATTTGAATCGAGTAAAATCTAATGATTGACAATACAGTTGATTTTGTGAATTTTAAAATAGGAGAGAGAGCAGGAGACGGTTCTGATTAGTCATGGTCGTTTAGTTGCTTCATGATAGAACAATATTTGCCTTGCTTGGGCAAGGATTGCAAGTTGGTTCTGATCAGTCATGGTCGTTTAGTTGCTTCATGATAGAACAATATTTGCCTTGCTTGGGCAAGGATTGCAAGTTACTGGCATAAACGTGCTTCTTGCCCAATTTGCAAATGTAATTTCACGTGATTCAAATGATGCGGTGGCATCCTAGGCGGGCAAAAAAGTTGGAGAGCTTTTTGGAAGTCTAGATTAAATAAGGCCTCAGTTTAGATTATATAAGGCCTCAGTTTGAACAAAGGGAGTGCAATTGAATTGTAAAGCAGTACATGACTGAGGTGAGTTTGAATCACAGCCTTGAAGACAGCCTTAACAGCATCTAGGCAAAGCAGCATGAAGGAAATATCAATGAAATATCAGGGAGAAATCACAAAAATACTTAAAGTTTGTCTACAAATAATAAACATATCAGAGCAGGGATTTTACACATATGGTCAATTTACAGAATTTAAGATAGAATACTAAAGTTCTGGGCATATAGTTGCTTCTGTACTTTAGATAACATCCAGACTATTCTTCAGACATAAATGATTTAATCAGAATGCATCCATAGTGGAAACTGGAATGGAGACGGAGAAAGTAACGAGACAAAGAGAGAGAGGGGACGTAATCAGGGCTAATATAGAGTGACGGGTTTGAATCCGATCCAGGAGGAGGCTTTGAATCCGATCCAGGAGCAAACACTAGAAGTTCTGTAGGAGACAGATGCAGCAGAAGCATATCACAAAGGAAAAGGCCGGAAGCCGTATTTGGGCAAGAGTTTGTTCTATGCAGGTACTAATTCTTCCCCTGCTTCTAAAAGCTGCAGAAAAAGATCGGTTGGGATACTCTGCGCTCACATCACTCATGCCGGAAGTTCCCCTGCATGCCACCATAGCCAAGCCGCTCGGATTTCTGCTTGCAAAAACTGCTTGCTCTTCATTGCCTTCAAATGCATAATCCATCAAAGACGCTGTTGCACGCCCAAATCTTTGATGCAAATCCCTCAAAACTTCTTCCTGGACGGAACGGTCAGGTTTTTTGGTTAAATCGATTGGTATTGCCCCACAAAGATTCAATGTTCTCTGATATCCGAAGCGCGAACCTGCACATAAGCTCAAAAAAAAAGGGGTAGAACAGGCACGGTTCAGATATTCTCAATACCTCCGCCTTACGAACACAAATCCTGCAAAGTTAAGGACCTCCATCAGTCAGAACCCTCCTTACTTTTCTATGCCTTCTGCAGCACCAACGCTGTTTTACGCCAGTTTGCCCAAGTTTGAAACACAAAGCCTTGAAATCCAACCCGGCTTTCGCAAGTTTGAAACGCAACCCTTAAATTTAACACAACTTGTATCATCTCTCTTCACAAACTCCGTCTTCTAAACCTCGACGGCTGCACAGCCACTATAGATTGGACTGACCACCTCCTCCTCCCTTTAATACAAAGATAAAGGCCTCTCTGGATCATTCGAGAAGGCGCAAGGCATTTATGATTAGTTTCTAGAAACGCTCCAGCTCTCAGAATCTTCTAGTAGCTTCATGTTGCAGCCACCATTGAAATATTTGCATTTTAATGTCCAATTATAGAACATTCTAGAATCTGCCCCATTATAATTATATGTTAGAGATAAAAATACAAAAGTTACTAGTGACTGTGCTCTGCATTGCCAGCTTAGTAACAATTTGTTACCTTGGGGGCTAGGGTTGTTGAACATAGATATTAACAATGCCAAGCATAAAAAGCATTATATGCCAGAAGCATCTTGGTCTAAAATATTGTGTACTTTATACTGAAAGACCAACATATTGGTCTAGAATATTATGCATTTGATCCTAAAAGGCTAGAGCTGAATATATTAAAAAAAATTACAAAGATGTGTCCAATAAAAATATTTATGTTGACGATTTGCAATGCATAAAAATTAAAACTTTTCAAATACAATTCTGTAGATAGATTTTGTGTATGTAGTATTCGGGACTAAAATGTGATTATGCTATGTTGGACTATACTAATGAATGAACCATCTTACGTCTCACACTCTAATAGTGATCTCTTTTATGCTCTAACATGCAAATAATTGAAATGAAATAAAATTCAAAGCCTTAGAAACCCTGATGTACTGAGATTCCAAGGTAATATTTGCCCTTGACCTTAGTTTTATACCCTTTTTGTTAAGATTGCTTGTGCATGCATGGCTTCTTATTCTCTTTCTTTAACTTTATCTTTATCTTTATCTTTGTTGAGAATACATGTACCTTCTTTCAACATAATAATATCAAAAACATCAATGATACATTAAAAGATATCATTAAACCACTAAAACGAAGGTTGGGAGTATATAAATTGCCTTAACTGGTTAAGTTAGCAGGTTCAACCGAAGGTGAGCAAATACTCTAAGAGCGAACGTTTCTGGATGCAATGATATATAAAAATGGCACTATTTTGAGATCCCAAGGAAGAAATTGTACTTGTAAGATGCAAATTATCCATCTTTCCATGTGCTACCACAAACAGGCCATCTCAATTAATGTACCCAACGTTGTTGCTAGTGATGTGGAAGGTTGAGGGTGCTCCACATCCATCTCAATGGCCCCAAGAATGATTAACTGCATCTGAGAGGTCTGGCCTGCAGCATTTGGCATAGGGGAGCCTCCCCTCAGCTCCACCCTTTCCATGGTATATGGAAAATGTGGTGAGGGAGAGCATCCTCTCTGCTCTGGCCTCCCATAGAGTAATAAGGTAATAATGGCTTGTTGTTTTTCCCTTTCATGTTCGTCTTCACTAGGATGTGTCACCTGAGAAGCAGATTGAGCAAACTTATTACATGCAGCTTTCTTCAAATCAACTTTTGTCTAGCCATCTGGAGCTCTTTCTCGTTGCTCCTACTGCTCTTGAATCATTTGCAACTTAGCTCTAGCATCAGCACTAAAAGAAGGCACACACTGCATATTAGAAGCAAAAAGCATATCAACATCCTTATTAGCTGCATCTTTAGAGGACATGGACTGTTGGGGAATCGATATCAAGAGAAGTAGAAGTGAGAGGCAAAGAAGTAGCAGGAATGTTTGCAAGATGATTCCACTTAGCACAAAAATTAATAAAGAGCTCAAGTTGGGAAAAACAAGTTCGCGGGTTGAGGACCATTCAGTAGTTGCAAATCAAATTTGAGGATCGTAGGACCAATATTAAAGATAACTGAACTAGGAAGGACCCGACCACAAGGCAAACAAACACAGATCTTAGCATCATCAATAGTAGAATGAGTCAAGTGAGTATCTAAACCATTAGCAACATTCATAAGGAAGTCCAACACAAGCAGATTAGGTGGAAGATTTGTAATAGAAAACTAACAAAGCATCTTTAAAGCATTGCTCATATTCGGAGAGAAACCATGAGAATAAGGTTAATATAAAATATACTCAGTCCACATAAATCAACATCTCGAGCAACAAACGACAGGATCATTGAACATAACTAAAAAGTTCTTTCCGAGCATTTTCAAAGTTCGATAAGCAGAAGACCAATACTATGAAGATGGCCTATCAACCAGTATCCAAACTCCTAATGTCCAAATTGCTTTAGTATAATGGCCCGCCACACCAAATGATATCAAGTTCTTTCCAAGAATTTTCAAGGTTCGATAAGCAAGAAGGCCAATACTACGAAGATGGCCTGTGAACCAGTATCTAAGCTTTCTAATGTCCAAATATGTTCAAGTATAATGGCCCATCACACCAAATGATATGAAGATACTGATACATCTCTTGTGTCATGATCAATCTACACAACATTGTAGCCAGATATCATAACAGTATCTCTACACATCTTTGTTCGATAGAACACATCCACAAGAGGTAATTGGAATTTAAGTCTCCTTTGCATGAAGCTCTCTAAGCAAATTGTGAATATCTTTCTTGAACCATCATGTCAATAGCAGTAGAAACCCGAGAAGAAGATATTAAGACATATCTTTCTTAATCCAATCACCAAATCATTCGCATGTGGTTCTGTTAGCGGTCGCAACTGACCCCCAAGGTAAGACAGTGAGGCCAAAGATGAACATGAGGAAGGGAAGCATTACCAGGGAAATGCAACCTGACCTGCAGCAGAAAGAAACAGATGGGACAAAACTATTTGAAACATGACCCCACAAAGGCAACAAAGGGAAATCATCTGTAGAGAATCTAGGTTCTCTTCCTTCATGTGCAGGGCCCTCAAAAAGAGACAAAGGATTATTATGCACTGCTACAGACTCACTTGATACATTAGGGTTTTTTTGAGATTAAAAAAGGGCCTTCAAAACATGCCAACTAAGCCAAATGAAGATAAATGAACTACCAATCAGAAATCAGAGCCTGACGGGTCCAGTCAGCAAAACTGTTATAACTAACTCACTAGATCACATTTTCTAGCATAACTATTGATAGAAAAGTCCAAATGAACTCTCGTTTAGTGCAATAGATAGATCTCGTTGAGATCTTTCCAACCTTAGGTGCTTTGCACATATTTTAACCAATTATGATTGTCAAAACTCCAAAAAATATGGTTTTTTCAAATTTTTACTATCCTACGGGGCTAAAAGATATGCAAACCACCCAAGGTTGGAAAGATCTCAATGAAATCTATCTATTGCACCAAACAAGAGCTCATTTGGACTTTCCTATTAACACTTATGCTAGAAAATGTGATCCAGTGAGTTAGTTATAACTGTTTTGCTGACTGGATTACCAATTCTGTTTTCTGATTGGTAGTTCATATTGCTTAGTCAGCAGTTCGTAGAAGGCCCTTTTATGATCTCAAAAAATCCCTAATGCTGGCAATGAGAAAATTGAAGACTGAGAGCCACTTTAGAAGAAGAAAAAGAAGCTCGAATTGCCATAATGGCCAAAACTTAAAACAGTAAATCCGAGAGGACTGATGGCAAAAAAGTACCTGATCAATATATTAGAAAGCTCTCGAAATCAGCTTTCCAACGCACCAAAGATCAATGAACCCTGATACTTGAGTAGAGAGTTATGACAGAAACTATGGACGGCGGTCACTACATGGCATTTAGGGTTCCGTGATTACTCTACTATGGTATCTCATATTCTTATATATCCAGTTTATTCTCTGAACATGTATTGGGCTGTACAGTGCAAACCAAGTGTGGAACGAACAACTGGGTGAGGGAATATATGTAGCTTAAGAGCGAGTTGTTTAAGTGGTTTCTAGGTTTCTCTGTAGCGTAAGGAAGAAATTAGTCAGTTTCATGCAAAATCGCTCTGTAGAAATGCCTTCACAAAATGAACCAAAGCAGCACGATGTCGTGACAGCTCCTGCATTTCTAGACATGACGCTATGGTGTTCTGGGCCAATACATTGGTCTATTGCATTCATTTTATTTGCAAGGGTTCCTGCAACCTTTTACTTACTATGGTTCTCAAGTTTTGTGCATAACATCTGCAGATATAACTGCATTTGAACTTCTTATTCATGTAACACTATTTTTGGGTTTGCGTATCATGCGGGTAATACTAATTACCTTCAACTGTAACATAATTAATTGTTTATTTTTTTCAGGCTGCAATGAACCAGGCACAATAAAGGGAAGGCAAGGATGGATTTTTGTACACTCAATTTTTTTAAAGGAAGGAGTTTTGGTTTTGGCTTAGGCCGATATTATAAATGACGGCGATTCGACTTACTATATAACAAGGCTTCTTGGGGAGTCTCATCTTAATGTTCATCTCGAGATCAACTCAAGGACTTGCCAGAAGCAGTTTACTTCTAATTGAAGGTGATCTGGAATGAATTTTCTTCCCTAAGACTAGTTAAGAAATTCTACGTATAAATGACCATTGTAAGTTGTATTCCATGACAATCTTAGGGTGCATCCCCATTAGGCCGGAATGGGGTTTTTCCTCCTCTTCCACATCAGCAAATCAAGAAGACTTGTTCCTAAGAATTATCAATAGAGATCTTGCAAGAAGACAAAATTCTTGCAAGAAGGCGAGTTTTTCCTGCTAGAAGACAAACTAAGTTTCCATTTAAGTTTTTCGGAAGTAGGTTAGAACTTCCGAAATGAAATCAGTTGTGTGTCATGTAGGCTAAAATCAAGAGGAGGAAGTACGTTGAGTTTTGTCGTGATTTGCCATGAAGCAAAGGAAGAGGCCTATTTTCGGTCTAATGGGATGCACCGTTATCAGGCATAAGCTATTGATTTATAATATATGGCAACATCTAATACCTTTAGCAACCATAATGCTTGCAATTTTTAGCCCTCTACAAAACTGGATCTCACTTGAAAAGTCATTCTTGGCATGGCCACTAGTTTGGCTGTCATGTTGTAAGCCTTTAATCTGTGGAAGGAGGAAAAGACTGGGATTAGTGATTCAGAAACAAGAAATCTGGATTCCAGAAGTGGATGGAAGAATCCCAGGAATGTCATTTCTGCATGCATTGCAATTTTCGAGCAGATAAGAAGACAACAAATTAAACACGTCCCAGGAATGTCATTTCTGCATGCATTGCAATTTTCGAGCAGATAAGAAGACAACAAATTAAACACGTTTCTTCTGCCTCCGGACTCTGCTGTGATTTTTGGCCATGCCGGAAACCAACATATTTGGGCTCCACGCCAAATGGGTGTCCACAGAAAAAAAAAAAGTTCCCTGGCTGGAGCAATCTGGGCTTCATTTCATGCATGTTCAATCCTATTTCTGAAGTTGTTTGATGCGAGAACAAGTAGACTAGATGAGAAAAAGCGGAGTTCTGATATGAATCGTGGATGAATGGCTGCCTCAGAAGCGCCCTTTGTAGGAGTGCTGTGGTCGAACGGGCCGATTGGGTCGATGTATTGCCTTGATTCATATCCGCTCAAGCTGTAGAACCCATTTGCAAAATGTTTTGTATCATTCCTACTCCATTTTTCTAGCTCAATGAGAGCAGCGGTAGCCATAGCCCCCAATGCCATTTCCTCATTTGCTCTGTTCTGTGCCATGGACGTTTTTTATGAATCTGTAGCTGCTTTGGTGGAATATGTGAAGGAAGACAAAAAAAAATTGGTTAGAACGGACCTCTGATGCACAGGAGTTGAGGATGAGCGCCCATCGCAGCAGAGAACCCAGGAAACAGAGATCCATGAACCGGAGTTGTGCCCATCGCAATAGAATATTCGAAGATTATGGCATATTCTAGAGATTACTATGATAATTACTCGAATATTCTCTACAAAACGAATATTCTGAAGGTTATGCAATATAACCATCCTTTGATCGGACGGTGGGCAATGGCTGGATTAAGTTAATCTGCAAGGGCATGTGGTTAAGAACCAATAATATTTCGGGTGGTTATCACTTTTTTTTTTTCTTTTTGTGTTTTTATGCAACAAGGGTGGCATATTAGCGTCACTTTAAGTATCATTTCAAAGGTTTTCTTTCTTTCTTTTTTGTCCTAATGGTTCTAAAATCATAGTTGCAAATTGATGAGTGAGGACTTCAATTCCCTTATTACATTTTATGTCTATGAACTATGATTTTATGTTTTATTCATCACGATCTATATGGTTTGTCTTTTCACGGTACATAGCATGCATATGTTCGTTAGGGTTGAAGTGTTTAATTAAACTATTTCTTATTCGCTAATATTTTACAATGTTAATGCTTCTTCTTCTTATATCTTACCTTAGGTATGGATAGGAAGGGCGTGCATCGACAGGCCGAGGGCATCATGCCCAACACCACACCCACCATAGATTAGGACCTTTGCATGTGATGGGTGAGTGTCGTGTACCTAGGATCTTGGAGTTTATCACGCATATATTTTTAGCATATAATGTTAGGTACATGGTCTTAGGTCTCAGTTTTATTGATTTAGGGACATGCTCTAGGGGTGTTGGAGGATCAGACGGTTGGTGACAACCATCCCCAAGATCAGAGGATAGGTGGTCTTGTGTTTACAAGGGTTGTTCACACACTCTCGACCGTGGAGAGGGTTATATAGGTTTGTTGAATGAGAAGCACCAGAAGAACAAGCATCCTGAGGTACCTTGGGTTGCTAGTTGGCCAGGTACATGTAGGGCACAGCCAATTGATCTTGAGAATGAGGTCGTACAGGAGAAATGAAATGAAATGAAATGAAATGAAATGTTTATAAATATATGCGTCTGCAGACAGAGAGAGAGGGAGATGGAGAGGGAGAGGGAGAGGGAGAGGCACAGGCGAGGTGCGCTAGGCGAGAGTATCTTGTCGACCAGTAGGATACTCATTACAGGGCGAGGCTGTAGAGACATGTCGTGGCTGAGTGGGAGAGGAACAAGAGAGTGTACTCTCCTCAAGAGTTAGCTCAGAGATACCCACAGGGGAGCCCACAGTGGATAGCATACCGTATTCAAGCTCACGATCACGGTCTGAGAAGGCATGGATAGGCTTGTTTCTGAGACCGCAGTGGGACTCTTGGCTCGCAATGGCCATATTGATGCAGAGGAGGAAGAGGCTCCACATGAGAGACATGCAGTCGTATGAGCATGCAGGGACTTGTCATGCGATATCCCCCCCTTCCCCTAATAATGATTGGGCAGTCCCCGCGAGGAGGAGTGGGTGTTTGACAGGTTTTGAGGGCATAGCTTCATCTTTCCTTACATGCGAGGTGCTTTCTTTACCTGCGAGATTTTTGTTCCTTGCACGGATCAGCAAGCGAGAGAGGGCGAAAAGCTTTTTCACTGCTTTGGTTGAACATTCCGAGAGATCTCAGGCTCAAGGATTGCTGGAGGGTCGAAGACAAGGTATCTTTGGGATACCAATGGAAGGCACATGGGTATTTGTACCATGTTGTGCAGCGAGGTGTATTGGATAAGATGGAAGTGCATATTAGGTCCAGGCTCTGCCCGCAGTTCATCAGTTGAGATCACGAGTGACTTCCTAGATGATGCCTACAATGGAAGATCGGGAGACCGGCACCCATCGAGATGTGGGTGGCAGAGCACTTCAGGTAGAATGAATAACCGTCCGTAAGAATTCACTGTTTAACATTGTCATATATTTTTCTTGCTACGTCGTGGTTCCCAAGGAGCGAAAAGTTCTTTCTTGTACTATTGCTTTGTTGTATGGATTGTGTCTTCGTCATTGTAGACATCAGGCTCAGTGATGTCATAGTGTCTATGTTTATACTACGTGTTGCATTTGTTTTTGATGTCTGACTAACGTGGCTTTGTGCCTCACAAGACATATTTTGATGTAGGCTTGTTATTAAATATTATTAGCTTTATATTCTGTTGAAAAAAGGTATACCATGACATTAAATATTTGTCATCGCGCATAGAATGCCGCATAGGTAAAACATTAACAGCACTGCCATAAGCCATCATAACCCTTCATGGTTTGGAAATTGGACGCATGCACTAGACCCACCCCTTGGCCTACTATCAGTTTGCAAAGGTGATTGTTGTCGTAGTGGACCTGGTGGCCTAGCTTGAGAAAGAGTTGCACAAGCAGCAACCCGTGACTGTGCATAAGATCCCTTAAACTTCACGGTGCAGGGTTGTCTACAGAACCTAGGAGTCTGACGTCTCGTTGGACATCTTCGATGATCTGCTCGAACTCCTCCTCATTTGCCACTGCAGCCCTTGCAAATTGTGTCGTCGTCATCCTGAGGCACTTTTCAAGTGTATCTTGCTTCTTCTTTACATGTGCCAGTGCAACTTTTCGAAGAGTCTATTGGGGTTTCAACCATAGGACAATCCGATGGACCTGTTGAGGGGTAAAGCTCCTGAATTGTGTCAAGATGATGCTTACCAAGGTAGTACTCAGCTGCCAAAAGGTGCTTGCACCTAGAAACAATACTTGGACAATTACAATACATAGAGTGCATTTCAACCCATTGTTGCAACCCTGGAGTAGAGTCAGACTTGATTAGCAGCATAATTGCTTCTTTATCTACCTAAACAATCACTCATCCTTGCTCCTTCTGCAGCCTACATAAGCATAAGTGTTAAGTAGCCGCTAGACATTTGGAAGTGCCGCAACGACCAAATCGCTCGTTGGCATCTACAAGGTGGACATAGAGCAAACTTGTTAGCTAGATGAGGTATGCAAGGGCAAATAGAGATTATGAACCTAATTCTTGTCGTTGTTTGCATAATTCCAATCATGTGCCACCAAAGGCACCCCTCCGTCTGGATACCCCACATATAGTGGACAGTAATTGGAACATACGAACATTCACTTTGCGTTGAGTTGGACCTTTAAAATGCACCATTGGACCTCAGTTAGGTTTGTTGTATCGCAGTACGAGTGGGAGAACATTCTAGCATGCTTTTGCCATTTGCCATCCCAATGTCCCCCGAGCACCCAATTGTTCAGTAAGTAACTATATACAAGTACAAGGTTCGCTTAAATCCACTTGACAAGATGCAGCACCATTTAGAGACCTTTGGCTCGTACCTTATCACGCCTTCATTATCTTTGTAAAGCTCCATAAGTTTGTGCAGGCGACCAAGGTATTCCCACTTAGTAGAGCAAGTCGTCATTGTGAAGAGGCGAGAAAAGATGTCCTTACCTTACTGAACCTGGGACCTGAATAAGCAAAAGTCATGTAATGCTTCATAAAAATACACATGAAAGTAGAGAATACCTTTGGTAGCAGGTACTTCAGCCATGCTCTCTTTTAGTGGAACCAGCATGCTAGAATTTGATATGCAACCTACAAACAATGTCACTATAATAAGTAATGTTTTCACACAATATAACAGGTTCGCAATTAAAAAAATTTGTGCCTCTCCTAGCCAACAGTGAGGATCTTCTGCAACGATCTCATCAAGTGCCGCTCGTTCTGCATTGTCAAGGTCCATCACAATAGTTCTAGGTCGAACATTGCCCATGTGAGAGAAAACTACATGCAGGGCCACACCCAAGGCTATTCTTTCATGATGCTCACCAGGTATAGTGGTGCATATCATGAAGAAAATAGGCACACTATTTCCATTGCGATTAGGGACATGTACACCCTATAGTGGGCAATCATACATATTTGTTCTAAATGTTGAATCTATGGTCCAACCCCCATTGGACTATATTTCATTTGCTCCAGCATCCACCTATCTTGAATGACCACAACCCAGGGCCGCAATGTCGTGTCCTCGTGGGTAGATGCATAAGATTTATGGTAAATGACCTTACCGGACCTCACCTCATCCAAGCATCCATACCACTCTTAACGGCATCCCAATCTGGACCAAGGAATGCTCTTGCATGACAAAGAACATTGTGTACAGCAAGGAACCAAGGCTAAACAGTCAAAACAATTTCATCTTTCCAGAGTAAACGAGTGAACATGCCTTTGAGTCGCAAGTGCTAAACAAGACGTCACATGTCCTCATGTGCCAATTTGAAGCAATACTAACTCGTTCAATAGGTCTCATGGTATTACACATCACTTTTTCCCTCTCCATCATATTACTCCATACACCGTAAAAGTCTCTTGTGTCTAGGAGCATGTTGTTGCCTCTTCTGCAATAGAGGATATAAGGGACGAGACCATTCATCATTTTTAGACTATGGATTTTGGCCATCATGCCCATCATGTATGCATATGCTGGCAAAATCATCTTTGCTATGGTTGCTTGGCATCACTGTATGGAGGCAAAATCCACATCTAGTTTTGAAGCTTCTTCTTGTCTGCCTTCCATCCTGTATGCCACACCTTCGAGCATCTCCCCCTCGATGACAAATGTAATCTACACATGTTGTGCCATCTTTCCGAGTCCTAGTATGACATCGAAGCAATCTCACTCTGTGCTCCACTTGTAACTGCTCCACTCGGCTCTCTAATAAGTCACATGGAATTTTCTCTTCACGTTTGAATAGGCTTTCTCTACTAGTGGGATTCACATGCCATGCATTACATTCACATGCTGCTATTCGTTGCCTCACATAGACTTCTAAAATGCC
Source organism: Isoetes taiwanensis (assembly GCA_021234155.1). NCBI lineage: Eukaryota > Viridiplantae > Streptophyta > Lycopodiopsida > Isoetales > Isoetaceae > Isoetes > Isoetes taiwanensis. The sequence continues at coordinate 2,439,666 of JAJEKV010000082.1, read as the reverse complement.
ATGGAACTTGGCTCCAAATTGCCAAATCGTTTTTATGTTATCCAAGGTAGGGCATATAGGCAGGTGCCCTAAATCGAGATCAACATGGGTTTTGAAGATAATCTCCTACCACATCCATGACCGGGGGATATAGAGCCATTTCACGAAGGTCATGCATATGAGGAGATTAGTTTCCGAATCAACTTCCAGTTTTTGGAAACTCAACTACCTTTCTATTATCTTTGTGTTTTGTGGCTTCTGTGACTGTCGAATATATCCAGCCGAAAAACTTGGATCAACGCCTAGAACATCTTCGATAGAGGGTTGGACATGAGTTTTGATACGTTGCACCATCAGACAGTATGATGCTTCAGTGAAAATATAACCTTCATCTGAGTTGATTGAAGGGATATGATCTAATTGAATTTCCCTTGTCCAAATGATTATCATAGTCACCGCTCGGTGTTACATGGTCTAGATCATCTAGACCCTTCAAAACCTGCAGTATTGTCAACATTCTCAAAAGCGAAATCACTTACAGTTGTTTCTGAAATATATAGAGACGAATCAGTGGAGATTTCGTTCTTCAACTCCCCCATAGATATTGCGCTCCAAATCCATGAGATAAATAGCAGTATCAAAGGAACGAAAGATGAAATCATGGGTGGAAGTGTACTTGATTAGATGAAGAACTCACAATGCGTGGATGAATCGTGGATGAAGAAGCTTGATGAAGATCACCTAAACAATAAACTCAACAAAATTGAGCTTTTATAGACATTTTCAGGAAACCTCCCTTAGTTTCTTTGGAAATTTGGGGAGGTTTCCACAAAATATTTATAGAAAAAAAAAACGTAACTAATTTACGCAACCACCGCGGTGGATGATGAATCCTCATTAAGAAGCACATGGGTCGAGGTACTGAATCTTGGTCTTCGTGCAAATTTGTGGAGGGTTTTTTGTTTATTTTTATGGGAAACTTCCCCAACTTTTCGTGGAAACCTCCCTTGTTTTATTTGAAAACCTCTCCACGTCTTACAAGGAAAATTAGGGCATGGAAACCTCCCCCTCCCTTGTAAATTAGGGCATAGAAACCTCCCCCTCCCTAGGGCATAATGGAAAGTTTGGAAGGTTTCAAAGAAAAGTCGGGAAGGCTTCTCGAAACATTAGGGAGGTTTCCACATAAAATTGAGAAAGTTTTCCACAACAAATTGGGGAGGTTTCCATTGGAGTCCAACCAAATGCAACCAAATTGGGCAGATGCCTGGATTGACTTTCAAATATGTGGTATTTTTGGAAAGAGGATTCTTCTTCGATGCAAGTGCTCACTCCGTTTTTGTAATCAAAAAATAACCCAACAGTAAGCATAAGTAGAAGATAATACATTCTTCAATATGAAATCAAATGCATGTGCCAGCCAAAGAACAGCCCCCAAAACAACAGAAATATACAGTTTTTCATTTACAGCGTGTTGCCCATCAACGACTGTACTAACCCATTTATTTTGTGATGGTTTGCTTAGGCGCACGCTAGCTGAGGAGGATGACTAGTGATACCTTAAGTATGCCCTTTAAAAAACCATCCCCAACGGTTTGCATAATGCCAAGAAACAATGTCCACCTTTCATCCCTTCATTTCACAATAACCAAACAGGGTAAAGTGTGAGTAGTCCACACCACCAATGACAAAATATAATAAAAACTTTTCGGTGAACCTCATCCAGACAAAAATAATGAGATACTTTAATGATGAAAGAAGAAAGCATATTTTCAATACATCTTTACAACTTTGCATCAGCAAAAGGATGTCTCCTGGGCAATTTCATTCAGCAAATGTAATTGAGAGAGGTGCTTGAGAGCCAAAACAACATTTTCCTTGGCTTCATTCGCTATCAAGGATCGCTAGATTTGGCACTTGAAACGGTCTTATGATAAATTCCTCTTTCCAGACTAGTGCCCACAAATCATATGTTGCGCTGCGGAACAAAGGTGAAGTTGCTTGGATCACATAGCCCTCCAATAGCCATGAAAATCAGCATAAGCTCCCTCGTGAGTGCTGGACTGACCAATAAATCCCAGCAGTTGGAACTCCGAAACACCAGTCCCGAACAAAAAGCAATCAAGCCTGTCTATTTTCCTGAGCTTGCAGAGCCAGCATGCATCATACATTAGAGATATTGTGTGGCCTGCGTAAGCTTTTCATTAATATCTACAAATACTAAAAAAAGCTCGCTAACACAGCTCCAGATAGGTACTTTTATACTCAAATCGAGCCAGGAACCTGAAAACCTTTTGCTTATTCCATATAAAATCTATCTACAAATCTCTAGCTTTATCAACACGCTGAGAAGTGTGCCACTGGCAAAACAATGTCGGCACACTCTCAAGGCTAAACATGCCAAATTTTCACAGATGCACATTTTGATTTCCCCTTCAATCGCCACATTACCAGGCATGGTCTACAATCCTGAAGGCCATCATTTAGCTGCATCAAAGCCAAGCATAGCCATTATACAACCCAAGCTGCTATGTACCATGGAATCCACTCACACTTTTCTTTTGATTACTAACAAGGTAGCCATTCTTTGAGTGATGAAGCCCCTCCAATGTCTTGGCTTCCAATTCTGCAATGGACTTACGAAGTTGTTCCTTTTTAAGCTGCTCTAATGCCTCAACATCTGGCCCCTTGGAGCTAGAAGAAATACTACATTGGTCAGCTGATCCTAAAACAACTGTCTTGTCTTTTGTAGATAGAGTAACACTCTTCAGTTCAACTTTAAGCTTATCTTTTTCAACGTCTCTAGATTCAGATGCCTTGATCTGTCCTCTTGATTTTTCTTTGCCACTTTCAAATGCTTTGAGCATGGCTAATGATTCATTTTTGGTAGACACCACAGGATCACACTTACCTCTTTCAAAAATGGGCTGTTGATTTACGGGTATGCTCTTAGCAGAATCAGATTGATGTTGACCAATTACAGCAGCAACTTTACAATCATTGAGCTCATGTAAATCCTTGACCAATGCATCTCTTGAATCCAATCTCAATATATCTGCAGAATTAGCAGCAGATTGGGATGTGGAGTGGGGGACACAAATAGCTTCCGAACCAGATGGACCACTCTTCAAATCAACCGGCTGTCCTGCTGGGCCATCATCTAAATCAGAATTCTTTATTCTTGATAATTGGCATCCTCTCAGATCTAGTTCTTTACCTATTGAATGTTCTGCTTTGCACGATATATCACCTTCACCAGAATGATTGCCATGCGTGTCCAACTCCTGTTGATGTTCTTGAATAAAGGACTTGCTGATTGCAGCTGACCCTGGTTCATTATGTACGGATGCAATTAAACTACTTGTTGGCTTATTTTCATGTTCATGGCCCTGCGACACATCTGCACATGAACTGTTAACTGCTGAAGTCCACAAGTTGCTATGACTGGGGCCAGCTTCTTCATGCATAGATGCCCTTGCACCTGCAATGCAAACTGAGAGCTCCTTCAACGAAAGCCGTTCCTTGCTGCCATTACCAGACCGATGAGAAACTGCATTGGCGACCTCATCTGTAGGGTGATGCAAAGCTATATTTGATACATTTGTTCTGTTATCATCAGAAATGCAGATGCCCCCTTTATGTTCACATCTAATCCTGATCTCTAGAAGTGCTTTCTCGTGTTTCTCTTGAAGCTCCCTTATTTCTTGCGCTTGTCTGAATGCCAGCATTCGCAACTCTTCTGCAATGGACTTATCAGCTTCATTAGCCAAGTGAAGGTCTGAGACCACTATAGTTGCTTTTGTCTCTTGAATCCCATTAGCTATCTCAGAACTAAGGTCATCTTCAAAAACCAGAGCTGGTTGGCTGAAATCTTTCCAAACCTCATGGGGAAATCTCTCTTCATGAACAGTACTTTGTATACCTGTTCTGGAAGAATTATGGCCCGCCATTAGACCTGCGCTTTCATAGTTCAAAGCATTGGAAACATTGGCATGCTCAGAATCCATTAAGACTGCACCAGATGGTACATCTGATTTTGGCGTAACTGGGACACTACTCTCTGCAGCCAGATCCCATTCATCTTCCCTAACTTCGGAAGAGCCACTTGACAACACAGTAGGTATATCGGACTTGCATGAAAGCTCAGACCCTTGGGAGTGGTAAGTGACTTCTTCAAAACGCCCATGCATAGTACCATCCAAACGAGGCGTATATGGAACAGGTGCTATTCTTGGTGACCGGGCTTTCCAACCATTTACATCTGAACTTGGAGGTTCTTGTTGATCAATCTCAACAGTTTCCACGGGCTCAGCATCCCCCTCCTCGGGTAAATCTTCCACAATATTATCTTCAAATGATGCACCTGGTTTCCAATCAGGTACCAGAATCATAATTTCAGCATCGATCATGTCAGCAATGGTGGTGACATCCTGGTCCGAAAGGTCAAGCTCCGCAACCATTTCACTAGCAACACTTAATGCTGTGTCGCTGTCAATTGAGAAAGGGAAATGAATGTTGCGAATATGACCTGCGTGAGAAATGATTTGTAAATAACTACCAAAGACAAGTTCCCTAGAACACATTATGCAAAGCTACTTTTAACTATTATTTCCAATCAAGCTTTACCTTCTGGATCTGCAATTCGAACTCTTAAGAAAACAGTGTCATCATCCTTCCTTTTACCCTTCACTCTAAAATCTCTGCTCCGTCTTCCCATACCACCAAGGCTCCTTGTGCCTTGAGAGTCCTCAGGACTTTGGACATTAGGAGACACTTGCAACTCACTCCCAGAGAACTTCAAATGTTTGCCATCAGCTTCACCATTCTTAAATCTATTATTTGAACCCATCTGAGAAGGAGGCTCTTCCGCAATTACTGCCAATCCTTCCATGTCATCAGCCCGTAAAGTTGAATGCATTGCAGGCATGCATTCCAGAGTTTCAATACGTTCTTCTGCTTGCAGGAACGGATCCATTAGAAGCTCTCTTGCAGGAAGCCGCTTTGATGCCGTAGCCAGGCATTTCTCCACAAAAGAACGAACACTTGGATCTTTCACTTTCTGAAGTGCAGCTGGCCGTTTTCCCTGTTCCATGAATCAATCATCACAAATTCGTTTAGCAACATAGTGAACAGTTATTAAAATGATAATTAGCATGTCTTGGATGAGCTTCAGTGGCAAATACTTACTGAAGTAACTTTCTTGTATATCTTGGCAGCATTGGTACATTCACTATAAGGATACTCAAACGTGACCATCTCCAAGAGACACATTCCAAACGAATATATGTCAACTAGTTCATTGTACTCTTCTTCATAAAGCTCTGGAGCCATAAACTCAGGAGTGCCTGCACAGAGGATGGTCCTGGATAAGCTTGCCAGGGTATCGCGGATTTCAGGGGACCGTTCTGCAAACAATTTGCAGACTCATTCAGATTACAACAACAAGTTGCTTACCAATAACACTGTGTGCAGCATGAGCTTGACGGAGAATAGCTGCTAATCCAAGATCCCCAATCTTTACCTCCCCTTGATTGCCATTCACAAAAATGTTGTCGCACTTCAAATCACGATGAATTATAGGCGGATCATGGCTGTGCAGATAAAGCAAGCCCCGCAGAATTTGCCTTGACCAGTTTTTTATGGCCTTCATATCAACATGTTTGTGTTTCTTGCGGTATCTAAACATGGCAAACCAGTGAATTTTAAGAACCCTCATGCAAGTATGCTGAGAACAATAAAGCAGAAAACCATAAACAATAAGAACTTTCAAGCATAGGTGCAAACAAAAAGGTCAAGCCACTTACTGCCTCAATGTTCCCGATGTAAATATTTCTGTGATGAAATTAACATTCCTATTCTTGGCATCCACCCATGAGTTGTAGAACTTGATAATGTTTTTGTGCTTAAGAGACTTCAGCAAATGAACCTCTGAATATAACCGCTCTAGGTCATCAGGACTTTGTAAAACATCTTGGATTTTCACCTGATTCCATGCCACCTCTATCCCGTCTATCTCATCAAACGCCCTGTAGCTGCGACAGGAATCAAGGACGCAAACATAAAGAATATAGACCGTAACAGGACCCTGAAAATAAATTCTTTAAAGGATACACAGTCTTGAAAGCTCCTTTGCCAAGAACTTCTTTATACTGAATAAAACATGGAAATGTTAAATTCCAATCGGAGAAGATGTAAATTCAAGTCGAATATGTGAGTGTTAACCCCATTTACAAAACCCTTACCCGACCATATCGTCCTGCTGGATCAACTTCAACATACTCCGGGTCATCATCGTCACCATCCTTGTCTGCCGCAGAATCACTTGAACTACCAGCCATATCTTCAGATTTCTTATCGGGCATCCTCTGGAGTGCCAACTGTATTAAGAACAAAGTGTTTGTTGAAATACAGAGCTACTGAACCCCGATAGTTTAATACTTCTTGTACTTGTCAAGACAGATACATTTATGGCCACTACCCTGAGGAAATTCGTTCTCGATGCAACCAGTGATGTCATCAAAACTGATGGGATAAGGATCCACAAGAGTCTATGCTAACTAGTGGCCAGGACAGCCTTCAAAAAAAAGGAGGAAGAATGACGAGTTTAATAAGAGGGATTTATAAACCCTCATAAAACGTTCAAGAATGCGCATGAAGTATTATATTGGTATGTTAATCCTAACTGCCCCAAAGATTTATATAGACCGTCTCCAATTGAGTAAAAATTACATGGCTCTACAATGGCTCTGAGAAACCGTGGAATAATTAGGACCTCCAACACATCCTCGTAAGACCCTGGAACAAATAAAATCTATAAAACTTCAAATTGCAAATCCTAACCGACTTGAATTATGCTACAGCAGAAGCCCTAACCTGGGGCGAGTGCTGCAACTAGATGTTGTGTCCATATATAACCAGAAAAAAGTGATTTCCAATGCCTTTCCAGCAAAATAGATACTCGAAACCTTGGACAGCGAAATCAACTCGAACTTGCATCAAATCCAACGTTTGGGGCCTCAAAATGATCGTGGGTGAAAGCTTCGCGGGAATATGGTGCCGGATCTAGTGTATGGAAGAAGACGCCAAAGACTGAAGACGTTCGATTGGATTGGGCCGAAGCAGCGCGTGAAGGGGGACGATTCCACTGGTAGAGAACAGGCCCCGTGAAATGTTAACTAACTGGTTCCCCATTGTTAGAGTGGGAAACGAGCGCTGTTTGGTTTAGGTTTTAGGGCGAAGGGCTGCGACGGCCATGCCATGTATGCTTTGTTCCATACACGTCAGCTTTGTCCTAAATTTTAATCCATCTTATGTATTTTTCCACCTTACGTATTTTTCCATCTTATGTATTTTGCATTGCCACTTAGCAATCAACGTTTAAATTTCATATACTGAAATCTAATGGTCACGTTTTGCATTTGTGGAACTTTTTTGTAACATTATCCCTTTATTTTTCCATTTCATTCATTTGATTCTTCTGATTAGGGTATCTGCTGCTATAAATGTAGACAGATAACAAGTGGAAAAACAATTGAATTCTTTGCTCCTTGGAGGCTCCATCTTGGCCATGCCATATCTGTTTTGCTTTGCACTTTGGCTGCGACGACCATGCCATATATGCTTTGTTCCATACACGTCAGCCTAGTGTCCTAATTTTAACCCAACTTATGTATTTTTTCCTCTATATTTTACATTGAATGTCCTAATTTTAACCCATCTTATGTATTTCCTCCCTTCATATTTTACATTGAATGTTTATATATAAAATATAATATTCATGATTTTCACTAACGGAACTTTTGCGTAAAAATAGAAAAAGCAATGTTGGTGTGGTGTTTGCATCATATATCCAACTGGATGCTGCCAATGTGCCATGATGTAAAATTTTCTCCTTCTTTTTCTTCTTCTTTGTCTTTCGATTCCATTCATTTGATTCTTCGTGATAGTGATTGGGGTATGTGCTGCTATAAACGTAGGCAAATAACAGGTGGAAAGGCATTGGAGGCTCCATCTGTATGTAGCATATGAAGAATATCTATATGCCCATGCTCACAACCATGGGCCTTCAAGGGACCAACATATCATTATGGTCTTGATGGATGTTAACCATACGTCTTTTTCTTTGACAAAATCTCATCAAGCATGTCATTGTGGTCCTGATGAATGTTAACCATACGTCTTTTTCTTTGACAAAATCTCGCCAAGTATGTCCTGGCCTCAAATGCAACTAGTTGTGGATGCTCTATAATTCAATGATTGCTTAGAAGCCATAAACACGCCATCTAATGGTCCTACATGCTAATAAATGGCGAATAGGTGTGTCTATCAAACATGATCAAACCTGACGTGTTTATGTTTGGAAGAATCCTACAATCAAAGTATTTTAGCGTGGTTTGCATCCATTGTGTTGCAAATGGGTAAGCTTGCATGACCAACTATATAGCCTTGTTGGTTAGGCCTGATGAAATTGGTAACGATCCAAAATGTTGAATAAGACCCACATCTAATAGATGGTGTGCAACGATTAGAGATATAAATAAGAAAGAAAGAAAGAATGATTTTTATCGTCCACGGGGGTTTCTTTTGTATTTTTGTACATTTTTTCCTATGATTTTTATATGATTTGCTGGTCATATTGCACATGGTGTACTAATCAGTTGTTCTAGAGTGCACACCACATTTTATTGTATGAAACCCATGTCCTCAATGGTTTATCCCTTGGTTTTATTTCTCTGAATACTTAAAGAAGGGCGTGAATGCAAAGCTGGAACTGTTCTACTTTAGGTTTCTGAAATGTTTTAGGTATTCCCTTTTCTTATTATAGGTCTGCGGGCTGCAGATGCATGGTCTGGCAGTTGTGTTTGGGCCAGACAACATAGGCTGCAGGTTGATTAACCATTCTAGAGTTGAAGAAAAAACTAGAGCCGTTGAGCTGAGCCGTGCAGTATAAAGCAAAAGTTAGGGTTGATCTAGAAGATTAACACTCTGAATCTTTGGCCAGAAAAATGCTCCAAGCACAGGGATTGTTAAAGTTCAACGTCAGTGCAATTTATCTTCTTCGCTACTAATACATATTTCAATGTCTTTGGATTCTCAGTCAATGTTCAGCTTCTACTTTACCATTTACAAAATCAAAGATGGATTAGGTTCTTGAGGGCAAAGCACTTGCATGTACACAACTTGTGCATAAAGAGGCTACCTTGTGGAGCTTGTTCCATAGATTGATAGGCTTGTATCAAAATTCTTATATTTCTGAATGTCCAAGACAGACTCTTCTACTCTATTCAAGAATTGGCCTCAATCAAATTCCGTTGCATATTAGTTCAATATTATGTTCTAATAATTCTTCACCATTTTCATGGAGTTATTCAGGGTTCAAATCCCTAGGGAGATGCAAGATATCTTCAGGAAGCCAATTCTTCTTGCACATTCAGAAGCTTAAGATAAGGTTTTAAGTTGATAATCCATTATATGATGTATTTGAATGTCTAGCCTCTTTACAATCGAGGCATATATGCATATGTGCAAAGAACTGAAAGATGGATATTGGCATTAAATCCCCTCTTCAGAATACGCTACTTTGGACATAACAATGTGGCTTATCAGTGTTTGGCCTGGAAGAAAGGGCTTGAATAAATCAATTCTAGAAAATTCAGAATATTTTCATGTGAGTATAGTTTCTTTCATATGGTTTCTTCAAGCTTTTCAGGGTTCTATATTCTTTGGTATAATAGAGATGCGATTCTAAACCAATCTGTTGCAGATTGGAGTATTGGATTTACATTTTTGTTCCTTCTTCACCAATGAATTAGTATTGTGATGATGAAGAGAGAGATGCTATATAAAGTATGAAGATGAACGACAATTCTGTAAGTACAAATTACTTTGAAATAATTTCCAGAGAAGTTCATATTAACTTTATTGGAAACGACAATGTCTACTATGACTAATTGTCTTTGAGGTTGCAGCACCCACATCCTCAATTCAAGAACAGACATATCAAAACATGGATTTTAGAAATGCCATTAGTAGATGTTGTCATAAAGTACTTGAATCCTACTAGAAAGATGGCAATATCCATTTGTTATATTAAAAAAACCCTAGAATTCACAATGGTGGGAAAGAACTTACTGCTCATAGTTCTTTAGGTTTACCTTGCATCCGACATGGAGGCAGTAGTAGCAGTCGACATGCAGCAACAATTTGGAAAGTACTTTGGAACTCATTTCATTCTTGTTGAAGGTTTCGAGTATAATATTCATGGTTGGCTGCTAGAGAACCCATTAAGCATACCTACCAAAAGAAGTAGTACTTATGAAGGAAAATGTACCATCTTCTTTATGAAAGACTCTGAACAGGCCAGCATTTTAAGCATGTAATTCTCATTTACGGCCAAATATGGACTCTTCCACAAACTCTGTAGGAAGCTGGATTATTTTGAGCTTCCTATTCACATTATTTCAGCAGAATTTACATGTCACAATCTGCTCTATAGTGAAGTTTATTTATCCCTTGCAATGAAGACATATTCGCTTATAATGTGAGCCTTCACAATCTGTCATTGCTCATCTTCTTTGAAATGCTTCACATTGCAGTGAGACCTCAATGACATTTCATACCATTATAAGTCATAGTAATGTGATCATGGTCAAATCACTCAAGGATTATCTATAATATCATTACAGATGTTTCTTACTTTCTTCAACAATCCTTATACAAATTCCAAGGCCCGAAAGGACCAAAAAAATTTGAGTTAACACACTGTTACATCCAACACTTCAAAATTAAATTCCTCCTGAAACCCCATTTGGTTTGGGTGCATATTCACATGGGAGGTGACGTAGGGCAGTAAGAGCCCCTTTGTACTCCCTTAATCTAACTGTATAATACATATATGAAATCAACACCATTTAGTACATTCCTCAAACCTTATAGTATTTTGCAAGCCTCGCTATACAGTATATCTAAACTTGTAGCACACCCCGCAAATGAGGGTTGCTATCTATGTTCTAAATCGAAGAATAACTTGATAATATGCCCATCCAACAACTCTCGATGCCCGGAGTCACCTCCCATGTGAATACGCACCCAAACCAAAGGGGGTTTTAGGGGGGATTTAATTTTAAAGTGTTGGATGTAATGGTTTATGTGACTATATTGTTTGCTTTCAATGTTCTTCATATACTGAAATCTATGGTCATGATTTGCGCTTCTGAAATTGTGTCAAAATATCCATTTACCTTTTCATTTTATTCTTTTGTTCTTTGCTGAGCCATAATGATTAGGATATGTGCTTCGATAAATGCAGACAGATAACAAGTAGAGAGACAATCGAATTGCCTTGCATCTAGGAGGCTCCTTCTGTATGTAGCATATGAAGAATATCTGTATGCCCATGCCCACAACATGGATCCTTCAAGAAACCAGCATATCATTACGATTTTGATGGATGTTAACCATACCTATTTTCCCTTGACAAAACTCGCCATGTTTGGTGTATGTGCATCATATATCCCATTGGATACTGCTAATCTGTCATGACGTAAAAATTTCTTCTTCCTCTTCCTCTTCCTCTTCCTCTTCCTCTTCCTCTTCCTCTTCCTCTTCCTCTTCCTCTTCCTCTTCCTCTTCCTCTTCCTCTTTTTTGTCTTTCCAATTCATTCATTTGATTCTTCATCGAGCCATAGTGATTAATGTATATACTGCTAATAATAATAATAATAATAATAATAATAATAATAATAATAATAATAATAATAATAATAATAATAATAATAATAATAATAATAATAATAATAATAATAATACTAATAATAATAATAATAATAATAATAATAATAATAATAATATTAATAATAATAATAGGGGGTTCAAGAAAGATTTGATATGGATGTATAGGGGTTCAAGGGCGGCTTGATATGGATGTATAAATGACCATTCATAAAACTATACCATAGACCACCCCACAATTGAATGGGTTGTTACGGTTTGGGGGGAGGAGGGAGGGAGGGAGGGAGAGAGAGAGAGAGAAAATCGATCCAAGAGAGAAAATAATAACACCGGCTTGTTAGTTGCATTGGTCAAAACATTATTATTAGGACACTAGATTATTTTGATAGAGGTCTAAAACCTTAGGCGAACATGTATTTCATATTTCAAAATCATAGGCGTCCTCAATCATAAATGACTATAATCAAAAGGAGAGGCGTCCAGAGGCCCAAACATACGATCTGGACCGTGGGATCGATGGTTAACAAGAGAGGCAATCAAATTGATTTGCACCTTGGAGGTCCATCTGTATATAGCATAGGAAAAATATCTATATGCCCATAGGGACCAGCATATCATGATGGTCTTGATGGATGTTAATCGTATGCATTTTTCTTTGACAAAATGAAATCGCACCAAGTATGTTCTAGCCTCAAATACAACTACCTGTGGATGTTCTTTGTTTCAATGGTTGCTTAGAGTCGTAAACATACCATCTAATGGTTCTAATAATATAGGCAAATAGGTGTGTCTATCGAACTTGATGTGTTTATGTTTGGAAGTATTTTAATATGTTTTGCATCCAGTGTGTTGCAAATGGACAACCTTGCTTGACAAACTATATACATTTGTTGGTTAGACGTGATGAATACTAAATATATTGTTTGCTTTGAATTTTCTTCATATAGTGAAATCATGATTTGCACTTGTAAGACTTTTTTGTTAAAATATTCCTTTGTCTTTCCATTTCATTCGTTTGGTTCTTTGCAAAGCCGTAGTGATTAGGATATGTGTTGATAGATAAAAAATAGAGAGGCAATTGAATTGCTTTGCACCTAGGAGGCTCTATCCGTATGTAGCATATGTAGAATATCTATATACCCATGCTCACAACCATGGACTCATAAAGAACCAACATATCATTATGGTTATGATGGATGTTACCTATATGTCTTTTTCCTTTGACAACATCTCACCAAGTATGTCCCAGCCTCAAATATAGGTAATTGTGGATGCTCCCCCATTCAGTGGTTTCTTAGGAGCCATAACATACCATCTAAAGGTCCTACACGCTAAGAGGCAAACGTGTGTCTACCAAATAAATATTACATAATTTGATGTGTTTATTTTTGAGGAATCTCACAATCATGGTATTTCAATGTGGTTTGCATCCATTGTGTTGCAAAATGTTGCTCGTCCAACTATATAAAGAAGATAGGAAGAACAAGAAGAAGCAAATTTTACATCATATAGCATCCGATTGGACACGATTCACATACCGCACCAACATTTTTTCTTGGGTCCTACCCCTAAAAACCTTGCATTGGATGCGAGTTTGGGATTTGTTCGAGAAGAATATGTTCATACAAGAGGTATATCCTAAGAGCACGACAATAAGACAATGTAGAAAGATGTCTACATATGCACAACGATAAGAGCTATAGAGGAGTTAACCATGCATCTTCATCTTTGAGAAATATGTGCCAGTCAAGTAGCTCTCGGGGGGAGAGTGCACCAATAGTGGACCGGCTAAGAATAATGGGCAAAGAAAGGTTGCAGATAAATAAACATTTATAGGAGAATGGCCCTCTGCACCAGAAAATACTGAACCAATTTTTGCCTTCTCTTTCTCTCATTTCTAGATGCTACTGTAATCTGGTTATGGCATCTTAGGTCCACGTGCTTTCTTGCAAAGTTTGGTATCATTTCGAGATCTAAGTATGTATTGCTTAATCTCTCTGTTTTATCAAATATTGGCCACTAGCTCATACCTTCATAGATCTTAAGGTAAAAAGTCCTTTCGACAAGGATTTGTAGTTCTGTTGTATAGTGGGATGGAGGTTGGAACTCGATGCCCTGTTTTGCAGGTGGGATCCCGCGACCAGCAAAAATAGGGAATGGAGGACCAACCTCCATTTCCCTATAAAATAGAAACAGGGAGGCATGTTTAGAGTGAGATTTGAAGTTTAGACTCAAGAATAGAGTTTGAAGATCCGTCAAAAACAACAACTTCAAAAATCTGGCAAAAACAGAGGTCTGGTCCCCGCTAAATTAGCTTTAGAAGTCGGATATGGCAAAAACAGCGTATTCCACCTGTTCCAACACTTGAAAATCAACTTCAATATGTTTTTGGAGGATTTCTATGTTCCTTCTCTATGTTGAAGGGACATATTGGTTCTGTTCTTGATCAAGCTGATACCTGGAAGACGTCGGATCTTGGTAATTAGAAGATCTTGGCAGAAAACATAGTTTTAAAAGATCAAGTCTGACGGAGTTTTGCCTTGTGAAGAGCTGGAGGAGTACAAGGATTCTTTGCGGCGGTCGTAAACCTGAATAAAGGAACCCCAACCCAAACAGGCGCAGCCAGTTATGCGGAATGGGTTCAGCCTATTTCCAGTCCGCAATAGATGGGACTGCCACGTGGCAGAACCAGAATGCACGCCAAACGAAAATGCCGACCCTATTTCTATTTTTTGGTTACTGGATTAAATTTCATGGTTTGTTTCTTGAATCTTAGATACTTAAGGTAAAAGATAAAGTATGTTTACCTTTTGTACTTATTTCTTTCTGATGTTGCTTTTTGTTTGAAGATTTGTGACTGCAAAAGGTAATATGTATTGCTTACTTTTCTGCAACAATACTAATAGTTTGTTTGTTTATTTGTAGGTTTCTTTCGTCGATCTAACTGTTTATTGTTTCTATATAATGGAAAGATCATTGCAGTTGTTCTTGTAGTTGATTTTTTTAAGTTCTATTTTTTGTTCTAGCCAGTTGATGTTCTTAACTTTGCATTGAAGATTGGTTAGAACTAGAACTTGATATGTTCTATTCTTGAAAAAATTGACAGTGGTATGGAGGCTAGAGTTTTAGAAGAATTTGGAAAACCAGATATTGAGCCATACATTTGTGATATTCAAGTGATGCCTGGATTTTTTTTGCATGTTGTTGTTTCCAAATAAGAGCGTATAGATTCTGACAAGAAAAATTACTAATCAAAAGGCAAACATTCCCAAAAAATAGTGCTCCTTTGGTGAAAATAAGTCTGCTGGAAAGGTGGAATGGGCTAAGAATAGGTCTGATACTTAGAAAGTACATTTGCATATGTCAATGGATAAGCAGATTGAAGATATGGATCTAAGGAGCTTGCCAAGTTTTTGAAGATGTTCATACTTTAGGTCTACAAATTAAATAGCAAGATACATCAAACCAAAAGTTAAATTTTTATCATTTTTCTTATATTGTGTATGTGATTAGTTAGATTTTAATTACATTAAATTTTTATCATTTTCTTATATTGTATATGTGATTAGTTAGATCTTGATTACATTTTGGTTTTGGGGGGATTCAAGACATGAGAAAATTGGGGTTATCATACGTGGAGCAGAGGAAAACAAGGTTGGAATTACAGGTGTTAAGGAGGTGACATTTGACATTAGGCAATCTCCAATCTTTGCTAATGCAAGCAAAATCTATAAAGCTGCAATGGGAAGGTCTAGAGAAACACGAAGTGTTCGTTGAAACAGGAAGAAAGTGGATGAAATTAGTTATTCAACTGAAAAGCCTTTATTATCTAATGTTGATCATTCTATTTCTCATGGTCAAGGTCTAAAAAAAAAGGTTCACATATTATCATGTGTCAAGGTTTGCTAGCTTGCGTAGACAATTTTGGTGGCATGACGTAAAAATGCTATCTATCTATCTATCTATCTATCTATCTATCTATCAAACAAAACTTTACCTGCTTATATAGAAAGGAATGTCTACAGTATAGTGAGAGGCTACATAAGAATAACAATGTTCCATTGCAAGAACTACAATATTCAAATTGTAAATCCTAATTGACTTGAATTATGCTACAACAGAAGCCATAACCTGGGGCGAGTATTGCAACTAGATGTTTTGTCCATATCTAACCAGAGAAAAGTAATATCCAATGCCTTTCCAGTAAAATAGATACTCGAAACCTTGGACAATGAAATCAACTCGAACTTGCATCAAATCCATCATTTGAGGCCTCAAAATGACCGTAGGTTAAAGTTTTATTGGAGTATGGTGTCTGATCTAATGTATGGAAGAAGACACCAAAGTTAAAGACATTTGATTGCAATAGTGTGTAAAGGGGATGATTCCACTGGTAGAGAATAGACCCCGCTAAATGTTAATTAACTGGTTGCGAAACGAGAGCTATTTGGTTTAGGCTTTAAGGCAGAAGGCTGCAACGGTTATGCCATGTATGCTTTGTTCCATACATGTCAGTCCACTAAATTTTAATCCACCTTAATATTTTTCCTCCCTTCATATTTGACATTGAATGTTCATATACTAAAATCGAATAGTCATGATTTGCACTTGTGGAATTTCTGTGTAAAAAAGGAAGCAACAATGTTGTTGTGGTGTGTGCATCATATATCCAATCGGATGCTGCCAATGTGCCATGATGTAAAAATTACTTCCTCTTTTTTTCTTCTTGATTCTTCACGGGGCCATAGAAAATAGGCATAGGCTTCTACAAATGTAGACATATAACAAGTAAAGAGGCAATCGAATTCCTTTGCATTTGGAAGCCCAAAACGTATGAAGAATATATATGTCCATGCTCACACTCATAGCAACATCTCAAAGTCTACTGGAGGGAAAAGAGAGCTCGATGATTGGCAATATTGAATGTGCAGGAGCACAGACCTGTGCATACAGATGCAAACATACCTATATCACCATAGCTTGAGGCAATACCTTGACACTTGCTTCTTGATGTGGCATTTCCTGATACCATCATACGAGGGTGGGACGGATTTGCCATAAATATCCGGATGTTTTGGCCAGTTGGTTAGGCCAAGGTGGTTAAGGAATGTTACATTTGGTGTCAGAGTAGGGCTCAAGTTTGAGTCTCTATAGGAGCATGTATGACTTGGATACCATTGGATGGGATTGTCTTGGCTTGGTCCTAGACACCATGGGATGGTGTGGTCTATGGTCTTATGATGCTCGAAGACGAGCATAGTTCTAGTGGGAGAGATTGTGACGGACCCATGAGAGATTGCTCGAGTAGATCTTGGTGTGGCATTTCCTAATACCACCATAAGCGGGTGGGATGGATTTTCCATAAACATCCAGATGTTTTGGCCAATTGGTTAGGCCAGGGTAGTTAAGGAACGTTATATTTGCTCCTCTAAATTTTGACCAAAAGAGTCAAGTCTAATGTCAATGGAGATGACTCTGAACAAGTTTTTCAAAGGCAAAAATTTCACCTAATTAGGATTTTGGAATTATGAGCTATGACAAAAACTATACAGGAGTCATGACCAAGCGGGGCTAAAGCCCTAGACAGCAAAGGTGGTGGTGGTAGTGGTAGTGGTAGTGGTGGGAGGCAAGGAAAGACTGCAAATAAATAACTTTGTATAAAGGATTTGTTCTCTCGGTCATTTTCTGATCCATGACCACCTTTTTTGCCACTTAGTGTCACATGGCAAACATATATAAATGGGCATTCTTCTTTCTCCTTTCTTTTCTTCTTCATTGTTGTTGCATATACTCTAGGCTGATTATTGCCATAGTTTTCTCTTATTTCTAGGTGCTAGCTTGATTTAATTATAGTGTCTTAAGTTCATGCACCTTCTTGCAAAGTTTGATACCTTTTTGCCAAGATTTAAGTCTTTTTTTTTTTTTTTTTTTTTTTTTTTTTTTGAAGAACTGTGTCATCAATATATTAAAAGAATGGTAATGTTACAAAGCAAGTGAGGAGGACGGAGAACTGCCCCAAAGAGACAGCGATACCTCGACACTCCACAACAAACTCACAAAAAAAGCGCAAACTCTGCTTGCCTGCAAAACCGACCATCACCATCTACAACACCCAAGAAGTCCCGCCAAATGGCAAACTTCCGCTCCACTAATCCGGGAACACCGTAGAAAGCTTTGAAATAGCTTGTACTGAAGTCGAGGAATCGAGAGAGGCTGCAGTGCTTTGAATCCCCCGAAGATCCACAACGCCGCCGCTTCAAATCAGCCACACCAACCAAACCAAGCCACGGATGCAAGGCTTGTTTGCCAAGTAAGAGACCAAGCACCGAGATACACATGAAGCGGCAAGCTGGCGGCTAGTCAATCTCACCAAACAGAGCCCTAACCCAATCCCGGGCAGCCCGCAAATGAGGGCATAAAACCGCACAATACTCCACGGTCTCACGATGAAGGCGAGAACAAGGGGCGAGGGGCTCACACCCTAAAACCGACTCACAAGGGCATTCACCCCGATACTGATGGTGCACCACACATACAAAAGCACCCTAACCTTCGGTGGGGAAGTGATCTCCATGTCCACGCCCAAACCGAAGCCATCGAGAACCCTAAGCCGCGAGACCACTTGCACGAAGGGGCGGTGTGTCATGAATAGCCGCACCCGGTAACAAGACCGCACAAAACAAGAAGACACAACATCCGGATGAACCTTCCAAACCCGCACCACCACATCATTCGAGGGACTATATGTATGTGTAGCGGAATACTCCCCGCCACTTGTTCCCGTGATGGCGGTCCTTGCATCGCCTCGGTAAAAGCGAAGCTCGAAAAGAACTCCCACGAAGCTAGCTGACCACCCCAATACCAATCATCCAAGGTGAGCACAAAGAGCTCACCTCCAACGGGCCTCAGGTCCGAAAGTATGCACGGTGGCGGCCAAGGGCAAGTCTTGTGGGGGTAGAGGAACCCACAAGAAAGGAGAAGAGTGGTGATAAACTGAGGCATAATCTAGCCGGAAGAGCACACGCACATGATCCCAAGCCCGCAACACCCCGGGAGAAAAGGGGATGCATGTGGAAAAGGCCGGGAGACCATACAACAAAGTGCCGGGCAACTCCACATGCACAGACGGCTTCCCAAAACGCCACACAATGGCGAAGAGATCGCAACAACAAAGGCCGCACTGGGAGAAGATGCTCCATCTGCGCAATGCTCCAAACAAACTTGGAGACCAACACCTTACTATGTAGTGCCAAATCCAGAATGGCCGAGCCCCCATCCTCCCGGGGGCGGAGACACTTCCACCAAGCCACTTTAACAACCGCCCCTTCATTATCCCGGCCCCACACAAAATTTCAAACAATCTTATCCAAAGCCCAGATCTTACCCTCGAGCTAACATCGCAGATCTTTGTATACACATGAGTGCTACAAAGTCTTGACTTGGCAACAAAGTGATCCTACACGCCATGGATAACTTGCTACCCTTCCACCAATTGAGGTATTTACGCAACCCCCGCAAAATCTCATCCCACACCCTCCCCATGGAAACATCCCCTCCAAAGGGAATACCCAACAGCTTAGTACCTACATTACCTGGAAGCATCTTCCAAGGGAATAGAGCCAAACAAGGGGGAGGCGGAGTCAGCTGGGCCCACTTACCCCAATTCAGAAGAATGCTTGAGGCCAAGGAGAAAGTATCCAACCAAACCCTTCACATTTCAAGAAATTCCTCTCTTACGCCACCAAGAAGAGGAAAGTGTCATCGGCAACCGGCTAATAATCTGGCTGGCCACCATCCTACATCCGGCCCATCCACTACCCCCCCTCCATTTGCAAAAAACAAAGACGGCCCACCACAATCGTAAACAAAAACGGCGTCAAAGGGCACCCCTGACGCACCCATCTGCCTAAGGAGAAAAAGATGGAAGGTTCACCCCCACACACACCACCATAGTCCGTCTTGACCTATGCGACTTCATGGATCGTTTCTCAGAAAGCGTGGACCACGACCCAACGCTAACATCATGGCGCACAAGAACTCCCCAACGGACACTATCGTAAGCTTTGGCAAAGTCAAGCTTAAGATAGGCAATGCCTTGACCTGTTCTCCTAGCCCAATAAAGGCCCTCATAAGCTACGGCAACATTAGTCAAAATGTTCCTCCCAGGGACAAACCCAGACTACACCTTACTAATGGAAGAAAACACCGGCTTCAACTTCTCTGCCGGGGCTTTTAAATAATCTTATACACAGAGGGGACAACAAGGAGATAGGCCTCCAATCATTAATAGTAGAAGGTCGCTTAACCTTAGGAATCAAGGAAATGCATGCAGATTCAAGATCCTATCCATTTGAGAAGATACTGAGAACTCAAGATACACCTGGTACACAAACTCACCAGCCCACTCCCAATAAGTCTGAAAGAACTCCATAGGGATGCCATCCAGCCCAGGACATTTATCCTTGGCCATGCACATACATGCCTCCGCTAAATCCTCTCTGGAGAGCTCCCGCTCCCAAGCTCTCACGCCGGTGAGGTAATAGATGGCTTAACAGACCCCCAAAACAAGCTCCTGCATCTCCCGCTCATAGGGAAGAGTGCGCCAGATGTGTGAAAAACCTTGAGAAATGAGCATGCACATACCTCTGCAAATCAGCGGGATCCTCCAAAGTCCGGCCATCAGGCAAAGCAATGGACGCCATAGATCTTTTGATATCGCCACCCTTAGCCGCTCAAGAACACCGAAGCGAACTTGTGTCCCCTCTTTCAACCAGGTAAGGGCCGCCTTCACACGCCTCCCCGCACTTTAACTTGCTCGAGCAACAATATGGCGCAATATTTGCATTCTCCTAATGCCATCGGAGGCCGCTGCGCTGAATCTTCTCCAACTCGATAGAGACCATGCAACTCCCCGCTCTGCCGCGCACACGCCTACCAAAGACCTTGGCGAAACGCTTCACCCTGGCCAACGCAGTCACCATACCAGACATACCCTTCAGAGATGAAAAGGTATCAAGCCACAACTCCTGGCACTTGGGCCGAGAAATCTGCATCAGCCAGAAGCCGGGTGTTCAAACGGAACACCGTCCTAGAGGGACGAGAGGCAACCGCATCCTGACTGGACAAAACCTGAGGGTAATGATCAGAAATGGAGGTAGACAGAATGTTACTCTGGCGCAAAGAGGGCACACCATCCAATGCGCATGGGGAAGCATAGCACCGGCCATGCCTAGCATACGCCCGACCCGCACCAATCTGCCTATTACAATAGGTGAAAGACAAGTCTCCAGGGACCTCAACCAAGATTTAAGTCTGTTTTGTTGAATTTGCTCATATTTTTCTATACTTTTAATTTTGTTTTTGCTTCAATCATGTTTTCGGTGAAGATTTCTAGTTCTATTATGAAGATTCAAGGGTCTAACATCTTCCTTTCAAGATTGATAGCTTGTTTATGAAAATTTAATCATGTTTTGTTAAAACTTGGTCGTTGGCTCATACTTTTGTAGATTTGAAGGTAAGATTGCTTCAAATGAAGGTTATAGCTATGCTGTGGCCGCTGGCTCAAATTTCGTTCTTACTTGAAATGGCCTCTCTCCAGTCTCGTCCTTGGGTGGCAAATTCATGCATGTGACTGGAAGGTAAATGACACCTTGCATGTATTTGTGCTTGTTTATTTCTTCCATTACAGAGGGCTGCGCTGGAACGTCACATTATTTACTTCCAGAAGGTGGTGGCTATGGATGAAGCCCGGCTGCCCAACCTTGCTTTGGCAGTGGCGATGGGCCCGCAGCGACTCAAAGCCTGCTGGAAAGACAAGCAAGCCCAGTGGTTCTCGCTATGGAATGTCGCGCACACGGATGTGGACCGGTGCATACACCGAAAGGAACGCTGCCTTGAAGCGATATTTGGATGCTTGCTTCATGGCCAAGCTTTGGGATCAGAGGCCCCGTCACATGTCAAGGTGGCAAATTATCGACCGAGTTAATCCCATGCTCACGAGGGGCCCACACCACTACACGCACCCATCTACCCATGAAAAGCGCGCCGGGTGATTGCTTCCATTCGCGACAGTGCACACCACCTCCGCATTGAGAGCGGGGAGATGGATTGGGGCCGCAGCGTGAGGGCAGAGTCTGTCAATCTTTGTCAACGAGCCCATTGAGGATGAAAGTCACGCCCTCCGGGCTGTCCGTGTCACGAGCATATCCGGGCTCGGTATGCTTTCGGTTAGTTGTGCCCCCATCGGGCCTTGCATGAGCTACTGAAACCACGGCCTCCTGTAGGCTTGTTGGGATCGTACCTCCCTCGGGAGGTAATGGATACGCGGACTTCGGTTATGCCCCCACAAAGGCATTAACCTCACCAGACTTGTGATTATGTATATAAGCATGCGGTATGTCGGCATCCTTATTGCTACTAAGGTTTTCCCGAAAACCCTTGGGAGTGCGTGGGTTTTTAATCACGGTAGTAATATCACGCTTTCTTTGCTCTCTCTTTGTACTTGGGTCCCATAGGCCAGTTGGTCTCCGTGGACGATAAAATCATATTCTATTCTATTCTATTCCATTCTCTCTGCAGTTTTGTCAAAAAAAAAAATCTTTTATTGCAACCCCTGGGGCCTTGCCCTTTCCCTTTGCCTTTTTGCTAGATTTATGAGGTGCTTCCTCTATTGCAAGTTGCACGGTTTTTCTTTTTTTTTTGCTCTTTAGCAGCCACAGTCTATCTTTGCTTTTTTGGTGGTGGTGGTGGTGGTGCTTCAAGTTCCGATTCCACGGACTCAGCGTCGTCGTCTTTAGCACCAGATTCACTACTGCTTTCTCCACGCCCTTCTTCATCTTCAGAAGCACTGTAGTCTAGTGCTTCACTTCTGCTACTTGAAATCGTCCTCAGAATAGTGGACAACGCCAGCTTGTTTATGTAGTGGGCATTCAAGGTTCTCGAAGATGTGCATGCAGAAGGTGGTTTGTGTTGCATTGTTTTATTTATATTCCTGCAACAATAGTGACACCTTTTTTCATAAATTTTTATTTATTTTTATTTTTATTCAACTGTTTGTTCTGTATATATAATGGAAAGATTGCTACAATGATTTTAGAGGCATTTCTCTTCACCAACCCAACCAAGCCTACAACCTTTCTTGCAATTCTAGCCTATCCATATAGCACCTCCATCTCATCAAAAACTGATGTGGCATTATTTTTACCATTAGATTATTTTTTTTCAAGATCTATGGCCAAGAAAATTAGATAAGGTCAAGAATTTACACGGAAATCTCATTTGTCACAATCCCTCATTGTTGTGGACTGTTAAACTGCATCCATTTCTGTATCGCTTTGGATTTCTTGCCTACTTTCAGCCTATGTTGTCCTTGCTACGCTTTCCCGTAGATTCGTGTGTAGCCCAAAACGTGCTCTAGCATGGGCTATTCGTCTTCAGAGCAAGTTTACCTTGCCGCTAGCTATTTTCTCATTGTGGCCCATAGTTTCTTGCTTCCCTGCCTATAAGCATGCATTGCAATTATGGCTGCCATTGTCGGTCTGGCAATTGCCATGGCTGGATCGAGCTCCAGAGGGCTGCAGATTCCATTTTGACATTCTAGACAGATTCCAGCAGTTCTTATGGTTTTTTGTATTATGCCGAATGGTCTTCTAGGATTTAGCATTGTATGTATTCAGTAGGTATTGTGAACATATTTTCGTTTGGGACCTTCAGCCTGAGCCAATGCATTCCAAGGTTTGGAGCACGGAATAGAGGATGGTTGTGAAGCTATAGTTGTAGCACTCTCTATATAATCTTTATCTCTTCTTGTGATGTTGTCTCAGAAACTCTTGTATATTCAACACTAACAATGCGATGATGCAAATTTTACCTGTGCATTTAAATTCCAGGAGCATATGGTGTATATGCGTCGAAGACCCGATCTACAAATGTTTATGGAGCAGGCTTCGTTCGGGCTTATTGCTGCAACACATCCTTTCAAAGAGGAATTGCATTCTTTGAGCTGCCTCATAATCTTGGCTTTTTGCTTGAAGTTCTCATCCATGGAGGTAACTTTGGTTCGGTCCATTTGCATTTTTGTAGATATTTGATTAAGGTCTAATTGGCAAAGTAAACCATGTTTAACCCTTTTGAACCTCATCTTTCATCAGATCATCATGGTCAACAGCCTTTGTTCTTGTTCTCACCATAGTTTATAAACCATAGAACCAGGTTCCCGGACTTGTGTCAACCACTTTCCCCCATCTTCTGATGTTGCTCGAATACTATCTGGAAACAGACATAAATATGCTGCAATATATTTCTCCGATATTTTTTTTGCCATTGATCGGATACCGGATTCAGGGCTCCTAAAATAATGCTCTATTGTTCTATTGCGTTCCACCTTATTATATTCTTAACTCTTACTCAGCTTGCTTTTGTATTTGCTTGCTTTCAACATTAGAGAAATGGGTGCAGTAGAAAATGCTGCTGATAAGAGAAGTTTTACCCAGATCTTTTTCTGCAAGAGTAAGTGTAGTGGGCTTAGATCTGATAGGAAGTACGAATGACCTTTATTTCATTAAATAACTGGAATTCATCTTCAAAAGATATGGAAATACTTGCCTGACAAGTTCATTCTATTAGAGTGCTTTAAAGTTCATCCTTAAGGTAGTTGTTACTGCTCCATAATCTGGCACATGACCGTTATATTTTCATTGATATCCTCTAGTTGACAATAAAATATCTTTGGTTGTCATGTGGCGTGACCTTTCTACTGTGTAGAGGTATGCATGAGATAGATGAGAAACATGCTAGTTTAGGAGTTTGAGACGTAAAATGCCACAATTTTCTTCCTTAACAAACAATAATTCTGAATACATATCGTAAGTATTTTTGTCGCAAAATGCCTTTGGCAATCCCCTCCATCCATCCAATCAAGATGATGGAATTGTCATGATGCCAGACCATCCGAATATAGATGATCAATCCCAACTTGAAATTTGATCAAAATAAAAGGTTCTTCCAAACGTTAGAAAATTGCATATATCCGGTCCTATATCTTCTACAAAGCATTTTGACATGCAATTTCTTGCAATTATGTCATCATATATACTAATCTAAAGGACAAGTTGGACATAACAAGGCTCAGCCATAGGTTACAAATTGAGACTAATCTAAAGGACAACTTGGACATAACAAAGCTCATCCATAGATTACAAATTGAGATCCATCTAGAATGAATGAGGGAAAACAAAAGAAAAAAAAAATAAGCCTAGTCTATTGTCTTTTAAGCTGTGCAAAATAGACAGGCATTATAAGGTATCCCATCGATCCGAGCCCTCAGATCGAAATTCTAGAGGGGGCGAGCATGCATGTCTTGCATGCATTCATGCGGTGCATGCCTTCTCTGGTTGGGAGATCGCTATATTAGGCAAGGTTCTTCATCAACGTCTCAACCGCTTCCTCTTCTCTCTCAGCAGTACCTTATTCTCTATTCTTTGAAACCCACCCTCCCCTTAATTGTTTAATGTATTTGTCGCCTGGCACGCGTGACCAGCCCCTCTATTTGAAGAGGTTTTTGTTTTGTTGTCACGTGGCACGCATGATCAGCCCCTCCACTTTAGGAGGTTTGTTTTGTCACATTTGTTCTAGTGTTGGTGATGTGCAGATATAGGTTGGCAAGCGGCAGCAGCTTCGACTTCTCCATTCGTGGGTTTTGGGAGCGAATTCTCAGCCTTACATTTGTCCAAGCCCCTTGCCGAAGGCTTATCACTAGGGTTTTTCCTCGAAAACCCGAAAGGGTGGGGTTTTTCAATCCCGGTGATAAGCTTTCGGCAGGTACACAAACCAAACATCTATTAGCATTGTATTTCATGGGGTCCAAGTTGTATAATTGGACATTCCCTTTATTTTTCTTCGTGGGTAGTTTGCATGTGTGCGGCTACCCACTATCCACCATTGTAGAAAATCTGTTAAGATGAATGAGAAGCCTATCTATCAGGAATTGGTCTCTGCTATGCAAAGCCTTATGGAAGGAGGAAAGAGAGAGTCCCATTCAATCATACTAGACTAAGAAATATTGCTTCCTCATATGGAAGGAACAAATATACCAAATATTTATTTAACCTTCAGTTAGAATAAATTACTACAAATGTGAAAATACATAACACAAAAGCACTTTGCCAATTACCACACTTTAATGGCACCAAAACTAAATACCTTCACTCTGGAAGCCAAAGCTAAAGCTTGACCTGAACATGTAGCAAGTTTAACTCTGTCAAAGCCTTCTGGTGTGCCTTTTCTAGTTAATTTACATATGAATCATAATACAAGAAAGTTTTTGTACATATTGTTAAACCTAAAGCCTATGGTAAGTTGCCATATTGAGGATAATCCACATTAGGAACATCTAAATAGTTGTGCATGTGGTTGATTTTGGTTAACACTAGAGTAGCCCTATGGTGGGCTAGAAATGGTCCATTTGCAGTGTCCGCTTTAAAGTTTACATAATACCAATTGCATAAAATGTACTGGAATCAGGCATCGAAAAACAAGGGGTTAGTCTCCGTAATTTCTAGTTACAATCCCCCTCCCCCCCTTTTTGCGTTCGAGTTTTTGTTTGTCGGCAAAAAAACTGTTAAGGATTATATGGTTTTTGTTCAAAATCCGCCAAATACTCATTAGTTTATACCCTTCTTAGGAGCCATATATGATAGTCATAATTCACTAGAAAAATGTCTAGAAATGTATATGCCTCCATTCTTGTAAGTTGTGCTCTACCAAATTTAGGGGGGTCAAGTACCAAAAGCTTCTCATTTACATAAAGTCAAACTGTCTCGACAAAAAGATTTTTTAAAAAATGATTACCATGATATTTTTCTACATGAGATAGAGAAAAGGACACAAAAAATCAGATGCCAATATGAAATCTGTAAAGAAAGATAGGGCCACTGAAACATAGCAGTGTCAAAACTGCTTTCTTCCTTTGCAGAACCAATTATCCTTCCCAGAAGCCAGTTGTAGTTTAAATACAACAATTTTTACAAGGAAAATTTTGAGGTTTTTTTTTTTTTTTTTTTTTAAGGCAAGTATGTATATTATATTAATAAAAAGTAAAAACACCTAGATGAACCTTATGTCCACATATCATCCATGAGCACAAGGGGAACCCGCCTAGTCCGAAGGGGAGTTAAGGGTTAACTGCCAAGGTTTAAGTTAGGCCATTAACCACCTCCTCTGTGCTCTAGAGCAACAGAAAAACATGCTGACGCCTTGTATACTACAAATCTTATCCAACTGCTTATCATAATTTCTACCATATTTCCTATGATGCTCCAGTAGTGTCAAAAAACACGCCTAACTCATATGTATACGTGTGAAAATATGTCAAAAAAGCTCTAAGTCACTCAGGCACATTGTATGGCATCCACAGTGAATCCCCCTTGGAATGGTCATAGAGCAATGTTGATGACCGGTGACAGAAGCTCTGGTCTGTGACCCTGCTGAAACCAATAGAATATGTAGCCCATTTTTTAGAAATTACGTGAAGTATGGATGAAACCGAGTGGCAAAAGTCCATAACCATAGGACAAAAGAACATGTGCTCCACTGATTCACATTGTCCACATCCAAGTAAGTAGAAATCTCATCCCACTATCTTTCTCCTCCTCAACCGAGGCATGGCGCTGATTGCATCTTGAGGAGCTAGTCACCAAAACAGCTATATCTTCTTGAAGCACCTGCATTGCCAGGAACCAACCAAGAGCTGTAGGAACACCTCATCTGTAACATCCAGGCTGGCCAAAACCTTGAAGCGAGAAAGGTTCCTTTTTAGCATGTAAACCCCACTTACCAAATATTCCTCAATCTCCCAGACCTCATTATGGCCTACACTCCCCAACAATCATGCACATTAGCCATAATGCTTCTAAAAATACTCTTGTCCAACACACTAGCCTGTCTAAGCCTAGTTTGGAGTTTAGACCAAGAGAACCATTGACCATCCAACGAGATATCAGCTAAGCGGCGGATCTCTTATTGTCTCCACCTCGAATATATGCGGTGGTGGACCAGAGCCAGAGGTAGACCACGTTTTTCCCATACCATTGTGTTCCAAAACAGGCTAAGGCCCCCCACTTCCGCTAGAGAAGGCATTAGGTGAAAAACATCTATAACCTCATGCCACGCACTGAGTAGCCCTCGCATAATGGGAGATGCACCACGTGCGTGGCATAGAAAAAGAGTAAAAAAATGAGCTTATCTCATCTATAGGAACTGATGGCCTGCCTAAAGCTGTGCATTTGTCGAGCCAGAATCGAACAAAGTGAAGTGCAGGCGATTGCTCCCCCATAAGAGATCTTCAAATTATTTTTGCTACCAGGACCTGAGCTTGCAGCAATATCTCCTTGCACCCCAATCCCCCGTTTCTCCTGTCTCTGCATACTTCAGACCATGCGAGTTCAGAGGGACCATTCTATATGAACTTTCTAATCATCCTCTGAAGCCTCATAGACTACCTTAGGGCCCACGAGGACCAAGGAGTAGAAGATATATGAAGATCCAAGCACAGCATTGGCCACCGTCACTCCGCCCGCTGTAGAGAGGCTTCTCGATGACCAAATATTTATTTTTCTCTGAACCTTTTCCGGAATGGGGGCCCACAACCCACGAGTAGAGGCTTGAAGAGAGAGGGGAATGCCTAGAAGCTTCATTGTGTCTTATTGTCTTACTATTTAAGGCCCAAGGGCCAAAATAGTGTGGTGGACTTGTCCCTCGTGTGGCAACAAGATAGAGCATTTCTTCCTATTGAGCTCAATTCCCGATGCATTAGAGAAACTTGAAAAGACTCTTTTAAAAGTTAAACTCTGATCATCATACCTGATAAATAAGAAGGTGTCATCCACATATTACATGATGGCGAGCATCTCATCAGTCATGCCTGGAAGCCTCAATCCCTCAATTCTCTGTAGTTGTACCTCAACCTTGACCAAGCATGTCAAAACATTCGCTACAATGAGGAATAGATAGGGCGCCAGTGGGCATCCTTGTCTTATTCCCTTCCTTATTTGGAATAGCCCTAATTGAGGATCACTGATGCACTTGCAAGATTGTTAAGACCCATTACTTCCCAACCAAATCTGGATGGAATTCCATTCAATGCATCATTCTCTCCAAGCATTGCGATATGCACTCTTGAAGTCCAACTTCAGAAGAACTACAGGTTGACATGATCTTTGACACTAGTGTGTCCCTTCCCTTACTGCATGATAATTATCCAATATGGATCTACCTGGTAGAAAGGTTGGCTGTTCATTATCAATCACTCTATACAGCATAGATTCCATTCTAGATGCAAAATCTTAGCCAAAATCTTATAAGTAGTGTTAGTCAGAGCAATGGGCCTCCACTCGTCTATGGGCTATGGTTTGTCTACTTTAGGAATCAAGGAATAAAGCCCGCAGAAATGGCTGAGTGAAGTTCCTTAGTCGACCATGCCCCGATGATGGCTTCCACCAAATCAACCTTAAGTTCATGCCAAAACTCCACATAAAACTCTGAGGAAAACCCATCTAGATTAGGAGACTTACCCGTTGCCATAGAACATAGTGTTTTGAAGACTTCTTGCTCTGTAATGTCGACCATGAGTTGTCAATTGCCAGCAGGGCGAATATTAGTTTGAGTCACCCTGGAGCAGGCCTCCATCGCATCATCAAAACCCACCAGCTGTGGCTCCTTCGAGAAAAGTGACTGGTATGTCTGTTTAAGAAAGACACCAATATCGTGTTGCTTGTCAATGATCACCCCCTTATCATTCGAGACCCTAGAAATTCCGTTCTCTGCTAGCCTGGTACATGCCATTCTAAAGAATGCCTTCTTATGGTCCATCTCCACATACCACCTAGATTTTGACCTTACAGCAGCACCCCTTGCCTCTTCCTCCTCAATAGCCTTTGCCCTTCTTTCCATCTTCTTATCTTGCTTACTAACATCAAGGGGGTCATTCAACAGATTTTGTCTAATGTTTCTTAGCTCATTATGGAGGCCATTTTTCTCCTTTCTAAATGCAACAGCACGATCCCTGCCCCATGACTTCATCCATCTTTTCATAGCTTGTACATTTTGTACCCATATTTTCATGCTAGGTAAGGATGTTTGAGGCAATGAGGCAGGAAACAACTTGAATGCATATATAAAACTCTGCTTAGTCAGGTAGCTTGTATTAAACTTGAAGGGCATGCATCCTTTCTCGTGTACCTCCGGTAGAGATTCGAATGTCAGTACTTGCAGAATATGGTCTAAATGAAACACAAATTTGCCTCTACAAAACATCGATCCATAAAGCTAGTTCTATTAGCAACATAAAGATGGTCAAGGAGGCAGTAGACCCGGTTCTAACCTTTCTGCTTATTAGATGGGGGTACAAGTAGTAGCCTGATATCATCCAGTAGGTGTTCCCAAGCCGTCTTTTTTTGAAGCTGGAGGTTATGGTTGACCCCTAACTTTTGGTCCCAAGTATCCATCATGTTAAAATCTCATGCCGGCACCCAGTTGTCCACTAGTTGCCTCATAGCACAATTATCAATTTTACTCCATAACAAGGCTCTTTCAACAGGGTTATGGAGGCATAAACATTTATCAACCCCCAGCTCACCCCTTGCATTTCAAATATAAGAGTTTGCCATCTGCCCATAGTGCTTGTGTAGGTGGACTTAGGTGTGAGACCCTTTCAAAGGGCACCTACACCCCTCTTAGTCCCATATGCCTTTGGAAATAAGTGAACTGTATCCACAACCCATCCATCCCTCGAGGGAACAAGCTTCAAAATCGCCCAACCTATGCTCTTGAATAAAGCCTGCATAGAATGCATAGCCGTCAAAGCCTTGGCCCTCTTAAGAGTTACCTTTGATTGCCCTAATTAGATTCCACAATACAATTCTCATATAAGATGCCACCGCCTAACAGACACCACCTAACACAGATACGCCTGCACCTAAGTAGACCATATGGTTTTTGAAACCATAATAATTAAGGTGAAGCACAGATCCTGCCAGTGGACAAGGTCCGACCAATCTACATCCACCTCCAAAGGTCGGCCGGTACTAATCAAAATGCATATGGGTGGTAAAAGATTCACACCCCTTGCTAAACATCTTCCTATGGGTGGTAACATTCACCATATATTTGAACATAAAGTTATCCATAAGAAACACATACATGTTTGGGGAATATAACCTACCTCTTTTTCCAAAGGGACTTCCTAGTCGATTGCAAGGACATTTGCGCCACCCCCGGCAACCCATTTATTGATGGTGTACTTTCCCTAGGAGTAAGGTCATCCCCCACACCATGTACTGCATCTTGACTTTTCCTTCCTTTCCCATGGATATGCATCCCTGCCTCCATTTGGGTCGTTGCACTTTTTTTCCATCACCCGATGCGACCCATCATTAACTTTAATGGCACCATACTTATGTAACATGGCAACCGTAGTCACATCTTCGGGAGTTCCAGAATTCCAATCCAAAAGAGGAGGGTTGTCTTCCTTGCTTTTTGAGCCCGTCCCATCCCCACTGTTTTTTGTGCAAAATGGACTATTGCCCTCAAGAGTGTCGCCACCTATGCCCACCACCTTCTCCACATTAATGTTGTCAACCCCATTCACTTTTCTCTTGTACCAATGTCCCACTTTAAGGCACCGATAGTATCCCTTTTATTATTTCTTGTGGTAGGTGGCCCACTCCACCCTTCAAGACACCCATAGTAGAGCCATTCCCATCCTTATCAATTTTTGCGTGCCACTTTCTCCATCCACACCAATTTCTGTGTCATCCAAACTACTTTCTAGTCTCCCCTCCAAGAACTCATTAAAGTTGTCATCCCTGTCCATCTTATTTTTAGTGCCAGTATTCTCATCTACACTATTTTTTGTACTCTTAACTATCGTCAACCCCATCAATTTGCATGCCACTTGCCCCTTCTGTCATATTTACCGTGCTATCCTTGTAGCACCACACGATATCCTTTTTTTTTTTTTGGGGGAGGGTGCAGCATTAAGAGAGGGCTCGCTTTCCTTAGTGCCTATCCCAATATTCTCCTTTTGTGGGTCATCCAAACCAGGGTTCAAAAAATACCTAGATAAACCCTTTGGTTTGTCTGGTCCACTTTAGAAATTGTTGGTCGAAATTTTTGGATGCTGGAAAAAATCCGATAGAAAAAAACGTATTTTAATGTAAAATTCGGTAAATTTGTATCTTTTTATGAATATATCTGGTACGTATTGTATATAGGCGGAAAATTATCTAGTGAAGGCTGCAGAGTTTTTTGAACCCTGATCCAAACCAATTTTTGGTCTCCCCTCCAAGAGCTCAATAATGTTGTCGACCCTGTCCATCTTATTTTTCAGTGCCAGTGTCCATATCTATACCATTTTTTGTGCTCTCAATCTATCTCTTTGTCAACCGCATCAATTTGCGTGCCACGTTCCCCCACCATCATATTTACCGTGCCATCTATGCAAACTTTAGCGCCACATGATCCCTTCTTTGGGGGTTGTGTGTGGGGAGGCTTATTAAGAGAGGGCTCACTTTCCTTAGTGCCTATCCCTATCTTCTCCTTTTGTGGGTCATCCAAACCACTTTCTGGTCTCCCCTCCAAGAGCTCAATAATGTTGTCGACCTTGTCCACCTTATTTTCAGTGCCAGTGTCCACATCTATATCATTTTTTGCATTCTCATCTATCTCTTCGTCAACCCCATCAATTTGCGTGTTCCCATGTAGGTGTTGGTCGCAGACGGTCTACCGTGAGGCACACCCATCCCAGGGAGTTTGGTTTGAATTCGGCTCCAACAAATTCTCCAACCTGTCAACAAATGGCCTTTAGAGCTGCAACACTCCAATATTCTGCACTCAGGCCTGCATGGGAGGTCCACACTGGAAACTGTATCATATTTGAACATCTACCTTTAAAGCATGGTCTCCATTTCTACACAATGAATTCTGCGTGCTTACAAGTAAGCACTCCCCTACAAAAGAGCGTACCTACCTCTTTTTTCGTGTTTGCCTCAGTAACAAAGTAGGGAGATCAAGCCATTTGACTATAGGGAAGTCTTCAACATGGGCACACTCTTTCAAGAGTTCTCCTAACATCAATTAGGTCAATGTATCCCTGGATCCCTCTTCCAGTCAAGGCCATATTGCCAAGCTCTCTAATAATGTCTACGACCTCTAGTATACGCAGCGAAACTCGCTCAATCGGCATCCTTCCTGTAGCTTTGTTTTCCCCCTCAGCCACATGAGGTCCATTACTTTCCACTTGGGTATTCTTATTATGTTGCTTCAAGGCATTGTCTTGAGGCAAAGGGAATTCCTTTCCTCGTAGATCGTCACCTTGGTTGGAGCATTCCTCAGGCCCACCTTGAAGAGGGACATTATCACCATTCAAGCTAGCTTCATTAAGTGATCATTCAGGGACAAGTTACAAACATTGGAGTTGGCTTTAACTTGGTCAGATATTTCTAGACTAACCACATCCTTGTATGTTGGTACCCTCAGCGAGATTTCTCGATCACCTCATGGAAGCAAAGCCTGGTCCCGTGCTTGTTGAGGCTTGGCGCCTCCCTTGTCAATGCTCAAGGTATCCATACAACATGCAACATTCTCCTTGGAAGGCTCATAGACATCTATTGGATGGGCCATGGCTTGTAGATCAGTGGCCACTGCTTAAAAATGTTCCTCTTTGAGGAGTGGAACTCTCCCCTCAATACTTAGAGCATCATGTTGGAGCATTGAACCCATGCCAGAAGTAGACACATTTTGATTGAGAGCGCAACAATTTTTCTTATATTTGAAACCTTCAATACATCACCATATATATCGCCTTCAATCATAACTATGGAACTTCGAAACAAGAGATAGGAATTTGCATCAAAATTGCACCCCATGGCCTAGTGCAAGTCTAACCAGTACAGATCCTCCAACCATTCAACAAAAACACTATGAAGGTATGCATGGGCCACTTTTGGGACGCGCAAAAATGAAATGCTCTGACTCATGCTAGCACCTCGTCAAGTTACCTTGGATTGTGAAGAACCCATCCTTCTCAAAATAAGACTCCCAAAGTGCTTGCCTCATAACAATCAATTCCCATAGCCCTCGGGGATTTCCTGTGATTCATTCCCATCTCACAAAGGATCTGTTGGCCAAAATGGCTAGAGCATAAACAAAGGGATTGTGAGTAGTGTTAGGGGATGAGGAAGCTCCAGATCAATGCGCATCGGATGACTCGGACGATGATGATGAGATGGTCACCAACTCTCCTTCTGTTTCATCCATGCTAAATCTTGTAGATCTTGATGTGGACCTGGCAGTCGTAATAGTCACTCTGGGCATGTAATATGGCGGCTAGGATGACCGCCAAACTACCCAAGTATTTATGATGCCAAAAGGACAATGATGGTTGGGATGTGATCGGTAGTGATGCACTCTGCCCCAATAAAACGTTGCTCTAGGATAGTATGCTCCTTCAAGAGCCACTCCCACAACTTCGCTCTTGTACCCTTAAGACAACCACAAAGCAGGTTGTTGTTTTGCAGATAATAATAAAGTATTTTAGCAATGGCCTTTCGGGCTCTTGTGAGTGCTGAATTTCCCTCTCCTCGATCTCTTCCTGCTCCAACACTTCAACTCCAGCCACCACTGGAACCACCTGGTCCCTGTGATGACCATTTCAGTACTATACTCGTAGGTACAAGATGGTCATCACACAGATGCAAAAGGTAGTTGTACGAAATGAGATTCAAAGTCATAACTTCTTAATTATGAGTCACACATCTTTATCAAGTGGGCTGCCTTTGTTTCTTGTAAATATTGGTGCTTCATATTATTATGCATCATCTCCAGATGTTTCCGAATATTCTAGAAGCCACATGCGTGCTCAACACGTGACATGATCTCGCCCGTTGAAGTGGCGCGATCTAGTTCGTCGATCCTGACGGTTCCAGAACATTCCAGAGACAGTGTTCCAGGATATTCTAGAAGCCACCTTCTGGAACATTCCAAAAAGTGCGTGCATGAGCGCACTTGGCACGATCTTGCCCGTTGGAGTGGCGCGATCTAGTCCGTTGGTTCCTAGGTTGGCCCCTATATATAGAGGCCACTCATTCTTGCAGAACCATTCCGGTTCAACACTAGTTATGGGTCTCTCCTCCTAGTCTTGGCCTTGCGCCTTGCTCACCATATTGGGAGCATGGCCTTGCCTTGATCTAGCCGAGGTTCCGAATCAATTCCCGTTCTAGTCCTTGCTCCTGCAGTCTTGAGCCTCCGCGCCCTTGTCTATTGTTGATCATGTGGTATCATCTCCACGTGCCCTTTGGGCATTGTTGTACTTTATGCCTTTGATATATGAGATTCTTCCTTTGATTCTTGCACATGTTCTTGGTTCGTTCGTACATTTCCGGTATTCTGTTCGATGGCTCATGATAGTTTGAACCAGAATCCCCATCATGTTCTGGTCTAGATCTTAAGATCTTGTGATTCCTAGCTTCAGCATGAGATTGCTCTTGATTATGAGGCTTTATCTCCTCCTCCAAGTGTGGTTCAAGTTTGTATCTGGATTCGATTCCTTATTCTTGTTCGAAGCTCAAGTCCTGGTTCCTGTTCTTGTTCCTGCTCCGATCTGAGTTCAAATTCCTATTCGAGTCTAGGTTCTTACCCTTGCTTGGGAGATATTCAGCTTGATTATGGATGCAGCTTCTCTGTTGATGGATTCACATATTCTTCCAATCCCTATTACTGATGTGGTTAGTATGGAGATCTAGTTTGCTTTTCTATAGAAGAGTTGCAGGCTTGTTCTTGGTGGCCGTGACGGATTATACAGTCCCCTTGCTTGCTCTCTTGTTATAGTTGATCTCCTACTCCTACTTCCACTCCCTAGTTCTAGCTCTCACTGCTAGTTCTAGTTCTAGTTCCCAGTTAGTCTATGGCTCTAGCTCTTGATGCTAGGCCCCGAGATAGCCCCAGTCCCACTCCCACTCCCAGTCCCAGTCCCAGTCCCAGTCCCAGTCCTAGTTCCAGTTCCAATTCCAATTCCAATTCCAATTCCAATTCCAATTCCAATTCCAATTCCAATTCCTGATTCTAGTTTGTGGCGCTAGTTTCAGTACAAATTCTAGTCACAGGTTCTAGCTCTCAATGCTAGTTCCACTCCAGTTCCAGTTCCTAGTTCTAGCTCTTGATACTAGAAGTAGTTCCTGTTTCTGCTCCAGTTCGAGTTCGAACTCTTGTTCGAATTTCAGTTGTGCTCTTCTAGTGCTCTTCATAAGGTAGCCTAGTGGCAAGGTTGTAGAAGGATGGTGGCAGCTCCTTCACATTTGATTCAATCTCCTTGTTATACTTCATAGCGGCCTAGTGGCAGGGCTGTAGAGGGATGGTGGCAGCTCCCTCACATTTCAGTAGTTGTTGCAAGTAAGGCTTGTGCCCATGATGTTTGTTTCAATACATCAGCTTGGCAACTATTGTACATGCTTCATGGATTGTATCACTGGTTGGTGCCAAAGACTTCGTCGTTCTGGATTCCAACCATCCATGGGTTGGTGCTCAGTCTACGGCCTACCCGGATTCCAACATTCGGCTCAGTGTTGTGCAATGGGTAGCTACTTGTGTTACAAGCACCTTAGATCATGGCCATAGCCATGTTGCAGTCTTCTATAGAAGATTACTTTGTTTTCATGATGAGATTCCCAGTGAATTCTTTAGTTCCAGCTCCTAATTTCCAGTCCGAGAATGAGTTCGAGGCCATAGATGCAGTCATCCTGGATTTCAGTCATTGATCAGGATCATGATGGTTGGAGGCTTCTATCATCTATATATACTTGAGCCTTGATACAGTTCTTCTTGTCAGAATGCTTCATGGCAGCCTAAGTGGCGAGGCTGCAGAGGGATGGTGAGAGCTCCCTCACAATTCTTTCTTCTTTCTGGTGTTCTTCAAGGTGGCCTGAGTGGCGAGGCTACAGAGGGATGGTGAGAGCTCCCTCACATTTTATAGCTCCTTGCAGCGATGTGATGATTATGCTCCTTACTGCGATGCATCAGTTCGGCAATGATTTTATAGCCTTCATGGGTTGTGGTCATTGGTTGGTGCTGAAGACTCAGTCGTTCCGGATTACAACTACCCATAAGTTGGTGCTGAGGTCTCAGCCTTCCCAGATTTCAACCATTGACTCAGTACTGTACAGTTAGTGCTCACTTATGCTTGTAGTTTGAGATCATGTTCTAAGCGTTACTGCTATCGAGCATGATTCAGTTAATAAAATTCATATCATTGTTAGGGTTGAGGGTAATTACCGAAGATTCAAGCAGGACATCTTCAAAAGCAGACATACAGAACCTCATTTCGAGTTTCGATGGCTCCTTTGGTGCCATCGTAAGGAGGGGGGATAGTATGATGACCATACGAGTACTATACTCGTAGGTACAAGATAGTCATCACACAGATGCAAAAGGTAGTTGCACGAAATGAGATTCGAACTCATAGCTTCTTAATTATGAGTCACACATCTTCACCAAGTGGGCTGCCTTTGTTTCTTGTAAATATTGGTGCTTCATATTAATATGCATCATCTCCAAATGTTTCCGAATATTCTAGAAGCCACGTGTGTGCTCAACACGTGACATGATCTCGTCTGTTGAAGTGGCGCGATCTAGTCCGTCGATCTTGACGGTTCCAGAACATTCCAGAGACAGTGTTCCAGGATATTCTAGAAGCCACCTTCTGGAACATTCCAGAAGGTGCGTGCATGCGCGCACTTGGCACGATCTTGCCCGTTGGAGTGGCGCGATCTGGTCCGTTGGTTCCTAGGTTGGCCCCCATATATAGAGGCCACTCATTCTTACAGAACCATTCCGGTTCAACACCAGTTATGGGTCTCTCCTCCTAGTCTTGGCCTTGCGCCTTGCTCACCATATTGGGAGCATGGCCTTGCCTTAACCTAGCCGAGGTTTCGAATCGGTTCTCGTTCTAGTCCTTGCTCCTGCAGTCTTGAGCCTCTGCGCTCTTGTCTATTGTTGATCATGTGGTAGCATCTCCACGTGCCCTTTGGGCATTGTTGTACTTTATGCTCTTGATATATGAGATTCTTCTTTTGATTCTTGCACATGTTCTTGGTTCGTTCGTACATTTTCGGTATTCTGTTCAGAGGCTCATGATAGTCCCCTGGCAACAAGTTGACTGACAGAAGGAAGCTGGTGCTGCCCATAGGGATTAGCACAGGAGCCACTGGAGATGGAGAAAAGATTCTATAAGCGGGAGTTAGGGGGGCAAAGCCTAAAACTGGTGCAAGGATTGGCTTGCATTGGTGCAGGGATCATTTGAATAGGAAGATCCGATGCCAATGACGATTATTCTTCTATAAAATTTGGCCAAGGGATGCCCATGAAGTGCAACTCATTTTTAGAAAGGAAGATGGCACCGAAGCAACTACTGAGACCCATAGTTTGGCCAAAGGAACCTAGCGCCAAGTAAATAGTGGAGATTTAGGCCGCCTCCAGAAAAACAATGAATATTTGGACACTAGTGTATTGTATCAGCACCCGCAAAATCAGATCAAAAGAGCACACGCCCAACTCTAGCTTCGTTGTATCAGAAGCTTTTGCAAAGTCTCCAAAACAGATATCCAGCTTCTTTGTAACAGAAGCTTTTACAAAATCTCCAGAATAGAAATCCAGCTTCGTTGTAGTAGAAGCTTATGCAAAGTCTCCAAAATAGAGATCCTTCGTTTGTAAGAATCGGAAAAATCCTACTGTAGGCAGAATTTAAAGCCAGATTAGGCCAAAATGAGGAATACAGACTGATTTTAAACTAGGAGAAACACACTCAGGCAGAAAATCTTCATGCCACGAGTAAGATCATATAGGAAAGAGGCCCACAGACTTTGCAGAGTCATAGCTGCTGCCACATATTGGGCCACTATAAGCAAATGATAGCAGGCCCCCAAGAAAATACCTCAGCTAAAACAAGATCCTGGGCCAAACTGAAAGTCCAAGCTTCTATTTCAGCTAGAAAGTAAAGAAATCCAAGAGAAATGCAACAGTAAAGAATAAAAGCTCCAGTTATGCAAAAATAGCTTTGGGCCAAAGGCCAGAGCTTCTTCCACCACCGAAGGACCACATGAACTTGAAGCCTTCGTGCAAACAACGAGCAACAAAGATGAAATTCCTAAAAACAAAGAAGTCAACAGATGCTTGAACAGTGGTAGCATCCGAATTCGTAGCAATTTAAAGGAAGAAGAGGTAGGGGTTGCGTAACTAGCAGCTATCTAGCGTTGCCATGTACAAAGCTTGGAGCCCCAAAAAGAGCAGGGATAATTCATGAGAAAATGAAGCCATTGTACATTGGCTTACCCTCTACGAGGGGGAAGCGTGAGAGATCATGATTAGGGAGATTTAGCCAGGTCTAGAATAGATCTAGCCCAAGAATTAGTCAGCAATTAGCTTAGTAGAGCCGATTTAGATTCAAAGGAAGGCAAAATGGCAATCTGTAGGCGAAATCAGGGAATCGAAGGCATTATAATAAGAAGTGAGCTAGTTATACTGCCTCTAGGCGCTTCGCTGGGCGCTTCGCTCCACTTCGAATGCTATTAAAAATATAATACAATAACTTGGGCTGAGGTAATATTTGATATACAAGCAATTGACAAGTTCCTCCATCCCATAAAAATATTGGTCGGCCTTGAATTTGATGTTTGAACTTTCACTTTTGATCTCAATTTTAGGGAACTTGTAATAATGACTAATATTTCGTCATATAGATTAAAAAATTATTCTATAACTGTCCTCCAGAAAAGCATATTATGAAAGTTTAAAATGATATGAAACCAATAAAAAAATAAGCTCATTAAAAACATAAAAGATATGGTTACAAGAAATCAAGAAAGGTTTATGTACCGAGTCTATATATAGCACAATAACAACGGGTTTTCTTTGTGGCTTTTGTACGGGCCGTTGATTTTCAGGAAAAGGAGAGATTGTGTGGTTGTATGTGAATATTAGATAAAAGGCTAAAAAAGAGAGATTGTGTAGTTGTATGTGAATATTAGATAAAGGCTTGTCTGATTTGGCGATGCCGCAGCTAACTGGGGCTAGGGTTTTGGCGCTGCTTCAATCTCAGATATCTCCCTCCTCGAGTGTCCGTTTCAAGCGATTTTTGGTGCGTTGGAAAACCCTTACAGTAATCTTCCCAAAAATGTGTGGCATCAGGTAATTTTCTCTCTACTTCAGTCTGAGAATTGGGATCATCTATTTCGGCCTCCATGGTTACCATTAGTTTTGGCGTTGCTTCAATCTCAGATATCTCCCACCTCGGGTGTCCGTTTCGAGTGATTTTGGTGCGTTGGAAAGCCCTTGCAGTAAGCTTTCTAATGGAATGTGGCATCACGT
The DNA here is from genome assembly GCA_021234155.1 of Isoetes taiwanensis. NCBI lineage: Eukaryota > Viridiplantae > Streptophyta > Lycopodiopsida > Isoetales > Isoetaceae > Isoetes > Isoetes taiwanensis. The sequence continues at coordinate 2,399,550 of JAJEKV010000082.1, read as the reverse complement.
GATTTATTCTTTTTAATTCAGTCCCGTAATTGGGATCATGCATTTCGGCCTCCATGGTTACCACCGCCGATATGCAATATTGCTCTCAGTTTCCTGCTTCTATGGCCTCTTCAGCACTGCCTCCTAATTGTCATCTGAATTTTTTTGCTCATGCCCCTGCTTCCATGGGTTTATAGTGAACTGTATTATCAATATTTATTTTATTAGATGCTTTGTGTCTTCGTCATCATGGCGGCGTGCTTTTCTTTTCATTGTTTTTTCTCTAATGTCCTTTCCTTTTTTTAGTCATTGGTACGATCACGAATCCATAGAAGGCTTTAAAACTCTTCTTCTTCACTTCATTTTTCTCCCCATGGCTGCTTTCGGCTTGGCTGGTTCTCGTCAGCGTGTAGCTTCGGACTTTTAGGACCACGGTTTCCTTTCTCCTCCCGCCACTCCAAAGCGAGACCAATTTGCCCGTGGTCATCTGATTTCTTTAGCTTCGCTTGCCTTCATTAGCATGCCCCATCACTATCCTTGACGCCTAATTTCTACGGTTCCTATCATCTCTTGATCCTCCGTCCAGACGGCCCTCTTTTTAAAACTCTCCTTTCTCTCTGCGTCCTTTATCCTATCCATTGCTTTCGGGGGTGGTGGCGGGGAGTATCTTCTTGCTATCGGCTTCACACGGAGGTTTATAGCGACTAGGCTTATAGTTGAGGAAGTCCTTTGGTAGTCGGCCGGTTTTGTGTCTCTCGCGAGTCCCTTCCCAGAATCCCATCGATCCGAGCCATCGGATCGCCATTCTGGAAGGGGCGAGCATGTTAGGCCATTTTTATTTTGGCTCGGTTATCGCGTCTTCTCCACGGCACTCTTCTTCTCCTCTCGTGGCTTCCCTCCCTTCCCGCCCTGCTGACGGTGGCGCATGAGTCTTTTTCATTTGTATTTTTTGTTGTTCATGCCTCTTTGTTGTTCTCCACCTGTGAGTGTTGCTATTCTTATGTTTCTGTTCCATTACCCTGCTATTCTTATGTTTCTGTTCCATTGCCCTCTTGTTGTGTTGTTCTCCACCTGCAGGTGATGCTATTTATTTCCACCTCGAGGGTGATGCATATTTTTACATAATGGTTCTCCACCCGCTGGGTGATGCTTTATGCTTGCCGTTTATTTCCACCTCGAGGGTGATGCATGTTTTACATAATGGTTCTCCACCGGGGTGATGCTTTTCCACCCTATGGGTGATGCTATCTTTTTCCTGTTATGTTCTTTTTCCTCTGTTTTCATTTTGGACCTTCTTGGTGCGGCTTGTCTTTGTTGTTTTCTCGACCATTTCACGGTGTTCTTTTTGGGAGTTTTTGGTATTGCTTGCGAGGATTCCGCCGTTTTCCGCCCGTCTGGCGGGGTTACGCTCTATTTACGTTAAAAGCCATCACCCCTCTCCTTCCGGTTCTCCATGGACACATTCGGGGAGGTTTTTAAGCCCGTTCTTTGGGGTCGTGCTCTATTTTAGTTTAGCCATCAACTCGTTTCTCTCCGTTCTCCAGGCAACACATTCAAGGTTGTTGGCGACCATTTCTCATTAGGGTTTTCCTCGAAAACCCGAAAGGGCGGGGTTTTTTATCCCGATGAGAAGTTGTCGCCATTACCCTTTGATTTTGCCTTGGCAAATTTCTTTTTAGGGGGTAGTCCGATATTGTTCCTATGGTCAGCTATCCCCTCTCTCTCTCCCTAGTTTTCCACACATTGTATACTGCTGCTGTGATGAATGACAAGCCTATCTATATCGGCCGGTTTTGTGTCTCTCGCGAGTCCCTTCTCAGAATGCTGTTAATCAACCTGCACGGTATGGGCAAAAGAAGTTCTTAGGAGAAATAACAGCATCCAGTAGAAGGAATGAAATCCATGTCACAATTGTACAAACTTAAGCAAATTAAAGAGGCCCAGTTTAAAGCACTGAAGCGTATCAAAGATGATCAGACCAACATGCATTTCCAAATTGGAAGCATATGGCTTCTCTAGTCTGAAGATGCGATGCACATAGAAAGAAATACATGGTTGCATGGAGAAGGAGAGACATGTACAAAAACATCTAAAAATAATATCCTTAAATCTTAGATCTGTTAGCTATTTGATGAGCATTGTTTGCTCTCAATCAACACAATCCAGACCTATATAGCAGTATAAAAATAACAAAGTGCACATGCAGATCCCGGCAGATAAAGCCATGGGAACCATTTTACCAATCCCACGTTTGATGCTTGGCTAAAAAAAGGTTGTGCTCAAGTCTAGAAGATGAAATGAGAAGATTAGAAGAAATAAAATGGATCTTACCAGAGATGTGTTCATATATCTGCTTGATGTTGCAATAGAAATGGTTGAAAAAGGTTCCTAGACTTTGAAAATAAGGCAGATACTCTGTGGGATCAATGTAACAAAAGCTAGATGGTTAGAAATAATCAATCCAACAGGATGTGGGCAAAAGCAGAATGTGGACAACATGCTGCTAATCACCTCTATCAGGATCTGATTTCTGTCCTTTTTGTGGCTAAACAAATAGAAATATATCTCGTGGGTCAGTTTAGAAAACACATGCCCTCCTTTTATGTCTTCTGCAGTCGTAATCTCAAAGATGCATCTGTAATGTTAAAAATGAGATATCGCTGTCTCAGAGATAGAAAATATCATGTAGTTATAATTGACATTATTATGAAGTAAGAACCATCACATACATTTTTTTTAATACGCCAGCCAGTGCATAACAACTTCTGAGTTATTATTTGATTTGGAGCAAAAGGGAAAGGAATTAGATGCTTAAACTCTGAGACTTAGAAGAGCATGGATAGAGCTATGGAAGGACGACCATAAGCTCATTAATTTGGCAAAAAGTCCGGCATTGATTTTACTCTGCAGAATATTTGATAACATTTAGGCACAGAGTTGAGACGAAGAAGTAGGTGAGTTGGTTGCATCACCTCAATGCTATTCACTGCACTACTGAGGTGATACATTTTGGAAAGTATCCATTGCATGACTCTAGCTAGTAAGAATTACTGCCCAGAATATATAATATTAAGTTGGAATGCCAGAATGCCAAGCAGTCAAATCCAAAAATTCTAAGAACAAATCGAATCATACCTTTGGGTTTTCAATGCGGGATCTGTAGAACTGGTTGAGCTCTCAGACATCCATTCTCTGCTCAGTCTCAGTGAAGCAGTATAAAAATGCCGATAGATACTGATAAAACAAAACAGGAAAAAAACAGAAGAAGAAAAACCGATTCAGTGCTGACCTGCTACTCACTCAAAATGGAAGAGTGAATACCCAGTTGAAAAGAGATTTACCTGTGGAAATGGGAGCAACATAGAAGAAGTCCCAGTAGATAAGACACCGGATTGCAATACAGTACAAATTCGAACAGGTTTTTCTTCGGACTAAACCTGTGGGAGCTAAGAAAATAGAGGTCCCACTTCTTTAACGAATAGAAGGTCTGAGATGCAGAGGCTATAGGCAAGTCCGGTTGTGAGCGCACTTCGGCAAAATGATACGAACTGAGGAATATCAGATGCAGAAGAGGAATACCGGAACTGCCATAGCCAAACCTGCCAAAGCTGCCATAGCCAAGAAAATAGAGATCCCACTTCTTGAGCGAATAGAAGATTTGAGATGCAGAAGCCATAGGCAAGTCCGGCGGTGAGGACGCTTTGCCAAGAAGATTCGAACTGATTAGTGCCAGAGGCAGAAGAGGAAAATAAAAAAAATCGATGTTCGAATTCATGGCATTCAATTCCGGCAACCTGTGTCCCGCTAGGGGAACGCAAAGTGGAAGGGAACGCCGCATGCCGCGTAAGATGCGGCGTTCCCTGGCACGGAACCCAACCCACTCCAAAAATAAAAAAGAAGATTACTTGGCACCTAGACACATTTGATTTGATCATAGCATAGAACAAAAAATTAAAGACCATATATATTGAATACACAAATTGACCCCCCTCGAAACCAAAGTTTAATTAATATAAGTGCACAAAATTACTATATAGTTCATGATAACCAACCTGTTCAATCTGTAACATGCATAAATGCTTAAACAAAATTTCAATGAAACATGTGGCCATGGTAAAATGTCCCCTAAAGATTGCCATGACAAAATATGAACGCACATGATCTGGTGCTATAAAAAATCGGGAGACACGTGATTTTGCAAATCCAAGTATGCACAATATGTAACCTTGCCAATCAAACCACCATATTCTTCAATTCCTCAGTTTCATTTCAAGGTTTCAATTGCAGCATATAGAACATGAAGATATTCAATACTCTTATTCAATACTTTATGGCGCTTTATCCAAGTTTGATTCCCAGCCACCGATGCATGGAATATTCCCTACATTATTCCAAATTGGTGGCCACCAGTTTTTTAAACTAAAAACTTATACATTTGCTCAATGGTGCAAAACAGCTCTAAGGTCCAAACCGTTTTATTCACAATATCTTTACATTCATACAATTCCCTCTCAAAGCTACTACTGCCACTCTCAACAAGGCCTGCAGGTTCAGAACTAGACGGTGGTCCAATATGCAAGGCCACCGTCACACCACTATCTTCTTCTTCCTCATTTTCTTCACTGGCAGATCCATGCATTAATAGGGTACAGCTCTGGAGCCTAGGCCTAACAACCTCTCCATGTGGTTGAAGTAGCCTGAGGATGAGCGACAAACTCCCATCATCCTCTTGCTTCCTCAAGTGATCAAGGCTCCAATTCTCTCTCATTTTTTGCTCTTGTTGGTGATGCAGGCCTTGCTGATTGTGATATTATTGATGTTGTTGCTGCTCTAGGAGCCTCTGATGCTGATGCTGCAGCATCAGCATATGCTGAGCCTTAGAAGGCGGCATGTAGGCTCCAGAAGGGGGCGTTTAGGATGCAGCAGCAACGTTGGAGCAAGAGGGCAAGTATTTCAGATCATTATCATTCACGGGTATACCCACAGGCAGTTGAGGCAGTTGAGGCGGATTAGAGCGGATTGCTGGTTTTGCAGAGAACAAGGGGCTCAGAGTAGTCCCTGAAACAATAATCGCTGCTTACCTCCTTGCTCCATGCCAAATTCCGGACGACAGAGACTATTGCCCGCTTCCTTCCCCCGAATCCGGCATGCCCATGCCCAGTCAGGCCGCCTTCACATGGTTTCCCATTTGGGACCTTCGGAACAAGCCTAAAAATTGTCCACCCAACTGATCTAAAATTAGAACATCCTCCTTAAGCCAATTAAGCTCCTCAAATTGGCCTAAATATACCCTTTTCCATACAATACTATACCGAAATCATAGTCCCCACCATTGCCAAAATACCCTCCCCAAATACAAAACGAATTGGGCAAACTATATGAGTATAGATCTACAATTGCAATATGAAGATAGTGAAATATAGATCGTAGATCTATACTGTGTGGTACAGAGCAACATTTTCTACCAAAAGTTGGAAGGATGGACTGTACTGCATACATTGCTATTCCTGCTGCAAATAATGCATACTAGAATAATTTGCACCTCAGAGTAGTGTTTGAAACTACCTAACTATATGTCTTCATGAACTGTGGTAAGTATACTCTATCAAGATTTAATGAGAATAATCCTATTCATTTACAACAGTATATGATTCAAGAGTCGGATCCACAAGTGTCCAACGAAGAGCAGCATGTCCCAGTAGGAGAAGGAGAAGATATTATAGGACTCAACTGCAGCATCCACTCAATTAGTTCCATGCACCTACTATCTAAAAATCCTAATCAATTAACTTATTAATTCTTCCAACCGCTCTCGAATCTGCCCGAGATCCGAGCAACATATTGAGCATCGACCTTGTCTACAGCAACATCTTCGAAAGGCAGATGATCCACCTTCATGCTGTGACAATCAAATACAGCAAGCAAGGCTACCTTCAGATACAAAGCATGGCATTTCATGGCCAGGAAACTCTATTTTCATCTGATATATCTCCTGGGATTTGAATGTAGATATGTGTAAACTTAAAGGCACAGGACTTCCATGAGTAAGCCATAGCCACCACTTGCAATATTTCCTAGGTTCGGAACAGCTGATGCCACAACACAAATCCAGGAAGTATTCGTGGCCATACATCCTAAATTCAGGCACAGATTTAACAATGGGCCTTTGCCGCCCAGCAAAATGGCAAATAAAACATGTTTTTTAACAAACAACTTTTTATTTATACACTGCCCAGATTCGATCACCAAAGATACCTGGCCCATATTTTGTTGCTATCTCTGGAGCATTAGGGAGACTGTAGTGCTTTGGATTTGTGAAGCATTTATCTAGAAATGCATCACTAAAGCGCAATTGATAATATATAGGAGCCAAACAGCAGACATAGCAAACAAGTTGCTACATGTTAGAGTAGAGATAGTGGCAGCTTTGGGTTCGTGAGAGGCTCAACATGGGAGTTTCATCATCTCCACAGGGGCAGGAAGACTATGATTGCTGTCACCTGCCGCCTTAGATCTGCAAAGCTTACCAACCCATGTAAAGCTTTCTTTGGAGTTGTGAAAGCGAAAACAAGACTGTATTTGTAACAAAGAGAGTTTTGATGTCAGGACTTGGTCTTGGATTGCGAAGTTCATGCTATCAACTTAAATTGCACATAGTGATAAAAAACAATTACCTCTGATAATATAAGTCTGAAGCCTTAAAGTCTTGAGAATTGGGGACCTGTGTTGCAGACCCCTGCTTTATCTTATATCCGCCATCTTTAAGAAAATATTTCGAGACTGTTGTATCAAACAAATGCCCATGAGTTTGCAACCCAAGTTGAATTTAGTTGGCATCCATTCTTCTTGCTGGTGTCTAATGAAGAGCTCATCTATTTAACGAAGCATTTGCACTATTGCTTTTCCTGTTGCATTTCTCTAAGCAAGAACCCATATTCTACTTTATACATCATGGTAAAAGCCCTGGAAAATCCATCTGTGTAATTTGCCATTGCCTCCAAGTTTGAACATCTATAGATTTTTACCGAAACTAGATGTGAAGCATAAGGCTGAGTGTGTGGATTATTAGCCTGGAAGCTGCCTTGCCGACCTCTGGAGCCAGCCGAAAACGTATAAAACTAGAGCTCATAAAAGCCAACAAAGATTCGTAAAGCCCCTTCTAACTACCGAGAAATTGTTCCTGGCCCGAGATGTCTGACTGCAGCTGTAACTGGAGAAAGGATCTACAAGGGCGTTGCCCTAAGAATACCTAATTTGTTTTCCTTCTCCCACAATCAGAGCTCAGCTACACACCTTATGCCAACATTTGGATTCTGCCCAGTGTTTTTTTTTTCTTTTTTTTTTTTTTTGTTAAAGATATAATAGAGTCATGGAAAAAGGCCCCACTTTTGAAAACCTAAAATAAATTTGTTGAAACCCTAAAGTAAATTGTTCAAAGTCTAAAATAATTGCATGCACATCTGCATGGATTCAAATCTTTGAGAGACCGCAACCACAAGATTGTTGTATTCCTTATTCAAAATCAACGACTTAGAAAGAGTGCACTCTAGAAATACTTTTTAGTACATCTGCATAAATACATCAATGAAATCATAGAGAAACCATGTGAAAAAGCGTATAAAAATATAAAAGTAACCCCCTGTTATTATGCTAAATATTCTTGTACAAAATTTGGCATACTATATAACGAGGTTTTGACATGGGACATTCTCAAAATGTCCCATGTCATGAAATCAATAATTTCAAAGAAAAATATGAAAGTTTATGACTATAAAATTGAATTTAGACTACTATGTGTAGTTCCACTTGCATCCCATTAATTGGTCCACAGGACTGGAAGTTTAGTAGAGGCAACATCTTAATAAATTTTGATCTCAACTTTGAATTATAATGTCTACGTGCAATTTTCTATATGTTAAAGCTAGTTGATTAGACGAGTTTGCTTAATTTGAGGGCCATGTTTAAGCAAATGTGAATTTATAGGGTACTTATTCACCAAATTGAATCTACATGGACTTCCACTCTCACCTTTCGAAATTATATGATTAAAGGTAAGAAACTATGATATCATTATATGGGACAGAACTAGTGAGAGAGGTATGCTTTATATGGTTGGTCTAATTACGGACCACAAATAGTTCATGCTTAATTATATTCGTATCTTTCAAATAATATGTTTATTTCAATAACAGGGAATTATATTGCAAAGAAAAGTCCGCATTCATGAAAAATATAATGTACATAAAAGATGACCTACATGTAACATTATCCTACTAAAATTCCAATGCTTTGTAATAGCAACAGATCTATATATATGTGTGTATATATATTATGCTTTACAAGCAACCTTCCCATATAAGGGATCTATACACATGACAAATGTATAAGTATCATCTAGAAATTTGAAATTTAAGAAAACGAAAATAATAAAAATAATTCAGGATAATCAATATTTGTAGCATGATGATGTTCTGGAGGAGTTTTAAATATAAATATTATTAATCCTTAATCCAAGTGGGAAAAGCTGGTACCTGCCACCGTCACAATCCAAAACACGTGTTAGAATAGGTGCAAGAAAGTGGAAGACATGTGTCAATGCTTTTTATAAAACCCCCTTTGCTAATTGGTGTCGAGGAAACAAGGAAAATCAAGAGCTAGTCCAAATCATGCATGCATGATTTATCCAATTAGAGCCAATATATTACTTTTTAGCTCATTATACACCCTATGCAAATATATAATCTAAAAATACCAAGGCTAGACCAAAACAAGTCTAGCAGACAAAAATTGCTTAAAATATAAACACCTCAAGTAGACCAAATCAATAATCCGTTGTTATCTATCTAACCTAGTTTTCATTAATGTGTAGTTTGGGCTCCTCTTCTAATTCCATATGGCCAGATTTCCCCATTCCTTCCACCATTATCTCAATGTTCCAATGATCTAGCAAGGCATCCATCTCCTTTTAGTAGATACTAAATTTGATGATCCGCCAGTATGCTAGCATCTATTTTATTCCAAAGAATACTATGTAGCAAACAGAGATAGAATCTAGAAAGGATGAATTCTTACATTAAAAGCTTTGGTTTCAAAAAAACCTTATAACAGGCTGACTGTGCTATCGAACTTTGCCAGTGGATATGGTGATAAATATTTGGCTATGAATAATCTAGTATCTTTACCCTGTTCAGAGAGAGAGCATAAGTAATCTGCTTAAATAATACAGGAAATAATCACGATAGATAAAGAACAAGTGTTCATTCTATCTTGGAGCAGTTCAGCATATGATAAATTCAAGCATACCTCCAGGGGAGCTACTACGCCCTGATGAGCATGGACATCTTTGCTGGTTGTTTCTCAAAATTTAGAATGACTATGGATAGTGATAAGCACTCTGGTGTCGTTGAGTGCAAATGCTCTAAGGACATTAGAGTTTAATATGGACTTTTTGGAAATGCGAGAATTTATGTGAAAGAATGTCGAAGAGGATCATATGTTGTCATTCTTTGGTTGGGATAGCTGCTATGTCCAAAGAGCATGCGCAAATGTTGTATCAAAAATTGTAATCTGTTATACGTATAAAAGATTGACTTTTAATTTAATCAAAGTAGAACCATTTGATAGAAGGTACTTTTTTTTTTTTTGGGGAGGGGTTTTCAAAGGAAGGGTGTTTGATCCCATCTTGATTTGCAATAAAAGGTGCAGAGGTTGTCCGATGGAATTTTGTTGATAACATTCCCCGATCCAATGGTCATAAAAAATTATGAGACACTCCAAATGATAATACACCCCAAATGACGGCCATAAAGAAACTCGAGTGAGGATGGGCATAGTTGAAGGCGATAATTAATCCTGCAACTGAGAACCCTTTAGATGGCGGTAAAAAACTCGAGTGAGGAGTCGAAGAAGACATACAACATAGTTATTTTCTAATTTTCTTGATGCAAGATTGGAAAATAGATATATCAACGAGAGAATTTTATAAGCTGACCTAATACGGGACACCTTAGAGTTGCAAGAAATGTTGCACCTCCCTTTGGGCAAACCTCGTAAAAAAACAAGGTGCTGCGCACGAGGGATTGCCCTTCGGTGGCCCGAGATTGTGTTTTCACGATTTTTGTAGAAAATGGGTTTGTTCAGGTTTGACCAGTGCTTGGGTTACTTGTTCTGTATTATACATTATATGATAGCTTGCAAATTGAAGTAAACATAAGGAGATAAGTAGTACCTACAATAGAGTATATGCAGCAGGATGCCCCTTAGCCCTGATCTCTGCCATCAATGCGTCATGTGCTTCACACTGCCTTTGGTTCCAAGTACATAATCTACTTAGAAAAACAAAACCCTGAGTTTTTTCTGCCAGGATCCAGAAGCAAAGCTTTCTCTTCCCCTCCCTATTCTTCTTTCAAATTCCTTTGCATAGAAGAATATGTGAAAATAAAAGTATCGTATGCATTACTTTTTTTTGTGTACCTGGACTTGAAAGGAACGCAAATCTTGGACCATTCACTTGGGTCAGTTCAAGAAGATATTTCAGAGTACTTTGCCGAGGCCCTCGAGTTGGTTTTGTGAATGCTGGGACAAAAAATGTCACAGCTTCCCCGCAAATAGCCCAGGATTGTTCAAAATTTCCATTTGTGTTAGGTGATTCCTCTTCAACTGTGGTCACGCACTGCTGCTCAATAACACCTAAAGGGTTGCTGATTAATTGAGGTTGATCTTTATCTGTAGGACATGCATTTTCTAATTCACAAAGGTCTGCAACATATGCCCGACGGCTGATCAAGTCCCGAGGCTTCTCCATTAGTTGTTGCCCTCTTGCAGTAATGACCTCTAAAAAGTCGTGGATAGAATACTCTGTACAAATATCCTTGCTCACACATCAACCTCACCTTTTTCCTGACATTCTCCATCGATCTCTAAGAAAGCGGGGCCTGCAGAAAAGGAAATAAAGTTACATCAACTGTCAACACAAGGGGAACAACGAGCTATTGAATAGATAAATAAGAAAGAAGTTTACCACAGTTGCGGTTTGCTCTGTTTGCTCTACACGCCATATCTGGCAAGCTTAAAAACATTAATACACAGAGTAAAAAAGGGATACGAAAAATGCAACAGAACTGATGCTAAGGTGCACCGATGTTTTGAGAATAGAAGCATGAACGGCTAGGTTCTAATCGAGCTACTGCGAAAAAACGAAAGATGTAAGCAGAATAATTGCCCAGTTCGAGTAGGTCTGCCATATCTTGTTCCAGTTACACAGTAAGAAGAGCAACTACAGGCCTCGCACACTAACGAGGATGACCGGCAGTTTAAGGGCGCTAGCAAGTTTGGAGCGATTTTCAGAATATCTCAAGCATATACCAGCATCCCTAGAATATGCCAAAAACCCACCTGAGTGAGGGTTTGCCCGGATAGGGGCAACTCAAACAAAAAAAAGTCCTCCCATTTACTATATTTATCTGATTTTATCAGTTTTTATGTAATCTATAAGGGTCCACACTAGACGTATAAATACCTAAAAACTGAACTTTATATTTCGACATTTTCACTCCGAGATTTTGTGAACGAGGTCATGGCAGGCGCTGGAACAAAGGTTGGAAAATTAGGTGTGGTGGGAGCAGGGCAGATGGGCTCCGGTATAGCTCAATTGGCTGCCTCAATGCAGTTACCTGTAGTCATGGTGGATATGGATGGAGCTGCTTTAGCCAAAGGAATGGAAAGAATGGTATCATCGCTTGCTCGTTTTGTTAAAAAGGGTACCATCAGCCAGGTAAGGACTTAGCCGTGTCATATACCTGTTGCAATTTTATTTAATCTACACTTTGCTAATCCCGCTCTCAGTAAAAGGATTTATAAAAGAGAACATGTTTCTTGAGAAGCTTTTAGTTCTAAAACTTAAAATCATAATTTTTACAAGCCAGGGGATAATTTATAAAGCGCGATTGATTTGGATCCGCATCTGTGTTCTATTTGCTTATAACTGGACATTTTGCAGGCCTGGCAGGAGTCCGTGTGTTTTCAATTTATAGTCCTGATATGTCTTGGACAGAATGCTTGCAGGAGGAAGCTGATGCAACTCTTTCCCGAGTAAATACCACTACTAAGTTAGAGGATCTAAGCTCTGTTGATTTCGTTGTGGAAGCAATTAAAGAAGACGAGAATGTTAAAAAAGGACTTTTCCAAGACCTTGATAGGTTGATGAAGCCTACTGCAGTGCTTGCGTCAAATACAAGTTCAATTTCTATAACTCGTCTTGCGGCTGTAACGAAGCGCCCGCAGCAGGTAATATATCATGGCTTTGAATAAAGAGTAGCATACAACATGAATGCTAGACATAACAACGAGAATGAGCATTTTACTCGTCAAGTTCTGCTGCCAAAAAATGCATTATGCCCTTTAGATGGAGTCTTTCTTTAATATTGCATTTAATCAGTCATCTTGCCATATCATGGTTTGATAACTCAAATCATTTTTACTGACCAGTCCAGCTTGCCATTTACATGTCAGCCTGCTATAATGATATGACATTGGCAAATAGCATATATGTACCCCACTATTTTAAAACCTTTTTTCCAAATTATGCAAAACGAGTAGGGGAAGATTGAATGAGAAACAGAGGGGTGTCTGGTTTGAGACTTGCAAAAGGTGAGCCGAAGAAAAACGTGGTGCAGAGGGGCAAAGAACTAGATGGATATTTTCACTCTGGCTAGTATTCGTTTTACAGCCCTCCCATCCACGTTGCATGCATCTCGGCCCTTGATTTCCAGATTGTTATAATCTGGCACGTTGGGTGGGGGGCTGTAAAATGGAAAGTGTTCCGTCACTTCTGCAGAAAATTATACATGGCTGTATGAATAAACTACAGGTCTCTGAGAAATGGCTATAGTCAATAAGATAGAGACTGCCAAGGCTATTTCAAGAGTGCTTATATGCAGGGCGACCTTTACACAGGTTTTAGATCGATCATTAACCAAACATTGCTATACAGTTTTCACATTTGGAGCAGAATATTTTTTTTAACCTGTGTATTTGAAAGTAAAATTCTTTGTTGCAACTGGATGTTAATGATTTGTTGGCAAGGGTCTCCTTGATAAAAAGCAATAGAATGTATAGATTTGATTTACAATTGCTGCTCAAGTTTTTGCCAGGGAAATAATACCAGATTGGCAAGACAAACATACACGTTTCCTCTTTCCAACTTCTGGTGATCTCTGACAGTTCACTATGGGACATCAAAGTATTTTGGCATGACATAAGTAGATAACCGTACAGGAGATTTATGCTGCTTCTCCATTTGCAGGTAATTGGTATGCATTTTATGAATCCGCCTACACTGATAAAGCTTGTTGAAATAGTAAGAGGGATTGAAACGAGTGAAGAGACCTTTAACAGCACAAAAGCCCTTGCAGAAAGGTCAGAACTTACATTTTACCATCCCATCTTTATGTCCTGCTTCTAATATTTTTACACATTCAGGTTTGGAGATATTGTGGTAGCCTCCAAAGACTTCCCAGGTTTTATAGTGAACCGCATTTTGATGCCAATGATAAATGAAGCATTTTACGTGCTCATGGAAGGTGTGAGTTCTGCAGAAGAGATTGATACAGCAATGAAGGTGGGTACAAATCAGCCAATGGGCCCATTAGTACTAGCAGATTTTATTGGACTTGACACTTGTTTATCAATTATCTGTGTACTTCACAAAGGTCTTGGTGACAGTAAATATAGACCTTGTCCCTTGCTTGCGCAGTATGTTGATGCAGGCCGGCTTGGGCGGAAAAGTGGAAGAGGTGTATATAGCTATGAAGCCCAGGCAAATTTGTAGGCCATTCTTGCATAAGGTGTTTATGGCACTATGTCTAGTTACAAAATGTGGTTGCCTATTTGTCTTAATTGAAGGCTGAGACAGGTTTAACACATAGTTGCTCTTGTTCGAGTATGTATGTATACCTCTACTGGGGTAGTACTTCGTTGGCGTATATGTCTTAAATCCTGATAATGTTAAATACTTCCATTTTTATTTATTTGTTTTTCTATCATTCAACAGAGCACTGTTTTTAACGTTGTAATAAAATGAGAAGGGCCAAAAAGGTACTTGGATTGGATCTGGATAAAAGCAAGGTATATGAGAAAGAATCCCCTGTTGCAAAAAGAAAAAGAAAAGTGCAGGCTTGGGGAAGTTTAAGAAAAAAGAAAAGAAAAGGGCAGGCTTGGGGAAGGAAAAAAGGAAACTGAAGAGAGGGTGAATACAGGTGACAATGTCTGAAGAAAAGTATCTTGTGAACTATTGAATTTAGGGTTGAATTTAATGGTTAAGGTGTTTTGGGGTCTTGAAACAGAAAAGGAATAGCAAGAGTTTTGTAAAGCATAATAATATAGTAATCCACACTAGGGGAGTTTTGTAAAGCATAATAATATAGTAATCCACATTAGGGTGAGAACACTGGTATTTTTGGTGTCTTTTCAAAACTATTATTCTATCTCCACTCTTTATTCAATACTCTTATTCAATACTTTAAGATACTCTTATTCAATACTTTATGGCGCTTTATCCAAGTTTGATTCCCAGCCACCGATGCATGGAATATTCCCTACATTATTCCAAATTGGTGGCCACCAGTTTTTTAAACTAAAAACTTATACATTCGCTCAATGGTGCAAAACAGCTCTAAGGTCAAAACCGTTTTATTCACAATATCTTTACATTCATTTGAAACCATAGCTTCACCTCACAAAATCACACATGACTTCACGGACTCAAGTACAAGACAGTATTCACATTGGCTAAAGCCTACCCCTATGCTACTGTTGCTACAATTCCCTCTCAAAGCTACTACTGCTACTCTCAACAAGGCCTGCAGGTTCAGAACTAGACGGTGGTCCAATATGCAAGGCCACCGTCACACCACTATCTTCTTCTTCCTCATTTTCTTCACTGGCAGATCCGGGAACAGCTCTGGAGCCTAGGCCTAGCAACCTCCCCATGTGGTTGAAGTAGCCTGAGGCTGAGCGACAAACTCCCATCATCCTCTTGCTTCCTCAAGTGATCAAGGCTCCAATTCTCTCTCATTTTTTGCTCTTGTTGGTGATGCAGGCCTTGCTGATTGTGATATTATTGATGTTGTTCTTTGCTCTAGGGAGCCTCGATCTTGTCTTTGCGGCAAGGCATATCTTGAGCCTTAGAAGGCGGCATGTAGGCTCGAAGGGGCGTTTAGGATCACGATAAAACGTTGGAGCAAGAGGGCAAGTATTTCGGATCATTATCATTCAGGGTATACCCAAAAGCGGTTGAGGCGGTTGAGGCGGATTCTTTGGTTTCTGCGAGAGAACAAAGGGGCTCGAGTAGTCCACCCAAACAACAATCGGCTGCTTACCTCCTTGCTCCATGCCAAATTCCGGACGACAAAGACTCCCGCCCGCTTCCTTCCCCCGAATCCGGCATGCCCACGCCCAGCTGCCCTCCTGTCCGCTGCCAGGCCGCCTTCACATGGTTTCCCATTTGGGACCTTCGGAACAAGCATAAAAATTGTCCACCCAACTGATCTAAAATTAGAACATCCTCCTTAAGCCAATTAAGCTCCTCAAATTGGCCTAAATATACCCTTTTCCATACAATACTATACCGAAATCATAGTCTCCACCATTGCCAAAATACCCTCCCCAAATACAAAACGAATTGGGCAAACTATATCTGTCTCCGCCATTTCTTATCCCAGACATTGAAACACCATCATCTCAGCATCATCTCAACACCATAAAACCCAAATAATCACGGTTTAACACACAGATCCAAAATAGTAGAGGTCCAAAAGCCACTATGGCAAATCCAGAATTGCCTAGCACGACTTCACGTCCAGAAATTTGGCTCCAGCAGATAGCATACTGGAAAATCGGTCCAGCTCCTTGCAATCCGTACACCATGGAGAAAATTTTGGCATGTTCTGAGCTTGCCCATGGCTGCCCTTGCTATTGCATCCGATGTATAAATTCTTTGATGCAGGCTCTGTAGAAAAGGTCTGAGGCCAAATCGACACTTCCAGATAGGCATTAAACACAAAAAAACACTTCCAGATAGGCATTAAACACAAAAAACTACCTTGCAGAAGAAATACCTGCAAAAAAATATATTAGGGAGGTTTGTAAATCCAAAATGTATATAATTTGTCAAGCATTAGTAACCAAAAGTCGACAAAAAGTCGACAGAATCCTTCAAAATTCTCTGATATTGCCCGAAACCAGTGGTCGATGAAGTTTTAGATAATTTCCGGACGGAAGGAATTTCGCCGGATAAATTTTCGAGGCAGCGCCGCCGAGGCTAGCGGCTCCGCTGAGAAAAAGTTTTCAGCGGAATTCAGATCAGAGCGTCCCCATTTTTGCTCTGTTAAAAAAATACCCCACATGGCGGCGCCGCTAGAGACAGCGGAGGATATATTATGCCTGGTAAAATGTGCAAAAATTTAACAGTAATTTCAAGGAAGTATTTATTACGTTTCAAGAATTTTTAAGAAAATTTAACATTACAGTTAACAACTTCCAGATAACTCGCCGGAACTACTCACAACAAGCAGCGCCTCCCTGGATACACTTAGAACAAGCAGGCCTAGAACAAGCAGAATCAGCAATCGCAGAATCAGAAGTAACTATGCCGATCCAAACCAGTTTTCTTGCAAGAAACGTCCAAATAAACTTGATTTTGTTTCAAGGGTGTTCATTGTTGCTAAGCAACCACATTATAGTTCTACATACATAAGGTTTGCAATAGATGATTTGCATCTATTTTTTAAAGGTTAGGGAGGGTTTTGTATATTTTGGTTCTTGTTCTTGTTTAGTTAACTTGAAAGGTCTATTTTTAGACAGTTTATGGGTGTCACATGGGCTTCCACTTTTGGCTGTACCATTGTGGGGAATTTGGTTGCCGCACCTACATATAGCATTTCTTTGGATTTCTTGCACTGTTCTTCATCATTCCTCTAGACCAGCCATACTCAGTTTTTGCCAGAGTTGAGCTCCCCGGCCAGTAGATCTGTTGCAGGGCACTAGGAAGGCTCTTTTTGTGCTTGCCTCAAATTCGTATTTTGGATTTCGTTCTTGATGTGGATGTATCATTTCTGTTCTAGCTTTATTTTGGATTCTTATCTCAGATCTGCTACAACTCGTCTTATCTGATCGTCATGGCCATGCTTGGTCAGGGATGTTGAAATGGCTATTCATATTTGGTACTGCAAGTGAGGGTTTTTGGTCCTTGACGCCTCTGATTTCTTGGTTCTTGACGGATTTGTGCTTCCACCGGGCTTTAAATGATTGAGTCTGATTTGCGTTGGTTTGGAACTCCACATAATAGATTTGTTGAAGGTAACATTTTCTACAAGTAACTATAAACTAATTAAGGGAATAGACATTTAAGGTACATAGCCCCTTTGTGCCAAATGTTATATATTTATTAAAGCTATTTAGTCTACTGACGTGACAAGTTAAAAAAATTTATTATAATGATACTGAAGATTAATATGATCATTGTGTACAGTGCCACAGACATGTGCAATACCTATACTGCCCCAACAACCCCTACCAATAGATCTGCATTAGCCTTTTGGCATAGAAAGGACAAAAAAAAAAAAAAAAAAAAAAAAAAAACGGGGAACAACTAGCATAGGCAACAACCAAGTAGCAGTCCAAGCTACATCAGTCAATCCCTCAGTAGCCTTATCATTCTGTACAATTAATCGAGCAAATTAAAAGACAGTGCATCAAACTGTGGTCCAAAGTCTATTGACTTTTAATCTCTAAGGGCATTTTTCCATGGAAAAATACCTTCATCTTTCTCAAAAGTCTATGGCCAACAATCTATTGCTAAAAGACTTGTACACATGTTTATGTTTAGAGTCATAGAACCTAAAGTCTCTGAGTGTTCTATCTTTAAGGACATTGTGTAGATCTAACACTGTTCTCATTTCCTTTGCAACGATACTTGTTTCAGAAACCTGTTGATGCTGCATAACTCATTTTTCTAATTACTAAGGGTTCCACTCCTGCACACATTTTCTAACCCTTTAATTTTTCTGGATTTCATTGAATCACAAGGATGTATCTTTTTCTTAGAAGGAAATCAGTGCCATTTTCAGCTGCCCAAAGGTCCAAGACATCTGCTATATGCACCTAAAAACAATAGTCAAAGCTCATATATATTAAATCATGCATATGGTCAATTTGGAACAAAGAACTGTTGTATTACATATTTATGATGTCATCTTACATCCTTTCACATATTCCGCAGTCAAAGCACATCCCAAAATTTAATGTACAGACCTAGATGTGATATTTTCCTTTAGCATTTGGTATTTTCAGTTACCACATTATATCTAATGCTTGAAAGTAGTAGTACCTGAATATTGTGATAAAATCTGAGCATTATCAGCTAGATCCCTTGTAGAAACATCAACTTTTCTTATGCTTAATAATTAACTTGATAGAGACCATAACACCCATTTTTTGCCATAATAATTTGCAATTTAAAGTCTCGAGAAACTTGCAATCAACCAGCTTGTATTAGCAGTTACATCCACGAGCTTTTTTCCTTGATCCATACAGCCGTTTGAGCTAAAACACACCATAACAGCAAAATGAACACAATGAGAGAAGAAATACCACGTACCTGCAGCCAACCATGTAAACATTAGCGATAATCTCGGTAATGATACAAGGGCCAAAAGGTAGATTTTGGGTAATTCTTGGCTTATCGCCACTCACCCATTGTACCTTTTGTTCTTGATTAGTAAAAGCCTACTAAGAATGCATAGATCAAAGGAAAAAGCTTTATCCAAGATTTTACACATTTGTTACCATTTTTTCCAGCTGTGAAACTTGGACTTTTAGATAAAAACTTAGCTTACAAAGCCTGTTAAGTGGGTTGATGTAACATTCAATTCATTATATCATAAAATAAACCAAGAAGCCTAATGTTATTTGCATGGATCAGATTACCTTAGCTGTCCCTGTTACTATCATTCAAGGTCTTAATCAGCCACGAAATTTTCATAGTGATCTTAGCACATCTGCTACATTAGATTTAAATAGGTGGTAGTTTAACCTAGCCCTCCCTAGGCCATTCCTTAAAATAGCAAATCTTATTTTTTGGAATACATTCGTTAAGAAACATCCAGAAAATTATTGGATCTGGCTAGCATTTCTGTTAGGCATAAAATGCAAAGCATCTGTAGCTAATAGAATATGGCCATAGGCTCCTTATTATTATCTGTCTCCTGTCGTTAAATGTAGAAAAATAGATCATGAAGGCATACCTGAAGTTCCTCATTTTTTGTATCTACATCCTTAACACATTGTGTCTCTTGGACATATTGCACAGCATATGCATTTCCTTTGTGACAATCGGTTAATCCGCTATTGAAGCTGTCGCCTCCTTTTGCTATATAACCTGTATTGTCCTTACTACAAGCTCTCTTGGCCTCATAGCCACTACATCCATCTCTCTTACCGCTGCAACAAATTGGCTCTGCAATGTCTCCTCTTCTTCTCAGTTATGAGCTATAGGCAAACGATTTTCTCTTCCGGATCTTGCCAGGCACATCTCTGGGCGCATGCATAGGTCGCATGCGTAGGTTGCAGGCTGCCCATGAATAACAAGAACAATTTCGAAAATGGATTTTTCCCTAAATGTGCTTACATTGAATTTTGCACCTGGCTTTTTCTTCTGCAAATACTTCTTCTTCCCATGAATAAGATAGGGTGGAGTTGAATAAGATAGGGTGGAGTTGCCTGCTTCCACAGAAGTACCATACCCTACCCTTACCTCATTGTCCCATTCACCCTCCCAATGCGTGGCAAGTGACACTCGTTCGTCACCCATGAACCCACGCTGCCCCGTACCAGGGACCCATCCTTCGCGCACCAGAGTACCCCCCATCATGGCCATCCCGAGGCATGATTCAATGATGGGGGCTGGAATTGGCGGGCTAATTCCAGCCATAATTGCCTCGAACGAGATGGATTATCAAGATTACCCAGCTGGCTCGAGCAATTCCATCAACAATTTCTCAATCCGTCTAAGAATCAAGCCTGTCCCCTATTTTCGTTGCACATTGGAGCGATGGCGTCGACTAGGGCCCAACCACAGATCGATGCCACAGTTTCGAGCACTAGCAGACCAACGACAGCGGCTAGCAAACGGGTTTATGTGCCCAAAGCCAAGAAGAAGGGGGCATCAACTAGCGGATCTACACCTGCAATGCCAAGGAGACCAACAAAGCGAGGACAATGGACGGAAGAAGAGATGTCGACAGCGCTCGACGAGGTAAGTGAGAATGGAATTTCAATTAGAGAGGCATTTAGACGGTCAGGCATACCAGAGTCGTCTATCAGGGATTGGCTGTATGGGCGGATTTCCAAGAAGAATGCAAGGCATCCCAGATCCTGACACCAGCCCAAGAGAAGGAATTGGTTGATTGGGCAATAGGTAGGGCAGAACATGGTATGGGCGTGACTCTGGCTACTGTAAAGGAGCGTGCAGCCGAGATGGCGAGGGAGGGTAATTCAGCCTTTGATGGTGTGCCAGGGAGCAAATGGTGGAAGCTTTTCAAGCAAAGGCACCCTGAGATCTCCCTTAGGAGTGCCGAAACATTGGAGATTTCATGTGCCCGGGCAATGAATCAAGCCAACTTGGATGGCTTCTACACAGGGCTGAAAGAAGTATATGATGAGTTCAGCTTCCCCCCCTCAAGAATTTGGAATGCAGACGAGACAGGGATCCAAGCTGGGAAAGTAAAGGGTTTGAGGATAATTGCTAGGAAAGGGGAGAATAGGGTTAGCGAGCTAGTTATGAATACAAGGGAATGGGTGACTATTTTACTGTGTGTCAATGCAGAAGGGTTCAGGCTGCCTAATCTCTATATTTTCAAGGGTACAAGGATGAGGCAAGACAACATAGCAAGGTGTGAAGAGGGAGCAATTCAGGAAGTGCAGCAATCAACTTGGATGACCACTGAATTGTTTAAGTCATTGCTATCTCATTTTCAGTCTAGAGTCCCTGGAGGGGTGTCACCTGGTCGACTCATCTCATACTGCTGAATGGCCATGGTAGCCATGTGGAACTGGATGTCATTCTTGCTGCCAAAGAGATAGGTATACATTTTGCCCTACTACCTGCTCACACATCGCATAGGCTACAATCACTAGATGTATCTTGCTTTGCACCATTCAAAGCTGCATTCAAAAGACTAAGGGCCTCTTGGACCTGCATAGACAGAGGTGTTACCAAATGCTATATTGAATGAAAGAACCGACCATTTGCAAGCAGATTGTAAAAGTCACGCCATCTTTGAATTTTGTTATACTTAAAAGGGCAATCTCCACAATTGCAGATACTAGAAAAGGAAAGACAAAGAAAGGAAAAACATATGGAATAGAACAATATGTTTGACATACAATGGAGACCAAGTGGTCTATGAGTCACCCACCCCACACCAAGGTACATTGATTTATAGGTCCTGTCCCATTCACTTTGCTTGCACTCGCGAGGAACCAAACAATTAACCCTTGGTAACCCAAAAGAAAGAAATTTCCACCACTTGTTATTTGTGTTGAGGAGTTGTTTTCATTTCAGTAAGCAATAATTGCCTCTTATCAGAACAAGAAATGGCCACATGTCACTAGTGTTGAGGAGTTGTCTTCATTGGGAAATAAGGACCTTTTCTTGATAACTTTATTAGCTTTGTAAGATATGGAACAAATATGAAAGGAAGCTTTAGTGCAAGCGGTCGAAGCTTTGAATACTTTGTTGCATTTTATGTAGAGATTCCCGTGATACCTTGACTTTAAAATCCCTAGAATAAAAACAAAAGGGGCTCCCTCACCCATATTGTAGGTGATTTTGAATTATGTGCATGAAGCTAAATGACTTGTGTCTATGATAATGGGAAACCAAACTCACATATTTGTCCAATCTAAGAAGGGGGAAGGCATGTTATAATGTCGTGTAATGGATTATTTTAAGCACAAACACGTTAAATGGGTTGGTAGAGATTCCATACCAAACAAGTAGACAAACAAATGGGCCAAGAAATGGAGAATTTAAGGCAAGGTAGAGGCTTATGTCACAATATAGAGCAAGGGGCATACTTTGTAATGGCAATGGAGAAGATTGCAGCATCAATTGTTATATTAATAGCAATGGTGATTGTTATGGCACTTGGAGCAAACGCTCAGTATTATCAGCAGTGTGACGGCCGCCTCATTGGTTCTTGGTATGGCAATTGCTACTCTAGCTATGGTTATAGTTACCAATGGGGAACAAATAATCCTCAATTTGTCAATCAATGTTGCACTCCTCTTTCCCAGTATTATGGATGTCTATGTTCTGTGAGCCCTTACCAAGTCAACTACATTATGAACTTATGTGGCTTCAAGCATGGCTGTTACTCCAACAATAAGGCTTCTCCATAACATTACAATTGCCCTTGTGCTAGATCAAAAAATCTAAAGCATCTATATAACAGAACTATGTGATAAGCATGTTCTTTCTAAATACTTTGTTTCTAAACTTAAGTATGAAGAGGTTTTAAGTTTAAACCTCTTCACCGTATGACATGTAATATATGGTAAATGCTCGGGATAAACAATGTAGGTGTGGGGTATTCCTTGTTCATCTTTTCAATTACATATGTAGTATTTGAAGAGTCTTATAATAGATTGTATTGGAAAACTATCTCTATCCTTCATTTTAGTTTGTTGAAGGTATGGTTACTCAAAAATATGACATAGCATGGTTTTGTTTGTTGAATTGTATCAACTCTAAGCCATAGAATGAAGCGTAGTGAGATATTTATGGTTTGAAACAAATATTAAGTTTCAAACCCGTAGATAGAATAACTTGGATTTTAAACAAATAA
Source organism: Isoetes taiwanensis (assembly GCA_021234155.1). Classification (NCBI taxonomy): domain Eukaryota; kingdom Viridiplantae; phylum Streptophyta; class Lycopodiopsida; order Isoetales; family Isoetaceae; genus Isoetes; species Isoetes taiwanensis. The sequence continues at coordinate 2,376,667 of JAJEKV010000082.1, read as the reverse complement.
CTTGAGCATTTAAAAGCAATGTGATGAATAGAATAGAATAGAATAGTAAGAAAAAAAGGGGAGAAAGAAAGGGGGAGTTGTGAAGTTCTCCTTCCCTATGTTTTATATAATCTTATTTGGCCATTATCATCACATTTCAATTTAAAGCTTAAAATCTTAGGCTATGACATTTTATATCTTTTACACTACAATTGATAATGCTCCAAAAGAAAGATTATTTTGCATGGTTTTGGGTTTCTATCATTGTCTTCATCTATTTGGACATTACACACCCACCAGGTCCAACTGTTAAATTGATGTTTGTGATATGTTGTATGGCTTATAAAATATCAAATAGTGTTGTCATATCTAAGGCCCAAAGCAAAGGTGCCACCATTATCTCTTGATGACACAACTTTTAGATTGCACCCGGTTAAAGGGCAATTATTTGGAGGGAGGGGGATCTTAAGGCGCGTTGTAGGCATATGTTATGATCTGACGGCCATTACTACTGACTATTTTTTCAGCAACAAAAACTATTTTTCTATTTTTCTCAGATGCTAAGGCTTTTAGCTTTTATGGATGCTATTTTTTTTTATGGCGATCAAAAAACTCATTTTGCCCTTGACAGATGATGTGTTGCAGCTGTGCCCCATAGAAGTGGCTTGGCCACCGGCATCACATGATAACTAGGTTACGCGCTATGGCAAGTAGTTGCTTTTGCTATGCAATAGCTTTAACTTGGCAATTTGGAATGGATCCAATGGCTATCCTCTCGCGGATACACTTGCAAGGCAGGAGAACCAGGGGGCAGCTCCAGTGTCATGGATTACGTACTGGTGGCAGAGCGGGATCTGCATCGGGTTACCCATTTTTGTGTTGGGACAAATAGCAGAGATGAAGAAGTATATTTCAACCACCAACCCCTTTTCTTACAGGTGTACTGTCAGCCCGCTCGCATGCCCATCCCCAGGTGCCTCAACTGCAGCCTGCACCTGGATTATGACTATGCAAAGGCCCATGTGCAGATGGTCACGCCAGACCTGGAGGAATACTGCAGCTCCCCACATTACAACCAATATGCTTATGATGGCCGATGATTGATATTTTGAGAGACGGCGGTCACGCACGTGTCGGGGAGCTTCGACCTTTTTCTGCAATCAATGGTTTCATGATGACAAATGTAGGGAGCTTAAACACTGGGTACAACAGGTCACTAACCTTGCCCTGCGCCCGATTAGAATCAGGCATTACCATACTTTACTTTTTTGAAGAGAGAGAAAGTCAGGCACATTGTGAAACACTAGCGACAAATGTTCTACCTGCTGGACCCTCACCCCAAGACATTCTAGCGAAGGGTATTGAACAAGCTTATGCAACTTGAGGGGAACATCATGTCAAAATAATGGGTACATTACTTGCAGCAACTGTATGATCCTCTTGGGGTTCCAGTAGCAATACTTCCCCAAATGGGCCCAGTACTGGACATTACAGATCCAGATGTCATCACAAGTTTATAGTGCCTCGTTAATGGCAAGGCAACAGATTTAGATGGCATGTAGGCAGAGCTGCTCAAAGGGATTGGGCTTTCAATAATGTGACGTTCCAGGTATTTATACGATATATGTATACATATTATGACACGTCACCAGTATCTAACTAGACCCTTAAGGGTCAATAGCGGATAACTTGGGTTCACTTAAAAGGGATTTTATTAGCTATGCTAATAAAATTAGTGGATAAATAACCTAATTATGCTAATTAGGTTATAATTAGTTAAATGAAACCAATAGGGAGCGCCACCTGGCCCAAATCGATTGGCCAAGTGGAACTTGCCAAGTTGAGAGGAGAAATTGGGGTCCTACCCCCATTTCTGCCCCAAAATCGATTGGGGAAGAGGAGAGGTAGAGCATCTATCAGTTCTTGCCAACAGACCCAAAGAATGGAGGCCTTCCATGATAACGGCTCCAGCCAAGAGACTGGTTAGTCCCTAGATAGCTTGTACTTCTGCTAACACTTCTTTGAATAGATGGAATGGTTAAATTCTCTTTCATATGTTATTATAATGATGATGATAGATACTTGGATGATATTATATTCTTTCTTTCTGCTCCATCCATGTATTGGGGGTTAAGGAAAGGATAGAGACCTAAAAGCCTCTTAGAACTAGAGATGTTCCTAGCTAGAATCCTTAAAACCCAATAAATGCGGCCTGTGCACAAGAGCCCACTTGGCTGTGGAAGCTATTACGTGATTCAACACCAGACAACGAGCACAATGGTGAAACGGGGGTGGAGTCTTGCCTAGTGGGGCTACAAGACTCCCACGGTGTGCTAGGCTTATAGCCGGTCCTCGCGGTGGGGCCGGATATGGGTCTGACACCTCCAGGGTCGCGAGAGCGTGCCTATATGGATGTCCTGGGCTCGATGGGCGCGCTTAGCGGTCCATGGATGTTGGGGGGTTCTAGCCGGGTACGACTACGTGTGCATCTAGTGGCACGCAATCTCTAGCACACCCAGAGATCCATTATGTTCGGGGAGGGGACGCTTACGCTCCCCTGACCTGCCTCATCGGACCGGGGAGATGCAACCCGGAGTAGTCTCATAGGGTGATTCCATGAGATTGCATCTCCGGAAGGCTACAATCACGCCATAGCATGTTTCAGCCTATCTGCAAACTGCGTACAGGAGGGGCGGATGGAGTGGACTACCCTAGCCATTGTCTTATGCCAGCCAGCGCCATGTTATACTTCCGTCGGTTGGTATCTTGACACTCTGACCATCAGTCGACCCCATGGAGTCTGAGCCCAGGGTAGCAGCCTTGTCATGATGTGCTATTTATGTTGTTTATGCTAGTATTGTCCTTTTTACTGATGATGATGGATGGGCCACCCTTCGTGGTGGTATATTATTTCAACATGAATGTACGCTTCCGCTGTGTAGGATTCCCATAGAGGACGTGGGACGAATGACACCTCCGTGGTCCTCGCCCGGACACTTGGCCATCCCAAGTGGTCCGAGTATGACGGAGGGCCCTACCGTGGTGATCTAGTCGCCACGGGAGGGGAATTCTCATCTTTATACGATGGGAGCATCGTATAGATTCTGGGAGCATCACAGATAATACCCATCCTGGTAGCATTGTTAAATAAGGCATTGCAAGAGGGCTTTTCCCCACAATGGACCACTAGTAGAGTAGTTCTAATATACAATGTGGACGACCCTCACTATTCGATCAATTAGTGCACCATCATGGTTGGTTTGCTCTTTGCAAAATTGCTGGCTGGTATTCTTGAGCAGTAGTTGACAATGCGGGCAGAGGAAGCAGAGGTACGTGCTCTTAGGTAGACGGGGTTTCGGCCACGCCAGTCCATTATTGATCATATTTTCATTCTATGAACCTTGATAGAAGATAGCCGGAATTGTCAGCAAGACCTTTACTGCTACTTTGTGGACTTTGCCAAAGCTTTTGACAATGTGCCTTGGGATAAACTATGGAGCAGATGTAGGCAGTTGGAGCCCCTATAGATCTGCAAAATGCAATATAAAGGTTGTATTAGGTATGCTCATGCAGACTGGCACTATTAGGACATCTAGTTGTCAACAATATTGGAATACGCCAGGGCTGCCCATTCTCCCTGACGCTCTTTAGCTTGTATAGTGATCAGTTGGAAGCTTGACTTGCTGAACATGGGAAGGAGGGCAGGGGAAAGAGGGGCAGCTCTTGCACCACATAATCCGACAGCTCATCTATATTGATGACATGGAGCTCTTAGCCGACATCCAGGCAATATGCAGTGCCATTTGAATGCTTTGGATACCTTCTGCCAGTTCATTGGCATGGGATCAAGATCAAGGTACTGGTGGTTTCATCCTTGCGCCAGCCACGAATTCTCTCCTTCACCTAACAGGGCCAAAATGTGGTGGTGCTCCCACTTATAAGTATTTGGGGGTGGAGTTTCCTATTATCACATACTGAGACATTTCCATCCGATTGCGTGTCACAGCAGGCTGGAAAGCATTGTATGCCATGCAGAACAATAGTCACCAAAGCATAGCTATATGCCTGGGGCCATTAGTCAAATTTGTTCAGGGCTTTAGTAGAGAATGTTCTCTTATAGGGTTCGATGATATCCCCCCCCCCCAAAAAAAAACACTGGAATGGTCTGGAGCAAGTGCAGATATTGGGATCATATCTTCAAGAGGTTTTGGATACATACATTCAAATATATCCTCCCAAGAGGTAATGAATTGTACCCCTGGTTTCTCATTGCACAGTTTTGCAATACATTTCTCTTGAAAACCCTTTTGGATGGGAATTTTTTAGTCCTGATAGTAATATATTTGCTATTCTCTTTGTTTAGGTCCCATAGGCCAATTGGTCTTAGTAGATGATAAAAAGTCATTCTACTCTATTCCAAATCATTCTTTTTTAAGTTTTCCTTTTTTCTAGACAAGATTTTGATTTTTAGGGTAGGCTGAGCTTCTTTTTTTGGAATCATCTTGCCCTTCGCTGATATGAATTTCGACTAGGGCAATAGACTATGGAACTTGCTTTTTCACACTCATCTCTGAACTTCCAAAAAAAATGCAAGGCATGAGACTTCTGACTATGTTGTATGATTTGGTCTATTGTTAGATTTTGCCTATTCTTCCATTGAACGGCTTAGTATATTTTTATTTTTATTTTTTTATTTTTGGTAGAATCAATCCTTGCCGTTCGTTGATATGTAGAGCCAACATACTATGGAGCTTGATTTTCCGCAGTCACCTTTGGCACTTCCAAAAAAATGTAAGGCATGAAATTTCTGATTATGTTGTATCACTTGGTCTATTTTTGGGTTGCCCCTAAGGGGGCAAGCCCTTGTTGAGGTGGGTTTGTGGCATATGCTAGGTATATGCCAATATATACCCAGAATATGCCAATGACTGCTAAAAACCCGGGAAACCGGTGCTCGCTCCATTTCGAAGAAGATATCGACGCGTAGATATGTGCACCAAATCGTTGCCATCTTGCTCAGTATAGTGTTAACTTATGATCTTGCCATGGCTTTGGCTAGGAATACTTCGTCTTTAGACAGTCAATTGTGGATCGCGCCATTTCCAACAGAGTTTGGAAGCAGAGGAAGTAGGTTTTTCTCCAACCCATTGAATTTTCCAGGGAGATGGCGGGGATCAGTTGTCGGAGTTAAAAGGTTGCATAACCGGGGAGAGGGCCGAGCTGCAAAGCAGCTGTTGAATGGGTAGAATCCTTGCATGGAATTGTGATTGGGTTGGGGTTGGCCTTCCTTGCACCGTGATGAAGTGTGGTGATGTTGTTTATAGAAGCACATTGCCTAAAAGTGGTTTGCGGATAATCGCTCCCGAATTACGCTTGCCCTATCTCAGAGAAATACTTGTGGGCAACACCGGTGTTGCACCCGGATTTTGGGACATGTTTACATTAGCACCTTTAGAGCAGCCTCTCACCCAACATATGCAAAGGTATTTTGTTGGAGTAAAACAAGCAACCTAAAAATTCAGGAATGATTGATGTCTATGTTCCTTTTGAACTTTGCATGTTTAAGGATGACTTCGTTTTGGGGAAAAAATTTGGAGAAGGCGCATTTGGAACGGTGTACAAAGCTTCGTATGCAGATAAAGAAAAGGTAAGCTGAGAGTAGCACATGTGCAGTCTACTTGAATCCTCTGTAAAAGAAGTGAGAAAACATGTGAAATGCATGGTTCTTCAGGTGATATATTCTTCAGCTCCTTTGCATTTAGGAAGGGATTTGCATTGCCAGGGTCCTTATAAAGGTGTAATAAGGATTTCTCTACTGATTGGTGGCAATTTTCGTGCTGAATCTATTCTGGATAGGTTCAATGGATGTTATCCTGTTGCAGGACATGTTGACTTCAATGTTCCATTTGAGATGACTTATGTCCGGAAGAGTAAGGGTGAGGGGGGAGCTTCGATGCTAACCTTGCCTTTGCATAGGGATGTGATGGCGATTATTCTTCAAGGATACCGGAGTTAACGTTTTCAAGTATTGATGGTACATTGGAGGGTATAGTGGGCGATCTTTGACATGAAGGCGCGTAGACCTATTCGTAGGTTGGTATTCTAGCAAGGGCGTCTTGGACTCGATGGCTAGACATGAAATTGCTCAGGCATTGGAAAAGGATGCAAAAGAGTTGGCACCAATTCAAAACACTCCACATATTTCTATGGGAAGGGAATTGCACGAGTAGCAAGGTTGGCATTAATTGCGAGAGGAGATTGGGTGCATTTTGAGCTTGTAAAAACTTTTCGTCACTTCCTTGTTGAAGCTATTACTCCATGGCTCAATGGCTCCTTTCTCCGGGAATGCTATCCGTTATGACTCAGTATGGAAAGGGTTGATCGATAAAAATTCAGCTCTTGATTCGGGTCGACTTTGGATTGGGGGTCTATAATGATCATCACTTTCAGGGGGGATATTTTTGTTATCTTTCAAGTACTTCTTGCAAAACTGGATCCCGGTTGGGGAAGGCATTATAAACATCATATTTATGGCATCTTTGGATGATTTTATGAATGTTAGACATGATAACCAGTTCTACCCCACTTAGAAGCTTTGATATATGGCTCATGCATTCTTGAGCTTCAGGTTTGATGATTTTCGGATGGCGTAAAACCAAGAAAGCACGAGTGAGGCGGCAATGCCTACTATGCACCCTCATTAGTAGGACTTGCATATGGAGATCCACATCTCATTAAAAGCAGTCTTACTTTGACACTTTTGAAATCTACTCGTCCAAAGCTTTGTGGCACATTCCATCCAACAAAGAGTGTATGATCCCATTTTGTGAAAGACAACGGGGTGGTTGGTGTGTTGTGGACAAATAAAAGGACACAGATGGACTATGGTTTGCTCCAAATAGTTGGTTAGAATGCGGCTTGGTATCCGTGTGCTTCCAATCACTCCCATTCTGTAATATCTGTTTGATGATTTTAATTTTGTTAAGGAGCTTGTTCAATGGACTATGCCCCGCCTTGGCGGAGAAGGAGTAGGGAGGGCTGGAAAGGATTTGTATATGCAATGCAATCAACATATGATTCACATACTGGCTTGGCTAATATCCGCAAACTGAAGGGACATGATGATGGAAATTCTCTATCAAATTTATTGTGGTGGGCGCACACTCGATGATAGTCTTTGAACATCCAGAATAAATTATGATAATTCCCATGCTTTGTATCAATGACTCAATTGGTTAATTTCCTGTTTCAGATTTTTCATGATCTTTAATTTATTGAGTGTCTGCGGAAGAAAAATTTAGTGACTATCTCAGCTGAAGTTTATAGCATGAATTTACTTGGCAAAAGTTCGATTTCTTGAATAGTAACACATGAAAGATGGATCAAGGTTATCAAAGTGTAGAAAGATGGAGCAAGTTTAATCAAAGTTTAGAAAATTTGATGCTAGTTAAGGGATGGATTTATTCTTGTCTATTATGAACGATATAAATGCACAACACTAGTTATTAAACACTTGAGATCAGACGCTTTTAGGTCGTAATTTCTTATTCACGACTTCCTGAATTCCTTAGCCTATTCACGTCCTAATCACGGTTAGAAATTGAAGGGCTGCCCTTACTTTTTTAGGTTGCCCCTAGGGGGGCAAACCCTTGCTCATGTGAGTTTTCAGCATATTCTAAGCAAATGCTGGAATATTCTTAGAATATGCTGGAAACTGCTCCAAATTGGCCCTTGCCTGTAAACTGGCAGTCGCCTCCAGCCCAGTCGCCTGTGTTCGAACCGGCAAACTGACATCCATTCTAAAGGAGATCCGGCAGTTCACATTTTGAGATGCCTTTTCTCCAATCAATGGCAAAAGCTTTGTGCCCAGGAGTATGGTTTGATCTCGAGACAAACTCTAAGCTCTTTCTTATGTATGCTAGAAGCTGCATTTGCTCTGTAGGTTCCTGAATTTGAGATTTAAGTTCTGGTTCTGCCAATGAAACCCACATATGTTGCAATGCCACCAATTATTCCTTTTCGCAGATAGCGTGCAATAAAGATCGTCAGCTTCTTACTGTTGTACAGAATGGAGGATGGAGCTCTGAAGTTCTTCACAGATGCAAAATCTATTCAAAGATCTCAGCGATACTGATGCAACGCTATCTAACATGAAGGAGCCATACCAAACTCGCACTAAGGTCTTTATAGGACGATAAAAATCCATTCAATTCAATTCAAGCCAATTCTATGTTCTACAGAGTGGTGAACTGCAGAGTGGTGAGACTGGTGAGTGGTGACTATTTAAAGGTTTTCAACTTATGCCCAACAATGCTGGGCACCATTACTAGTTCTTATAATATGTGTGTTGCACATCTTTGGCATTTTAAAAACATCCTGATCCAGATATTTCAAGCACTGCTTTTCTTTATAATTGTGGTTGTTTGAGGCAGAACAAGTAAAAAGGCTTAAGTCCTTGTTGTGCAAGATGCAAGCAGTTTTGTTGTTCTTCTATAACAACATGAGCAATGATGTTTTTGAGATGTACTTGGTGAAGCTAATGAAGCAATTTTAAAGCATATGTGTCATTTTCAAGACGAGGTCATAGAAACAAAAGACGGTACTCAATAAGCGTTGGGAGTTGCAATAATTTGTAGATGTTTGATAGTAGAAGCGCATTGTTCTTCCTTTCTTGGTATTTGAGGCCTTTGCTCCATTATGGTGGTATATTCAATAGAGGGAGTATAAGCAAGCACATTCAATGGCTTTTTTGATGTTTTTTGCATTTCTCTTTTTTCAGATGGAACGAGCGGACAAGTTTGCCGTGTGCAGAGAGGCGCCTAAGTGTAAACAACAATTTGACGACTTTCTACACCGCAACTTATCATCTTACAGCTCCATAGCTGCTTGCATGGCAAAGGTTCCTAAGTATCCAGATTAGCATAAGTGTTTCAGGTTTCAAATGTAGGAGTTTGTTGTACAAGATTTTTTATGAATAATTTTTGTTTAAGAGAATAAGCGAGCCAGACTCAAGTATTGCTTGGAAATCGTGAAAGAGGCAAAACCTACGACATTTATTCATGACAAAATTCTTTCATTCTGGTGTGTTCGACACATTGAGAATGTTAGTTTAGGATTTCAAGTTTTAGAATTCCTCTCAAATATACGGCACTGTCAGCAACTCCAAAATCTTTTATCTCTTTGCACATATATACGCTAAGGGAACCTTTTTGTCAAACAAGTTGGCAAAACATCTTTTTTCTAGTCAAAACTTTTGGGGAGATGGAAATGATGTATGTGACACGTGTGTGATGATGTGGAGTCACTAATGATGATGTGGCATGATGATGTATCCATTTCAGATTCATGTTTAAAGGAATATATTTGTCTTTAGGAAATTGATTGTTGAGCTGTTCTTTGCTAACCAAGTTGTGCCTACTTTTGTTCTTGTAGATTCTTTAGAGTGTCATATCACTGGCATAGAGAATCCTATCAAGTTCACTTCTACAAGACGTCCTAATGTGCTGAGGTTCAAGATTAAACCAGGTAACTCACAAACTTTGTACTTTTATGTTTTTTTTATGTAGTTTGCATCCTACGAGCATATCATTCTTCATTTGGAATAACTGTTTGGATTGGTTGGTAGAAATTTTGATTGATTGTGAAAACATGACTTTGAAGTATGATTTAAGCCACTTTACCCTCCGGCCATGGAGGGCAACCCTCCGTGCGCAGCACCTTATTTAAATTTAGTTTATTCTTCCACTGAACGTGAGGGTTTAAATAAGTGCGTTTGAATGGAATTTGCCTTTTTCCAACTTAAATCCAAGGAGCAAGCTAGTATTTATATTGCCAGATTCGTAGCTCGCCCTTTTCAACAGCTAGATCCAACTCAATTTCACGTGGAACTTAGAAATGGAATGGAAACTAGGAGAGATGAAATTTCAAGGACACCTAGGCTAAAACCCACTTACTACCATCAAGGAAAAGGAAAAACGAGGGGAAAAATAAATTTGCCCATCACAATGGTAGTCTCGTGATTAGGTTATTGAGTACACCTAGGCCCAAAGCTCATTGGGTGAATGGAAAATGTTTAAGAGTTTGAAGTTGCAGAGGGAAAAACGAACTAAATAGTGCATTATGAATAGCCACCCTCTATCCTATAATGTGTTATGAACAACACCCCTCTATCCTATAGGCACTAGAATACAAGGCAATGTGGTAGGTCCTGGATCGATGTGCATCCATTACTGCTAGACACGGGAGTCGTGAAAGAGAACTACTGTGATAAATTTCTATAGCAATTAAATATGACATTGATGCATCGGCTTTCAAATAAGCTGCGTATGTTTTTTCTCTGTGACTATTCCATATGTTTTTTCTCTGTGAATATATGTTTTGGCATTTAACTAATGACAATGCTAAGGAATGACAACAACTCCCTTTCTATTATAACATTGGCATTTTTTATACTCAATACTTGTGAATAGTTCTTCTTATGACATGAACTTCACTCTAACAAATTGAGTAAACAATGTCTTTCATGGTCAATCTTCAATCATATCAAGTGTTTATCCCTAGCATTTGCATTATGGGGATGAACATAAGAACTTAGCGACAACATATAAGAAATACGAGTTAGACATCGGTAGACCCATGTTTTCATCATAGCCCATGAACATGCAGCGACAAATGCGTGTGTTTTCTTCAAAGTTTGCATGGGGGTACATGGAGGACTTTGCAAAATCGATATGGTATGATGGATCATAATCTGAATGGAGCTTCATTTATGAATAGACATTTAGATAGAACACTTAGGGATCTAAAGTGATTGACTGGATCTCAAATTGTCCCATTCAGGATATTACAGAGTGGCTAAGATTTGTCAAATGGCTATTTTTTAGACCTTTAGTCAAATTCTGTAGTTAGAGTTAATAAAGGTAATTTTTTAAGAAAAAATTTAGCCATTCCAAAAGGAAGAAAATTCTTAGTGCCCTAGTTGGCCTAGGTTTTAACTTGGATTAGCTGCAACATGATGTTCTGAATCATTTTCTCTGAAGCTAATTAGGTGCACCCTGATCAATTTAAATAGCCATGCCAATCTATTCAGGGACCTCTTTCATTAGAGACTGTCATTAGCTACCTCAATCATGTTTTGATGGATATTGAATTTGAATTTATAAGCTGTTTAAGTTAAATGCTATGAAGAATGTTATGTAGTGAGCATTTTAAAGCTTAGTAGTAGTGATGTGTTCTTAAAATTGTTGACCTTAAACGGCTCCGTGCACCAAGTTAGCCATTTGGATGGATTTTTTTTTTTTTTTTTTTTTTTTTTTGAAGGACTTGAGCCTCTATTATCCAGAGAAAGTTACAGAGTATAATGGGGACTAATAACTCAGTGGAGAGAATGTCCACCAGGGCAAAACCACCCCACTCAAATACAACATCTAACCAATATGAAGAGCAAGCAAAAACTCATAAGTAAGTATGAATCTGAAGATAGTGCTCCCAAATACGGCTCTTCACCTCATTAGCAATTGATGAGCACCTGAATGCTTTGACAATTCGTTGTTGGGCATCAAGAAGGACCTGTGCATCTGAACAAGCAAGACCTTTGAATATGAGAAGATTCCTTCTTTTCCAAATGGACCAGATGATCCATGCAGAAGCCAAATGAAAGGCCCTTTTTGCCAAATTATCCCACCTACTTGGATAAACTGCTAATAAGACCTGCTGGCTATTCAAATTGCAATGAAAGGGGCCTTGAAGCCACAACCAAGCATGTCTGACATGTCTACATAGGAAGAAGCAATGCTCAATTGTCTCGTCCCTCTGTGCACATAAGGGACAAAGTGCAGACACCTCTGGACGAAATCTGTGCACCAGAATATTAACGCCGCAGCAGACAACGATGAGTGACTTGCCACCATAAAACAGATACTTTGGGATGGAGTAGTTTGGATGGATTTAACCCAACTTAAATATGTGTGTTCCTTTAAATGGTATTGTTTGTTCCGTATGAATTGTACTTTGAACATCTTTGTTATCATTTTTAATAGAAACATATCGAACCAGTTGTCATTCATGTACTAATGGGTCCTCAAAATTTGAAGTCAAATAGTTGCACTTTAGCCGACAACCAAGAAAACTTCGCCAATACAAGAATTTCATATAAAAAAAAAAAAATTATATATTAGCCAAGCGGGAAGATAACTAAAGGGTTTATTCTATCAAACTTCTCCAGAAAAAAAAAAAAGACTATGAACTTTTTATTTTCTCTAGATCTAGCCAACCTTAATTTGAATAGAAAAACATTTAGGGCCCCTAAAATTTACCCTGGTCTCATTCCTGATTACTATATTCAATAGAATCCTCCAAGAAGGATTTTCTTCGCAACGGATTATCAGCAAAGTAGTTCCAATATATAAAGCAGGTGATCAAAACTATCCTGCCAATTTACTGCACAATCATGGCCGGTTGGTAGAATGTTTGCCAAAATTCTTGAACAGCAATTGATAGCATGGGCAACGGAAACATGGGTAGGCGCACTTGGTTTTAGCGCTGAGCATTTCACTATTGACCACATTTCACATTGCTCATTCTGCTAAGAGATAGTCGAAATAAACGACAAGATCTATATTGCAGCTTTCATAGACTTGGCAAAGGTTTTCGACATTGTTTCTAAGGAGAAGTTATGGAAGAGATTATCGCAGCTAAAAGACCCTCAAGAACTATAAAATGAAATATACATGCTATACAAAACAGTCCCAGCCCGAATGCCAATAGCATGTCACCGTATCAACAGTAATATGGGAGTGGCCAAGGATTCCCCTCTCTCTCTCAGCCAAGCCCCCAAAATGATCAATAATAGAAGGTCCAATGTCAATGTCATGTCATATAGCCATAAGCTAGAGCACAATAGGCCCATAGTCAAGACGTGCTATTTTAATATTTAAGATATGATGTTCTGCATTATTCTATCAATTGAACTCTAATGCTTTTGCTTTATGCATTGAAGTATATTAGTAGAAATTAATATATATTCTTTCTAGTTCTTATCTCAAAAGTTTTGAAGCTGGTTCCTAAGGGATCATGCTCCCTATGATTTGGCTCTCTTATTGCTCCTTTGTTCCAAATTAATATGGTCCTTGGATTTTGAGAATATCCCATCCCCCATCATAAGCTTCCATGTGGCAAGGTTGTAGATACATCATGACTAGTATTTGAAATGCTAAAATGGGCAGGACCAACTGTCCCTTTGTTCCAAATTAGTATAGTCCTTGGATTTTGAAAATATCCTATGATACATGTCGTGGTTCTAAGCTTTCATATGGCAAGGTTGTAGACACAACATGACTAGTTCTGAAATGCTAAAATGGGCAGGATCAATTGTAAAATCCATATTAGCATAGCCCGAATATAATACATGCTTTACATTACAAAGCCATCGCACAGAGACTGGAGGAACCGAACCTTTGAACTATGAATTAACCTCAATAGGTCCCGTCTTAACAGTTTGAACACATGCAAAGCAAAAGAAAGCCAAATAATGTAGTACTCCTAGTCTCTTCTGGAACTCAGTGTACAATCCAACTTCTTATTTATGACATAAAAAACTCACGGTTGATCTATTTCTACAATCTCCAATCTTATGACAAGTAGTTCACTCTTCAAGTTTGAATTTGTACTTAACGGAGGAGGAGGAGGAGGTGGAGGAGGAGGATTCCATTGCCTTTGTCCTATGAGCTACCTACACAACATCTATATTGCTTTTTTTTATTATTCACTATCGTTGCCCGTAGCTTATATTTACATATATTCCAAGCTTTAATTAATTAATAGATAGATAGATAGATAGATAGATAGATAGATAGATAGATAGATAGATAGATAGATAGATAGATACATTAGAGGTAATTTGAGATCTCCTTTTGTCCCCATAAGAATCCTCCAATAGAATGAGTACTCTACATCAAACTGCAATTAATGCAGCTTTAACAACTTCATTGCCGTCGTTTTTTCCCTATAACTTTTGATCTACTCATGAAAATGCTGCGGCGTTTGTTGCATTAGATGCAGAATGAAAAGATCTTTCAAGTGATATATGGTTATGATGTATTTCAATACAAGCCATATGTGTTAACCTTAAAAAATATGGTTTTTTGCTCTTTTCTTATATATTTACATCCCAAAAGATATAACAATGGATTGTCATTAGAAAGATCTTGAGGAGACGAATCCATTGCCACAAATAGTGTTCGAATCGGAGTTTTTGATCAAAAGTTATAGTAGAAAAATGACACTGCAAAAGTTAGTTAGAACTGCATTAATTACTGCTGCCACATAATACTGGAATAAAATACACTGGAGCTCTTCTCTTATTGGACAGTTTAAAAAGCTGATGTGGCTTTTTAAGCATCCCTTAATGGGACAAAATGAGATCTCAAATTACCTCTAATGGATAGATAGATAGATAGATAGATAGATAGATAGATAGATAGATAGATAGATAGATAGATAGATAGATAGATAGATAGATAGATAGATAGATAGATAGAAATTTAAATGTCCACTGAGACCACCAAGGTTCATGGGACTATACATTGAAAGGGCAGGAAGCCCAAACCAAGCAAGGGGACAAAGCCTCATAATCAAAATGCAATAAAACAAGACAATAAATAACGACGTAGAGCCCCAAAGCACTATATGAACCTCTACAGATAGTTAATCCAAGGATTGGATGGGCAATGGTCTTGAAGAGTAGCCCATTTCTTATGCTTCCTTGTTTCCCTTAGTTTTCACAGCTCTTCTCAACACAAATATACAATGATTAGGCTCATTACAACTGGTGTTTTACATTTATGTATAGTATCAGCACACAACTCTACATTATGGAGAAGCTTTATTGTTGGAGTAGCAACCACGCCTAAAGCATAAGCGCATAACATAATTTATTTGGTAAGGGCTCACAGAACAGAGGCACTCACCATATTGTGAAAGAGGAGTGCAACATCGATTTCTAAATTCAGGGCTATTAGTCCCCCATTGGTCATAGATTGAATAGCAATTCGCATACCAAGACCCAATAATGCGCCCGTCACACTGCCCCCCATAATAATATTGCGCATTTACTGCAAGTGCCATAGCAATTACCATGCTCATGATCACCATAGTTGGCGCTACGATCTTCGCCATTGTACAGACTGTATAGCTTATGTTCCTCCTTTCCCTCTCCTTTGCCTTATATTTCACATGTTATTGGCCCTTTTGCTTGTCCATTTGTTTGTCTTGGAATCTTGATCTAGATTATTTAAGATTGTTGTGCTTAAAACAAGCCACTAAATGACAGAATAACATGCCTTCCACCTTCTAGATTTTAACGATTTTGATTTTCAATCATTATAGACACGCATCATTTCCTACACGAATTTTGAAAACATATAAGAATAAAAGTGAGACACCCTAGGAATTGTTTTCAAGGTCAATGTGTCAAGAAATATGGTTTTCTTCATTTGCTTCATTTTATCGTTTATATAAAACAAGGTGACAATGACATTAACCTTCATTGACAGCCAAGAATATGTACAAGCAAAAGAAAGAAATGCAGTAGGCTAAAGAAGGAAAAAACTACTACTCCTCCTCACACGAGCCTCCAAATTTCCCGTGATTCTAGCATATCTATATTATGTTAAACCTCAGCAAAATTTTAGGCCATTATATATTTAGACCTTTATAATATGGAAGATGCCTCGTAATCGATAAGAACAACAATAATTGGTAATCGATGTAGGCTCCCCTCTTCCATGTGGTGGTGGGGGTAAGGGGAAATAAGCGGTGCAGGCTCCCCTCTTCCATGTTGTTGCTCCCCACCCCCCGGACGGGCATAATGAACAGGGAATTCGCTTGTGGCTGCTGCCGATCGCGAGGCTCCTCTGTCCACTACAGAAGGGTTCTTATCATGTCAGTTATGGGAGATAGAACCAAATAATTATTGTTGTTTATTCGCAGCATAATTATTCTTGTGTTTAAACAAAATAATTGAGTTCTTCCAGGAGTATTGGGAATGGCTGGAGCCAGATGTGTATGATGCTTTCTGTGACTTTCGGCGGTCCACTGCTTTGGATAGAATTCTAAACACAGGTGCCATCTCACTTATCCCCAAGGTCAAGGATCCTCAGACTATTTCAGACTGGCGGCCCATCACCTTATTGTCATCCGTATATAAGATCTTCGCCAAGGCTTTTGCAGAGCGGGTAAAGGACATCTTGGCAGAGTCCATCTCAACAACCCAGTCAGGTTTTCTTCCAAAACGGTACATTTTGAATAATGTTGCTGATGCTTACGAGGGAATTTATTGGGCACGTAGGCAAAACCTTCCAGTTGTATACCTTAAGCTTGATTTTGCAAAAGCTTATGACAGTGTCAACTGGGAATTCATCGCGTCGTTGTATGCTAAGACCGGATTTGGGGAACAATTCACGTCGATATTATGAAGTCTGCATATCTACGCTTTCGACCGCCCCTGTTCCATGGTGAGCCGTCACATGCCTTTTCACTCGGTCGTGGTATTCGCCAGGGATGCCCTTTAGCACCATTGCTTTTCACAATTGTTGCAGAGGCTTTATCACAGTTATTCAAAATTGCAACGACAGAGGGACTTCTCCATGGTCTTGCAATGGAGGATGGCACGCAAGAGGTTGCAATCAATATGCGACGACGACCGTTCCTCTTCCTAGTCGCTAATGATGAGAATCTTGCTGTTTGCCAAAATGCTTTTAGACACTTTTTCACCGGCTTCCTGTATTCTTGTGGGGTGGCGTAAGTAATACGACTTTGTGGACATTGGACAATCCCGGCTCCGGCATGTGTTCCACGATTATCCATGGAAATTACTTGCGCATGGACAGGCCGTCAAGTTGTTGGGGATTCCAGTTGGCATCCATGTTACTATGGGAGCTGCTTGGGAGGAGATCATTAGGGGTTTGGAGAAGCACTTGTTCTGGTGGTCCACTGCTAAGTTGTCTCTTGCAGGTCGCATTACAATGGCCAAGTCAGTCCTTAGTAGTACCCATGTTTATATGGCATCCTTCTTTGCTAGCACCACGGATCAAAGTCGCGGAGCTCATTGCAATAGTTCAAACTTTATTTGGGCGTGCACGGCGAAGGTGCTTGTGGTTAAGGTGGCTTGGTCGAAGTGCATCCTTCCAAAATGGGCAGAGTGGTCCAGGTATGATGGACTTCTTCTTTGCAGAGCAAAGTGCTTATTTCAAAGTTCATTTGGAGACTTGAATGGTAGGGATGACTCTCCCTGGTTCCGCCTTCTTAGACAAGCTCTTGGTCCTTGTATCCCTCTAGGCAAGAAGGTCATCCAAACCAGTCCTACCTTGGGCTTTATTTTCACTCTGCGGCCTTTTCCAAAGCTTCTCCATTTTTGCGTGGCTTGTTGGCGGCATGGGAGGCGGATCGACATCTTTTCCGCCATGCCCTCTATCCACACCCTATTGGAACTCCATGGTGGTGGGCACCACTGCCTCCGTGACCCCTCGGCACCCTCCATTGGCGGCCTCGGTTCATCCCCTTACACGAGAGGCGATGGGTTCTTGCAGATGTTGTCTCTATTCAAGCATGGTATGAGGAGGGTCGCCCTCTTGTCTTGGCACGAATTTCGGGCAAAGTTCCTCTCTCTCATTGGGATGTATCTCTGTGGGGAGAAGGTCGCGAAAAAATTTGCCTCTCATAGTGCAAGTTGGTGTTCTTTGAAAGGGTGCCGTGGGGCTGTCATGAAAATATTCACAAAGGCAAGCAATTTGTCGATCGATTATATCGCCTTCTTTTAGCACCACAACCCCTCCGGTTGCCGGATCGTTGGCACCTACATGTTCCACAACCCACTTTGTGTGTCGTGCGTGGCGATGGCTTTGGGATAGGTTGCTCCACCCTAAAGTCTCATCTTTGTGGTGGCGGTTATCCACAGTGCTGCGGGTTAATGCCTTTCGACATCGCTATGATCCTCGTTATATCTCATCGCGGTATGCCCGCTCTCGCCTCTCGGACGTTGAGACTCTTGAGCATTGTCTCTTTGATTGTCCCGAGGTTCAACCAAATGCGGGTCTTGGCTACAAGGTTTGTTTAACGATAATCGGACCTGCCGATGCATCCTTTTGGCGTCCTATCCCAATGGATGGCCTTCACTAAACAAAGGGCATTTCACCTTGGTTCGGTTGGCTCCTATGGTCGATATGGGGCGCCCGCAGACACCACATCTTTTCGGGGCATTTATTCATCACCACGGTGTTATTACATAAAGGGCCCGAAAAAGATATTGACAGCTTACGTGTGTTCTTCCCTTGACTCAGAACTGGTGGATCGCATCTGGATTCAGTATCTCCGAATTGATTCTTATCATTAGTCTCCTATTCTGGAGTAAGTACATTGTGCTCCAAGCTCGTGCTCCTGTGGCATCTTTGTGTGCTTACACAGTTAGATGAGACATGTAAATTTTGTACTTTTTCTCTGATTAATAAACTTTTTGGCTTTCGTCCTTCAAAAAAAAAAAAAAAAAAAAAAAAACAAAATAATTACTTTCTCATATCTTTCGTAGTGGACACCTTCTATCTCCTATAATTATTCTTAGTCCTTTTGTAGTAGCAAAATCATTTCAATAAATTTATGTCTATGCATGTTGCTTTTAAGAATAGAATGCCACGTCACATTTACTATTGCAAAAAGGACTGAAAGTAACATAATAGAATATTCGATTGTATAGATGGATGTACAACTATCAAAAATAAAATTTCCAAGATAAAAATTACAAACTTGACAATATAAACCTGGATGTTTTATGTATCTACAAAGGCTAATGATGTAAATAAGAGAGTTATTACGAAAGAACACATTCTGGTAAGCAACTCGCAAAGAATACAGAAAACCGCCGAATAGGCTTATCATTCATCACAACAGCAATGTACAATGTTTGAAAAAAAATGAGTGGGGAGCTAACCATAGGAACAATGTCGAGCTACTCCATAAAACCCTAATAAGACACTATGTGTAGACAAGAGTGAAGGCAATGGCGACAACTTCTTATTAGGATAAAAAAAAACCCCACCCTTTCGGGTCTTTGAGGAAAACCCTAATGAGAAAATGTCGCCAATGACCTCGAGGACGTCTCGAAGATGGAAGATAAACCTATGACGAAGCCGAATGTACTACACAATAGATCTGAATGCAACACGTAGGGAATAGAATCACCTAAAAAAATGCGAGCACATGGAAATACCCATTAATTGTTAGAAATAATAACAAAAATAGGAATGCACACTGTGGACAAACGACCACCTAAAAAAAAACCACGAGATTGGAAGCACTTGTAAAATAGCAATATCAACAAGAGTACACAAATGGAAAACAGCTTCATTGGCAAGTGAAAAAGTAAATGGCATCATCCATTGGTTGCAAAACAAGAAGATCACCTAACAGATGGAGTATAATAACATCATCCAAGGGGAGGCATATAAAAACATCACCCAACGACAGTAAAATAATAATAGCATCACCCAACAGGTGTGAAATAATAAGAGCGTTTTTTTTTTTTGAAGGACGAAAGCCAAAAAGTTTATTAATCAAAGAAAAAGTACAAAATTTACATGTCTCATCTAACTGTGTAAGCACAAAAAGATGCCACAGGAGCACGAGCCTGGAGCACAATGTATTTACTCCAGAATAGAAGACTAATGATACTGAATCCAGATGCGTTCCATGAGTTCTGATTCAAGGGAGGAACACTCGTAGGCTGTCAATATCTTTTTCTGGGCCACCGTAATAACACTGTGTGCAGATGAATAAATGCCCTGAAAAATGTGGTGTCTGCGACGCTCCCATATAGACCATAGGAGCCAACCGAAACCAAGATGAAATGCCCTTTGTTTAGCTGGAGGCCATGCATTGGGATAGAACGCCAAAAGGATGCATCGACAGTCCAATGTACTGTTAAACAAACCTTATAACCAGGACCACGCTGGTTGAACCTCAGGACAATCAAAGAGACAATGCTCAAGAGTCTCAACGTCTGAAAGACATAGCGAGTTGCAGATATGCGAGGATCATAGGATGTCGAAAGGCATTAACCCGCAGGCACCTGTGGATAACCTGCCACCACAGTACAAGGACTTTAGGGTGGAGCAACCTATCCCAAAGCCATCACTATGTACGACACAAAGTGGGCTGTGGAACCTGTAGGTGCCACCCATCTGGCAACTGGAGGGGTTGTGGTGCTAAGAGAAGGCGATATACTGATCTGACAAATTGCTTGCCGTTTGTGAATATTTTCATGACAGTCCCATGGCACCCTTTCAGCAACACCAACTTGCACCATAAGAGGCAAATTTTCGGCGACCTTCTCCCATAGAGATACGTCCCAACGAGAGAGCAGGAACTTTGCCTGAAATTCAGACCAAGACAGTAGGTGACCTGCCTCATACCATGCTTGAATAGAGACAACACCTGCAAGAACCCATCGTCTCTGTGTAAGGGGATGAACTGAGGCTGCCAATGGAGGTGCTGAGGGATCTGGAGGCAGTGGTGCCCACCACCATGGAGTCTCCAATAGGGGGCATGGCCAGAAAAGATGTCTAACCGCCTCCCATGCTGCCACAAGCCACGCAAAAATGGAGAAGCAGTTGGAAAAGGCCGCAGAGTCTGAAATAGAGCCCAAGGTAAGACTGGTTTGACAGCCTTCTTGCCTAGAGGGATACAGTGACCAAGAGCTTGTCTAAGAAGGCGTGAACCAGGAGAGTCATCCTCACCATTCAGGAGTCTCCAAATGAACTTTGAAACAAGTACTTTGCTCTGCAAATGAACTATATAAGGGCAGGTAGGAAGGAAATCACTGATGATGCAGGAATGCTGCTGTGAGAAGACGCCGATAACTGGCTAATGAACTGATAGCATATATATAGATGGCTCTGATATGGTCTATGGGGTATGGGATAAAGCCTGGAAAGGTTGGGGCCCATTGGATAACGATTTCCTTGAAGGATCTGCCTTTTTGGTGTGTTGATTACCATTAGAGGTGCTAGTGTGTAACATTTGGTATCAGAGCTAAGGTTCAATTCCTCGTGGCAACATGATGTGTTCCACATGCTTGGGGGCAAGCATCTCGAGGAAGGGGAGGAATTGATATGGTCTATGGGGTATGGGATAAAGTCTGGAAAGGTTTGGGCCAATTGGATAACGATTTCCTTGAAGGATCCACCCTTTTGGTGTGTTGGTTACCATTAAAGGTGCTAGTGTGTAACAGCTCGTCCCTCCCCAGAATGCTGGTTACCATTAAAGGTGCTAGTGTGTAACAGCTCGTCCCTCCCCAGAATGCCGATCTGATGGCAGGAATCAATGCCATCATCATAATATAGGTGTTACAGCAAAGACATGTCTAAAATAGAGCAATAAGCAAGAAACTGTATGCACAAATTGCATACAGTTACTCCAATGAAGACAACATAATTTTCATACCATTAATGAGCAAGAAAAACTCCTTCACTATCCCATACCACGTTTTCCATTTGTATAATGCTCAATGAGTCTCTAAGCAATAATCCATAAAGAAAATGAGGATGTTCGTTTATGTGAAAGAAGTTCACCAATTACATGTAGAAAGTAGATACAATAAATAACACCATAGAAAGCATATCTAATTAATTGAATCTTCACCGTTTATAAGTTCCTACAACAAGTCTTCAAAATCTGGACAAATCTGCGGCATAGGAATTTGAGCATGGATGTCTCGTATGCATGTATTGCATGTATTTTCTGGGGAGATCGCTACCTAAGGCAAGGTTCTTCATCAATGTCGCATTGGCGCTTCCTCGTCTCTCTCAACGATATCTTATTCTCATTCTTTGAATCATGCAAGGGAGGGCTTCTCCCTGCTTGGATTTGGTGTGTTTTTCCATATTGTGGTTTTTCGGTCTTGTCTCTTCTTCGGATAATTTCCTTCGACCTTTGCCCTCAATCTTGTTTTGGTAAATGAAGTTTTCTTCTTATTGGGAGTTTTGTCGTATTCATGCGTGCCCAAGAATGCCATTGATATGAGCCTTCGGATCAAGATTTTAGAATGGGCGAGCATGCATGTCATGCATGCATGCATTGTCTAGTCTCTGGTTTGATTGGGAGACTGCTACTTAGAGAAGGTTCTTCGTCAACATCTCATCGAGACTTCCTTATCTCTCTCAAAAGTACTTTATTCTCATTCTTTGAAACCCACCCTTCGCACCTTTATTTCATTGTTTAATGTAATTGTGACCAGCTCCTCTATTTGAAGAGGTTGTTTTGTCGCATGTACGCATGATCGGCTCCTCCACTTTGGGGGGTTTGTTTTGTCATGTTATATTCTAGTGTTGATGATGTGCAGGTACAGGATGGCAAGCGGCTTCGACTTTTTCATTCATGGGTTTTTTGAAACCGATTCTCAATCTTACATTGGCCAAGGGCTTATCATTAGGGTTTTTCTTCAAAAACCCAAAAGACAGGGTTTTTAAATCCCAGTAATAAACTTTCGGCAGGTACATGAACCAATGTTTATTAGCATTGTATATTTTGGGGCCCAAGTTGTATGATTGAATATTCCCTATATTTTTCGTTTTTGTGGGTAGTCTGTGGGTGTGCAGCTACTTACCATCCACCATTGTAGAAAATCTGTTGAGATGAATGAGAAGCCTAACTATTGAGAGCTTTATCGTATTCATGCGAGCCCAATTCTAGAATGACATGTTATAGGAAAACAATCTAAGTGCAAGTGTTTCTCCTCCAAAGTTCTTGGTTCATATGTAATAGATGGTTTTAGAAGCTAAATGGCTTTTAAGTGTTAAAGATTCAACAACTTGCAAACACAGAAAATTTAATGGCATTATGCTCACAATTAAATGCACAATTCAAATAATTTTATTGAAAGGAATTGCAATCAACAAACATTATTTGATGTCCACACACATGTTTGTGGATATTATAAGATTGATATGAAATAAGTGCAAGTGCTTCTGCGTCAAAATACTTGGTTCAAATGTTAATAGTGCTCATGTGACTAATCTCCAATTCTTTAGGCCTTAGTTAATATGGAAATTTGGAGAAGAATGTTTCTTGGCGCAGGTAGCGGCTAGGGCGGCGGGAGAAAAGGGAGGCCGCCCTCCTCTTCTCTCAATCCGGCACTGTTGCTGGCTTCTTGAGGGATTTCGAAATCCATAGGGCTAGTAGGAGGCTCTTTCTGCCAATTTAGAGGATCTGCACAAATCAAGGCTGCTGGTTCCTCTTTTTCTTGAAGTCTTTTTCAGGGCGGTTCTCTCAAAGGCTTACAGGTAATCCACTAACGTGGATCTTTTTGCTCTAACGCATCAGATGCATTATGTTTCCTTGCAAGCATGGAGGATCTTGGCAGATTTTTGTGATTTTTCTGCAATCCAAAGACTTCCAGCTAGTGGAATAGGCCTTTTTCTCATTGTCTGGATCCTTGTGATTGAGCCGGCCTGGAAAATTGCAGAGACTGCCTATTTTCACCTGATAGGAACACACCGAAAGGATATATGCGTCCATAAGATGGAGCGAAATCATGTTTAGCTCTTGAGGAAAAAATACTTCTAGTTATTTGGTTACTTGCAGTCTCATCTTATTCCAGGTTCTTTAAACAGCAGTTTGATTTCCTTCTCTTCCTTTTGCTCTTTCTTGCTAGCAGAAAGGTTTAGAGTTGTCTTTCTTGAAAAGAACAAAGTAGTTTGATCCATTCTACAGATCCGTTAAAAGAAATGGACTCAATTGTGATTGCCGAGCTAGGGATATGTTGTGGACAGGATGATGCCTTTATATCCTAAGACAGACTTTTGAGGGGAAGTCTGGTGGCCGGGATTATGTGTCTAGCTAGCCTCAGGTGGATTGTTTCACTTCCCGACAATGCAGCATCTCATTTGGGTTCATATTCTGGCTAACTAATTTGTAGTTCTGATCAAAATCTAGGGGCATTGGCAGCTTCTTTGAGAAATGTGGCAGATTTCTCATGTTACTCCTGTTTCTTTTCTCATCTTCTCTATTCTTGCAAGAGGATTTTGAGCATTCAATATATATTTGCAGCTTTTGGAAAATATGTTCTTGACTCCTGTAGTATTCTCCCTAGTTTGGAAGATGTTGATTTGGATCCTGTAGTACAAACTAAGTAGAAGAAGAGGTTGAGAGAGACCTATAAGTACGGAAGCTTCAGTTATGGCATCTGATCCATGTGGGATCTTTGTACTTAATTTTTATTTGATCCATGAGAGATCATTATTTGTGATAATATTTCCAATCTTATGAATACAAAATTTTCTTTCTTTCAAAAAAAAAAAAATGGAAATTTTGAAATGCAGCTTCTACATTATATTCATAACATGTTGGTTTATAGACTTGAGCTTATTGTGCCTATGCTATAAGTCCATACAAAAGCCTTCAGTATGCCTAATCTTAGACTCCTTCATAAGTGCACATGCACCTCCTTCCATATGCTTCACAAATTTCACGTGTTGATACAAAATGGAAATAGGGCAGCTCCTTTTACTGGGGTGCAATTTTGTGCTGCTACGCGGCAAAGTCCCTACACAATGAAATGGAAGTAGAGTTGACCCATTTCACATGACCTGCAATGCAAATTTTTTTTTTTTTAGGGATTATGGCCGCGCAGTTCATTGAGCTTCTGAGTTCTTCCACCAAGATCTATTCTTAGCAGCTCGCCAAATTTACCATGATAATAGTTATGTGGCCTGCTTTGAATAATAATACATAATAGGCATAACATTGAGTTCTTTGCATGTAGATCGCTAAATGTTGTGTTCACAGGCAGAGAGCCAGATCTGTCAAAAACGTTAGATCTTCGCCGGATCTTTTCAAAGAGCATCGGATTTGTCCAAGAAAATGCAAGAAAAAGTCGGAAAACATCTCCCTTATTTCAATTTCGTAGGGGAATGGAGGTCAGTCCTCCATTCCCAGTTTTGCAAGTGACATGCTCTCGACTACCGTGGCAGGACTCCACCTGCAAAATAAAAAATGAAGTCCCCAACCTGCATTCTCCTATACAACTCCCCTTTACTAAATACTATTCAAATATTAGTGGGTGCATTTAGTCTCAAGTGAATACCTTGCATTGTTGGATAGCAACTTTGAGTGATCAATCTATATCAAATGCTCACAACTTTACATACGTGAAACATCATCGGGCACATGCATATTAGTATTAGTTCCGGCTAGTATTCGATCATTGCAGCCTATTTGACTGACAAATATATCTCTTGTTATTTATTAGCATTCTCTCATTCACTTATAAGAAAGAACATAAATCTTTGGAAGCTTGATTGATTGAATAAACATCATCCAATTCGTGCTCATTATCTTTATCTATTGTGATCTATCTTATTCATAATCTCTACATCCACCTCAATCATCGATGGCAACCATGTGGTATCACAAAAATCAACTCAAGCTCTTCTTGATTTCGGGATAAACTGGCATAATTATAGTTAGTGATTTCAGAAATGATTCTAGAAAGTCTCACTCAAGTGTTTGCAGTTTTTCCTGCACAAATAATAATATGATAGGAGATATTACTATCCATGCCAGCTTTTCGTTGAGTAAAATCGGCTCAAATTACCATGTTAAGAATCAACGGTCCATATGGCAAGGGTGTTGATAAACAGAAATGTTCAAGAGTGTAAGGTTATCGGTCTGGTCGAGGCTGATAATAAAAAATGTGTGATCGAGCTGTACGTCCGAGATATTTGGCACGTAAGGTCGAGGCTCGCTCTGGCTGAGGACATACAACCGAGGTTGCACATTATGTGTTATCAGCCAAGGCAAAGACCGATAATCGCCTTATCGGGTTGATATGAGGATACCTTATCAATATTAAAATGGACGTAAAGAGATATTTTGTTTTCAGTTTCAGTGGGATATCCTTGAAGTGTAAATTACATGCCTTGCAGTCGAATTTAGAAAGAATATGATTAATTTTTTCTTGCCCATTGTCTGGGCATCTCCACTAAGCACAAAACACAATACAATCACTAAGCACAAAACACAATACAATGCTCATCTGGGCATCTCCACTAAGCACAAAACACAATTCTGGGCTTACAATGCTAGATCAGTGAAACCATTATAGCCGGGATTAAAAAACCTCGCCCTTTCGGGTTTTCGAGGAAAAACCCTGGCCATAATAGCAACACTAATCAGAAAAGGAACTAAAATAGTACAAGCACAGTAACAGCTGGACAAGTCTGAACAAAGTGCAACCCATAAAGTACAAGCTCCTCCGGAAAAGCCAGGTCGCAAATCTTCAGTGAAACTCCAAGACATCATAATACTGCAACTCTGCATAAATTGAATAGTCCCAACAAACTCCAAGTCAACTAAGGAGTGCTGGAAGAAACTTTGCATATAATCAACTCCAAGCAAATCCAAGGAACAAGAGAGTCTCAGCAAGCTAATGCAGCACAATATCCAAGACACTAGGGTCTTCCAAATGGCACGAGGGCCAAAACATCACAACATGCACACTGGCACGAGGGCCACAAGTCATACCAACTCCCCTGGCACGAGGGCCCCCCCATGGAACTCAAGACTACCAGGAACTAGAAAGTGCTAGACCATAGGTTATGGGTGGGGTGGGAGGGTGGGTGGTTGGTCAGTCGGGTAAAGAGCGGAAGGGCAAACTAGAAACCGTGGAGACACAGATGCGCTGATGAGAATGGAAAGGTCCGGAAGGGTATAAAAGGAGATGAAAACCTAACTGCCAAGGGGCAACCTAACTAACTGGCTTCGACAATTACATTTGCAGAGCCACGGTCCTCCACAACAATCTCAGCTTCTTCCGTATCCTTTCTGCTCCTCTGAATGACAGATCTGAAGAACGATATGAGACTGCTAAAGATTTGATTCGCATGGGATCTGAAGAAAAATATAAAAGCTTGTATGCTTTCATGAAATTGAAGAGGAACAACTTGAGCTTGAAGCGGAAGAGCATGAGGGGAACAACTTCATGCTTCCAACAGATTGAAGTAGATAGATTCGGATTGTAGCGGAACGCAGATTCGTCCGCATGTTCGCACATGCATGCTATGCTCCTTCGATTTGGCTCCTCTAGTGCGTCCAGAATTTCTCCAATTTTTTCACCATGGCAAGCACATTATTTTTGTTCAAACATGACTGTGGTTTATAAATACAAGAAACTTATCGCGGCGGCCAAGGCCACCGCGAACGTTTCTCTAGTTCCAACCCGCTGAGGTTTGGCCCACTATTAACGTTCAACCTGTCAATGCAATGCATGCTTAATAATGGGTTTCTATTCACAAGGGTGCGAGACCACATGTGGTAGCATTTATGAATTGCCAGAAACAATAGGATTTGAACCCACATTGTTGCCTTGTGTCCTCTTGCCCGTCACGATAGATAGTTCTTTGCATGGGCGACCATGAGATTCCCAATCTTTGGTATCCCTTTCTCTTTTTATCCTCTCCTTTTTTTATCACCCGATGCTAGTCGATTGGGGTTTGAGCCCGGATGGTGTTTGCCCGGAACCAATGGCGACCACCACTAGGCTAACAAATATGGTTGCCATTATCTCTTTCTCGCCATCCATTGCTAGTCGGTGGGTTTTGAGCTGGATGGGTGATGCCTTAACCAATGGCGACCACTAGGCTAACAACGCGGATGGATTTTTTGTTTATTTAGCCGCACCCGATGATGGGCAAAGGGGCTTTGAGCCCGGGCGGGGGTTCCCATAACCATTAGCTTAACCACTTGGCCGTCAACAACGGTGAGCATCTTTTATCTCTGCCTCATTTGTTTAATGTAATTTATTTGTTTAATGTTTCTAGTTTGATTTGTTGAAGAATAGATGTGGGGAACCTCATGGTAATCAAACAGCATGCCATCTATCGTATGGCCATAAAGGGAATGGGATGAGAGATATAGAGCACGCACCTTGTTTGAAGTATGCATGGAATGGAAGTGGATCTGTTTGGGTTGTCTCATCATCGCCGCATGGCGCATTGGTCCACAGAAATGCCTTGTGGACCGCAATGGCGGGAGTTTTGTATCTTGAAGGCGCAGGCAATAATGGCCGCAATAAATGCAGTGTATTAATGGCCGCAATAAGTGCAAAGTGTATTAATGGCCGCAATAAATGCAAAGTGCACACATGTCTCATCAAGTTATTAGAGTGTATTAATGGCGCCAATAAATGCAACGTGCACACATGTATGCGCTTTGATAATAATTTTAAGGAATGTGGATTGATTGAGCTTAGATGGATTGATTGAGCAAGGGGAGTCAATGTGGCGTGGCTCCTCCTCAATAAATATTAACTAGGAAAATACAAAAAATGTTCCTCAAAAATATTTTTCGACACTTGCGCGCATGCAATCGGAGCAATAAATGCAAAAGGGGCAAGCAATAATGGCCGCAATAAATGCGATGTATTAATGGCGCAAATAAATGCAAAAGTGTATTAATGGCCGCAATAAATGCAAAGTGCACACATGTCTCATCAAGTTATTAGAGTGTATTAATGGCCGATAAATGCAAAGTGCACACGTATGGATGCTTTGATAATAATTTTAAGGAATGTGGATTGATTGAGCTTAGATGGATTGATTGAGCAAGGGGAGTCACGTGGCTGTGGCTCCTCCTCAATAAATATTAACTAGAAAAATACAAAAAATGTTCCTCAAAAATATTTTTCGACACTTGGTGCATCTCGAGCAATAAATGCAGGGGCAAGCAATAATGGCCGCAATAAATGCAGTGTATTAATGGCCGCAATAAATGCAAAGTGTATTAATGGCCGCAATAAATGCAAAGTGCATACATGTCTCATCAAGTTATTAGAGTGTATTAATGGCCTTGATAAATCTTAAAAGCAATGTATATCGTCTTTGATAATAATTTTTAAGGAATGTGGATTGATTGAGCAAGGGGAGTCACGTGGCTGTGGCTCCTCCTCAATAAATATTAACTAGGAAAATACAAAAAATGTTCCTCAAAAATATTTTTCGACATTTGGTGCGCATGCACTGGAGCATCAAAGAATCTCGAAGAATAGAATCAAAGTGTATGCATTATATATGGTTTGAGCGCTACTCTCACTTTTTACATAAAAGGGTGGATAACCGGTTCCTGCTGTTTTAGGCTGATAACGGGGTACTTGTTAATGGTACTCCAATTTGCATGAATGGCGATGGATAATGCTTTGTGATTTGGGCCTCTGGTTTCACGTTTCAGAGCATATTCATAATTTTCCCTTGCATCTTCCTCTTCTACCATTGTCGGAACTGGGTAGAAGCCATCTTCAAGATGGCTACAAACGTATCAGCCCTTTGTTATCCTCACGCGAAATTGTCCAGGAAGAGCCCTAGTTTATCATCTTCTGGATTATTTGGCAGTACCATCAACATTTCTGGCAACGTAAACCATTCATTAAGAAGAAGAGTCGCGGTTGTGCAGGCAAAGAAGTTGTCCCCAGCAGAAAGAGCTAAAGAGACCTCTGTATCAGAAGCTGGACCAAAGGAGCCTCCTCCTCCCCCTGAAATGCCTGTATTTAGTCCTTCACAGATGGATGACTACAATAGATTGATGATGTCTGATGAGCCTGATTTTTGGGAAGGACCACAATGGAATACTCTAGGGTTTATCGTTCAGTACTTGTGGGCTTTTGGAATTCTCGTTTCGGTAATCCTTTATTCTCCTTTTCAAGTTTAAGTTGTTTATGATTGCTAAAGCTTTTCATTTCCAATCTTACCTTAAGCATTTTCTAGAAGGGGCCATAGGTGATGCATCGTGATATAAATTTCTACCCTGTAGATTAATATTATTAGCCATGTAATCCTCTTATTACTGCACCTTGGCTACAATATTCAATCTTGTTAATTGCAAGCTTTGTCCCCCAACATAAGATTGAGACTTTTTGTTCTTTGAGTGTTGCAGTTAATTGCCTGCGCCATTGCTGTTGCAACTTATAATGGAGGAGCATCTGATTTTAGAGAAACTAATGTATATAAAGATGCAATGAAGACTCAGGAGGGGGAATTTGATGTTACAGAAGGCATTGAATTTGGTGGTGAAGAGGCTCCTGTCCTTACTAATGAAGAAGCCTCTCCCTAAAACATTTTTGTAATGTTAACTTCCAAGCTCTCCTGGTGTAAGGTTTTGTATCTTTGTTTTGCCACATTTATAAAGCAGTTATACAAGATCCCTATAAACCCCTCATTATAGCCATCCTTAGTGGTGCACATTTATAAATCTCCCTTGAGTCTCTTCAGTTCAATCGCTTAAATCCTATGAAGGTTTTATTATTGTTCTCTTAAGTTTCCAAGGATTCAGGTTGTCATTGCAGAGTTTATAGCATGCATTACAGACCTCTGATTTTGAGATGCAGAAGCTTGACAGGCACTTAAATGGAATAAATAAACTGCTATTCCAGCATGATTTAAAATAGGCTTATGTATGTTCTAAACCCCTTCTTACTTTCAAGAATGTTTCAATGCTTGTATGAGAAGGTTACCCTTCTCAATTTTGTATATCATGTACTTCTTAGAATATAATACACCCTGCCTTACTTTCAAAAAAAGAAAGCAAAGGAAAAAAAAATGGCATCTATCTCAGATGATTGTAAGAGGAATCATCCAGATGCTGAACATCAGCATCTTCCATGAGTCCTATATGACAGAATTTCTTTTGCAACTCAATGACTACATTGGAAGTGAAATGATAACTCAGTATGCTGGTAGCGACCATCTGAACCAAATAGCAGAATCCAAATTGGCATTGGGTTGTGCAATGGCAGTTCAAAGTACAAAAGAGCAAAAGCTTACTACAAGTTGAGTACAAATTGGGACAGGCGCACGTGGTATTCTCTCCTTCAACGTTTGCAAGCTGTTTTAATTGTCGAGACTTCAATCCTTTCCAACTCAAAGACATGGGGATTTGATGAAAAAATGTCAAAGGCATCCCTTATTGAGATATATTCCATGTTCTCTTTTACGAAGTTATCCAACTGTGCGGCCAGTAGCATCTTGCATGATCTATATTAAATGCTTTTGAGGACAAATAGTGTGTCAATCTTATTTTATGTTTACTCCAATATGACGCTATAAAAATTCTTAAATTAGTAAGATAAAAAACGACCCCTCCAAGATTTCCTGTACTTAGGATGGTTTATTGACTACATTGTACAGCCTAATGTATTCTCATTTCATCCCACAAAAAGCTTACCACTTGCTTGCAGTTTCATGGGAATTTACCATACATGGTTGCTGCAAATATCCATAAATAAAGAATCGTGTTTACTAGAAGTTTTAGAAATTTGTGCCAGTAAAACAAAACTGAATGCAAGCACGCTGCACTCTCTACTGATAAGGTGATCATCAATAGTTGATACACATCTTATTTCTCAGCCACAAGCAACAAAGCAACTGTCCTTCTGGAAGATTCACTGTTGTTTATGGAAATAAGATGTTTCACCACAGATCAGTAGGATTACTGGATCCATGCTAATATAATCCCTCCCAAATTATAAGGGTTGATGGATTATTTATACACAATGACGTATAGTTATTGACAGCAGCATCTACAAAATATGCATGGTTGCACTACTCAGATCTTTGAAATCTCTCGTCTGGATCTGTTTAAAGCAAGTGCAGTCTTGGAGCCTGTTTCGCGCCCCAGGTATTCAGATATGAAAATTCCAGCAGCAAGAAGCTCACCAAGGTCAACATTTGTTTGCACACCAAGGCCATTGAGAAGGTATACAACATCTTCAGTTGCAACATTTCCAGATGCGCCCTTTGCATATGGGCATCCTCCAAGACCAGAGACTGAAGCATCAACCACGCTTATTCCCATCTGTAAAAGACTGGCATATTTAGTACCTACCACTTTATTGATAAAATAACCAAGCACATGCAGATACTGGTTTTGCTGAATTTGTAGTCAATAAATATTTAATGTATGTATTCTTTGATCGACCTTGAGGTTTTAAAAGCTTCTAAAACCAATAACGCACCTGTAATGAAACAAGGATGTTTGACAATGCTTGTCCATAGGTATCATGAAAGTGAACAGCCAAATTCCTTCTTGGAACAACCTTCATCACAGCTTCAAGCATTGGCAACACAGTTCCTGAAAATGAAGTCAAAGCCATGTAATAAGACACATGGATTATTAACCTAAGCATATCAAAAAGCCCAAACCATGTCATAAGAAGTACAATGTAAGCAAACAGACAGCTAGCTTACCAGGTGTTCCAACACCAATTGTATCCCCAAGTGAGATCTCATAACAGCCCATACTCAAAAGCTCTTTACAAACACATGCAACTTTGTCTGGGGAAACTGGTCCTTCAATCGGGCATCCCACAACACACGAAATGTACCTGTAGGTGATATTCGCGTGAGACAAGTACCTCAAATCTAACCAATTTTAACGAGTCAACTTATGGCTAGAATGTTATGCTAATAGTGCAAAGGCTGCGTGCTTTTATGAAAAGAACTATGATGTTAAAGCTTAGTTACCACATGTCAAATTGTGTTGATTCTTTATGACAATGTCCTGGGACTGGGACAGTGGTTGGACGAATAATCTAGCATAACAGGCCTAAAACAGGGTTGTTTCTCTAGGCATTAGGTGGAAAAGGGTCGTTTCTGTCTCATGAATAGATTGGCTCTATGCAGATGAAGCTATACTCTTCCACTCGTGTTCTGCAGAGGAAGTTGTAATACCATTAAGAAAAGAGCTAAAAACGCTGCAAAAAACCAAGGAATGGTTTTTAACACCTAACTACCTGCTGTGCACACCGTAACAATTCCTTCCAGTTGCAATCGGTGGAAATGTGTCTATACATTTAAATGGGTAAAATTGTCTGGCCCTCTCTTTAGCATGGATTGCTAAAAACAAATTCCTCCTTGGAGCTTCCAGACTTCCGTGATGTGAAGACTGTTAATCACTGTTTTCCTGTTACTCATTTTGGTTACGCAGCCAGTGTGTGATTATCAAAGATAGAGGCCCGAGCCTTGTCCAGATGGATGATGGCTCAGATGTCACTTCAAAAATGACTAGAAGCAAGCCTTATGTATCCACGAAATAATCAAAGCATAATATGGGGCACATCTTCCAGATAGAGGCTGCATTTCAAGCTGTTTCACATTCATACAAATGTTCTGAATCGCAGGAAAGCCAGTTGTACTTTCTTTGGCTTGCATTTGCATCACCTAAAGAGCTGTTTCCTTTATGAATAGTGCATAGTATCATTTCTAAGTGAAAACTATTAATTAGATAGTATATGAAATGAAAAAGCCCATCACATAAAACTGTCAAACTGAATCATTTCTATATCTAAGCTCTATGAAGTAGTTTCTTTACATTAAACCATTAAGCAGCTTTAAATAATTTGCTACGTCACTATTTCTGTTGTTCTTAACAGATGCAAGGCATAATGCAAATGTATTGATTATCATACCCTCTGACTGGAATGTTACGTTGCTTTGCTAAATCACAAACTTCCTTGTAACGTGCAAGACTTTCAGCAATGCTGCAATTGATATTTGCCTTAGTAAAAGATTCTGATGCTGCGGCGAACACAGCTACTTCCTTTGCACCAGCAGCAATAGCTGCCTCAAACCCCTATCAATACCAAGCATTCTGAATTTATCAACAAACTTCAAGTTCGCACTGCTTCCAACACATTCACTTCGCGCATTAAAAATGTTTAAAGAAGGGTGGACATGCACCTTTCGATTAGGAGTTAAGACAGGAAACCTGCATTTCTCTAAAAACTTTATGCCTTCCATTACATCCTTTGCATCTGCAAGCTGGGAGAAACATCAAGATTGAGTGCCAATAAGTATTACAAAGAGAAATAAATAACAAAACACGCGATTAAAGAGGAGGGAAGAAGTGAGTACTTGGGGAACCCACTTTGGAGAAACAAAGCTAGTTGCTTCTACAACTGGCAATCCAGCAGCTGCAAGCCTTCGAATAAGCTCAATTTTGATGTTGGTAGGCACATTAACCTTCTCATTTTGAAGTCCATCCCTTGGACCCACTTCTACGATTTTTACAAACTCTGGTATGCCGCAGAGTATCTGCAATAAAATGAAATGAACATACATTCTCCAAGAAATAAAATCTCCGTTATTACTACGACTGAGGAATGTCCAAAGTGAGATGGAATTTAGATCTCTTAAAATATGAATTAAGGGTTATTGAAAATAATTCCTGTTTACCTTTGGCTTTGGGCGTATAACACCATTATCTTTATCAGAGATCTCGCATAATCCTTCTGATGAAGCCCAGAAACCTCTCTCAGAACTTGCCTGTATGTGGTTTCTAATTGCAGGACTAACAGGCTTTTGGTGCACAGATCCTGGCAATGGCGGATTACTGACTTCCCGACTTCTCCAAGATGATGACACACTGAAATCACAAAGCGATATAATGAATCAGTTATATAAACCTAGGATTCCATGCGCTTTTGCATCCCCACATTGACGATATAATCCAATCTCATGGCCTTGACAGGGATAAATGAGGAGTACCAACTCTGATTCAGCGGCTAACTAATGATAAGGCATAACCAACTTCTATGTAAAATCGTACTGCCAAAGCGAACTTAGTGGACTAAGGAGATACACATGAAACATATGTTCCTTAGCAAAAGAATCCCAGCCTATTCAGTGCACTAGTCCACTACAAGTGCATTCTAAGAAAAAATAATGGACCAGGCGGTAGTAAAAATCTTGTTCTAAGCACAGATTTCTATTTTTATAGACTTGATTACTTCAATAAGTTAACATTCATTCAACGGACAAGTCAGCAGCATTTTGACCTCAAAATAGAATAGGAAATAACAGGTGAAAAGATATGGTTTATGTCTAAAGTTCAAACACATTACGTCATAGACATTTCTCTAACCTGTGTGTGACATTGATTCTAGGAAGAATACGATCCCTATCTCTTGGTTCTAGTGAATCTGACCGTAAGACCCGGCTATCCATAGCATCCAGCATCCTACTTTCTGTGGATGACAAGGTATGCTCCTTAGAGGCCCCTAAAAAACTTCCCAAAGTCAGACACAACGAGCTGATTCTGCTGTTCTGCAAGCATCGAACATGCTCCAAGAACTGTATCTGCCTTTTCCACACTTGCATGAGAGCTAATTTAGTTCTTCAGCAAAATGAGTCAGATGAGTTCCAAGCTGCTGAAAAATGGACATTGAATCAGATCTCAATTAAGTTGTAGTAACATAAACATCTAGCTAGAATTCCACTATTCAATAATTTTTCTAGCTCACTCAATTGGGATAATTTAGAAACCACGGGCCTGAACTTATTCTTACCCATTCGAAGTCCATTGCAGTATCTGGAAATGTGATGGAACTGATTTCGTTATAATTGATAAATGGGCATTTGATGAATTAAGTTGCTGGTTTGGTTATCTCTGTTCGCACTGCAGATCAAGGATGATCTAAACAACAACAGGTAACAGGTGCTAAAACGCAAATGCATTCTCCTTATCGCAGTGCTTGCAGAGAAACTTGTACAGCAAGCACAAATCCCAAAACCCACCTTTACAAACTAACTGAACCACAATTTTGAGGTAACTAAATTACCTCTCATATCGCAGGCAAGCAATTGGGATGAAGCATAATTCGCCAGAACTGGTTCAAAAATTTGGTGCCAAATTCAAGTGCATCAGCGACAAGTTCAACTAAGGCACCGCATTCCTCCAGCCGAAACACCAGACAACAAGCGTTCAAAGGCAGGCGCAATGGAGCTCCCGCGGTCAGCCCTTCTTCTGGTCTACGCCGATCATACGAATACGAATACGTATAAAAAAATTACGATGTATTTCACTACATGAAGACCACCTACCACAACCACCCCACTTTTAATATGTGGAAGGAATTCCTCCATTCGATCTAGCCCCTGAGTGTCTCCACGTGGCACCATCTGGATCGTGTGATAGACCTTTGAGTCTTTAGCATCAAAGACTACAGTACTCTTCTTTCTAATGTGTTGTTGGTTGTATGGATATGAGGATCTGATGTTGACGTGACTAATTAATAAATAAATAATAAAATTCTTATTTATGGCTATGAATCTTGATTTGAGAAATTTCTTGCGGTATAATTGGCAAGTTTCTTCTTGGGTCTAACCCAGCCTAGTTGCATCCCCCCCTCACATTCTACTGGAAGTAGAAAAATTACTGTTTTTAGCAGCAAAAGTTCCTGCTCTTTCCAAACTGTAGTGTGAATTTTCAATCTACAAAATAGATTACAAGGATTTTTTGAACCAAGAACGCTTGTTGTTATGGAAAAACTTTTAGATTACAAATCTTTTCCGAATCATTTATATACCAATAATACTTTGGAAGGGGTAAAGATATTCCTGGAAGTGCAATGTATCTAATCATTTATAAGGTTAGGTGCATGATCATCCAAAGGAGATGATAAATGGAATAGTTTTATGGCGACTCGGACATGTTTATTGGCAAATGATGCTTTTTGTGGCCGGACCTTAACAATACTACAACACAATGTGCCTCTAATATATCATATTTTTTTGTATTCTATAGATCAGGGCTCGAATTTAGTGGCCCGCCAAACTGGCAAAAATGTGCCTTCCATTTTATGTTATCAAAAAAAGCTAAGTTTACCTCTTTTTTAAGCCAAAAATAGCCAGAAAATTGCCAGTTTTTTTTAACTCGGGCCAAACCCCCTATTTTCAAACCATGCTATAGATTCCATATTGGACTTGTTAGAAGTTAAAGAAATTTGAAAAGCATGCTTCTAGTATGACATGGCTTGTTGGTGACTGGTATTATGCTGGTCTGAGAACATTTTAAAAGAAAATTCAATTTACTTAATCAAGATAGAAATGAATTGAATTGAATTGGATTTTATTGTCCACAGAGACTAAATAGCATATGGGACTCAAACAAACAGAGAACAACCAACCTATCAGTGTCCAGGATGAAAAAACCCTCACCTCGAAGGGTTTAGCATGAGAAAAACCTTAGCAGATAGGCTTGCTAACAAACTTTACATTTGTACATGGTTGTGTGATGATCAGGTGCATACTTGAGCCCGCATGTCCAATGTCTCATGAATGTAAGATGTGAATGCTTCTAGCACATGTGTGTTCATCATCATATGTAGCAGTTGGTCATGCATAACCAAATCTTCATAGCATGTCCGGATAAGTGCAAACGCTAGGCAGTGCTGAAAGGGTGTGGCCCTCATCTCTAATAACTCCTAACTGGCAACATTGATAGATCCTTTGTTCTCGCTCTTCCTGGATCCATCTATCTGTCTCAATCCTGGGGTGGTGTGCTTCTGTAGGAATTGAGACAATCATTCTATGTTTTTTCACGGGTAAATGTATTAACAGGTATCGCTGTGGATCCCTAGCAAGCGTAGGATTAATCTAGTTCTTAGGTTTTAAGGCATTGTGGACCCATGACCATTCTGTATGCAAGGTCTGAAAGGCATGAGTCGTCCATGCTTATCACTACAGAAGATGATGTGACGCTTCAGAGCAGTCCTTTGAAGAGGTAGAAACTCGGTCTCTTGCAGGAGTACTTGACATGGAACTGTGGACTTGACTTCAAGTGCTCGGGTCAAAAAGGCCTGAACACTTGGAGTCACTTGATAAGATAAGATAAGATAAGATAAGATAAGATAAGAAACATGCATGTATTCGCAAGATTCCTAGTTGGCAGTTGTAACGGACCCATGGGAGACTGCTCGAGTGGATCTTGGTGTGCGTTCCAGAGATACCAGCATAAATGGGTAGAAGCGACTACTCATAAACGTCTAAACGGTTTTGCCCAGTTGGTTAAGGGCATGTCGGTTAGGAATGTTACATTTGGTATCAGAGCAGGGCTCGAGTTTGAGTCTCCATGGGGGCAAGTATGACCCAGAATACCGTTGGACGGTAGGTTATGACTTGGTCTTAGACACCATGGGATGGTGTGGTCTATGGTTTGTGATGCTCGAGGACGAGCATAGTTTTAGTGGAAGAGATTGTAACAGACCTACGGGAGACTCTCGAATGGATCTTAGTGTGCGTTCCTGAGACACCGGCGTAAATGGGTAGAAGCGACTACTCATAAACGTCTAGACGGTTTTGCCCAGTTGGTTAAGGGCATGTTGGTTAGGAACGTTACAGCAGTTATATCTCATTTCCTGAATCCTTAGCAGAAGGACGTTTCTTTTCTTACTGTTGTAAACTCTTCACTCAAATATACTGAAGTTCTGCAGCTATGTGGATTCTTAGAGAAGAACTTGAATTAAGAATTTGGAAGCAGGTGAAGAAGGACTCCCAAACTCCAACAATGAATACTCTTGTTGATAGATTACACATGGCATCAAGGATCAATCATGTGGTTAGTAAGCGTACTGCATATTAACACAATGTGCACCTTATTCGTCTATTCGAGTCGTCGGATCTGTTGATTCTACGTCCCAAAGCGGACATCTACCCCGGGCGTCCGGATCGGTCATTAAGGGAGAGGGGGGCTATAGTTTTCAATTGCACCGTACATATGAAAAGTCGATATCCTACAAATATTATCTTGACTAATACAACTAATAAACAAACATGATTATGTTTTCAAATTAAACCTCCTTTGTCTTTCTTTTATTCAATTATCTTTCCAAAACACAACCCCCCTTTCCCCTTTTTTACAATAAGCGCAAATACGGGTGAAGATGCAAATACATGAAGAAAATCTCTCAAGACCCACTGAGTAAAGCAACCTGCCTATGCATAAAAAGCACAAATCCAAATACACCGCAAACATCAAGCACCTCTTACAAAGGGCAAGTGAAGAACCTTGAGCATATTGAAGAGTCTCTGTGAAGTGTGAACCTCAATGCCTAACGTTTTTTTAACTCTCCCAAGTCAGTCATTTCAAATTTGTTCATCAAAATACCTTTGCATTTCTGTAAGATGCTTAGATTGCTACTGACCATAATATTGTCATCTACATATAGTGCAATTTAGCACAAATTTGATCCTTCCTTGAATGAGTAAATGTTCCCATCATCCTTAAGTTTGACAAACCCTTGCTCTTTCAAATATGAGTCCATGCAGAGATACCACTATGTTGGAGATTGCTTTAGCCCATAAACTGCCCTTTTTAACTTCCATACTTTCTCTCCCCCATGCTCAAAACCAGGAGGTTTGTCTCATGTATATGTCTTCCATGTGGTTACATCCATGTGGCATACTTCCAAGTCTTTTCCACTTGCCATTGCTAAAAGGTTGTGGTTACATCCATGTGGTGTACTTGCAAGTCTTTTCCATTTGCCATTGTTTTTTTTTTTTTTTGTTTGAAGGCAAGGTTGGTGGGACTTGCACCCACCCACGTCTCCCACCCGATGATAGCTAGTGGGTTTTGAACCCTAGTGGGGGTCACCCCAACCCAAGGCCTTACCACTAAACCACCACCGCGATGGGCATGTTGGCCATTTTAATTATGGGAGTTGTCAATTCCCTTCTGTTGGGTGAATCCTTGCGCAACCAGTCTTACCTTGTATTTGACAGGCTTATCATCGGTTCCTTGCTTGATCTTATAGATCCACTTGCATCCTACCACATTCTTACCCCTCGGTAAATCAGTCAGCTCAGATGTATCAGTCATTTTAAAGGCGTTAAGTTCATTTTCCATTGCTTTATTCCATTCTTCGGCATCTATGGTTGTTAAGGCCTCTTTAAAAATTTTGGATGCTTCAAAATTAAGCATAGCTAATATTTCAACTAGATTTATTTCTGCAGAGATATTTCTTAATCTTTTGCTTCTTCCAGAGGTATCTCTACCAAAAAGTTCAGTACTACCTGCTTCATCTTGTAAGATTTGTGTGTTGGTCCTCCTGCCCTGGTCAGCCCTTGGATTAATAACCTCATCGTCCTAATCTGCTGCTGCATCATGATCAGAATTGTTCTGAGCTTGTTCCCCTCCTGTGATTACCTTTTCCTGCAAAATAGTGGAGTTAGTTTCATTGTCATCATCATCAATTATGAATGCATTATCCATTTTATATGTTGTTCCATCATGTTCCGTTTGCTCCACAACAACAGGGGTAGGTTTGTTGCTCTTATAGCATTGACTTTCATCAAAGATGATATCCATACTTACTACAATTTTCCTCTTTTGCTGGATCAAACATTCTATATGCCTTCGAGTGTGATACGTTTGAAGAAATTGCAGTGACAAACCTTAGCTTATAATCAATCGAAGTTAAAAATTGAACAAAGGAGAAATGATTTCTATTAACCAAAGATAACAACCGGCATAAAGCCTATAATGCCTGGACAACTGATAGGAGCACTTCGTCAAACCACCCAACCGGGCTCAAGCACAAGAATTCGTTATCTTGTCTTCAACAAGGACTCAATAGCCTCTTTGACAACAAATCTACAGGGATCTCACTCTGGCAGTAGCTATGGCAAGAAATTCTGGAGACTTAGGCAGGGATATCAATTCTGAGCGGAGCTGGGCTGACAGATACAAGCAGGAGCAGCGAGCTGGCTGTGATAAGATCCGAGGCCATTAGTGCAGGATTTATACAGATTGAAGAGTCGTCCCTTTTTGCTAGGAATAGTTTATCGGAAAAGGCTGTAAGAATAGATGGAATAGGTCCGGCCATGTTTAGACAGAGATCGACCCTTTTCTGGATTATATCTTCCCTTTTTCCAAAGCTTCCGGAATTCCAGCGTCCTCCTAATAGGATTCGAGCAGTTCTAAGACATTTCCGGGACGATTTGGCTACGGTTCATAACTGTGAAGTCGGCCTCCGTTATCAGCCGTGTTTGTTACAATTTTATAACAATTGTTTCTTTGGTCACTTTGTTATTATTTTCCCCCATATATCATTGCCCTTGGCTATTGAATCCTTGTTGCTTGAACCACTCCCCCGAGCCGCTCCGTATCAGGTCCTTCCCTTCTTTCAGTCGATCGACCTCGATCGCTCAGTAACCCTGAAAGAAATTCCATCAAAACCCTTGTCATGAAAAGAGGTGTGTTGGTCCTTCCCTTCTTAAGGCCAATCTCTTTTCCCTGGGAATGTTCTTTTTCTGATCCTCCAAGGCAGGGTCCGCGCTTGGATAGAAAAATCTCCATGCTGATCCATCAAGTAGGCGTCCCTTACTTGAACAGTCATGGCATCCCCAGCCCTTTCTGATATTCCGGGTAGGTTCCCACCCCTACTAGGACAGAAAGTAAATCCCTTTCTAACAAGGAAGATAGTTCCCTTCCGTTAGGAAGCAATAAGAATTCAATTTTATTCAAAAAAAAATCACATACATTCAAATAGTTATGCTTAACCTACTAAAACTCAAACCAAACTAAGATAAATGACCAATAGTATGACCGATAGTTAATCGGCTTCTTTCATACTCCCTGGCTGCAGCTTTGCCAGCTTTCCCCTGAGAACTGTCAGATGTTTCTGCAATAGTATGCATTAACACTTTTCCTTTGTCTTCTTTGCTCTTGGGAATTTCAATTTCGGTTTGAGGCTTGTCTGTAGGTATCTGCCTTTTTGGGCAAGAAGCTTTGAAGTGAGGTCCATCACATATGTAACAACCTCTTTCTGGTGCATTTGCCCGCTCACGAGTCATCGTTGTTACGTACCCTCCTCTGTTATTCGAACTCTCACGATCATCATTGAATCTAACTCTTTTTGCTCCATTGTTGTTCGCCTTATCTGTGTCACGCTTGCCATTATTTTCTTTAGGGTACCCTTCCCAGATTTCATACTTGGCCCCCTTGGGATTAAACTTTCTTTCTGCGGCTTCGGCTTTCCGTACCGCTTCATCCAATGTTTGGGGTTCAATGAGCCTAAGCTCTGCATACAGCTCATCTCTTAACCCAGAAATATATTTCCTTGTTAACTCTTTATCACTAAGACCTTCCATTTGAACCGACAAATGGTTAAATTTGCTTGTGTATTGATAAACAGATTCTCGTTCTCCTTGTGTGAATATATCCCATTCCCTTCGGAGGTCTACAAAGTAACTTGCAGGTAAGTTATGGCTTTCAAAGGCTCTTTTAAATTCCTGCCATGTCTTAATCACCGGGGCCATTCTCTTCCTTCCCTGCCACCAAATTCGGGCTACATCGGTAAGATATTTATCCATTGCCTGAAGTTTCTGCAACTCAGTGGCTCCAACTCGTTCAAAAAAACTTTCCTATGCGGAGCTGAGCGGAGCTGGGCTGACAGATACAAGCAGGAGCAGCGAGCTGGTTGTGATAAGATCCGAGGCCATTAGTGCAGGATTTATACAGATTGAAGAGTCGTCCCTTTTTGCTAGGAATA
This sequence comes from Isoetes taiwanensis, assembly GCA_021234155.1. NCBI lineage: Eukaryota > Viridiplantae > Streptophyta > Lycopodiopsida > Isoetales > Isoetaceae > Isoetes > Isoetes taiwanensis. Next base: position 2,334,327 of record JAJEKV010000082.1, on the reverse strand, counting down.
GTTTATCGGAAAAGGCTGTAAGAATAAATGGAATAGGTCCGGCCATGTTTAGACAGAGATCGACCCTTTTCTGGATTATATCTTCCCTTTTTCCAAAGCTTCCGGAATTCCAGCGTCCTCCTAATAGGATTCGAGCAGTTCTAAGACATTTCCGGGACGATTTGGCTACGGTTCACTGTGAAGTCGGCCTCCGTTATCAGCCGTGTTTGTTACAATTTTATAACAATTGTTTCTTTGGTCACTTTGTTATTATTTTCCCCCATATATCATTGCCCTTGGCTATTGAATCCTTGTTGCTTGAACCACTCCCCCGAGCTGCTCCGTATCAGAGTGCTCATCATAGCCTACCAAGTAGGCAACTTTAGCTCTATCATCGAGTTTTTGCCTTTGTTCTTTAAGAAAGTGGTAAAAAGCCTAAGCAGCCATATGTTCTCAATTTGACAAATTAGGTTTAGTGCCAGACCAGAGCATCTCGGGTATTGCTCCATTGATGATTGTTGAAGGTAACATGTTTTGAACTTCCACAGCAGTTCTTACTACTTCCTCCCACATAAAATTAGGTAGTCCTGCATGTTTTAACATTGCCCTAACATCATTTAGAATTGTCCTGTTCTTTCTTTCTGCTACCCCATTCTGCTGTAGGGAAAAGCTGCATATGAGTTGTCTCTTAATCCCTTTTTCTCTGAAATATCTCTTAAACTCTGTAGATAGGTATTCTCCTCCTCTGTCTGAACGCAAATATTTAATATTTCTCCTAGTCTCGAGTTCTACTCTTGTTGCAAATACTTTAAATGCCTCAAAGACGTCAACCTTAGTTCTCAGACATACACATTTGGTTCTCCTGCTGAAGTAATCAATATAGGTAATAAAATACCTTTTGCTAGAAATGCTTCTCACATTAAGTGGTCCACAAAGGTCTGTATGCACCATATCCAATATCCCTTTAGATCTTTTGCTGGACTTTTTGAAAGGCAGCCTGGCATGTTTTCCTAGCATGCAACCATAGCAAATTTTTTCACCATCACTTGATTCATTAGCTAGAATCAATCCTTGCTTAATCGTAAGCTCTACATTTTTGTTACTGGTGTGGCACAATCTTTGATGCCATACATTGATATGGCACAATGATTGCATTCATGGTACGCAAATAATTTTTATTTAAGCCAAAAAGTTTTTCCACTCTTTTTCCAAGAAATTTGATTTTATTCTCAAGTAGCACAGTACATTGTAATCTGTCAAAGATAACTGTGTAACCCATGTCTACTAATTGGCTCATTGAAATTAGATTTCTAACTAGAGTTGGTCATATAAAACATCCATTAAAACGACAGCTTTCCCTTGCATATCAAAGAGCTCCAAGATACCAGCACACTGAACCTTTTGTAATTCTCCATTTCTAAGCTTGATATATCCAGTTCTTTCTTCATCTTCTTTCTTGAGTAATTTTGCTGATCCTGTCACTGTTTTTTCTGCTCCACTATCTAATGTCAGCATGTCATTCATATCATTAGATTCTTTGCTTGAAATAGCCAAAACATCATGTTTACTCACCTCAGCGTCCTTATCGTCTTCGCTTGTATCTTCTTCAATTTCTTCTGCCAAGTTAACTGTTGCACTTTGTATTCTAGAGCCTCTCCCTCGACCCCTGAATGATCCTTTCCCTTTGTTAGATTTTCCCCTTCTACTTTGCTGCTAGAACACGTATTTGCAAAGTGTCCTTTCCCACTACACGTATAACATTCTACTTCGTTTAACTTTGGGCAATCTGCCTTTACATGACCAAGTGCTTTACAGTGATAACAGGGGCCAACCTGTCCTCTTTCCTTTGATGTATTGGAGTTGCCTCCTTTGTACTTTCCTCTGCTCATATATAGCACTTCAATATTTTCATCATAATCATCACAGAGTACCTTGTGTTGCTCAAATTCTATTCGTATCATTCTTCTGCAGTTTCTCTAGATTTGGCCACATTTCTAATTAATGTAGCTAGCTGTTTATTCCCTTCAACTGCCCTAGCTACATGTAAAAACTTTTGCTGCTCAGTCATGATTACCCCTGCACCCTCCAGATTTGCTACTATATTGTCAAACGAAGAAAAAAACTTGATAAGATCATCTTCTGCTTTAAGTATTAATTTTCTAAGTGCCTTGTCAAGAATATCAATCTGAGAGGATGATTTTTCTTCAAAATGTTTGAGCAAGTACCTCCAAATTTCACATGGCATTTTTCCCCTTACTTTCAGCAAAATGGATGCTCCAACTTTGCCTGTTAAGTTGGCATATGCCTCATTGATCTTAGCTCCTTCATTGCCACCACTGCTTACATCTCCACTACATTCAATAGTTCTTGTTGCACTTGTATCAAAAGAGCTACTCTTCCTTCTTCCTGCAACAACACTTGAAGACTTAATAGTGTCTTGCAACAAATCCCATAGGTTTTCGTTCTTCAAAACATTCTTCATTTCTTCCTTCCATGTCTGGAATCCAGGACCATTTCATACACTTTAATACCACTCAAAAGTGAAGCTCCAAACCTACTAGACATCTTGAACCTGGCTCTGATACCACGATAAGATTTAAGGGTTAAATGTCTAGCAATCTTAGTGCAACAATTGCAAATTTATCAATGCAATACTAACTTTAAACAACCATGTTCCAGATTAGAGAATATAATAGTTATAACGAAATTACTATAGCTTTGAAAATGCACGAAACACAATTCAGAGGAAATACTTCAAAAACACTGTAGCAATGAGAACTTTATCTTTACACTTCGAGAGCTCAGGCATTCATCATGCAAGGCAAATCCGATCCAACGTCTGTGCTCTACATCAGGTAATCAATCCTACTTATATTAGCTTGGTCAGCACTGATTCATGAAGAATCGGCACCCAAAAATGCTTCGTCGGTTTTGCTTCATACTTCTATATTTGAAGACTGAAATGAGTATAGCCTGGATAATATAAATTAAGTAATGAACGTAAGGTTACTAGGCCATTGTAATTGTATGGGAAGCTAAATTAACCTATCAATGGTTATAGGGATCAAAGGAAATATCGACATATTCAGTCTTCAAATATAGAAGTATGAAGTATGGAGCGAAACCGATGAAGCATTTTTGGGTGCCGATTCTTCATGAATCGGTGCCGACTAAGCTAATATAAAGTAGGATTGATTACCGGATGTAGAGTACAGATGTTGGACCAGATTCGTCTTGAATGATGAATGCCTGAGCTCTCGAAGTGTAAAACCAAAGTTCCCATTGCTACAGTGTTTTTGAAGTATTTTATCTGAATTGTGTCTGGCAATAATGGAGGGCTAAAAATTTGCATTGAGGTAATGCCCTGCTGGGCAAGACTCTGGCAGCGCAATCAAAATGACTTGCACCTTCGGCTTCGGCCAGTTTTCTTGTTTTGGAATCTTGCTCGATATGCCATTCCTTTATACAAACAGGTCGTACACAAGTGAATAGCAACCTTTCTTGAAGAAGACCAATGTATTGCATATAGTCGTAATATAATGTGCCAAACAAAAGTATAAGTCTCAAATTTCCTTCAACCTTGCTAAACGTTGATGTATTCTACAAAACAATGCTCAAAGCTTTCTTCTATATCTGTGTGCACATAGGACTAAGAAGAAAATTGCTTTGATTGTAGAAAGGAGCGCTTTCCAAAATCATTGCTTTGGTTGTGCTTGGCTGCTTATTTCATGGTTTGAAATTTGCATCTATCTGGAACATGGTAATTGGTTCAAAATTACCAGATGCTCAGCTGCTTATTCCATGGTTTGAAATTTGCATTTCCGGAGCTGCAGTAAGCAACCCCCGCAGCTGGAGATCTAACACCGAAAAAGAATGTGTTAGGATTTGACAAGTATGAAATGTAGCAACCTATTTGCCCAGATCTAAATCTGTGTCGAATGTTAAAGATGTTACGGGCAAATGATTATGAGCTCCTCTGCTCTGTTTAAATCCGACGAGAAATCCGACTCCCCTGCTCGTCGCTACAGCAGATGCTTTGTTTTGAAAATAGAGCCTTACATTGGTTCGTTATTCTTGATCAGAGCATACAGAGTTGTGCCGGAATGCAGTGCGGGCTACCAAGCGGCTATGGCGGCTCTGCCAAATGCTTCGGCCATATGTAATTTAATTAGGAATCAATCAATGAAACGCATCAATGGATCCCATATGCACCTTGCAAAAAAGTCACTCCAAAAATCTAACCAGCAGCGGTAAAAAAAATCCACATAAAGGTTTGTACAATAATTGGTACAACAGTAATTGGGAGGTCAGACATTACATTTGTTAGAATCTCAGACTAAACATAATAGTTTAGTCTAGAATATAGTTTGACAAAAACTACAAAATTATAGCCTTAAATCACACTAGTATCCATCTCGTGCTAGCAAACTGGCCCTCAAGACCTAGCAAGCATAAAAATCCTTGGTGAAAATCTGCAATCTTCTTCCAACATGTTGAATATGTATACATTTGAGAGTTAATATTGAAGACATGGTACGTCTTTGCACAATTTGCCTAATCATTTATGGAGATGTAAACTTTTGATCTGGAGAACCTTTTGATGCCTTCCTCAATATCTGACAACTTAGACTCTGCTTCGGCCTTTGCACGCTTTTGACTTGGTGTTTCAAGAACTAATGGTAAGCCACGAAGTTGTTTTTCCAATGCAGATTTTTCTATCACACATTATTATTAAGGAATAAGCTGATTAAGAAACTCCGAAGATAATCATCTTGTATTAAGGATACTCTCTTCAAGGTTCTTTAGCACTTCATCTCTCTCATCATCTGGTAGTAAGACCATTCCTGGAGCTATATGCTTAGATTCTTCTGCCAGCAACCTAACACAACAACATAGTAAGTTTTTGTTAGCACATGTAGGCACAACAAAATGCAAATGCATTCACCTTTGCTCTTCTTGATGTGCAAGCTCAATTTTTCTCTTGATTAAGCTGCAGGAAAATAAACCTCTTCTTTTAGTCTTCATGCTTAGCACCATGCATCAGGAAGCCAAAGCCTAAGATTATGCTTATTAGAGACTTACTATGTTAGAGACTTACTATGCTGGTATGCGTCCAAAATTCTCATTCTGTAAGTGCGGCTCAGGTTTTGCTTTTCCTGTATTTTTCCGTGGCGGCTTTGATGCCTCTTTGAAGTTTTTGGCAAGAAAATCAGTTCCGCCATCTTTAACTGAAGCTTCAGGTGGTTTCTGTTTCATTTAGTATTGGAATCTTAGCTGGGAATGTGAAGCATGACCCAGCCATCAGCAAGTTGACATTGGGATTGAAATATACCTCTGTCCTTATTTTATGTGGTCTTGGCACAGTTGGTTTTTCTGACCTAGAAGCAACCTGTGATGGAACCATAAAAAACGATAACTCCTCATGGCAAAAGGAAAGATATAAGGAAGAATGTGGAATAGTAGAATGTAAGTGTTAACAGGAAATATACAGGCACAAATGTGCTTCATAAATTGCAGCAAGTAGAACATTGAGTTAACTTAAAAAATGTTTATTTATCCACAACAGAAGATGGTTAATTTTAAAATAAATTGAGAGCATAGAATCAAAGATGATAAGGAAGAGGTGGAAAGACATAACCTCCTTAATTGCATGATTCATTGCACTCCGTCTTGCTATGGCTTCTCGATTGTCTTTTGCATGATTACGAGGGGCAATTCCCTTTCTCTGCATCAAGTCCCTGAGAAAGGACAAGGTCAAAAACAATTACTACTTCTTGTTTTTAGCTTATCAATAATGCTTTAGTTTCTCCGAGGAATAACTCTGTTGTTTTTTAAAGTTATTACTCATATCCTTTCTGCATGGTCATGGACTTGACTGCTGAAAAATAGCCAAAAAGTTAAACCTATACCCTTAACTGAGGAAAATCGTCTTGCCTTATTCCTCTTGTAGGATTTAAAATCTCACAAATTTGACTGCTATCAATATGAGACGGCATTGCAGTCCTTTTGACTTTGAATTTAGGAAGCACATCAGCATCATCTCCCATCTGAGAATGAATTCAGTGTAAAAAAAAGGTCATGTGTAAAATAGCCAACCATGACTATTAGTGCACATAGCATACCTGAGATATATCATCATTAAAAAGTCTATGGACGCTTTCTTTCCCATCCCCAAGGTACGTGTTCTTCAGGGAACCCTCCAATCAGGCCATGTCAGCCATTAATTATATTATGCAAGAAACTACTCCTGGAAAAGAGCAAAATTATAAATTTCTATTTTGTATCACAAAACATATCAAATACAATAAAACATACCTGGTTATAAGACCAAGAATGCCGTTTCCGCTGTTAAGCACGAACGTAACAATTCAACTCACTGCAGAAAATGTCCCAGATTTCAAAAAAAGGATGAATTCTCCACAAAACAACCCTTGTTGCAGAATTTACGAAGCCAAATTTAGGGTTCGAAAGGAAGAAAGCCAGTGTAAATGCATTGGTGTTAAGGTGCTGGTAGCTCGGATGCAATGCGGCTGCGTAGTATGGAGGATGAGTGAATATTGAATTGAAGGAAAATCTTGGGTCTTGTAGATTCGGTAGTTGAAATCTTGGGCTGAACCGCATGCATGCGCGGGTTTCCATTTCCAATGGTATTGGAATATTGTCGCAGCCATGCTTATTATCACAGGGCCCCGCTTCGAATGGTACGCTGCCACGTCCGAAAAGATGAAACTCCAAGAATTATCCCTTTTCTGTGGGCAACCCTTTGGGATGACGGGGGAGTGACGTATAGATGGCCCCGATGTTAGAATAATTTAGAACATTCCTCCCGGACGGCTGTGGACTTTTTGGCTTCTAGTGAGAGTTAGTGACAGTTAGAGGGTGAGGATTGTATGGGAGCCAGGTGGAAGGTGGAGATTCCGTTCCTTGGCGGTGCCTCAGGCAACATGGCTCCAATTCCTCGGTCTGGTTTCAAAACCCTTTATCTCGACGTCCCAACTCAAGCATCTCTCGGTCTCCTATATCTTGCAAGCAACCGCTTTGTTCTGCTATGTTCGTCTGTCTGTGCTCTTACTGCAGCTACAAGGTCAGGCGGGAAGGAACTCCAGGCCACAGAACCTAAGCAAAATATAAGTACTTCCCTACCCTGACCTTTCTTGCATATTAGAATTTACATAAATTAGGGCCCCGTCTAGCTTGGTCAGGCAAGTTCAGGAGTTCTAAGCCTTCAAAGACTATTCGTGGCTGAAAAATTGTCACAAGATCTCTCGCAGGTGTTACCTGCTTGTTGAAGGTTTTCCTGGACAAAACCCTCAACCTCAAGGGTATAGGACCTCCAGGTTGCTATAGGCAACCACTCTGTAGAGAATTCTGCAAGTACTATACTCAAGAACCCAGATAGATCAGTTTCCCTAAACATAAAAAAACTAGTCACCGCAAAAACCTTGCCCTGGAACAATCTTTAAGAGCTTTTCTATAATTTCAATCCACAAGGCGTCTAGACAATGTGCTTGATTAGTGTACCAATGCCTATTTGCAAATTCGTTAGGCTTCTCTATGGAATTGAGCCTACTGACCAAGTCAAATTTGAGTCAATATCCCAACCCGAGAGCTTGTTTAGCCAACTCTTGAGATCGAACACTTTTTTTAGTTTTGACAACTGATTTAACTTCTAATGGCTCTGCAAACTAAGTGCACAGGCATCACAAAGGCAAGGTGCAGCTATTTTGTGGAAAAGAATTGTTTATCAGCCAATACAGTTCTTGATTCAAGAATGGACAGACAGATGGTTTCTAGGGATGTGTTTTGATGATTTTGGAATTGTACTTACTGTAAAAATCCTATGGTGCAAGAAAACTAACTCAGATATTGTTAATAGTCTCTATCTTCCGTGTTTATGGATTTTTAGCATAGGGAAATAAGAATTCACACTGTCAAATAACAATAGTACTTACCAAGGTCGGATTTTCTCTCATTTGATTATCACATAGAAGGTAAACATCAATTCCCAAGCTCTCAGTCTTGGGCACAGGATCCAAAATAATCATAAGAAGGTAAACAATAAGGTTTTTGCATCAAATTCAACTAAACTTCATGCAAGGCAGGCCATTCTTCGCAAAATACTGTCAAATCCGGTACATACAGTAGCTCAGACGTCAGAAATTCGCATAGAAGCCGACACCTTTTTCCAAAACTTGTCCCCCTTGGGTTTGCTTGATTTGGCTTATGCATGTTTTGGTGTTTCTTGAGGCACAAGGGTACAAAAGGATGTTGAAGCTCATGATTGTCAGGTCAGATCCACCGGAGAGGTCGGATCTTGGCCTGACCTTTTTAGGTCAGAGAATTTTCGTGCCGAAGAACAATACCCCACAGGCTTCCTTCAAAAAATATGACCAAGGCCACGTGGCACATGGGCATTGGCGCAATAATGCCTAGGCAAAGGGATGTTTAGGAAAATAATTTGCTTGCACATATTTTTGGGTTGCCCCTAGGGGGGCAAACCCTTGTTTATGTGGGTTTTTGGCATATCTTAGGTATATGCTAGAATATCCCTAGGATATGCTGGTGACTGCTCAAAACCTCCTATTTCCTGTAAACTCTCGGTCAGCTGGTGGAGAGGCCAGATTCGCCGCGCTCAGCTCCTCTCCAGCCCGATGCATCTGAGCTCCTACTAATCCTCACCGAATCAATTCGCAGATTTTTTGAATCATGTCTAGCTGATGATAAGCATGACCTTTGCATTTCCTCAGCATTTTGTGCCTCTCCTTTGCGTCCCGATCCATGCGACCACTTGCATTGCTTAGAGCGTTTGAACCTGCCACCGGATGGATCAAAAGAACGCAAGAAGCTGAAGGGATGCTGTCGAGGTATGGCCTGTAGATAATTTTTTATTTGGTATCAATTTTTGAGTAAATTGGGACTATCGCAGGCAATTTAGAATCATCTACGGTGGAAGGAGTACCTGTTTACCCACTTTATAAACAAGTGGCCTGTAATCTATGCCATGCTATTACGTTTGGATCATTCCTAGAAAGTCATATCCTATGCCGCAGACTTGTAGAAGATGAAGATTTGAGTTCTAAAGTTGGTCTATTGGATAAGGAGTGTAATGGCGAAAGGGAAACCTTCTAAGAAAGGTACGGAATGTAATTCATTTCACTTTCATAGGGATGAAAGGTGTCTTTTTAGGCAGTATGCAGGAATTTATTATAGGTCTTTGCAAGCATCCTCGCTCATCCTTCTCAACAGCGTTGGCCCTTGGACTTGTTCATTGTGGCTATTTTAAGGTCATTCTGAGAGAACCCCTTGATTTAAGCTTTTAAGGAGTTGGTTGAGGTAAAAAGGCAAACGAGTATAATGACACAAGCATCAAATCCATCTATATTTTGTCCATTACTAGAACTCAAAAGTGCCTCCTGCTCGCAAACAATTGATGTGATTAATTGAAAATGCGAGCTAACTTCAAATACTAAAAGCCTAACTAACGCTTACTTGCATGCATAGTTCAGCTTGACTATGACTTGCCATGACACCAATTTAGCTTGAGTGTCATCTTTCAAGGAATTAAGACTAAAATGATTTCCTTTCAAAACTGGCACTTTGGTATAGCTTCCTACGCATAATTAAAAGCTATGAAATAGAAAGATGTGAAAGGATGTAGAGAAGGGTTTCCAGAAGCAAAATGAAAGGGATAAAAAGTCTCATCCCCATTATATATTAAGTTTGAAGAAGCAAGTTTTAAACCATCTACAGCTAGATGCTGCAGGTATGGGCATCTCAAGCATGTAGGAGTCTTAAGTTCTTCTAGGATTCCTCAGATGCAGTTCAGAAAGCTTATCCACTCCTTCCTTTTGCTACAAAACAAGAGAAATTAGGCTCTACGAATCCTTAGAGCACTATAACATGCGCTTAGTTTGTTACTTGAACATTTGTAGCTTAAGCATAGCGTAGGCTTGAATTAGTAGAGCTTGAAAATGCTTTAAATCTCTAAAAGAAACCATCAAAACAAAGAAAATGCAGTAGAAAACTTCTGTCTTAGATGCGTTAGGTCTTCTAGATTCAAGGATCTAGCATCAAATTCAAGATGTATGGCATCATAAGAAACACACAATTGGCTATCATGATTTGGAAGCCTTTTTGTATTGGTCTTCATCAAATTGGTTTTATAAAGAAAAGTTCTTCAATGCGAAAATCCGATATAACTTGATGATCTTGTAATCTCTGTGTAATCTCCATGCCATGCCATGTCACGCAGTGCTAGCTTGGAGCTGCATATGCCTTCTAGGTAGTCTTAAATCACCCTGCATGCATATCAATGGGTATATTATTACATTACAACTCTAATTGGTTTTACAATCTCTGAAATATAAATTACCTTCCTAACAAGATAATGAATCCATAAAGAGCTTTCACTGGATCATATTGTGATTTGGAAATAATCTAAAGACAGGTTTCCTATGCCTGGTACAAAAAATTGGTTTCCTCATGTATAATCAACCAGCAACTTTTCTTAAAATCAAAGACTTGAATTTGAAATATAAAAAGTTTAGTGTGGCTTAGCTTGTAGCTGGAAGATCATGACTTATTTAAAGTAGGAAAGGCTGTTATGAAGGGTTAGAATGACTTGGAAATCAATAAATATTTCTTGTCAGGCTCTCTTTCCTTCTCTATCATCATATCTGGAAGTTGACAAATGACAAGATACATTTTATGGCCTCATATGGTAGGTGCTTTAGAGTCTAAAGTACCACTTACACATGCAGGAGAAGTACTACACTCAACTTAGAGGTATTACTTGTAGTTAGGGTTGAGAATTTGGTAAGATGACATTGCATATTGTTGGAATATTTTATATTCCACGTGTACACTTATGCTATGATGACTATGCATGCTGGCTCATCTATCTTTTGCTGATATGGCTCTCACTATATAAGCCACATAGTTATGTCCCATTCTTCATCTTCTTGCAATTTACTCTAGAGCTAGATTTTTCGGAAACAAGAATCTAAACATGCTAACTTGGATGAATTGGAGAATTTTTAATCTGAAACTGCAGCAATACAGAAGTTCCCTTCAATTGAATGATTGAAACAGATTGAGTTGGAGATTCACTTCCATCAAGAAGAAACTTCTAAATGGGTTGATATGTTAAAAACCAACAAAGGATGCAATCAATGCCAAAAAAGGGCACGCAATCCTATGCTTGGAATGGTCGCTGATCCCCTCACTACAACCATTAGTTTGTGGCCAACATTTTAGGCATCTCAGATCCCAAAATTGAAGCTGCTTGGGGTGTAATCAAAGGCAATCCAAGAGGACAGTCTTTAATCATTGTTTAAAATTAAGACATTGGGGGACAGGTTTTTAAGTTAAGACCTTGGAGGATAGTTAAATGGTTCAAGAATAGGAGAGAACTTGCAAGAGGTCGCAGAGGCCTGGAAAGATCCAACTAAATGGAAATTGGCTGAGTCTTCATCCGTGACAAGGTCCAGAAAATGGAATCAATGGTCTATGAGACCGTCAAAGTGGAGCCTTAAGATAAATATCCAGGTGGTCTTATGGACCTTATAAAGGATAGAGATACTATTTTTTTTTGTTAGAAACACATCAAAAAAGAGAAACTGGTCTTCTAGAAGTGTCGGGTTATTCTTGAGACTCAGCCTACAGAAGCCAGAAGAAAGGTAAATGAGATCAGGAGGGGTAGCAGTTCTCTTGAAATCAGATTTATGCAGAATCAGTTTGACAGTAGAAAAAAGATGAAGAGCAAGGTTCTTGTGGGTCGAGAGACGGATATCTGCAGTAGACTGCATATATGTTGCTGCTTGCGACTCCTTCCCCCAAACCTCAGATTTTACAGATGTTGACACACAAGATGGAGCCTCTCCGTGCATGGCTTTAGTTTATGATATCACTGAATTTTTTAAGCAAGAGAAAGTATTTGCTTCTCGTAGCATGCATTTTTTGGAAGATGCCGTCTTTTCTGCTGATTTTTCTCAGTCCAATTCTACAGATTATGAAAAGCTTATTTGCAATACCTCAGAAATCGGTGATTCATTATCTCAGCTGCCTGAATTGATTCAATTACAAGAGCAAACCTGTGAGATATCAAGGTATTGTATTGCTTGTGTTCTCCTCTTCATGACATCTCTAACCTTTGGTGAAACTTTGGTATTGTCAAGCCAAAATTCACGAACCTGACATTTGATTGAATCATCGATTCTATTTGATCTTGGCATCCTTCCTGCCAAAGCCCATACATTTGCTCCACTTAATGACATTATCTTCCTTCTTGCTGCAGCTTTGGATAAATTTCTTGGCTGTATCTTTAGCAATTTTGAAGAAACATTCTTGTTTATATCTCCTTTTTTTCCAACAATCATTGATAACAGTGAATGTTTTGCAGCCAATTTATCTTTGCTATTAGCAGACTTTACTTCTTGAAGCCCATCTTTCAAGTTTCGATCATTGATTTCATAACAATAACTTCGGAAGGATTTCCAATTCTGAGTTCGAGAACGGGGAAAAAGCCCGCCATCTTGCAACAAACGATCACAAAAACTAATCTTTGATGCGGGACGAAGCGTTTGCCGAAGAATCGAGGATGCAATCTACCGACCACAACAACACGCTTTATTTGTTTTGTGGCATAACACCGCCAATGTCGGCATACTTACGCTTAGAACCATCACTTCCATTGGAATTCTCACCCTCCATGAACAGTTGAAATTGATTTGTATTTCTTGTAGATTCAATTGGCATGTGTTTGCTTCGAATTCGTTCGGTGTTAGATCCCGTGAAAGGGGGGATTTCTGAAAGGGAGGGACGGATCCATTCGAATTGGTTCTGGTTCTGGTTAGCCAAGAATTTTGGGGGAATGTCGGGGATGATCTTGCAATCATTGCATATCTGACACAAAACGACAAACCATAGTATCTTGATATACATCTAAAATGTACCCCAAAAAAGCACAAATTAGTCCTTCAATTCAAGATGATGTAATTTACACCCTTTACGTGCTTTTTACCCGATGAGCGGATGCGCTCTCCGAAGGCCATTGAAGACAAGAACTCATTACAACGCCATACGGGGATAGGTTCAATACGTTGTACGTTTTATACGGAATACGTATGAATTGAATGATACGGCACAAATTTGCCGTGATAAAGCAAAAAAAATACGGCAAAAACAATTCCGGCATCGAGAAAATTTTTCGACGCGAAAACAACTAAACCGCGTCAGACGCGAAATCTCCTGCTTGGCGTCGCGAAAACTAAATTTTTTCACAGCGTCGCATCGAAAATCCACGCCAGACGTGCGAAAATATTTTTCGCGTCGCCGCGGTTTAGTTTTTTTGGTGACGCGAAATAATTTGAACCGGCGTCTGCAAATCGAAGATTTCGCGTGCTTTCGAAAATATTTTTTCGCGTCTGACGCGGTTTAGTTGTTTTCGTATGCCGAAAATTTTCGAGCTTATTTTGCCCGGGTTTACTAAGCAAAAAAATATTTGCGCCAATTGTTTGGCCTTGTTTTGTGGCAATCGTTAATAGTATATATAAGAAAAACGTGATTAGCCCTAGAATTCACCTCGAGCGTTGACCGCCGGGTTGAGTCAAAATACTCCTTGGGAAACGGTTTTGCCTTTGAGGTGTCGTTTTTGAGTCCGCGAGCGGCGTTGGATCTTTGGAACGTGAGTTTACTCCGTCCCGGTGGTTTCCGACCTTTGGTTACATCTGCTTCCATAGAATATCCTATAGGGTCCGTCAACCCCCTTGATTCTTTTGCGGAGCGTCGGCGTAACATATGCATTGTGAGCTTGCTCCTTTGCATATATCGTCTTCCTTTGTTCGTGTAATCAAGGAGTCGATTAAGAGACATTGTCGACCCGGTCCGAGCAATGGTGGCTATGGTCACGCATCTACCTCTGGAGGTGCAGGCAGCGGTCATGCATCCACCTCTAGAGGTCGAGGATCTAATGTGCGATGGGGGGCCCGCGAGGGACTGCAACTCGTCCACGTGGTCGCGGTACTGGAGTTGCGGGTCGGAAAAGAGGCCCAGAATGGGAGTTTGTGAAAGAGTTTGGCGTAAATGAGTGGCAATGTGTGTTTTGTGGATACTCATCGGTAAATGGTTCTGCAACAAGAATTCGAGCTCACATCTTACGTGAACGAGACGTCGGTGTCGCAACTTGTACTGCATCTGCTGACTTGCGAAAGGATGCCATTGAAAGATTGTCTCGACTGGATGGGATACGCAAAACGAAGAATAATATGAGAAAAAGACAAGTTACGAATACTCAAGAGCAGTGCCGGGCAGGAGCAGACGAAGATAACTATACCACCCCCCCTGTTGGGACAGCATACCAATCAGAGGGTGGACTAGGGTCAATAGGTATAAGCACGGGAGAACAGAGAATGATAGAGACAATTGAAATAGTGGAAAGACAGACGAAGCAACAGAGGGTTGATCATTGCTTAACATCAGAGCAACTGAAGAAGACGCAATTGAAGGTTGTAGAGGCATTTTTATATGCTGGGTTGTCTCCACATATTTTGGAGCACAAAGCAATGAAAGAAGCCTTCCAGGAAGTTGCCAAAGCAGGACCGGCTTTTAGATTGCCTTCATACAAGCATGCCAACAATAAAATGGTTGATGAAATACATGGAAAAATGGTTGAGAGGGTGGAGATGAAGTTGTGTCGTGTGACTGAAGCGCGGCCAGCTTCATTAGTGACTGATGGTTGGAGCAATGTAAACAAGGACCGTCTTATTAATTTCATGATCGTGTATCCAGGGGGTGAAGTATTTTTGAAAACCGTAGAAACCAAAACTGACCAAGTGACCGGAGATTGGATTTTTCAGAAAACAAAGGCCGTGATAGAGAGTTTTGGACCGAAGAGAATATTTCAAGTTGTAATGGATAACGCGTCTAATTGCAAGCTAGCGGGTCAATTATTGGAGTCCGAATTTCCAGGGTTGCATGCTACTAGTTGCCAATGCCATTGCCTGAACCTATTGCTGAAGGACTGGTTCTCACAACACACGTGGTTCAAAGATCCTATTCAGAAAGCGCGTCGGCTTGTAAAATTCATCACAAAGAAGCCGGCAATTTATGCCATTTACAAGTCATTGCGTCAGAAGAGCCTAGCACTCATGAATCCTGGGCAAACTCGGTTTGGTTCCAATTACATCTGTCTTGAAAGAGTGCTGAAGTGTCGTGATTGGATTATCTCAACCTTTAATCATACAGAGTTTTTTGATTGGGAAAGGAGGCAGAAAGGGAAAAATGCCGCCAAACACCGACAGCAAGCTGCTGCCCTTCGAGAAATGCTTGGGCGGGAGACATTTTGGAAAGGTGTAAAAAATGTTGTGAGGTGCATGCAACCTGTTTGTCATGCCATCAAAACCCTTGATTCTTCGAAGGCAAGCACTGGAAAGGTCTGGAGGTGTTGGCACTCCATTCAATCCTTCCTAGAACGTGATGGGCCCAATGCGCCATTTGACAATGCTAAGCGCGCAGCACTACTCAGAGACTTCAATGAACGATGGAAGAAGTCATACAATGATCTTCATGGCGCCGCGCATGCCTTAGACCCACATAACCACGATATGGACCAGCATACAGATAAAGAAGTGATGGGCTCATTGAAGAAGGTTGCAAAAATGTTCTATCCCAACAGCTTCGGACTACAAGCTTTTCATTGCGAAGTTAACGAATACTAGAACCCGAGTGGAAGGTGGGCGGATGAAGAGCTTCCACGACGACTTTGGAGAGTCATAAGAAGGAACCAAATATGGAATCCTATGCATGGTGGCAAGCCCATGGGCAAGTTCTTGATACCTTGCGGGGCAATTGCAATGACTATCCTCTCTTTGGTATCTTCCAATAGTGCAAGTGAGAGGAATTGGAGTGCCTATAAGTACATACACAGCGTCACCCGCAATCGCTTGCTACATAAGAAGGTAGACAAACTTGTATACAACTTCTCAAACTGGCGGCTATTGAATCGTAATGATGGTACATCCGCAATCGATAAGCTACGGTTTCCTTTCATGGATCACGGTTCAAGTGGAAGAGGACGACTTCAAGGCAGTGAGGGCCGAGATGCTTGCAATAAATGCTGCAAGCCATGTTGATGAAGACATTCAACGTACCCACTTCGTTGATGACGAAGATGATATAGACCAAGCCATATTCTCAGACGGATCAGCCGACAGCGAGGATACCGAGGAGTCTGATACAGAAAGGCCAGGTTCGAGCAATGCAGTTGATGACTTGACTGGCCTAGGTGATCCAGCGGACTCACCCTCGCGCTTTACCTTGACAAACAGAGAACGGACTAGAAGAAACACGTCTCGACGTTGCACTAAGGGAAAGGGTCATCGGAGGTTGAACCTAGGCCCCCAGGCAGAAGAGGATGGAACTGCGAATGATGAAACTGACGAAGAAGGCGCTGCCTAAAAAAATGATGTGATGAGTATTTTCAGTCTGTTGTAATTGGTCTTGAGGATTTTCATACTATTGTACCCTCAGTCCATCTATTATAACCGTGTATGAGGATGTTCAAACTATGTAACCATTCTGGCACTATGAATGAAAAGTAAATTTTTTTGTTACAAGTTTTTGTCTTCTATATATTTCGTCACCTTGTTTTATGTATCCAACCAATGATTATGCATCACCGTGTTCCCTTACCTCCATCGAACTTAATGCCTTGAGAACCTTCCTCGGATCAGAATCTTGCTGATGAGAAGTAATCTACGCACGCGAAGGGGCCAAACAGCCACGGACCAGCTGGGACGAATCTGATCCATCAGAAGGTTCACAAGGCATATGAATGATTCGTTCATGTATGATTGTTCTTTCTATGTTTCTTTAATGTGTACACCAAATTGGGAATAACTTCGGTACGCCAAATTGGGCTTTGAATGCTATCAGGACCCATAATTTGTACTCTATTCCTCTGGGTGGCACATGCTCTGAATACCAAGTGGGTTTGCATGGCATGTGCCACCCAAAGGAATGGAGGTACAAATTATAGGTCCTGATGGCATTCAAATGCCGATTTGGCGTACCAAAGTTAACGTGCCAAAGGGGACGCGTCCTCCAATTTCAAGTCATAGTGATGCTCAAGGTTCTCCATCAATAGAAGGAGTTAGGATGTTCCATGATTTGGTGCCTAACAGCCACTATATAGATGGACAACGCCAAGGCACCACTTTGGCTTCAAATTAGAGTGCGCTCTCACCTCTGACGCCTCGAGACCTGGGTCCAGGCATCAAGACGTCCCAATCTTTGCTTTCCCCCGGCTCTTTGGACAATGGAACTTAGCATGTAAACTAAGCTACATTGCCCAAAGAGCCGGGGGAAAAGAAAAACGGGGAAGTCTCGATGCTTGAATTCAAGAGTCAAAGCATGCGGATTCCCAAATCGCAAGCAACCACTAGGCCTTATATCCTCCATGGCCACAATAAAAATAGAGTACTCAAAAACCTTGTAACCTCCTCTAGAACGAACGATTTCTGCTCCCACCCCCATTTTGGGCGTCTTTGTGTAATATAACCTAGCAAAGTATCTAAGATACATTGACACAGAGACACCCAAAAGAGAATGAGAGCAAAGCTCGCTCCTTCTAAAGGAGGTAACAAGAATTCCGAGAAGTCTATATTGTTTGCCATGGAGAATATAAAGCCTGGTGACCTGACAACCATTCAAGAGGGTCGCGATCTAATTCAGTCTCGATGCTTTTACTCCATGAGCACTACTCGATCCTTTGATAACATCATTATACCTTGTTTGAAATAACGTCATTATACCCGTCATTACCTTATTATCCATTCACAAAATGATACAAGTCAAAATTTTCTTTGTCTAAAAATGTAATATCTCATTTTCATTGGTCATTTGGATCAATATAATCACCCTGCGGCCCTGGAGGTGGTGGTAAGAACTGGTTAATGTCTGGCACTGTCTCTCCTTCACGCGGCTCCTCCACCCCCCTCCACAATTCCATCTCGCGAAAGGTTTGAAAAGTGTGCATCTGCCCATCCCTCCTGCGAGCGGTCAAATGTGGCAACGCTGGCATGCGACCTTGCATATTAAATATGGCATATTGTAGCTCAGGAAAAATCCATCCGTCTTGCATTGTTGGACAGAAGCGGCTTTGCAACATCCAGTCAAGAACACATCGCATGTGCATACGATGCCCACACCCTAGAGTGTACCAGCCCACCTGTGTCAGGTTGTCACCACACAATTGGCAATGTCTGTAATCAACAACCTTTAGCTCTTCCCACTGACTCTCATACAAATACTCGCGAGGGAGATAGGATATCGACTGCTCCGAAGTCACCCTAAAAGGGTCAGAGTCTAACGATCTGGTCAAGTTGCGCAAGTGCTCGTTGTTTTCTCTAAGGACCGTTGCCTCCCTGTTTAATGCCGCTAGTTGCCGTTTAGCGTCCTCTAATTCAGCGGCCATCTTGTCATACCCATCGGCACGATCCTTCAAGCGAATATTCTCTTCAGAAAGTGTTAGGTTCCGACTTCTCTCGTTCTCCAGTTGGGCCCGAATATCCACAAGGTCATTCACGGCTCCAGCCGCGGCTACGCCTGTCACCTCCAAAAGTTGGATAGCGTCAGCAACAAGGTATGTAATGGTGATAGGCTCACCATGTGGCCCACTCTCGCTATCTTCTGATAGCTTGACCCTCTTCGTGCTGCCACTACCGCTTCCTTGCCTCCATTTCCTACTCCCATAATTTACGGGCACTTCCTTCACAAGCTCGTAGTATACTTGCTGCGCAAAACTCTTACTAAACTCACCGTTGTGGGGTAAATGTCCCTTCACTTGGACATGACGCTCGACTGCTTTTGCTCGAACCACAGCATTCTTGCACTCGTGAGCCTTATACTTACCCCGCCTACTAGGCCACTCTCTTTCAAACTCATTCTTGTCCAAATTTGTGATTACATCGTCGTAGTCTGCTCCACTTGGACAATAGCCAGGCCCTGCCTCGCCAGCTACATTATGCACCTCTGTGATGGTGCAATTATCCCTCTTTGACACTTCATCCATCGCACGCAAACTCAGCCGTGCGAAACTCATTCGCCCTTGCATGTGCTGCTGCTCTCTCCATTTGCCGAGCAGCTGACATCTCAAGCTCGTTCTCCATGCCATGCTGCCATGAAGAGGAGGTCCTCAAATTAGAGGGAACCGAAAAATCATGTTCATCCTGCTGCTCTGACGCACCCACATTCCGTGGAATTGGATTCGATTCTTCGTCCTGTTCGTGGGACATAATTTGGAGTGCTGACTTCTATAGGTGTTCTGACTGACTTGTATAGGTGTGCTTTGATTTCTTGTCTTTATAATTTTCGTTAGCTGCGACATATAAAAAAGCACAGAATAAATAACACAAAAAACACACGAAAAGAAAAGCCAAGCTACACAACACACATGGACAATAATCTTTCAAATAGCATCAGATAAGTGTTTAATGAATTTATTTGGAATATTATGTAATACAAGGATGTTTGAATGTAAGTGAGTATGCACGCTAGGCGTGACTAGGACCATCTTGGTCTAATGCATCGTCGCCACCCTGGCCAAGTTGAAGAATCCAATCTGATTCCAATTGTGGCCTCGTGCACGGAATTGGAGAGCAATGAAAACTGCTCCGCATTGTGTCAAGTAGCTGGGCTATATCAAATTTTCGTGTTTTGTCCCTCATTGGCGACTCAACGCAATGTTTCAAATAGTCGCACATTCTCCGATGCTTGCCTTGCTGCTCCAAGTTTCCTATTGACTCCATGTAGGAGTGCTTACTAGCAAAGTCGCCTAAGTAGTAGACAATGTACGTTGCCAGGCCTGTAAATCAAAGTCAACCCTTGCGCACCGCCTCTTGAGCCACTACAAAAAAGATCATCATGCATATATGGATGCCCCGCCCTTTCCATCTCAATTCTTTTCTTACCTTCGCCATCCATACCCTTGTAATGCCATCGTTTTACCTCCACCGCCTCGTGGATCAACCTGGATTCACCCCAATCACAAATGCCAATGTATACAACGAGGATTAATACATCCCTTCTCCTTTCCATAATCAAAATGGAGCAATATATTGCCCGGATGCAAGTCCATATGCAAATATCTTTCTTGATGGAGCTTTTAGTAGCCGCTACAGAATGACATTGCTAAGTCCCCAACCCTAGAGGCAACAAATAATTCTTTCTTTTCTGGCCTCCTCAAGCAGCCTCAAGTCTGTCTCTCAACTCGGGGACAGCTCCCAACTTCTTAAATGCAAGCTCGCAAAGGCATTGGACCCATGACTTGTAAAGAAGGTTGCCAACGAACCTCCATTCCAAAAAAAAGGGAAAATTAAGCCTTGTCTTTCTAGGCCGGTTGTGCTACCAATGCAAAAGATATACACCCGTGCCTAACTTGCATTCCCCTCCCTCATGTTCTTCAAAGATAGCTTCCACTAACTTATTGGGTTACGTACTATGCTGAAAATTATTATGTTGAAGTTTTACACAATAAGGTTCATCCTTAATAAAACTAGACCCTAAAATATTGCACTTATACCTCATACCATATGAACCGTAACCAATTCATTGTCCGCTTTATTATTTGTGATGAATCTACCATGGCAAACCAAGTAGTCTTGGCATCCGCTCTTCTACGAGCTTCCCACTCCCTATCTCTGTCTCACCAGGACGTTTGGCTTTTATGGTTTGCGCCAACACTTTCTTAACAAGATGGGGGTTTGATGGGCTTCTTTCTTCAATTTTACTGTTGGTCCACGCCAGATTCCATGTGTCAGGCTTTTTCTTTCAACTCTAGCCTCAGCGATGACTACTCAAATTTGCAACTTCGATCATATTGCCGGTAGTGCGGCTAATATTACCCACTATCCATGTATACCTCTCTTGCTCACTCTTTCCGTGCTCTAGCTCCATCATTCGAAGCTTAAAAGCCCTCTCGGCATCTTTTACCAGCCTCGCATGGTAGTCTAGCCATCCTTCCTCGGCCGCTAGTAATCAATTCCAAATCCCGAAATGAGGCATTGCCACCGTACATTACAAACCAGTTCATGAAATCTGGTCTCAAAGTAGACCATGCTTGTTGTGGTCTACTTCTTTTCTACGCCGGCGGTCTTTGCTGCAAGATGACTTCGGGTTGCAGCTCAGAGCACGTGGTTTGAGACGCCAATGCCTCTACTTGGTTCGCGGCTCTATCCGAGACACTAATGCCACATTTGGTTGCAAGTTAACTTCCGCTCTCTCTTCTCAAGGTCATACCGCTTTGTTTTAAGGGATTGTCTAGCGGGCTAGCAAAATGCGACTCGCCGATAATACAAATCGACAACAAAGAACACCTACAAGTCAAGCAAAGATAAAACTTTCAATTTAGTGCTTAGCACATGAGGGTAAATCAACTCACTTTAACCAAAACAAAACACTAATTTTACGCTTCCTACACTAAGACCCTAACATGAGTATGTATGTGCAAGGCCAAGGATAGGGTAACAAATAAAAGGACCAAAACACGATTTATGATCTATAGCCCAGCTATCGCCAAAATGCAAGGCTAGCAAGTTTTAAATGCATTGCACTTGTCCCAGTCACGCTTTTTCAAAAGATTTGAGACCAATCGAATGCTTATCAAAACATACGCCGGTTCCTATATTAGTGTCGACTTTCATCAACAACACCATCAGAACTAGGGTGTGAATTAATAAAACATTCTCCTAACCCTTAATAAAAGTACAACGACACCTTTCGACACCAAGCGGACCAAGGCCAACAACGGGCCAAAGCGAGGGTTATACTCTTAATAAAGGGGAGACCCTAGTTGCCTTAAGCTTCAAGAAGGCCACCCACCCCTGGATGGGCGCCAAATAAATGCGGCAATACCAGTGCAAGGGCATGCCTATGCTCTTGGCAACACGCAACCCTAAAAAGCCCTCTCGGTTGTCGCTTTAAGGGAAGGCAACCAATTTCTTTTATTTTTGGTTTTTTTTTTTTTTTTTACTTTACTCTTAAATTATTATTTGCTTAAATTATTATTATTATTTTTTTTTTTTTAAAATAGGTAAGCTCAGCCTACGTAACAAGGCACTCACCATCGCCACGCCCTTACACGGGGGGCAACAAAAGTAGGGCCTAACTCAAGGACCTAACCTCGCCTACCTATAAAAAAACAACAAAAAAACCTAAAAACTAAGAAAAACAAAAAAAATGGTTTTGGGTGGCAATTGCAAGGTTGGGCGCAGGAAATACCTTGTTTGGCGGCCAAAAAACCTAATCTACTACCGAATATATAAAAAAATTTCACAGACGCTGGAAAACTTCAGCCACAGACGCTGAAAACTTTTTCACAGACGCCGAACGAAAAAAACAGACGCTTTAACACCCGGGTTTCGCTACAGACGCTGTCGAATAAAAGCGCATGAAAAACTTTCACAGACGCTTTATTTAAGATTTCGCGACGCCAAAGTCGACCAGACTTTTTTATGACGCGAAAACTTTGTATTTTTATGTGACGGTTTTTTCACAGACGCTACGGGTTTTCACAGACGCTGAATTTTTTTTTCCGGCCGGCGAGGTTTTTATATGTTAAATACGTATTTTATTAAAAAATACGTATTTTTTGACTTTATACGTCAGGAATTTTAATTTTGTACGTATAGAACCTATCCCTGACGCCATATCGAGCCTCACAAGTGACTATGGCAAAAGGATTGAAGAGACGTTACCATCAGACGGCGATTTTAAAGAAGTGTGGACAAGCCTCTCTAAAGAGGCAAGAACAGATAAGGAAAGGGAGACCTTCAAGCACTATAAGAAGGAAGGTAACCTGCTATATCATAAGAATAAGTTGTGTGTACCAGAATCTTCGGAGTACGGAAGTTAATACTCCACGATACACACAACAGCCCCATAGCCGGGCATGCAGGGTTCATGCAGACCTATTTCAAGGTCAGAAGCAGCTACTTTTGGCCCGGCATGAAGAAGCAAGTAGCGAGATACATTCGGGAGTGCCAATTATGCCAGCAGATAAAAGTGGAGCAATTCCGAATTCCAGGAGCTCTAGAGCCATTGCCAGTGCCGAATGCAAAAGGGGAAGTCATAAGTATGGATTTCATTACAGGGCTTCCAAGGACAGCAAAGGATGCCCTAATGGTGGTGGTGGATAAGTTGTCCAAGATGGCACATTTCGTGCCGTGTAGGACAACAGACACGGCATTGGACACTGCCATATTGTTCACCAAAGAGATCTTTAGACTCCATAGGATGCCGAGGGAAATAATCTCGGATAGAGACTCTAAATTTATGAGTGCATTCTGGTAGGATTTGTTTACCACCATTTAGACGAAGCTCTCTATGAGCACAGCATATCACCCGCAAACGGATGGTCAGACGGAGCGAACCAACCGGATCATCGAAGATATACTAAGGAATTATGTGTGGAACGAATAGTCTAAGTGGGATGATTTCATCCCCTTAGTAGAGTTCGCCTACAACAGCACAAAGCAGGAGTCATCACAGATGTCTCCTTTCATGATTAATTATGGGTATTTGTGTCTTACCCCAGATACTTGGCACAACCCAGTGTCAAAAGTGGAAGTCTTCCAGCAGATGTTATCGGATATGCAGCAGCTAGTGGAGGAGGTAAGAGGATACCTGCTAGCAGCGAGAAGTAGGCAGAAAAGCATAGCCGATAAGCACAGGACGGTAAGGGAATTTCAGGTGGGAGACAATGTATGGTTGAAGATCAAGGTGAAGCAGGCTAAGCTCCGCATCGGCAACTGCAAGAAGCTTGCTCCAAGATGGGCTGGACCATTCAGGATAACCAAAAGAGTAGGTAGGCAATCCTACAAGTTGGACCTGCAAGCACATCTCAAAATCCATAGGTTCTTCCATGTAAGTCTCCTGAAGAGGCACACTCCTAATCCAGAGGAAGTATTGGAGACAACTGAGTTACTGGAAATGACGGACGACCAGCTTGAAATCATCCCAGAGGTTCTTCTTGACAGGGCCTATAAGAAGACAAGAAGATCCCAATTTCTCCAATACCTAGTGAAATGGACGCACTTACTGTGGAGGACGCTACATGGGTACTACAATCAGATTTGGAGAAGCGGTACCCCCAATTCATGGAGCAATGCAAGGGTCGGCTCGTCACCGAAGTAGTCGACACCGACTCGATAGGTGAGTGGAAGGTAGATTAAAAAGTCTACTTCCGTCCTACGGAAGTAGACGACCTTGAGAGATAAGGTCATTCAGGCATGCATTATAGGAAAACACCTCTAGTCAATGCCTACCACGAGAAGGACGCCATCCTTCATGCCCAAATACGGGAAGGACGCCACCCTTCACGTCATCCTAGGCATGATAGGGCGCTGTCTCCATGACCAAGATGGAAGAAACATAATCTTCCTACGCCGGGAGATTAGTCTTGCATTCATGTAAATGTAATTAATAGGTGGTTCCCTAACAACCAACTTTATAATAATTTAATGTATATTGATGTAGTGTTGGACCTACAGGCCAATAAAGTCTAGCGGCAGGAAGGTCGCACTGCGAAGACTTGCAACACATATTTTGGCATAATGTGTTGTAAGGAAACGATACGGAACCTGAATTAGAGAATTTCTTTTGAAACTATACTAATGGTGTAAGCCATAAAATTTTGTGAATAATAAACGATAAAGTAAGAGGATAAAAGAACCTCTTATCATAGTATGATATTAAACAAGGATGCGTTATGATAAATTAAAATATTACCTTGGGGTAATTATGTTGTAAAAATTATATGGATCAAATGTAATTGCAGGGTACGCAGGTTTCCAAGGTGGGGAGACGCGTGATGCTGAGGACAACATCAATTCAAGGTGGGGAGATTGTGACGTTCCAGTATAACATACCATCCCAATACGTATATTATACTGCCATGTCACACGTACATGTCACCATGACAAGTACGTGAGAGCCATAAAGGGTTGCACCTAGGGGGCAACCTCGTATGTTGTGCATGTATAATAAATATATACAACTAAAACCCCCCCTTGCCAAGTGGCAATACCCCATTTGATCCCTTTTAACCTAACCCTAAAAGTTCCCATACAACAGCTAACTAGGAAAGCTGTTGGCGGATTTTTCCCACAATCCCCAACAGGTGGCCTCAAAGGCAGAAATCAAGATCAAATTTTGATGCTGCAAGATAAAGAATGAGAGGGCTGCTACAATGCAAAACAGAATGGATTAGAATGGATTGGACAGAGGCAAGAAATAGAGAAAAATCTTGGGCCCAAAATAATCTTCAATCTATAAGAACAAAAGAAGGAAATACAATGTAAATAGCCCTCCATGCCTGTGAAACATGGAGGGCCTCACAATCCATGATCAAGAGAGGTCTCAACCCTCTCAAGAATCGTGGATCGGGGAGAGGAGGAGCTCGTGCTCCTCATTTTTCCTTTATAATTCTTGCCCTTAATCTCATCCATCCATCTCAAACCACTTCATCTCCACCATCATTTTTTGCCTCTTCATCTTTACCCTTCATTTTACTTCATCTTCATCCTAGCCTTAGATAATGTACCCCTCTTCAACCACTAAAAATCTTAGAAGCCCTTAAATTTAAACAACTAGATCTAGGCCCTTTAATTTTTGGTGCCTTAGACCTTTACAACATTTGGACTTTATAATTGACCCCCCTTCACCTTTAAGCATACAAGATTACATAGATTTACCATGTTGACCGGTGCCAAAACCCGGTCAACATCTCATAAACAAAAAATGGGCGGTCCCCTCGGCCCCAAGATTTAATACAATAACATTAAGGTTAATAAAAATATCCAAGGGGACACACCCACATCGCATGCACTGGCTTCTATGGCTCTGGTCCACGTGTGGGTAACCATTCCTTGGTAGGGCATAAAAATTCATATGGTGTAAAATATGGACCTTGGAGAGGGCTCATTCAAATGTTGAGTCAAATGTCAAGCAAGCTAGTTTTTTCGCAAGGTAAGAAAAGGGGGCACGCCCAAACAAAAAATGCATTTTTTTTTGAAAAATTGGCAAGGCAAAGGGCACCCAAACAACGTGTTGGCTCAAGGGAATAAATGGGTCAAGATATTAATAAAGGACAAGGTGCACATTAAAGCAAATAAACCAAAATAATAGCAAGGAGCAACGTGATAAGTGGTGAATAAAAGGGAAGAAAGATCCAAAAATAAGATAAGGCCAAAAGATGAACGTGGCAAGGAGAAGAAAAGAAAGGAAGGATGGCTTATAACGGCGGCTGTTATCAGCCACAGAAGAGCAGGGATATGGC
The DNA here is from genome assembly GCA_021234155.1 of Isoetes taiwanensis. Lineage (NCBI taxonomy): Eukaryota > Viridiplantae > Streptophyta > Lycopodiopsida > Isoetales > Isoetaceae > Isoetes > Isoetes taiwanensis. The sequence continues at coordinate 2,308,016 of JAJEKV010000082.1, read as the reverse complement.
GGGCAACGGAGGATGGATTTGGCGGAGGAGACATGGAGAATGAAGGATGCTTTGCTTCTTGATATCTTACCTTTCTTTCTTTTGCAAATCCGGCAGCAAGGCACAAAGCAGACGCAAGGAGCAGCAATGGGATGGGCAGCGGCAGCTATGGCGAAGGAAATGGCAACGTCTCCTCTCCTCTCTTCCCTTCCCATCTTTTGCTTCAACCTCTTTCTTTTCTTCTGCAGATTGGCGCAGCAAACAGGTAGCTATGGTGGAAGCAAGATTTGGGAGCAGATATGGCGCAGAGGATATGTCAATAAGACTTCAAATCTCCCATTTTTCTTTCAGTTCTTGCAGGTCTGTGCGGTTAATGGCAGATGGGAGCTGAGGAAATGGCAGAAACTTACTCTTCTCTTCTCACAGATGACGTTAGCACAGTGGCTTGGCAGATCTTTCTCTTCACATATTTATTTTCTTTCTTTCTTCTACAAACTTTGAATGCAAGCTCTTGTCACAACAGGGTTTGGCAGATAGCAAGGAACAGATAAAAGAATGGATTGCAGGAAGCAAGAAAACGCTTTTGAAATTCGTGGAGGGCTGGCTTTTTGCTGGCTCTCCTGAAAATATTCAAGAAGTATTTCTTTCTGCAGCATCTTCAAGCAGCAAGCAGTGAACATATAGAAGAGAGCAGCACCAAAATTGATCCTGGGGAAAAACACAATCTCGGTAGGACCTCCATTCTGTTGGCGGATTTTTCCCACAATCCCCAACAGGTGGCCTCAAAGGCAGAAATCAAGATCAAATTTTGATGCTGCAAGATAAAGAATGAGAGGGCTGCTACAATGCAAAACAGAATGGATTAGAATGGATTGGACAGAGGCAAGAAATAGAGAAAAATCTTGGGCCCAAAATAATCTTCAATCTATAAGAACAAAAGAAGGAAATACAATGTAAATAGCCCTCCATGCCTGTGAAACATGGAGGGCCTCTGAATCCATGATCAAGAGAGGTCTCTGAACCCTCTCAAGAATCGTGGATCAGGGGGAGAGGAGGAGCTCGTGCTCCTCATTTTTCCTTTATAATTCTTGCCCCTTAATCTCATCCATCCATCTCAACCACTTCATCTCCACCATCATTTTTTGCCTCTTCATCTTTACCCTTCATTTCTGCCTCTTCATCCTAGCCTTAGATAATGTACCCCTCTTCAACCACTAAAAATCTTAGAAGCCCTTAAATTTAAACAACTAGATCTAGGCCCTTTAATTTTTTGGTGCCTTAGACCTTTACAACATTTGGACTTTATAATTGACCCCCCTTCACCTTTAAGCATACAAGATTACATGGATTTACCATGTTGACCGGGTGCCAAAAACCCGGTCAACAAAAGCTAAGAACAAACTAGGGATAAGTAGAAAAGAAACTCTAGAACCAACAGAATTCAGCTCAGAGGAAACGCCGATGAGGAATGCTAGCATGCAATATGGATATATAGTAGACAGAGCCAAAGAAAGCCTGCGCCATAGAAGGCTCAGGCTATAGATAGATCTGACGCTCAAAATGGCGTGACGCCAAAACAGACGTCCCTTTCCCTAGAATGATGGTTCTCTTCTATATAAAAAGAGAACCATGGCATTATTAGTCGCTGTTGTTTCTGAATCCAAGCATTAGGAATTCCATAGTGGAATGTCATGCCATATGTATGCTGGGCAAAAGTATGCTGGTGGGTATCAAAAGCATGCGTCCGGACGCATGCTGACAGCACTCATATAGCACCCCATATGGCAGCTTGTTTAGGGTGTTACAGGTACTAGCACATGGTAATTAGGTAATCAATAGAAATATGTAACAGCTCCAATGAATGACAAGTGGAATACTATGATAGAATAGTACATCCAGGGTGCTGATCTAAGTGCTGGGGCCGCGTTTTTTTGATACCCACCAGCATACTTTTGCCCTGCTGCTCCATACAGACCACAAACTTATAAAATATGCACCAGATCTGCACATACTCAATTTATACGAAAACAGAACGCTGCCATGCATTTTTTGATCTATCATCATGAGATGCACCTATACAAAGAGGGTATGCCATGTGCATGCAGAGGGTGCTCAAAAATACTCCCATATACAATTTTGTGAAAGGCAAAATTGATCCCTTCCATACAAAATCTACCCCAAGTATTGCCCCCCCTCCCAACCCAACCCCACATTCATACATATAAATGTGGAAATGTCGAAACCCCCCCGCTGAGTCACTTAAACATATTGTATGGCACCCAAAGTTAAATCCCTTTTGGAAAAAATCTGATGTTTGATGAAGCTCAAATACATAACGATGCAAATTCAGATCTATCCATTTGAAGAAGCAAAACACATAGGATTATGCAAAAAGATGTGGAACAACTGCTTGGAGAAGTTGTTAGCCTCATATCCCAGGATTACAACGTTTGGCACACAATTTTTGTTTATTCCAGCATTGTGGTTGCTTGACATTTCAAGAAAAGGTTAAATTCTCAGACAGCTTGTGCTAGAAAATGCATGTGCAATTTTTGGCTATAATGGAATGCATCTTTAGCATAATAATGGGAAATCGCACTTGAACTTCAGAACAGAGCTGAGAGAAATTCTTCGTCGTCCAAATAACATCCAGATTTTGCATAGAAAACCCTAATCGGCTCTTTTCCTATAACAGAATGCTGACTACCTCTTTTTGCCAATTACAATGCCATTGATGCAGGATACTACTGGCATTGTTGCAAAAATATCTGAGTGTGTTTCATCAAAATGGCGCCAATATTGTCAACCCAGATACCTTTGCAAACTTTGACAATGGAAAGGAGCAAACTTTTCATTCTAGAAGGTAGGTTATATATTAGGATGTTTAAATTTGTGATGCGCACTAGATGCATTTACTGTCTAGCAAATGTGTTAAATTTGAGTCAGCCAAATAGGATCTAGCGAATCCTTCACCAATTCCGCATTTTGACAAGCCAGATCCGCCCTAAAATCTCTAGAATAACTGTCTAGCAAATGCTTGTAACAAGTATCAAAAAATAGAAACTTGTAAGAAGGTTTTTGTTGGACGCTTCCATTTCGATTTCGTGGAGGACATGAGGCTTTATTCCAGGCTCTATTTTGGGAATCAATAATGGTTTAACAGAATGGAAGACATATCTACATTGCTTTATTGCCATGGAGGATCTGAAACGCTCTAGAATCTGAAAAGAACAGATCAAACCTATAAGGTATGGGGTTTGTTATTGCCATGCATTTTTCTCTCTCTAGAGTCAGTGCTTCTTTGAGGAACCTTCAAAATAAAACTCATGGAGTGAACCCAACTTCTCCATAATTTCAATAAGATGAAATCCCATCATTTCACATACCAGATACATTTGTCAAATTGATAAATGCTTGGACATACATGCCTGGGGAACTAAACACATAGATCATCCACAACAAGGAGATGCTACACCAATTAGAATGTATGTTATCCTCCTCTACATTGTGCTTTTGTCCTCTACATTAAAGAAATGTATAAAACACGTGGATTTTCTTCTAGCATATTCACGTAAGGGGCAGATATGTGTGACCAATCAAAGAGATGAGCTAACCTCTATGTTATAGAAAGAACACGCAAGCAAGCATATACTGTCCATTGGGAGGTGAAGGGAAAGCTATAACGTCAAAAAAAAATAAACAAACTTGTCAGACTGCACGAAGGAGGATTAACCAGTAATCCGTTGTTGTTGCTGGAGGTGTCGCGTTCCCGAGACACTGACATAAATGGGTAGAAATGACTACTCATAAATGTTTAGACGGTTTTGCCCAGTTGGCTAAGGGCATGTCGGTTAGGAACGTTACAATCCCTTGCCTGATTTCCTTCATTTACATTCGGTTTCTAAAGCCTGCTTCTAAAAATTTGAATCCAGTTGCGTGTTTTGGTAATTTCGACAGATATTTGATCAAATTTACGCTCGATATGGGTCACTTAGAGAAGGAAATGGATGAGGAGGAGATGGGAGGGGTTAATGCATTGCTTACTAATGATGCATTAGACGATCTTTTTTTATACATGATAATGTACTGGTTTGAACGTCTTATAGACCTAGCAGTCTCACAGACGTAATAATATAATTTCCTCTCTCTCTCTCTCTCTCTCTCTCTCTCTCTCTCTCTCTCTCTCTCTCTCTCTCTCTCTCTCTCTCTCTCTCTCTCTCTCTCTCTCTCTCTCTCTCTCTCTCTCTCTCTCTCTCTCTCTCTCTCTCTCTCTCTCTCTCTCTCTCTCTCTCTCTCTCTCTCTCTCTCTCTCTCTCTCTCTGGTTAGTAGTTTATATGCCAAATTATTTGCTGCTATGCTGAATTGTAAATTGAGCACCTGGGCTGAAAAACATAATGTTAGAGCCACTGGACAGGCAGGCTTTAGACCAAAAAGATCTACAGTTGATCATTTGGTTACTTTGCGAGCTATGGTTGATTCGGTTAAGGGTAAAAAAAAATCCCTTTATGCTCTTTTTGTTGATTATGCTAAGGCATTTGACACGGTATCTCGTAGCAATTTATGGGAGAGAATGGAGGCCCTAGGGGTACCAATCAAGCTTAGGCATGCAGTGAAGATACTTTATGATAAAGTTTTGGTACAGCTATCATCCCCCTACATTGAGCAATGCTTGCATGTGGTAGAAAGCAATATTGGAGTGAAGCAAAGGTGCCCGTTTAGTCGCCCACACTATTTGGCCTATTCATAGACCAACTACTGAGGCTTGGATGTCCGAATATGGCGGGGATGGGACCCCATTGTTTAGATGCATGGTTCATTTGCTCTTATATCTTTGATGATATTGTTCTTCTTTCCCGTTCGGTGGAAGGCATGCGAAGCATTTAGATCTACCAGCACATTTACGTGAACAGAAAAAGTATGAGGGTAAATATGTCAAAGACTAAGATGATGGTATTTGGGACAAATAAAGTAGATCATCTTAAATTCCTCTATCTTGGAGAACCTGTGGAAATTGTCACCTCATATAAGTATCTAGGGATACATGTGGACAAGGGGCATAGCTGAACTCTGTTTGTTGAGCATAGAGTAAATGGAGGCCCTGAAAGCATTATATAACATGCACGTAAAAGTGGAAAAGCGTAAATATGGGACTTTAGCCCTGAAGCGTACATTATATCGTGTGTCTTTGGGTCCAAACAGTTTTGCTCTATGGGTGTGAAGTATGGGGGCGGGATTATCCAGAGAATCCCGGAAAAAGGTTGAGAAAGTGCGAAGAAGTTCTTGAGAAATGTAATTGGGTACTAAAGCTCAAACCCATATGATATGTTGCTTGTAGAGTGTGGCATGATGCCACTAGAGGTTTGAAGCCTTATGCGAGCACGCCTACATATCTCTCTAAGTTGCTATTTGATATGCCGAGGAAGATAGCTTACCAAGGCTAGCATTAGAAGAAACAAGAGACAAGGGATGGTACTTTTCGGATATTAGGGAATGGATGAGGAAGTGGGGATGGACATTCATGGTATACGTGAAAATAAGGGCAATCTAAGAGAGTGGGTGCATGAGCACCTCATTAGAAGAAGTTTGAGAGTCCCTTAGACAAAAAAACATTTCTATAGGCAAGATATAAATCCCACTCTCCAAGAGGCCAAATACCTCAAGGAAGGTGTGTCTTTTTTGCCGCGAGACGGATGATAAGCGGGATGCGGCTTAGCTCCCATAGGCTTGGGGTTGAAGTAGGGCGTTGGAGTAATATTCCCCATGAATTGAGATTTTGCAAAGTATGCAATATGGGAGAAGTAGAAGATGAATTGCATGTCATCGTAAGGTGCCCATATACTCGTGGGATTCGAGATAAGTACAGTATCCATTCAAACTCTTTCTTTGAATTCTTTGATATGCCCGGACATCACATTGGGAAATACTTGAAGGAAATATTGATCTGAGAGAAAACGGTTAATGAGTATTAAAGATCGTAATGTTATACATGATGAGAGATGGGAAGAGTCTAATGCATTCTTGTCAGAAGATGCATTAGAGGATATCTTTTATAACGTTGAATATGTACATTGATCGTCTCATAGACCTGGTGGTCTACAGACGTAATAAATACAACATTTCATTTCATTTCATTTCTCTCTCTCTCTCTCTCTCTCTCTCTCTCTCTCTCTCTCTCTCTCGGGGTTTCCCACATGCTCGCTGATTTTTTATCTCTCGCCATATAATGGCGTAGAGATATTTTTGTAATGTGATATAGCTCCTCTCGAGCTCGAGAGGAGCTCGTCTCTTGGGCCTTAACAGCGGCCGTTTTGCTGAGTAACCGGAAAGAGAAGGCGCCAAAATCTACCGACCTATTGGAATTCAATGTGTGGGCGCGAAGCAATCTTTGAATCATGATCAATTGGCTTCGTTTCTTTCATTTTTCCCTAATCTCTGCTACAGTCCGACCTCAGTTGGTTTTCTTTCTTTCATTTTTTCCCAAATCTCTACTACAGTCCGACCTTAAGAAGATTTTAATATGGATCCAGTGATTTTGGGGATGATTGCCATGGTCTTGCGCACTATTATGCTCGGCATTGCATTGCAGCAGTTTTGCCTACACCTCATATCTTCAGATCACGATTCTGAGCTCTTCGACTTAGCTGTGGAGACCAAATCCATAGAAAGCAGTCGACTCATGACTTGCTGTCAATTTACCTTGATTCTGTTGGGGACAACCAGACTAAAGAGGCCTCCAAGAAGATTTTGGGTTGCACCGAGACAAACCACACAGTGGGATAGCATTGACAACCATGCCTGGAATTGCTTGCCCTCTTATGAAGATGATATGTGGAGACAATGTTACAGGATGTCAAGATCCTCATTCGAAAAGCTGGTAGGTCTTCTGGCCCCATATTTTGTAAAACCAGGCAACAAAGTGAGGGCTCCCATAGAGACAAGAAGGGCTGTAGCTCTGGTTGTTTATTTCCTTGCTCATGGGAAATCTCCTCTACATGTCGGAAGGAGCAGTCCACAGTTCAGAAGTATGTGAGGAAGATCACACTAGCTTTGGCGTCCAAGAACATGTTGTATAAGAGATTTGTAGCCATTCCATCAGGGCAGAGATTACTCGATATTATAGCAGAATTTAAGGAGGCAACTGGTCTTCCAAATGTGTTTGCTGCAGTCGATGGCAGCCACATATATTTGTACAGAAAACCTAAGAAAAAGGATCATGCAAATGACTATTACAGCAAAAATAAAAGACACTCTATTCTGTTTCAAGGCTGTGTAACTCATAGTAAATTGTTTGTTAATGTGTGTTGTATTAGAGTAGGATCTGTACATGATTCTGGACATTTCAGGAAAAGCAACATTTATAACAGGTTAGCTTCTAAATCTATATTATAGGAACTGATTGTTAGATTACAAGGGAAGAATATCAAGAAAGGAATGCCTACTGAGGAAGACATAGTTGTAAACATACCTCCTCAATTACTTGGAGATTCTGCATATCCTAGCAGGCCATTCTTATTAAAGGTTTTTCCTGATCCTGATAGCAGGAAGAATCGATTCAACAAGAGGATCTGCAGAGGTAGAGTTGTAATTGAGAATGGCATTGTCAAGGAGAAATGGAAAATATTAAAGAGTCTCAGACTGTTCAAGCATCACAAGCTAGCAAAATCGTGCATGCATGTGCTGTATTATGGAACTTTTGTATTTTTGAAAGACATGGAATGGAATTGCTACCAATGACTCCAGAATGTCCACAGGTTGAGTATTATGAGACTCAAGACATGAACATGAAGTTGAAAAAGGAGGGAGATCAGATCAGGCACATCCTCCTCCAGAATCTGGAAAAATGAATCATTTAACCTACTATTGTGAGACATTGCTGTGTTTCTGCAGCTATATTGAATGAAATTCCGAAATTTGAAGACTTTCTTTGCATGCTTTGTCTCAGAACTCTTTGTTTGTATACGCACTCTGAAATTTAACATTGTTATTACATACAGGATCCAAGAAAACTGAATACAACAGATATCGTATAAACCAGAAATGAATTGTATTCATTAGAATCAGATTTTACCAATTATGAATGCACTAAAATGTAGTGCTATTGAATGAAATAATCTTCTTAAAGAAAACCAACTCCCGAGTACTAACTAAAATTCCTGTACTTAACAAAAAAAGTTTTCTCAGCAACCCTTCTGCTTGGTGGAGTTCACAAACTCGTGTGATCAAGCACCCTTGTCCCTGTTACAGATTGTGTTAGTGACATAGTGAAATAACATCAATTTACAGGATAATGTTTTCCCTTTCTATTAATCAAAAAGCATGTACATCAGCATGAAATGCTGTTTCTTTACAAAAATGGGGGTTCTAGTTGATAGTTCTTCCAGAAAAGCTGGAGATTCAGAAGATACATAAAAGAAAAAAACTGTAAAACTGAAGAAATAGAAGAAGAAGAAATAACAGGAGGCCGGCTTCAACATGCAATACAGCTTGTTTCAGGGGTTTTTATTTCCATAAGAACCCAATGTCCAAAAATCCCGACGAAAGTAAACTCGACATGGACCTTCTGCCGAACTGGGGCGTTCATAGCCCAGTTAAAAAGCTCGGGCTCCACTCGAATGCCCATGTCTAAGTACTGCACCAAAGCTTGTGCTGTGATTGAGTTATGAGTCTTTCTATGAAAGATGTAGCATAATAACAGGGGGTTTTCTTTGTGTTTTTGTACGCTTTTCACTAAGGTTTTCCTATGATTTTGTGATGTATTCAAATGGATGTACTAATGCGTACATCTATAGTGCACCATTTCTGAGCCATTGATTTTAGCCTTTTTTTTTCAATGGTCAACAACCAATGGCTCACAACAAAAGCCCTTTTTTTGTGCGTGTGGTGCATAATGGGCACATGAAGGGCCATTGATTTTAGCCTTTTCTTTCAATGGTCAACAACCAATGGCTCACAACAAAAGCCCTCTTTTTGTGTGTGTGGTGCATGAAGGGCTTGAAGAGCGCATGTAGTGCAGTTTCCCCGCTGGCAAGACATTTCTTATCATAACTTTTGATCCAGAGCTCTGTTTGAGATGATTTTTATTGCGTTGGAAAGCTCTCTCCGAGATCTTGTTGATAGTGTATGATATGGATATGTTTGGTTAAGTTATCTATCTAAAACAACAATTTTTCGGCCGGGTTTGGTAGGCTTTCACATCCTACCAGCTGATTAATACAGGATTGCGCTATTGGATATTGTTTTATGGCTCATTCCGAATGAAGCTTGCAAAAAATTACCATGCATGTTTAGATTTTGAGGCAGTTATTAAGCAAATTCCAAGGCTTCTAGATCCTTGTGCTAACAAGCAGAAAAGTTTCCCACTTTGGTTTCTCACCACAAGAATCCATGGAGGCCAAAGGCTACTGTTAAATTCCAGTTGAAAAATGTTTATGTATGGGTGTTGCAAACTTTATGACTTTCAGAATAATGGGATCAATCTGCTCTATCTTTATGGTAACTTTTACTTATGTTCTATTTGTTTTATTGTGATGAAATTCAACAGCTACAGGTGATGAATGCCTCAAATGAATTCTAGTTTTTTTTCTGGTTTGAATTCTAAAATTTTTGTCACACCGGGAGGGGGAGGGGGAGGGGGAGGGGTGACGTCCCTAAGGCCCCGAAGGGGCCAAAAAAATTTTTTTTCAACACAAACCATTAACATCCAACATATAAAAATTAAATCCCCCAACACATAACAACCAACACATAACAACCATTGACATTAATAACCAACACATAACTACCATTGACATTAATTAACACAACCATTGGGTCCAACACATTTAAATTAAAATCCCCCTTAAACCCCTTTTGGTTTGGGTGCATATTCACACGGGGGGTGACGTAGGGCAGCGAGAGCCCTCATAGTTGTATTTTGCACGTACGAAATCAACACCATATAGTATTCCACTTGAAATCTTATAGTATTTTGCGAATCTTGTTATACAGTATAGCAAATTTTGTACTTGCATACCCCACAAATGAGGAACTTTACGTACGGTGTAGATTAAGGAATAAGGGGTGAATATGCCTATCCAACAGTGCATGAAGAGTTTACACTCCCCTCCGACATGTCCGAGTCTGAAGAAGAAGACGAAGGAGATGGATGGCGCCGGAATCTGAAGCGCCTTCAAACTAACACCTTTGGTCTGGCCATCTCAGGAAACGTAGAATAAGAAGAGAATTATGCTGGCACATAAACCGAGGTCTTTATTTATGGGAGGCCGCTATTTAAATGGTACAGGAAATAATGGATTGAATGACATCTAAAGTATAAGGGTCCTGCCATGAAATCTAATGGTTTCGATGACTTAAGTCCTTATGCCCAATTCTGGTCTATAAGTGGCTGTGAACTTGCTGGCAGTTTTCTATGTCAGACTACAAACATCTGCCAATAACAGTTAGAGAATAGAATGTTTCCAATTCCAATGGGATTTGCAGGAAAAAGACACTACATCATGTGACAATAAAGAACAAAGATACAAAACCAAAGCAAACTTAAAATACTAAACGTACCTTCAATTTCCCTGTTTTGAAGCAGAAAGTTTAGCAATTTCAAGCAAAGTATCCTTGGCCATTTGGCAAATACTTTGAGTCACGATAGCCATGGATTCTGCAATTTTCAAACTATGAAAAGATCTCATTTCTTCCAGTTCTTTTACCAATTGAATTTTTCGCATGGATTCATCTTTCATGAACTCCAATTTCTTGTCTTGTGCTGCCCCAAAACGAGATGCCATTTCACTGATTCCAGATGCTATGTCCTCATCAATAGCCAATCTGGATCTCTTCTTCGAGACTGGTTTCCCTGCAACTCCAGGCTGCATACAAGCTGCTAATCTGGGACTTATCTCATGCACGCCCTCTTTATCAGTAGAAGTAGGAGTGCTATTTGAATTTCCACCATTTGTGTTCGGGCTTGAAGGTGTCTCAAGGGTTTCTGTGTTATATTTGTTGGAAGCTCAGTATTTGGAATCTCAAACTGTTCTTCCTGGAATGCTGAATTGGTTCCAAAAGTATCATTGTATGAATCGGTCATAAATGTTTCCTGGTATGATGAATGCATCTCTGCAGCATGGAAATCTTCTTCCCCAAATGCACCATCATCTCCAGCTTTAGGGAGATCTGTGTGATTCGTGCAACATGTTCTCTATTCTTCCATTTTCTCATACCATTGCCACGAAGAAGGCTCAGCCCCTGTTCTGTCTTCGGCATATTTTTCGTCCTTGAATTTAGCTTGAAGCTTGTCCCATTTATTCTTCAGCTGCCTCAATTCAACTAAACCTGGCACTATGGGGGTCAGTCTGTCTAAAATTTCTCCACATTCCTCTACATATGGAGATGATAGTTGTATAACTACCTTCTCATAAAGTACTTTCATAGCATCTCTCAAATGTCTAGGCACATTGATCCTTTCCAATGCCTCCCACAGATTTCCTCTACTTACCATGTCAAATGCCTTTGCAAAGTCTACAAAGCATGCAAACATGGGTTTTCTGATCCCCTTGACCGTATCCATCATAGCTCTGAGTGTCACCAAGTGATCAATTGTGCTCTTCTTTGGCCTAAAACCCGCCTGCCCTTTGGCTCTTACATTGTGATCTTCTGCCCAACTGCTTATTTTACGCTCTATCATAGTGGCATACAGTTTTGCAAATATATTGCCAACCATTATCATACGATAATTTCCTGGATCTTTTACATCTCCTGACTTATATATTGGTACTACTCTGTTGGACTTCCAACTCTCAGGAAAACCTTCCTTATTCGCTGCGTTAAACATTTCTACTAACTGCTCCAGTATTACACCCTCAGCCCATTTCAACATCTCTGCTGCTAAGCCCATATTATCTCTAGCTTTCCCATTCGATAATTTCTTCAAACCTTCAATTACATCTTCAGATGTGAAACATAGTTCTGAACCTGTCACCACTATATTTTCCTCAACACCTTCTACTTCGTACAGTTTCCTAACCTGCCTTATAAGACTATTTACTGGTAACGGTGGGGTTTCCACTCTGCCTCCTTTCATTTTGCTCCAGAATTTTCTTGGATTCTCTAGCAAAGAGATCACTAGCTCATCTTGTTTCTGCTTAAGATACGGTCTCTTTTTTCGTCTGACCAGCTTTTTAAATTCTTTAATGTATTGAGTGCGTACTTCGCCCACAGCTTGCTTATATTGTTTCTGCTTGGATTTACAATCCGCATCGAACCACCCATTACATGGAAGCCCTTTGAATCGGCGTTTAGACGTGAAGCATTCTTGCGCAGCCTTTAGCAACAAGGAGGTCATAACCTCACTTTTGCCATTAACATTATCTGGCCATTCCATGTCTACACTGTATTCTTCACATTTGTCAATATATATGTCAGCCTTTTTATAGTTCAAGTTCATGCCACATCTGTCCATTTTATCAACCCGAGCCTGCTTGCCAGCAATTAAGATACTCACCAATAATGGTACATGGTCCGATTCAGCCTGTATATCTTTTATTTCAAAACTTTTGACATTTTTACTAAAAGATGCAGGAGCTAGAAAATAATCTACAACACTTTTCCCTCTACAGGTACATCTTGCAGTATTGGGAAAATGTTCGGTACCATTGTATATTACCATATTTGTTCCAGTACACATGTCCAAAACATGATGTCCCATAGCCGTTACCCATTTGCTAACATCGTGAGATTGTCTCCTTCATTCTACTGCTTGCAATTCAGATTCATCCATGTTCTCTGCCCATAATGGATCTCCATCCTCACTTGCCAATGCCGCCTGTTTAACTGATGTACGACCATTAAAGTCTCCTAGCAATACTACATCCCCTGCTCCTAACAGTCGAAGACAGTCTGCCTCCAGTTTTTGTAATGGATCACCCATGCCTAAATTGTATTGCTTATAGGTTTCCCTTTTTAACAGTGGAAAGTAACATCCAGCAACAAATACCTTTCTTTCTGTGCCTGCTAACTCAATCCATACACATTGTTTAATGTCCTGGTTACTTACAAGGCTTATTAGATGTTCAAATTCCTTCCGTACATAACACGCTATCCCTCCGAATCCTCTTCTCCTCCATCCCTTTTTATGCCAAACTGAATGCACTAGCAGCACAAAGTCATCAATATCTGGCAGACCACTTTCCTCATTTTCCCATGTTTCTATAAAGAATATTAAATCTACTCCATCCAGGATATCCTTTATCTGATCTATCTTAAAGCTGGTCAAATGATTGACATTCCAGGCCATTATTCTGATGGTCTCTACTGCCTATGCAGCTGGCTCTATATGCACTTTCCCATTTCTCCAGAATGCTTTTTGGTTATTCTTCCTAGCCTCTTTCATTTTAGCAATTTCAATCTGTCTATTTGCATATTGAGCTGGCGTTAAATCTTCATTTATCCAAATGTTTAGGCCTTTGAGCATGCTTCGGTGTTTGAGGACAGCAGATTTATCATCTCTAAATGCAAATTTAGCTATGGCATGCCTGGGCCTGTCCCCTTTCTTACCAATCCTGAATGCATTTAGAACAGAAACATTTAATTCCATACACACGAGAGAGAGAGAGAGAGAGAGAGAGAGAGAGAGAGAGAGAGAGAGAGAGAGAGAGAGAGAGAGAGAGAGAGAGAGAGAGAGAGAGAGATGAAATGAAATGTTGTATTTATTACGATGCCTAGACCACCGTGTCTATGAGACGATCAATGTACATATTCAACGTTATAAAGATATCCTCTAATGCATCTTCTCCAAAGAATGCATTAGACTCTTCCCATCTCTCATCATGTATAACATTACAATCTTTAATACTCATTAACCTGTTCTCTCAGATCAATATTTCCTTCAAGTATTTCCCAATGTGATGTCCAGGCATATCAAAGAATTCCAGCAAAGAGTTTGAGTGGATACTGTACTTATCTCGAATTCCTGAGTATGTCGGGCACCTTACGATGACATGCAATTCATCTTCTACTTCTCCCATATTGCATACTTTGCAAAATCTTAATTCATGGGGAATATTACTCCAACGTCCTACTTCAACCCCAAGCCTATGGGAGCTAAGCCGCATCCTGCTTATCATCTGTCTGGCGCCAAAAGACACACCTTCCTTGAGGTATTTGGCCTCTTGGAGAGTGGGATTTATATACTGTCTATAGAAATGTTTTTTTTGTCTCCGGGACTCTCCAGCTTCTTCTAATGAGGTGCTCATGCACCCACTCTCTTAGGTTGCCCTTATTCTCACGTATACCATGAATGTCCATCCCCCACTTCCTCATCCATTCCCTAATATCTGAGTACCATCCCTTGTCTCTTGTCTCTTCTAATGCTAGCCTTGGTAAGCTATCTTCTGGCATATCAAATAGCAACTTAGAGAGATATGTAAGCGTTCTGCATAAGGCTTCAACCTCTAGTGGCATCATGCCACACTCTACAAGCAGCATATCATATGGAGTTTGAGCTTTAGTACCCAATTCTGTTCTCAAGAATTTCTTCTGCACTTTCTCAACCTTTTCCAGGATTCTCTGAGATAATCCCCGCCCCCATACTTCACACCCATAGAGCAAAACTGTTTGGACCAAAGACACGATATAATGTACGCCCAAAGCTAAAGTCCCATATTTACCTTTTCCACTTTTACGCTGCATGCTATATAATGCTTTCAGGCCTCCATTTACTCTATGCTCAACAACGAGTTCCAAATATACCCCTTGTCCACATGTATCCCTAGATACTTATATGAGGTGACAATTTCCACGTGTTCTCCATGATAGAGGAATTTAAGATGATCTACTTTATTTGTCCCAAATACCATCATCTTAGTCTTTGACATATTTACCTTCATACTTTTCTCTCTTTTCACGAGAAATGTGCCAACAAGATCTAAATGCTTCGCATGCCTTCCAATCGAACGGGGAAAGAAGAACAACATCATAAGCATATAAGAGCAAATGTAACCATGCATCTAAACAATGGGGTCCCCTCCCCGCCATATTCGGACATCCAAGCCCTGTAGTTGGTCTATGAATAGGCCAAATAGTATGGGCGACAATGGGCACCCTTGCTTCACTCCAATATTACTTTCTACCACATCTCAAGAATGCTCAATGTAGGGGATGATAGCTGTACCAAGACTTTATCATAAAGTATCTTCACCGCATGCCTAAGCTCAATTGGTACCCCTAGGGACTCCATTCTCTCCCATAAATTACTACGAGATACCGTGTCAAATGCCTTAGCATAATCAACAAAAAGAGCATAAAGGGGTTTTTCTTACCCTTAACCGAATCAACCATAGCTCGCAAAGTAACCAAATGATCAATCTGAGAGATCTTTTTGGTCTAAAGCCCGCCTTTGTCCAAAGGGCTCTAACATTATGTTTTTTCAGCCCAGTGCTCAATTTACAATTCAAATAGCAACAAATAATTTGGCATATAAACTACTAACCAGAATCATTCGGTAATTTCCAGGATCATTCTCATCTCCAGCTTTATGCAAGGGGATAACTCTGTTCAGCTGCCAAGTGCGAGCATTAGAGGAAATTTGAGATCTCATTTCATCCCCATAAGAATCCTCCAATGGAATGGCTACCCTCTATTAACTGCAATTAATGCAACACCAACAACTTCATTGCTGTTGTTTTTCCCCCATAACTTTTGATCCACTTGTCAAAATGTTATGCATTTGTTGCATTAGATGAATGAAAAGATCTTTCCAATGATATATGGTTATGATGTATTTCAATATGGTCATATGCGTTAACCTTAAAAAAATATGATTTTTTGCTTATTTCTTATATATTTGTATCGTAAAATATGTATGAATGGGTTATCACTAGATAGATCTTGTGAAGACGAACCCATTGCTACAAAAAGTTTTTGAATCGGAGTTCTGGATCAAAAGTTATAATGAAAAAATGATACTACAGAAGTTAGTTGCAGCTGCATTAATTACAGGCTGCCACATAATACTGGAATGAGATATACTGGAGCTCTTCTCTTATTGGACAGTTTAAAAAGCTGACATGGCATTTTAAGCATCCCTTAATGGGACAAAATATGATCTCATTTTTCCTCTAATGGAAAACCTTTGCGCAAAACATTGTTAAATAATGACAACAATGCAACATGTATTGAGTTACCTGCCCATTTGAACATTTCAGCTACCAGCCCAATTGAATCAGCCGCTTTCCCGTTGGCAAGATGACTTAACCCTTCTTCTAAGTCTTCCAAATCAAAGCACCAGCCTACATCCTGTAAGTCAATATTACCTACATTGGCCTCCGGCATGTGATACAGCTTACGCACTTGGCTTACTAAAGCCATGGTTTCCAGGTGGGTCTCCTGCTTCATCTTAGGCTTAAGCTCATTCCAGAATTTTTTGGGATCTGCTATAGTGTCACGGATAAGCTCTTGCTGTCTCTGATACACATACTTTTTTCTTTTTTGATTTCGTGAGTGCTAAATATTCTTTCTTTAATCTCTGTCTATCTTTCCCCCTTGCCTGCTTAAATGCCTCTCTTTTTGCTCTACAAGACGCATCAAACCAACTATTGCATGGCAACCCCTTCATCTTTCTACGTGAGACAAAACAATCAGTGGCAACATCTAGAACTAACTCTGCAATCTTGTCACTTAATTTATCAGTGTCGCTGGGCCAATTTGTTGTGGAGGCTCTAGCCTCACACTTCTTCATATAGCTTTCCACCTTATGATATTTCATACGTATGCGAGGCTTAGAGACACAACGTGCCTGGTGGCATGTGTAATTCTTGGTGCTTAACACAACTGTTATCGGTGTATGATCTGAGATCTTTTCCATCTCTTCCCCTATAGACATATGTAACACCTGTTCTGCAAACTGGGATGTAGCAAGAACGAGATCAACAACACTTGCATTTCTGCATGTGCACTTACCTGTACCTGGAAACCTCTGTGTGCCATTATAAACGGGTGAAAGCATGCTACGGTGTACCACTTTTGGAACCCTCAAAAGTACCTTCACTGGGTACTTTTAAAACTGGTACTTTCTGTTTTTTCTTCCCATTAAAATCGATTTAAAACTTTTGAATTGAAGGTCAATAACATGTCAATCTATAGTATTAGAGGATAACAATACTATTAAAGACTAAAACTAATGAATCAACTCTCAAACTTATTGTTAATTGAGACATTTACGCAAGTTCCCAGTACCCAGTGCTGGGTACTTTTTTGGGTAGTTTTGCACTCCCTAAAAAGAACTTTAGATGGTACACCCTAGCATGCTTTCACCCAAACCAATAAATCAAGCCCGCTGCACATATTAAGCACATGGTTGCCTTGGGGTGTAGGCCATCTTATTCTATCTGCTGTGGTTCTACTCCATCCTTCCTGGGATACTTCCTTATCATCAAGCATCTCAACCCATGCGGGATCCCCTTCCATGCTAGCGATAGCTGCTTGTTTGGTAGCAATGCGCCCGTTGAAATCTCCTAATAAGAGAACATCACCATCTGGCAGCAATGAAAGCACATCCTGTTCTAAGCTAAAAAAGGGGTCATCCCGATCCAGGTGGTCTGAATCATAAACTGGTGATTCTCTCGGTGGAAAGTAACATCCCGCCACAAAGATCTTACCTTTCTGGCCATGTAACTCCACCCAGATATGCTGCAATGATCCTCTTTCATTCATTATTTTTACCAGGTGTTTCATGTCTGACCTTACATAGCATGCAATCCCGCCATGTCCTTTTAGGCGCCAGCCTTTATTGTGCCAAACGGAGTGCAACAATGTAAACCCATGTATATCTGGTAAGCCTTTTTCTTCATTTTCACAAGTTTCTAAGAAGAACAAAACATCTACATTTGAAAATAGATCATCTACTACATCTATTTTATACTGGCTAATAGAATTTATGTTCCAACACATTATCCTAGTGGTCTCAAATACCTATGCATTTTCTGGATTTTCCACCACGACCTTCCCTCGTCGCCAGTACGCTTTTTTCCCCTCTTGCCTTGCTTCCTTGAGGATCTGCACCTGTTCCTTGTACTCTTGAAACTGGTTCTTAGTAAGATCGTCATTGATCCAGATCTTCTTTCCCTTGAGCATGGTCTTCTTTTTCAGTATATTAATCTTGTCTTCCTTTGATCTGAATTTGACAATAATGTGACGATCCCTATCAGTTTGCTTGCCAATCCGAAATGCATCTGTAATGCCTGAATCTATCACCGCCAGTTCATTTTCACAAAAAGCCTGAACAATGTCTTTGGTCTTTTCTTTGGTCTGTTCTGGTATGCCAATCAAACGGATGTTCAATGCTTTTTCTCTCCTTTCTTGCTCTTCTATAAAAGCTGATAATTGCTTTTGGATTCCAGAGATGTCCTTTTCTTCCTGCTCTTCTACATCATCTTCGCAATCACTATCTTCACTCAAAACCTCTTGCTTGAAAGCTTCAAATTCTGCTTTAATTCCCTTCTTGAACTGCTCTAATTCCATTATCATATTGTGTTGACATTTCTCCACTTCTGCTTGCACATGAGCTAACAAGAAAGATTTCAAATCACTTACCATGTTTTGGACAGAGGCCTCCATTGATGTCTTCATAGATAGGGTTGAGAATTCCATGGCTGCCCTCATCTGGCCAACGGCGTCTAACAGATCTTGCTTGGTCACTGTACTCTCTGGGGCCGGGTCAGTTTTCTCTGGAGCTTCCGATTTTTGGAGGAAACAACCAGGTTCCCTGTTTTCTTGATACTTCCGGCTCCCCCTGTTCCAGCACCTGAGTCTGATGATGACCCAGCATCCTCGGTTCCCTCTTTTTTGTTTCTGCCAGTCCCATCTACAGTCCGTTTCTTTTTTGCCATCTGTCTCGCTCCTGTACACAGTCCCGGAAAATGCCAATTACAGACTGCCAAACTGAATCAAAACTATTGATGTTATATACCCTTGGAAAGAGCTCGAAATAAGCTTTCCAACGAGCCCAACCCCGTTGCAATCTGACACCGTATGTGAGAGCTATGGCTTTCTGAAGTTACAGCAGAAACCCTAGCACCCAAAGATCCATCCGGTCCAAAACCAGAGAGAGAGAGAGAGAGAGAGAGAGAGAGAGAGAGAGAGAGAGAGAGAGAGAGAGAGAGAGAGAGAGAGAGAGAGAGAGAGAGAGAGAGAGAGAGAGAGAGAGAGAGAGAGAGAGAGAGAGAGAGAGAGAGAGAGAGCTTGAGCTTTCCCACATGTTTGCTTTTTTTGTGGGAGAGATGATTAGAGGTGATGAGAGTTGCAAGAGGGTCTTTTATGCCCCGAGAGGCAAAATTTAGCTTAACTGGCGGATGGGCCATTTTTCATCGGGTTGCGCCAGTTAAGCTTAACCCCTGCCGGAATGTTTTTCGCCTCCTAAATTGGCCTTCCCTCGAATCTCCCCTGTTCTAGCAGTGTTGCAGATCTTCTTGGCACAAACCCAACCGGATCAAGGCCGATTGAGGACAAGGTAAGCATTATTACTTCAGAATTTCGCATTCTTGCATTCCATTTTTGCATAATTCAATTTCTCTTTTGTAATGAAGATTTGATGACAGAAACTGATTGTCTTCATTATTTGCAGTCTTAGATCCTAGACTTGCTAATATGACAAGGGCTTCAGATCATTCGAAGGCCTTTGTTCCTCCAAGGCGTGAAAAGGAATTTCAGCCAAGAAAACCAAAGAAAATGACCGGATCAGTATCTGCCCCTGTAATTCAAGCACTTGTTGCTTCAAATGAACCAAAGAGGACAAGAAGCAGATCGGATTCCCCAGCAGTTTGTGCTAGAAGGACAAACTTTGAAGCAGGGATCAAGACTCTGTTTCTTTTGGAAAATCCCAAGTATTAGTGGTTGTGGATCCGAATTCCGACACAATGGTGCCGAAAGCAAAGCATAATATTGGGGTTAAGCAGGGTTGCCCTCTTTCGCCCACATTGTTCGGCCTCTTCATTGATGACCTGGAAAATTGGATAGTTGGGCTTGGAGGAGATGGAATGCAAATAGCTGGGTACGCTATAATGCTGCTATTATACGCTGATGATGTAGTATTGCTCTCTCGTAGTAAAGAAGGGATGCAGAGACACCTGACCATATTGGAAGCTTTTTGCGTGATAACAGGTATGCAAGTCAATCTGCAAAAGACTAAAATTATGATCTTTGGCACAAATGTGGAAGATAATTACTCATTTAGGTATAAGGGGATAAATGTGGAGACATCACCCACTTATAAATATCTCGGCCTAGTTGTGGATAAGCATTTTACCTGGAATGAAACAGTGGAAAAAAGAGTAAATGCAGGTATTAAGGCCCTATATGCAATGCAGAAGAAGTGTTTAAAGTCCAAAGTTTTTAGGTTTGCTTAAGAAAATGTTGTATAAAACTTTGGTGCAGTCAGTTGTGCTATACGGATGTGAGGTATGGGGGCCAGGCCTATCTCTCAGGATGTGGAAAAAGATAGAAAGAATTCAGAAGAAATTTCTTCATATAGAATTAGGGGTAAAGACGCAAACTCCCTATGAAATTATGATGGCTGAATGTGGAATGTTGCATTTGGAGGGTGAAGCACTTTGTCGCTTCCTCACATACCTAACTAAGGTTGGAGGTTTGAGGGAAGATAGTTATCCCAGGTTAGCTTTAAAGGCCACGTTTGACAAAGGGTGGTATGCAGAGGGCATAGCTTGGTTACACAAGTGGGGGATGCGGATTGATGATTTGATGAGAAGTAAAGATAGAATCCGAGAATGGGTAAAAGAGTCTATGCTGGGAAGAATATGGTCTAATCCTCGTACAAAAATGCAGCATTACAGAATAATTATGAACCCAAATCTGCAAGAGATGCAATATTTGAATGCAGATGTTACCCTAAATAAGCGCCACACTATATGTAGGATGAGGCTAAGTGCGCACCATCTTGGGTTGAAGTAGGTAGATGGTACAATATTCAAAGAGAATACAGGACTTGCAGAGCGTGTGGAACAGATGAGGTAGAGGATGAGACACATTCGATCCTACAGTGCCCAGCATATCAAGCGCTCCGAGATAGATATGGAATTCAATCACAAACGCTTTGGCAGTTTTTTGAGCTTGATGCTTCTATTACTGGTAGCTTTTTGATACAACTGTTAAAAATAAGAGATGCATGTATCAGTAGAAATACTTTAGAATGTAGTGATGACGAGATAGAGGAGATGGATGATGGAGACCTTGATGAAGGCCCATCTGATACAGATGCCTTGTATGAGGATTATGTAATTACTGTACACGTCTAATAGACCTGATGGTCTCAATAGACGTAATAAACACTTCACTTCACCTCTCCCTCTCCCTCTCCCTCTCCCTCTCTGGCACAGTCGCTGGCACATGCGCTCAAAACTAGGTCCAAAAAAAAAAGGCAAGAAAAGACTGACACAGATGTCGAACTTGGTGATAGGGCAGTCATTCAGCAGGAACA
This sequence comes from Isoetes taiwanensis, assembly GCA_021234155.1. Taxonomy (NCBI): domain Eukaryota; kingdom Viridiplantae; phylum Streptophyta; class Lycopodiopsida; order Isoetales; family Isoetaceae; genus Isoetes; species Isoetes taiwanensis. The sequence goes on along the minus strand of JAJEKV010000082.1, from coordinate 2,286,561 downwards.
GGGGCCGGATGCCAAATCCGGCCCCCCTGGGGTCACATCGGATCAGTTGCAACAGGAGCCGGATGCCAAATCCGTGTCCCCAAATGGAGATATTCAGCAGAAACAGGGGTCGGATGCCAAATCCAGCCCCCTAGGGTCCAGTTGCAGCAGGGACCGGATGCCAAATCCGGATCCCTTGGGGTCGTGCAAAAGGGGGCTCCTAAATCGGGAGTCCCTAAAATCAATAAAAAAAAAGTAGTAACAGCAGTAGCTTCTGGATCTGAGGAAGAAGATGAGTCTGATGCAGAATCTGGCTGGAGCATGGGAGTTGGAGTCACTAAAGAGGATCTGCTGCAAGCTGTTGGACATATGCAAACAGCCATGGACGAATCAATGCTGATGATGAAGGTTTCGATGGAAAGCTCTGTTCAAGGTATGGTCAATGATCTAAAAACCTTTTTGCTTTCTCAGGTGCAACTGGAAATAGATAGATGTCAGAAACAGATGCTTGATGAGTTTGAAAGCTTCAAGGTAAAGCTGAGATCTGAATTTGATGCATTGAAACAAGAAGTATTGGTGAGCAGGAATAATGAAGATAGCGAAGATAGTGAATCTGAATGTGAAACAGCAAGAAATAGTGAAGTCTATGAAGTAAAAAACCAGCTAGCATCGTATATAGAAGAGCAAGAGAGGAAGGAAAAGGCATTGAATGTGAGATTAAGCGGCATACAGGAGGAAACTAATGAAAAAACTATGGAGGTTGTAGCATCTTTTTGTGAGAAAGAACTTCAGATTGTAAATGCAGGTATTGTGAATGCCTTCTGCGTGGGAAAGCCGGGCGAGAAGGCAAGACAGATTGTAGTGAAATTCAGATCCAGACAGAAAAAATTTGATGTGATGAAAAAGAAAACGCTGCTAAAGGGGAAAAATATTTGGATAAATAATGATCTCACAAAAAATCAGTTACAGGAATACAAAGAACAGCTGCAAATCTTTAGAGAAGCAAAACAAAATGGGAAGAAGGCATATTGGCGTCGTGGCAAGGTGATTGTGGACGAAACGGATGCATAGGAAATTGTGGCTGCCAGGATAATGTGCTGGAATATAAATAGTATAAATGCAACTAAAGTAGGAACAATGCAAGATGTTTTGGCTGATATAGATATAGTATTTTTCTTGGAAACTTGTGAAAATGAAGAACGAGGAATGCCAGACATTGATGGTGTTGGTACAAATAGTGGATGGCGTAGGAACTAAACATCACATCTGGGTTGAGCTGCCAGGGAAGAATGGGAAGGTTTTTATTGCAGGATGTTATTACCCACCACGGGAATCCCCTAGCTATAATGGGCAACGATCTAGATAGGGATGATCCATTTTTCACATTAGAAAAGGATGTTTTTAAATTAGCACAGCAGGGAGATGTGCTCTTGATAGGAGATTTTAATGGTCGGATTGGGAGAAAACAAGCAGCAGTGGCAAGCACTGAAGGGGAACCCATATGGATGGAGATGATGGACGGGCATGAGATGTCACAATGTGGATGGTCTAGGGACTCTGATGACAAAATACGTTGGCCCACACCTCAAGGGAATCACATACTGAATCTGTGTATGGGATTGGACATGATAATATATAATGGGATATGTAAATATCCTAGATCTGGAAAACTTACCTATAGAGGTGCTAGTGCTGTTGACCTGGTTATTGCAAACCCAGCACTGATGGATCAGATACCAGATATTAATATTGGTGATGATCGATCAGAATCTGATCATACGCCTATAACAGTCACTGTGAGTATGGAGAAGCATGCATTTATTCAAGATACCGTCAAGGTTATACCTAAAATAAGTATGCGGTACAACAAAGCTAGTGAATATGAAGCGATGTGTGAACTGAACGCAGGTACATTGATATGGCCAGATAAAGCTGATGACCTTAGCACCTTGCTTGGTGAATTGGTCCTCGAATCTGCCACGAGATGTTTTGTCTCCCAAAGAAAGCTAAAAGGGCTGCCTTGCAACAGCTGGTTCGATATGGAATGCAAAATGAAAAGAAAGGAGTTTAAAAATGCACATGGGGAAAGAAGGAAGAAGCTTAAAAAGGAATATATGCAGTTTGTTAAATCAAAGAAGAAACAATGGCTCTACCAAAAACATTTGCATATGATTCGAGAATTGCTTGTTGAACCTAAAAGGTTTTGGAATAGGCTTAAGCCACAGTTGAACCAAAATGCTGTTTTGGATGTAGAGGCGTTACTAGGCCAGGTACAAAAATTGTACCATGTTCCAGGATTGGAAGACAAGGTCAGCGTACAACATTTCATAGATGATAAATGGGGTTTCTCAATGAATGATATTGATATGGGACTGCAGAAGCTGGCTAATGGGAAGGCTGCGGATGCAACTGGTTTGATAGCGGAAATGTTTAAGTGGGCTGGTGAAAGACGCACGAAATCCTCCTCAAGCTGATGAATGCAGTCCTACGAGATGGGTTTCCACGATCATGGCAAATGAACAGGGTTGTTCCTTTACATAAGTCTGGAGATGTAAGCGATCCAGGTAATTATAGAATGATTATGATTAGTAGTCTTTTTGCAAAGCTTTTTGCAACTATGGTGAATATCAAAATTAGTGATTGGGCTGAAGAAACTAATGCTCGAGCTATGGGATAAGCAGGCTTTAGGCCCAAAAAATCTACCATAGACCATCTAGTGGCATTGCGTGCGATGATGGATTTAGTCACAGGGACAAGGAAACCCCTATATGCCCTCTTTGTGGATTATACCAAAGCATTTGACACAATAGACCGAAGTAATTTGTGGGAAAGAATGGATAAACTTGGGGTGTCGGGCGAACTGAGATAGGCAACAAAACTATTATATGAGAAAGTATTGGTTCGACTATCTTTTCCCTATTATGAAGAATGTCAAGAAGTAGTAGTCAATAACATCGGTGTTAAACAGGGCTGTCCTATGTCTCCCACGTTATTTGGTTTGTTTATTGATCAGGTGGAGGAGTGGGTTTTAAGATACGTGGGAGATGGCATGGCATTGGGTCAGTATGTGATGTTTCTACTTCTATATGCTGATGACGTAGTAATTTTATCAAGATCAGTGACAGGTATGCAGAAGCATCTGGAGGCTTTAGCAGACTTTTGTGATAATAACGGTATGAAGGTGAATATGGCCAAAACCAAAATGATTGTATTTTGGGGCCCTTAAAGTGGACCATCTTAGGTTCTGTTATAAAGGCGACCAGGTGGAAATTGTGGATTCATACGAATATTTGGGTATTCAGGTAGATAAGAGCCCCAGTTGGAATCAGGCGGTGGAACAAAGGATCAATGGTGGTTTGAAAGCTCTCTACAGCATGCAACGTAGAAGTGCTAAAGCTGAAATTTGGAATTTCAGCCTTAAAAAGATCTTATATGCTGTGTTAGTACAGTCGGTATTATTGTATGGTTGTGAAGTGTGGGCACCTGGTTTGGCAGACGACACCTGGAGGAAAATTGAGAAGGTTCAAAAAAACGTTTTTTAGAATAGAACTGGGTATTAAGGCACAGACTCCATATGATATGAATGTGTGATGATGAGTTTAGAGGCGGAAGCGTGATGTAGGACGCTTGCTTATGTATGTAAAGTGCAGCTAGGGAGGCAAAACCATATCATACCCAATATGGCTTTGGAAGTAACTAGACATAAGGGCTGGTATGCAGAGGTAGAGATATGGATGAGGAAGTGGGATCTCAACCCTCACGAACTTCTTGCACACCATGATGACCTTAGGTCCTGGGTGCAAGAGCATGTGGTAGAAAAGTCATGGCGCGTTCCAGAAGTGAAAAAAGAATTATAGGCAGTTTATCAACCCTCACCTGCAATCACCGAAATATCTCGAGATGGGGACTTCAGTTAAGTCCAGGCATGCAATCAGCAGAATTAGACTTAGTTCACACAGGCTGGGTGTGGAAGTAGGGCGTTGGAATCATTCCACATGCTTTAAGAGTATGTAAGTTGTGTGGTGCGAATGCCATTGAAGATGAAGCACATACGCTTTTAAGTTGTTCAGCATATACATATCTTAGGGGTAAGTATCAAGTCACTTGTGATAATTTGAGGGACTTTTTTTTATCTACCAAGCACTAAGATAGGACAATTTATCATAGAAGTGCTTGAGCATCGAGACCATTTATTGAAATTATCTAATTGTAAAGAGAGAACGAAGGATGAGTGGGAGGGAACTAATGCATTTCTATCTGAAGATGCATTAGAAGATATTTCTACAATGTTGATTGTATTCATTGAACGTCTCATAGGCCGAGTGGCCTGCAGACGTGATATTTATATACATTTCATTCTCTCTCTCTCTCTCTCTCTCTCTCTCTCTCTCTCTCTCTCTCTCTCCCCTTACGCTTTCCTTATTATGCTTGCCTGAACATTGAACATAAAGGATGGTTTGCTGATGTCAAGACATGGCTTGAAAGATGGGATATCATGTGGGAAGAGGCAATTTCCATTGACAACCTGAGAACATGGGTCTATAAAAAGGTTAGAAGAAAAATGTGGATGAGCCCAAAGGGGTAAAAGCACGCTGTGGTGTTCCAATTCGGTTGTCCCCCCTGTCCCCCCAAAATGTGGCGCTGCATCCACCACTTTTGTGGTATGAAAGTATAATTATGGCACCGCTCAGCTGCCGTTATTTATGAATAGAGTCCCAATTTGTGGGGGAAATTCTAATTTCAAAAACTAAAATTCAAATTCAAATTCCTATTCTTTGGCCCCTTCCTGTTCTTTGGATCCCTCCCTGCTGCAAGCTCCAACCAATTGTGGATATGGATGTCAATGAGGTAATCTATCCACAAACCGGCATTTCAGACAGGAGAAAACGAAGAAGAACCAAGGAACAAGAAATGTTGAAGAAAAGACGCCAGAGGAAAAGAAGAAGAGAAGAAAAATTGAGCTTGCGGAATTGGCGATGATCCTGCTTCATCAAGAAGTGCAAGCAAGAAATGTCGTATTGTCCTTAATTTGCTAACGTCTTTCCATAAACAGACCAAAAGAATGGAGGATAGCACGAAGAAAGAAATTTTACTTGAGTTTTTGTGGGATAAAACATTGGAAAAATTCATAGGTGAAGAATTAAAGGATTTGGAAGCCAATAGCATCGTTATAAGAAGCCTCTGGGACTCCATGCAGACTGTCAAACTCTCTACCAGCAATGATTGCCTAGCAGCCAAGAATAGTTGCCTTGCAATAACAGACTACCACTGCGCATTCTGAAACAAGTGACAAAATCAGCCAGCGAGATCTTGGAAAGGTATTAGATGTTCACCCAATAAACCTGCAAAAGGCAAAGAAAAAGAGGGAAGAGATCGATTATAACAATGGTGGGAAATGGGTTTCTTACAAGAGGGCTAAAAGATTCGATGCAATTTCAGATGAACATATAGAAAAGATTCAAAATTTTTGGATTGAGAACACCAGAGTGTCTCCTAACACAAAGGATGTTAGAACTAGAAGATTGGAGAGAAATGTAAGAGAAGAACATGCTGCCCACTATCTGGAGGAATCGCAGGTTAGTTTATTTCTGTTATTCATGTTTTCTTAGTTATGGTGCTTAGTGTGGTGGTGCATGTGGTGGTTATTGTGTTGTACAGTGATTGTGGTGTACTGTATGCAGCATGTGAATTGTGTGTAGTTGACTCTAGTCTGAAATGCAATATTTAATGTTTGGAATATTAGAACATGACAGAATTGAGTACTCCTTTACTGGGTGTGTGTACAGTCTAAAAATATTTGAGAATGATAACTAACTGATCCTAAGATACAAATTTTTGTTGAATAAAGACAATTTTTTGTCAGATTCAAGCACAGCTCTGTTGGAAAATATAATATATTAAAAAAAGGATCTGACAAAATTTGGCTTTACAAAATTTGGCTTTCCATTGAAAGCATTTCCTAAGAAACAGGAAATGCTGGTATGACTGGCTCGAGAACTGGTGCATCCAAAATTATTGTTTTCTGCACTAAAGCATCTAAGCTTTCTCAAATCATCCCGCACTTAACAGATGAGGTTTGTCGCTTCCCCCTGCATCCCCTGGTGGTAAGAACGCAACCCTGCCAGTAATTTCCGCTGTTGCAGAGTCAGAACGGACAAGTGACAGAGAACAAATAAACCAGCTGCCCTTGCAGCAGCATGTAACATAAGCTCATGGACCTTGTCTAAGAGCTCACTTCCTGTCAATCTGACTCCAAGCATAGCCATTGAAGACCCAAAGATCCAAATTGTATGCCTTTAGGTTGGATTCGAAATCAGCAAAGAAGGTGGATTTAGGCATATCCACCTTCAGAGATTGGTCACGAGCCCTATTTAACATGTGCCGAATGCCCTCCTCGCTCACCCTACAATAGCCGTAATGATCTCTGAACATCCCTCCTACCATGTTGCCGGAATGAACTTGTTCGAATTGAGAATGAAACGCCAAAAATCAGACGCAAAAACAGGATTTAGGACCCAGATCCTTTTCTAATGATTAGAAGAGGAATGTAATTATTATCAGGGTGTACGAATTTCAGAAGTGTTTATGGCAGATTTTTTATGTCAGACGAAATAGGATAAAAGTGATGTGATGTGATGTGTGGTGTCGTGATGGTGTGGTGTGGTGTGGTGATGGTGTGGTGTGGTGTGGTGTGGTATAGTGTGGTGTGGGGTGCGTTATGTCCATCGTGTCATGTGGGTGTGTGCATGTTAATGTATGATATGTGTGGATTCAATTTTATTTATTCTCCCCCCTCACCCCACCACACCCCATCATCTATCCCACCACCATAGACTACCACCACATCTTTGCGATCACCACAATACCACCACATGCACCACATTGTCCATTGCCACTACACTCCACCACACTCTACCGTATCCCACGCCACACCCCTCCACCACACTCCACCATATCCCACGCCACACCCTCCACCACACTCCACCACCACCACCACCACCACCACACTCCACCACCACCACACTTCACCACCACCACACTCAACCATGTACCACACCACACCCTCCACCACCACCACCACACTCCACCACACCACATCACACCACAATCCACAACACCACACCACACCACCACCACTACACCCCCAGGTCCACCACACCACCACCACACCACACCACACCACACCACACCACACCACACCCACACACCACCCCACCCCACCACCACACTCCACCACACCACATCATACCACCACACACACCACTACACACACCCCACCACCACCACGCCCCACCACCACACCGCACACCACTCCACCACCCCCCACCACCACATTCTTCCCCCCCCCACCACCACCACCACCACCACCACCACCACCACCCCCACCACCACCACACACCACTCCACCACCACCACCCCACCACCACCACACTCCACTACCACCCACACCCACCATTTGGTGTATGGTGTGTGGTGAATGGTGTGGGTGTGTGGTGGGTGTGGTGTGGTGTGTGGTAATGTACACAACACTAAGATGCTCGTTCTGGTGAATATGATGAGTGTGGGGCATGGTATGGTGCATGGTTTGGTGTGGTATACACATCCTAACAGTTTAGTGTTCATTTCATGCAGATGCTATTGGTCAAGAGGTTTCTGGACCAACATCCAGAAATTAAGATTCGTCTTCGAGCTTTTGAGAAGCTAAAACCCTGGTTTGTTGTGAAATTGAAGGACTTCAATAGTTGTTGTTGCATTCATCACGTGAGGATGCAAATGCTAGTGGATGGACTCAATGGGATGAGAACCAAACATCCGAAGAATTGCACTTGCACCTGCAATGTTTGTAGATCACATGAACTTGGTCAATGCAGGGCACATCAGCATAAAATTGCAAGTACATGAAGCTTGTGGAGATCTATATTGTGTCCAAAGAGTGAATTAGATGAGTTTCACAAGAAGGCGTGCATCCTTGAAAATTTTGAGCTGTGTGGAATCAAGAAGTTTCAGACCTGTCCCATAGAAGGAAAGTGAAATGGGAGTACATTGACTATGAAAAAGACAACGTCTCGAGTTCTGGTAGGAGACTGACTCATCAGTACAATGAGACAGAACCCAAGGAGCTTCTGGATAAACTGAAAGAGCGTCTAAAAATCTTTCCACTACATAATTTCAAGTACCAATGGCAGGCAAAACAATTTAAGGAGCTTCTAGAGAATCTCCCAGCAGATGCATGTCTCTCGGTAGTGGATTTTGCAGAGAACTATACATTCAAGGAACAAGAGGAGGTGCAGTCGATGCGCTGGGTCAATAACCAGATTACCATTTTGGTTCAAATAACATATCAGTACGACTCAGTGGCAGATGAGATTATCAAGGAAATACATTACTATGTATCAGATGATATGGAACACGATACTTTGTTCGTGCAACACTGCTTCATGAAGCACCACAAATATCTGGAGCAGAAAGGAAGGGTGCCAAAGAGACATTATGTGTTTTCAGATGGTGCAGCATCTCAATTCAAGGCTTCTAGACCATTTTACTTTGTGGCTAGGTACACAAACGATACTGATGTCTATATGATGTGGAATTTTTTTGGTTCTAACCACGGGAAAGGTGAACACGATGACAAAGTCTGAAGTTGAAGAGATGGTTAAGACAAGCTGCAATTAAAATACAAAGAAACATAAAATTGGGTAATGCTCATGAAGTGGTAGAAGTTGCCAAAGAGATGTTTACTTGTGGAACATCCGAGTGGATGAACACATCTGAAACCAGTAAGAGGAAGAATATAAAAAGGTTCTTTTGGGAAGTCAAGGTGGAGGATATAGATAGAAAGAAAGCATGGGGTGCAGAAAGGATTTTGGACACTAGGCAGATCCATTGTGTACATGCATTCAATCCTGAATCTCCATTGCAGTTGCACACGAGGGAACTTTCATGCTGGCATGTGGGACAGTTGTGTGAACAAGCACTATGTTGATGATTGGAAACTTCAAGTTATTATGCGATCCTCCAATGTGCATCGACATTGAGGACCCGTAAATCCAGCAGTCCTTGTTCTCCTCCAATCCCACGATGTTAGCAGAGGCACTTAGAGTTGGTGATAATTTTGCTATCGTTGCTCCGAAAGGGAATGATGAGGGTTCTGAATTTTGGATTCTGATGTGCACAAAACCAAAATGGATAGTGGAGAAAGACTTCCAACTCAATGGAACATGGTACCTCGCCGGTGATAGTGTCATAGAAGGTATGCATTACAAGAAGGGCGCAAGATCAACCGTCAGCTATGATCTTTGCAATAAAGACGCCTTAGGCATAGTATTCACAACACAGATCTGTGCAATCAGACTTCACATGCCACCAACTAAACGTCAAAATAGGACTGTATATAGGCTGGATCCTTTAGATGAGGAGAAAGTTTTACAGAATTTACCCGAAGTTCTTTCTGATGATGATGAAATGTAAAACCATTCTGTAGTTTTCAGAACTCATGTGAAGTTTTGTGCTTCAGCTGTGAAAATGAGTTTGTCTTGATTTCTTTTGAAGATTTGAATTCTTTTGAACACTTGATTCCTTTGTTTGTGAGATGTATTGAATTTGAATTTTCATTCAAATGAATCGAGGTTACAATAACAATTATGTACATAAGAAAGATATACAGTGATTTAAAGTACGAGGTGACTCATGCACCTACATACTTCCCAATACATATGTTCCTCTCAGTTCTAGCTTTTGTTGCTTCTAATCTTAAAACTTCAAGCATGAACACTCTAACATCAAGTAGATCCTAGTCTGAAATGTCCACAACTTGCAGTTAACCACACTTTGTCAATAACAAAGTTTGGTTTGTCTGCTGCATTTGAGTTGACTTACTAGATCAGGCAACAATATATTCACTCCTTTCAAGTATCCCCTCACAAACTTGTGCATAAACGAAGATACGGCAGGGCCACATGAATGACCATCGGTTTGAAGAGGCGTTCTGAAAATTTTCACAACATCTGAGGTTGTAAAGCTGAAATTATTGTGTCCAAGCAATTCTAGGAACCTGCATTCAAAGTTTGTTGTCATTGTGCCACAACAGCAAAATGCAATGAGCAAGCACTAACCTCTCAATATGTGCCTTACGCCATGCAAGCCCGAGCTATCAAAGTGATATATCCCCGGTTTATATCTCTCGTGCGAGACACGCCGCGGGGCTTACAATCGAAAAAACAGGTCCAGTGATGTCCATCACAAGTAGACAAACATGTACTGGCACTTATTCAGATTCGCATGTTTCCGTATTGTTTTGTAACTATTTGTGTCCTTGGAAAAAGGGGGTAAAAGAAATGAAAGGGATGGCTCATTCCTTAGAGCATCAAGTAGTATTCCATATATCTGCAAACATATGCATATGATGGCACAATCCTGATGATCACAAATCAGATGAAAGTATCACCTTAAGAAAAGGAGGATCAATTGATCATTGAACCACTGCGTATCATCTTTCAAAATTTTGATGTCGGTGGAGCTAATCACGGCCGCTTCGATTCCACTCGGACCACTTCCAAATGTGTATTTGGCTTTAGATAGATAGGGACTCACTTAAGCTCTATCATCTCTAGTTCTAAACACACACGAGAACATTTGCTCACAATCCATTCAAATATTTTAAATTGAAAAAGTACAACACATATCATAGAAATTTTTTTACTTATATTGACTTTCAAAGAGTTTTACAAGATTCATTTATGAAAATACTTGTCGAGCATTTTCATGCAGTTGCGCGACTCTTCAGAATCCCACATGTTCCACATTTGATGTTCCTTCACATAAGCTGGCACACTTTCTACAGCCAGAAGTCCCTCCAACCATGGTTTGAGTTGCTCCAAAAGGAAATTGGAATCCAACCTGTCGGGATCAAAACTATTTGGACATATCATTGTGTTCTACTGGGTTGGCGTAACCCTTATATCTGCTGTCATCTATCAACAATGTGTTTGTCACCGGTATGTCCAAAATTTCTGGTACACTTTGGATGAGATCCTTAAGGAAAATTGGCTTATTAACCACCTTTAATTTTGTGTTGGTGCGGTCATCCCGATTCCAAATAAAAAGAAATCGCCCTTATATTCCTGCAAACTTTCTTTCATCAACAAGTCAACATTACTCTTAGCCATGCTGGACCATAATGCAATCTCAAATTTTGAAAAACACCATTCTAAGAACTCCTGTAATCCAGGCCTGGAAACTGCTGCCTTTTGATGGTTCAATTTTTGGAGGGTCACTTCTGGATCGACCGATGCAGGGATCCTCTCTTTCAAGTCATAAAACTTGCCTAAAACCCCATTAAAATCCAGAACAAGGAGAATTTCAGTTAACCTCTTGGTTTTCTTGGTTGAGGTTGTATTGGACTCGTTGGAGCGTCGCATCTTGTCCAGGATCCGGGTTTCTTTGTCAACTTCATCACCGCATCCGCATTTGGCTCATGTTCAGCACCAAAACTTTTTTCTGGTGAAGGACCCCGTGCAGAATGAATCTCAACGGAATTAATTTCCCCCCTAAAACAGATGCATTAGGAATCTCTTCGTCATGGCTTCCAGTTGCAGTAGCATTTATCTCTGCAACATAATTGAAATGAGGAAGACAACAGAAAAATACAAAAAAATAAATCATGTATGTGGCATCGGTGCTTACTTGATAATGACTGCATTCGATTCACTATCCAAATTTCGTTTTGGAGTCTCCACCCGTCGGCCGGGGATTGACTTAGGAGTATCAAATGGGTGAATTCTAGGTACAACCGGAGGTATCTTGCGTCTCATAACTCGATCGAGGCGTGGATAAATTGGATATCCTTGGTCTCAAATTTACGCAATTCTGCAAACACTAAGTCAGTAGACACTCGCGGACAACATCGGTAAACATTAGTTAAGGCACTTACTTGTGTCTATTAGTTCTTGTGGTATCACTTTCGAACACCAAAAGCCAAAAGCCATGTCTCGGTCATAATGTGGGCACAACTGGGGCTGCGGCCGGTTCTAGAGTGTCTGCAAAAACAAATTCAAATTCAATAGTCTTTAGACGAGGGTTAGAGATGATAATATTTACCTCAAATGGTGTGATAGACATGGAATGTGATATCGTGGTGGCGCATTACGCTATCACAACAGCAACATTTTACCCTCCCATTTCGGATAACGTCCACAAAATGGACAACCTTCATCACCCTCTTCTTACGCTTCGAGGAAGCATTGGAAGTCTGGGATCTAAAGGAGTGTCATGACCACTACGCCCGAAAAATCTCAAATCTTTGCATTCGAGGTTGCGGCTCCAAAGATAAGTCTTCACATGCCTTTAGCTCAATTTCAGTTTACGCTGGTTCCTTATTTAATTGATTCAGCCTACGCAACACTGTACCATTTAGCTCTTCATTCTTTAGTTCGCTTACAACCCGAACACCCTCTGCTGCTTTCGGATTTGCTGTCATGATTAATTGCCATCTGTACAAATCAGCTCTAATTTCTGATGCTTTATGCTCCATCAACTCAATCTTTCTTTTGATATCATTTTTCCTATCCTCGTTTGCTTGCAATCGTTGCTTGCAAGCCAACCATTCCTCACAAGTCTGCCATAGTCTGCAACACAAAACACTACGTATATGTCAGCCTCCTAACATAGTAAGCCACGTACTGATGGAAAACCACAATCACACACCACACAACACAAGGTAGTCTCTACACACCACCACATACCACACACCACACAACATACGCCAAGACATTTTACACCACACACACTGTTTGTGGTGGTAGCAAGGAGTGGTGGGACATTGTGCAGGGTGGTGAAGTGTGGTAGTGGTGGTGGTGTGTGTGGTGGTGGTGGTGGTGGGGTGTGTGGTGGTGTTGGAGTGTGGTGGTGGTGGATTGTGGTGTGGGATATGGTGGAGTCCGGTGGTGTGGTGTGGTGTGGTGTGGTGGTGGTGGAGTGTGGTGGAGGGGTGTGGTGTGGGACATGGTGGAGTGTGGCGGGGGAGATGGTAGAGTGTAATGGTGGGAGATGGTGGGGTGTGGTGTGGGACATGGTGGATGCCAACAACTCACCACTCACCGCACCACACATACCTCATCTATCATTCGGCATCCATTGCAACGAAATGCCCCACGATGGCATCGCGAGACACAACATGACAATACAGCCAACATGATGCAAAATGGTAGTAGACATACCTGATTCTTGAAGTGGATTTGATGTTACCTTTTCTGTGTTGATAGAAACAATCTAGGTCAAGCTTGAGATTTTTTTCTGTTGTAACACAACTAATAATTGAACATACTTGCAATGGCATGTTTTGGTCTCAGAACATTGCTCTGCTTTTCTGTTTTGATTGTGAGTTCAGATTGAATGTGTAGTCTAGAGGAACCTGATTTGGTTTTTTCCCTATCATCTTCATCATCCATGTCACTTTTACTATTTTCCTCCTCGTCAGGTTGGATTTGCCTATGCTTTCTCTTGGGTCTAGAAGAACTGGCCTCTGCTTTCTCATCGGGAGTTTTATAATAATCCGAGAAGCTCTTCCAATTAACAGCCTCCCCCTTTATATGCAGATAATAAGCCACTGCCCAGGTTCCAGGAGCCAGACATTGATGGTTTTTATCTATTGCAATCAGTTTGGAATTTTAAACACTAAAAGTTAAAAGGTCATGGTGGCATTGCATGTTATGTAAGGCATAAGCTTAAGCATTTGGTACAAATAGTGGATGGCGTAGGAACTAAACATCACATCTGGGTTGAGCTGCCAGGGAAGAATGGGAAGGTTTTTATTGCAGGATGTTATTACCCACCACGGGAATCCCCTAGCTATAATGGCAACGATCTAGATAGGGATGATCCATTTTTCACATTAGAAAAGGATGTTCTTAAATTAGCACAGCAGGGAGATGTGCTCTTGATAGGAGATTTTAATGGTCGGATTGGGAGCAAACAAGCAGCAGTGGCAAGCACTGAAGGGGAACCCATATGGATGGAGATGATGGACGGGCATGAGATGTCACAATGTGGATGGTCTACGGACTCTGATGACAAAATACGCTGGCCCACACCTCAAAGGAATCACATACTGAATCTGTGCATGGGATTGGACATGATAATATATAATAATGGGATATGTAAATATCCTAGATCTGGAAAACTTACCTATAGAGGTGCTAGTGCTGTTGACCTGGTTATTGCAAAGCCAGAACAGATGGATCAGATACCAGATATTAATATTGGTGATGATCGATCAGAATCTGATCATACGCCTATAACAGTCACTGTGAGTATGGAGAAGCATGCATTTATTCAAGATACCGTCAAGGTTACATCTAAAATAAGTATGCGGTACAACAAAGCTAGTGAATATGAAGCGATGTGTGAACTGAACGCAGGTACATTGATATGGCTAGATAAAGCTGATGACCTTAGCACCTTGCTTGGTGAATTGGTCCTCGAATCTGCCACGAGATGTTTTGTCTCCCAAAGAAAGCTAAAAGGGCTGCCTTGCAACAGCTGGTTCGATATGGAATGCAAAATGAAAAGAAAGGAGTTCAAAAATGCACATGGGGAAAGAAGGAAGAAGCTTAAAAAGGAAAATATGCAGTTTGTTAAATCAAAGAAGAAACAATGGCTCTACCAAAAACATTTGCATATGATTCGAGAATTGCTTGTTGAACCTAAAAGGTTTTGGAATAGGCTTAAGCCACAGTTGAACCAAAATGCTGTTTTGGATGTAGAGGCGTTACTAGGCCAGGTACAAAAAGTTGTATCATGTTCCAGGATTGGAAGACAAGGTCAGCGTACAACATTTCACAGATGATAAATGGGGTTTCTCAATGAATGATATTGACATGGGACTGCAGAAGCTGGCTAATGGGAAGGCTGCGGATGCAACTGGTTTGATAGCGGAAATGTTTAAGTGGGCTGGTGGTGAAAGACGCCAAAAACTCCTCAAAGGCGATGAATGCAAATCCCTCGAGATGGGTTTCCACGATCATGGCAAATGAACAGGGTTGTTCCTTTACATAAGCCTGGAGATGTAAGCGATCCAGGTAATTATAGAATGATTATGATTAGTAGTCTTTTTGCAAAGCTTTTTGCAACTATGGTGAATATCAAAATTAGTGATTGGGCTGAAGAAACTAATGCTCGAGCTATGGGATAAGCAGGCTTTAGGCCCAAAAAATCTACCATAGACCATCTAGTGGCATTGCGTGCGATGATGGATTTAGTCACAGGGACAAGGAAACCCCTATATGCCCTTTTTGTGGATTATACCAAAGCATTTGACACAGTAGACCGAAGTAATTTGTGGGGATATAGAAAAAAAAATTCATGAAGTTTTCCGGTAAAAAACCATAGAATTCTTCATATTTTCCGGCGGAAAACTAGTTTTTTTGCTAGATGCTTCCTGCTAGCTTAAATTATGCAAGAAATTTACCTTTTTCTGTACAGAATTTGTCGCCTCTGTCTACTACTATGGTTAAAGAAGTCAAACTCACGTTCCAAGCCGTTCCTGTCCCGTTCCGTCATCAAGGAGTACGTGATAAAAACGTTCCCGTTCCGGGTATCTATCCCAACAACACATATCAAAGCTGTTTGCACTTCTTTGGATGGTAGTTTTTTGTGACCACCTAAAAGTAGCTATTTGTAGTTTTAGCTATTACCGTTTTACCTCGAAGTGACTCCAAGCATACGACAATAACTGGAACTGGGAGTGGATATGGACAATTTGAATATCCTTCGACAAGAGACAATATGGAAACTTGGGTTCCACCATAACTTTTGACGTTGTCCTTACTAGGCTATAGTTTCATTTGTACTTGGCTTACCCCATGAAGAAAATCGAATGGATAAGATGGGAATAGCATTGCGCTTGAATCTGATTGCTGGATACAAAAACTGTGGGCACTCACTATCTCCTTGCCATTTTGTCATCTCCTCAAAAGCGTGGACCAAAATTGTGAACGAAGTACTAGTAGGCAAACGTGTGGTGTAAAGGTGCCTGTTCAAAATAGAGCTTACCTTTTATGGAAGCCTTGCTTCATTTGATCATTCACTTTCCAGATAAACTCTGCGCCAGATGCAAGATGGCATTGATTATGGAAGGGAAAAGAGGAACCAGGGATTTGCCTTCACAGAGATAACCTGCTTGCAGTCATCATTGAAGCACAGAGGAATTTTCAAAGCTGAGTAGAGCAAAGCTGGTATATCACCTTGTTCCCTGTTTAACAATTTGTCACCTGTATGAATTCTTGGCATAGAACAGACCACCATGCATTAAGCAAGTCACAACAAAGTCAAGATAATCATTTGTATGAGTATTCTATTAGATGTACAATGGGCTATGTTGAATTTAGAGAGTCCGAATGGTCTAGTCTATTGTCTAGCTATGGGGTTGCAACAAATTGTTTTGTGCTTGATTCTCCATATTTTGACTGATGCCATATTCTCGTCCTAAATATTTTATCTTGATAGTATAATTGAAACTAAGATCATGACATAATTCATATGGATTTCCATTTGGCATTCAATAAATGAGTTCATTGAAAGTTCTTAAGCACCACGCAACTCGTATTTAACAGATAAACAGGAAGAAGGTAAAGATAATCCAATCATGGCAATTACTTCCACCAAACGTCGAAGTAGTTCTAGCTCGAAACGCAATGACTGGTAAAAATTTCATGCACGAAAACAGGAAGCATTTCTATCGATTTTCCTTCAATCTGAGCTTTATTATTAACAGTCACGAACACAATTCCAGGATGAACTCCTTTGATGTTCCAGCAGACCTTCTGGTAGACATTTGCGGCACTAAATTTAACTTGCACAAGGTTACAAACTATCTTTCATAATTTTCTTGCTATAGACAGTCAAATACCTACTAGAATTATATACTTTACGACCTGTTGCCTTATATATTCAATAATTTCTTCTGTTTTGGTATTTCAAGTTTCCCCTTCTGTCAAAATGTGGAAGAATTCGAAGGTTGGTGGCAGACATGACGGATGGAGAGCCATGCAATGTACAATTTCCAGATATACCAGGTGGCCCAGAAGCTTTTGAATTAGCTGCAAAGTTCTGCTACGGTGTCAGTTTTGAGATCAACACTTCAAATGTGGCCAGTCTGCGATGTGCATCTGAGTATCTTGAGATGACAGAGGAGTATGGACAAAAGAACCTTGTTGCCAGAACAGAAGTATTCATGGATGAGATTGGAACAAGGAGCTGCACAAATGCAATCAAGGTGTTACATACTTGTGAAAAGTTGTTTCCTATGGCAGAGGAGTTAGGAATTGTTGGCAGATGCATTGATGCAATAGCAGATGCAATATTTCATGAATATACAAAGGTCGCTCGATCAGTATCAGATCATTTGGAGCAGAGAGCACCAAATAGCTCCAATTTGGGTTCAGAGGCATGGATCGAGGAACTGTCTATTTTAAGGATCGACTTGTATAAGAAAGTATTAACAGCTTTGCTTAAGGTTGGTGTGCCGCCTGAGGGCTTTATGGCATCTTTAATTCACTACGCACAGAGATGTCTTACAGGATTCAGCAAGAGTCAAGTGGGGTTAGTGCGCAGTGCAAGCAGCCAGCAGCTTGAGCATGAACAAAGAATTCTATTGGAAACCATTGTGAGTATGTTGCCAGAACAGAAAGAGATAGCACCCTGTGAATTTCTTTTCAGCCTATTGCGCACTGCTATTATTCTTGACACAACATTAGCATGCAGAATGGAACTAGAACGCAGAATAAGTTCACAGCTTGAGCAAGCAACCCTAGATGACTTACTCATTCCTTCATTCTCCTACAATAATGATACTATGTTTGACGTGGACATAGTGCATAGACTTGTGGCCAATTTTGCACGCCAGTTAGCCCATGAAAATGACGAAGAAGAACCACCAGTTTTTGAACCAGAAGACATGAATTATCCTAGAGACATTGCCCTAATGAAAGTGATGAGGCTTCTTGATAACTACTTGGCAGAGGTAGCAGCAGATGCAAATTTAAAAGCGAGCAAGTTCATCGCCCTTGCAGAACTTCTACCAGATCATGCCAGGGCATCCCATGACCATCTGTACAGGGCAATTGACATATTTTTTAAGGTATGCAATATGTGGTTGACCAAAGATGAATGACAGTCGAGATAATACGACTAGGGGATTAAAAGCATTTCTACTTCTTAATGAGGTATAGCATATAAAAACCCAAAAACTAACTTTCTTAAAAAACATTGTGCAGGGTCATGCTTCTCTGGGAGAGCTGGAACGGAAGAGATTATGCAAAATGCTGGATATACAGAAGATGTCAAACGAGGCGTGTGCGCATGCTGCACAGAATGATAGACTTCCGGTAAATTTTATGGTGCAGGTGCTCTACTATGAGCAACTAAAGATCAGAAATGCATTGGCAAACACATACCTGGAAAGCGAAGCAGGAGCTTACTCAAGCAGACCCCCTAGTGGTGCAATGTCTCCAAGAGACCCATATTCATCAATTCGTCGCGAAAACATGGAACTCAAAAACGAAGTCACAAGGATGAGAATGAGATTGTCGGATTTGGAGAAAGATAATTTACAGGTGAAACCGGAAGGCCAGATCAGTCCTTCGTCCAGGAAAAACTTCCTGCAGTCTTTTATTGGCAAAATGAATCCATTTGGAAGGAGAAATTCTTCTTCCAACAAGACCCCTTCCACTCCAAGAAGAAGGTTTCGCCATTCCATCTCTTAGCTTAAGCCCTAAAAGACAACATTGTTTTGTTCATGTCATTTACGTATCTTATCTTGTGGCAATACATTTTGTACATTATTTAGTTGCATAATTATTGTGTTGCATACGTAAATGTACCATTTCAACAAGCGTGCAAAACACACAAGCAGGTGGAAGATTTACTCAACAAAGATATTAGATAATGTATAGGGGAATGGAGGTTGGGACTCCATTCCCGGATTTGCAGGTGGGGTCCCGCGACCGGCGTTAGCCGTGAGCAGGTCACCTGCAAAACCGGGAATGGAGGACCAACCTCCATTCCCCTACAAAATGGAAATAGGGGAGGAAAGATTTACAGAGCTGGCGCAACTGGAAGAAGGAAAAAGAGAGAGATTTGCAAAACGAAAAGGATTTACAGATCTTCTATCCTTGCTGATCTTCTATCCTTGCTGCCGTTGCAGCTACAGAGATGCCATTGCAAAACGAAAAGGCTTGCGAACTTGCGACTTGCGAACCTGTGACTCCAAAAACTGTATGAAGAAGCTGCATGAAGGATCTGCGGCGAAGGAGCTCCACGAACCCTAAAAACAGAGGCTGAACTTGCGCCGCCGGTCATGCGGAATCAGTAAACCCTACTTCCATTCCGTATTATTGGCTGATGCCATGTGTCGTTATAAGAGTGGTTGCCAGAGAATAATGACGACCCTATTTCCATTTTGTGTGTGCAACCATTGTCTAGAACATGTTATTGGAACTTCCTTCTAATAATGTTGGTTGTATATTGCAAATTGCACCTTATCCTACTTAGATCTACGTCTTAGAGACCTCACATGTAGATTAAAACGCATTCACATGAACGAAATTTGAGCCGGCCGGTTTGACGTTTGAGCCGGTCGTCTCCGAACTGCTGGAGCAGTTCAGACCAGAGCGTCTTGAACGGCTTGACGTCCGGTAAAACTTGCCGCTCACATGTGAGGCGTCCCTTATCCTATCTAGATCTACGTTTGAAGAATCGATCTTATCCCATCTTTTTGGCTAGTATACTGTGTGAGATGGGCATGACGTCTAAACACTACAATCGGCCCCAAATAGAAATGCAAAGACCTACGCCGCCGTAGTGACACTGTTGCATCTGTTCCATAATGCAACATGTTTAAAAGTCCCGCGTTCACTATAGAAGATTCACACGGAAAGGAGGAATTTGCAGCATATGCTAATTATCAATAGGGAAAGCACAAGCTCGTAACTCACTACTATATAAGGCGAAACCTTTGAGAGAATAGCAGTCGAAGAAGAGGGCAGATCGATATTTGTTTAGTCCTCCAGTAGTTTAAGGACCATCTATATTGCATCTCCAATAATCAAGGGCCTTCAGCCCCTTGTTCAAAGTATGTATAACCATTACATCATTGCTAACATCTAGGAGCATGCTCGCTTGAATGATTGTGATGTCCACCCCCAAAGGTCAAAGTAGCCACAAGTTAGAGTCCTTTGGCCTGCCCAATGAGAACAGCTTGTATAATATAAGATAATGAAATCTTCTTATGTATAAATAGATGACTTAAAGCACTTTTTCGTATGAATTTCGGTGGCCATAATCCCAGCGTTTTTTATCCATAAAGCAGATGCATTTCTGTAAATCTCTGCAAGTCCTTTAGCAATGCGCTCAAAGACACTACATGCAGTTGGAAGCTTATTAGGTTTCTCTACATAAACTGGGGCATAGAAGGTCATCAGAATGTAAAGAAAGCTGATTTGTGATCTTACATGTGTCTTCAGCACCTAACAAAAGTAAACTTTCAGAACTTTAGAAATTCCCTGACAATCTCCTACATGTGAGCTTCTGCATACATGTTTGACGTGAGTACATAACTAGGCGCATAATGGGGGTCCAAACAAAGCAGCTCATCAAAGCATTGTCTCCCTAATTTCACATTGCCATGACACCTGCAAGCATTTAGGAGGGATGTCCAACCAGAAATATTGGGCTGCACTGTAGCCCTGACCAGATCCTCAGCTTCTTTGAAATATCCAGCATGGCCAAGGAGATCAACCATGCAATTGTGGTGCTCCACAAGTGGCATAATACCATGGTGTTTCTCCATACGCTCGAAATACCAGACAGCTTTATCTACTAGCTTCAAATGGTTACATGCTGTGAGGACGGAAAGAAGTATGGCTGTAGTTGGTTTTATACCTTCGTCTTGCATTTCCTGGAAAAATTCAAGAGCAAGAATACTGTCATGTTGTGCACATGCCGAAATTAATGCACCCCAGGAAACTATACTTCGATTTGGCAGTCTCTCAAAAACCCTCTGTGACTCTGTTAAACTCCCACACTTTGCATACATATCAACCAACGTATTCCCTACCTCCGTATCTTCCAATTTACAGGCAGATATGTTGTTATGTACAAAACGTCCCTGCTGTATTGCTCCTAT
The DNA here is from genome assembly GCA_021234155.1 of Isoetes taiwanensis. Taxonomy (NCBI): domain Eukaryota; kingdom Viridiplantae; phylum Streptophyta; class Lycopodiopsida; order Isoetales; family Isoetaceae; genus Isoetes; species Isoetes taiwanensis. The sequence continues at coordinate 2,265,404 of JAJEKV010000082.1, read as the reverse complement.
GCTTGCACATGCTTTCAAAATGCCCAAAAATGTCACCCTGTCGGGTTTTATGCCCTCATTCTGCATCTTCTCAAAATATTCAAAAGCAAGAAGACTTTGATGATTATCCACACATCCTGTTATCATTGCATTCCAGGACACTACATCTTGCTTCAACATTTTTTCAAAGACCTTACATGACTCTTTGACCATTCGACATTTGGCATACATATCGATCAGCATATTCCCTACCATAGCATCTGATTCAAGGCCAAGGGTTAAGACATGTTCGTGTATAAGTCTACCCCATTCTATAGCTCCTAAGCTAGCGCATACCTTCAAAATATTTATAAATGTTACTTTGTCTGGCTCTATGTCCTCTTCTTGCAAACTCTCAAAACAGCTGAGGGCAAGTTGAAACTTGTCACATTGTGCATATCCTGCAATAAGTGAATTCCAGGATGCTGTATTCCTATTTAGTAATTTTTCAAAAACAGTAAGGGATTCCCTTATGGAACAACATTTGAAATACATATCAATAAGTGCGTTCCCAACAAAAATGTCTGAGTGAAGCCCATATCTCAAAATTCGATCATGAAGGAGCCTGCCTTCCTCTAGGGCTCCAATGCTACCGCATGCTTTTAAGATGCAAGAAAACGTCACTCGGTCTGGATTAAAACCCTCCTCTTGCATCTTCTCACATGTACTTAACGCAAGAAAGGTTTCATCATGCTGGATGTACCCTGCAATGATAGCATTCCATGAAACCAAATTTCGTTGAGGTAATCTATCAAATAGTTTAGATGATTCCTCTATGTTACCACATTTAGCATACATGTCAACAATACTACTGCCCACAACAACATCTGAAGCGAAGCTGTGTTCTAAGATTTGATTATGTATGGTGCGACCAAATTCTGAGGCTCCTATGCTGCTACATGCTTTTAAAAGACACAAAAATGTCACTTTATCTGGATTTATGCCTCCTTCCTTCATTTTCTCAAAACAGTCTAAGGCAAGAAAACCTTCTCCGTGCTCTGCACAGCCCATAATTATTGCATTCCAAGAGACCACATTCCGCTTTTCCATATTATCGAAGACTTTGCAAGCCTGATATAGAATGTCACAATTTGCATACATATTGACAACTGCAGTCCCTACAACAACATCCAATTCAAGCCCATACTTTAAGATATAATTATGTATCAGACTTCCCCGATTTACTGCTCCTATATCACCACATACCTTCAAGATGCTAGCACAAATGGTCTCATTTGGCCTCATGCCACTTTGCTGCATGTCTTCGAAGCAATCTAGGGCAATTGCACCTTCTGCATTCTGGGCATAGCCAGATATAATGGCACCCCATGATATAATATTCCGATTGGGCATTTTGTCAAAAACAATACGAGCCTCCTTCAGGCTTCCACATTTGGCATACATATCTATAAGACCATTCCCCAAAACAATATTTGATTCAAATCCATGTACTAGAATCAAATCATGGATCAGTCTACCCTTCTCAGCAGCTCCTATACTGGCACAAGCCTTCAGAAGGATAGAAAACAAAACACTGTCTGGCCTTACACATCTATCTTGCATTTCCTCAAAATAACGTAATGCAAGATGACCATCTCCATTTTGCGTATGCCCTGCAATCACTGTAGTCCAAGAAATCACGTTTCTATCTGGCAAATTGTAAAAAACTTCTTGGGCCTCATCCAAGCTCTTACATTTAGAATATATGTCGATTAAGACACTTCCCAAAACTGAATCAAGTTCAAAACCACGTGCTATGACTTGGCTATGGATGAGCCTGACTTCCATCAGGCCATATTCTACGGTAACTCCTTTCAGAACAGCAAGGTCAATACATTTATTATTGTGTATTCCTAACTGCTGCATCTTTGTGTATAACTCAAAAGCAAGATGGGCTCGTTCAGCATGAGCAGAAATAATTGCACTCCACGTATAGCCAGTAGGATGTACAATGGTTTCAAATATTTTATTTGCTTCAAACAAAGATTTAGCAGAAGCAAACAGTCTGATAAGATAGTTACCCAGTACTTCAACTGAATCCAGTCCAGCTTTACCAATAAAAAAACGCACTCTCCTGCCCGATTCCAAGTCTTTCCTTAAATTGCACTCCTGCACAATGTAATATGCATCTTCTGCAGTTACCAAAATGCTTCGCTGGTCTATTACCTCAAAAGCGTCCTCGAGAAGTCCCCCTTTGCATAATTTGCTCATACTTTTGGAAGCCATAGCACTCACATGCCGAATATTTTCCATATTGCTTTCCAAGATGTGACTGTGAAAGAAATGCGGCTGCGCTTGATACTGGCAAATCAGCTGAATGCTGCAAATACGGGAGAAACATGGCCGATATGCTGCCATGTCTCTGGTCCCAAGTAGATATCCTCTGCTGCTTCATGATCTCAGCTTCTTCTTCACTTTTAGCATATGGGTATGCTCTGCTTGAACTGGTTCGTTCTGCTTTAAAACCAGCACCCTAAACCAGTCGTTCCATCACTGCATTCCCATGCACCCTAAACCCTGGGTAGTAAAAAGCTGCGCATAGATATCCAACTGCAACGTGGCTCCTTACAAAGAATTTCTAGAAAAGCACTCTGATCATGGGCTCTCAGCCTAGACATTGTAATGTTTGGCAAGCACATTTCTGACCTAGGCCTAGATTTACATTTGATAATGTCCCTCCTCCGCCAAACACATTTCTGACCTAGGCCTAGATTACATTTGATAATGTCCCTCCTCCTTTCCTTACGCGGAAAAGAACCAATCAGATCAGCTCACATATCCTAAAACGTCATCTCCCCTCAACATTACGACTAGAAATGTTCCTGCCCAGGCCAGTATTCCTGGTTTGGAGTTGGCAAGCCAGGAAGCACTTACCGCATTAATGGCCTCTTCAGGAACATTACCACTACCAAACATAACCAAACTCCGTGGTGCACAGTCCACACCCGTGCACTGAAAAGTGCCAGTGCACACCAGTGGCTATGCTGATAATCAGATGGAAAACAATGCCACAACATGGCAACTGGGTCCCTTCTTCCGCCTTCGGAATGGAAAAGGGCTCAGCAATTCCGCTCAAGCAGTCATGTGCAGGTGACTAGCAGGTAAATCGACCCAGTTGCCATGTTGTGGCGGCCTGGAATTGGGCCGCTATTCCAGACCTGCTCCCGGCTCCCGCTGATCGCGGGGCCCCTGGAATCTGCTCCTTAATTTCCATGCCGCCATACATGAATAACACCCCAGAGCCAATTCTCGTCACATTGAATGGGTTTCAAGGGTGTTTGCATCAGATGGTTGAATTCATTTGTATTTTAGGGTGCATAGTATTCTTTGCATCGATATGTCTTGTACCTAAGGTTGATTTTGTTTGTATCGAAGGATGCATTCGATACCTCTAGACTTGTGTATTTAAAATAGATGGTTTGAGGTTATGGATGCACGGACTCGTTTGTGTCCTACGGGACGGTATTGAACTGTCCTATGCAATTGTACAGTGTGCCAGCATGCTTATTACACACCTAGACTACTTGGTGGAGTCTCTTACAGTGAGCGGTTTAAGAATTTTGAATGGAATCCCTCATTTTGCACAGACAGACGGGTTTACTTGTTTCACTCCCACAGGTACCAGCACTGTAGATTATTTAGTGGCCAATAAACAAAACTCTGTAGAAGAATTTATGATCCTAGAGAAAGAGGTGGAATCGGACCATGCAGGTTTATGGTTTAAGCTAAGTGGACAAGTGCACAGGCAGTCCATTGTGAGAGCTTTTAAACCTAGAATCAAGCTGGATTTTAGACATAAAGATCAATATCAGAAACATTTGAGTAGCATGCTGGAGCGTTTGCAATGGGTGGGCGATGCTGATACAGACTCTCAGAACCTAACCAACATAATGTTGGAAGCAGCTAAATTGGGATTTGGCGTCACTAGGAAAAGATCAGGCGGACGCATGCACAACAGCTGGTGGGATGATGATTGCAAGAAGGCAAGGGCAGAGCTGCCAAACAAATGCAGATTAAAGCCAAAATGGTACAAGAAACTTATTAAGGAGAAGAAGAGTCGCTTTCATGCAAAAAGACAGTCTGATCTTAGCAACATGCTTTACGTAAATCCCAAAATGTTCTGGAAGAACTTGCAAGGCAAATCGGTACACCAGTTTAGGGTAGAAGATCTTCTATCTCTGGTAAAGGAGATATATTTCAATGCAGATGCTGGTGAGATGCCCGTTATAAGCATTACTGAAGATATTTTTGATGTAGAGGAAGTGGAGTCCCAGCTGCAACGCATGAAAAATGGGAAAGCCTCTGACTTAATGGGTCTATCGACCGAACTAATGAAATGGGCAGATGGAAAACTAACCCAAAGAAAAACGAGCTTATGAACATGGTCTGTCCCAAGATGGATTACCAAAATCCTGGAGAGAATGCAGGATCGTCCCCATATATAAGTCAGGTTGCAGAAAAGAGGTGCGAAATTATCGCACCATAATGATAGGCAGCATGTATTCTAAGCTCCTGGGAGGTTTGCTGGAACAGAAAATTAGTGCTTGGGCAGAACGTCATGATAAGAGAGCTTACTGCCAGGCAGGTTTCAGAAAACAACATAACACCCTAGACCATCTTCTTACTCTGAGAGTCTTATTTGAGCAAGCCAAGAAGCCAAGACAAGCACTTTATCTGGCTTACATTGATTTCTCCAAAGCATTTGACACCGTTCCAAGAGAAAAACTGTGGATACGAATGGAACAGCTTGATGTCCCACAGGCTTGGAGGGGTGCAGTAGCACGCTTATATGAAGAGGTATTAGCCAAACTGTCTTCTGATATACCACATGAGATTCGGAGCACGATGGGTGTTCGGCAAGGATGCCCACTATCGCCGACTCTGTTCGGACTTTATATAGACGAGTTGGAGGAGTGGCTACGGAACAGGGGACAAGCTGGAATCAAGTTAGGAAGTTTTGTGGTGCAATTGTTACTGTATGCTGACGATGTAGTGCTAATAGCAGATTCCCAAGAAGGGCTACAAGAACATTTGCACAATCTGAGCTCCTTCTGTAGTTCCCACAGAATGAAAGTAAATCTTTCAAAGACAAAAATTATGGTGATTGGCACAGTAAAACAACCGATCTTCACATATCAAGGCGAGAGACTAGAAGAGGTGGACTGTTACAAATACCTAGGTCTGGAGATTTGCTCAAACTACAAATGGAAGGAGTGCGTGCGGAAACGTATTATAGGAGGTAAGGCAGCTTTATATTCCATGTTGTCCAAATGTCACAGTGCATCTTTGTCCAGTTGGGGGCTCAAAAAAATGCTATTTAAAACCTTAGTGCAGACAGTTGTGCTGTATGGTGCTCCCATTTGGGGGCCCTCTATACACACTAAAACATGGAATCAGGTGGAACAAGTATTGAAGATATTTATTCAGGAGGTATTGGGAGTGCGCAAGCAGATTCCATATGCGATTCTTTTGGCAGAAACGGGTCTTCTTCCTTTAGAAGCTGAGGCTTTATGCTTGACTATGAATTTTGTAAACAGATTAAGGCTGATGGATGTAAGCAGATTACCAAAAATGGCAATGGATCTGCCATCGGGATGGCTCAAAGAAGTACATGACTGGGCTGCCCTTGGGGGGATAATGGCGTAACACCGGGCCGCATTTCGAGCTCAAGATAGAGAAATGGTTCAGGAAAACTTTGTCAGAAAACTGTGGGAAAAACGTGGTTCAAAGATGGTCTTTTATCACGAAGAGGTAAATCCGCTTCTCATTTATGCAAGCCCAGATTATTTAGATGCTCCAATCTCTAAACAGATGAGAGGAACAATTGCAAGATACAGGTCCGGATCTCATTCTTTGAAAATAGAGACAGGACGTTGGGGTAAATTGACCCGAGAGGAACGGACCTGTGATATTTGCAGAACTGGCGAAGTGGAAGATGAACATCATGTTTTCTTACAATGCTCGGCATATCAGCACATACGAGACAAATATGGTATAGATCAGCCAAATTTTCACTCCTTGCTATCATTAAATCCTAAAATACTAGGTTGTTATATGAAATCAGTGGAAACTCATCGAGATTTTCTATTTAAAACACAACAGCAGCGCTAAAAAAATCATTGAATCATTGTATCATTGTACTTTGTTGCTTCATGACCCTTAGGGTCCTACGGAGCATGATAATAATATTATTATTATTATTATTACTGCTAAGGTTTTTCCTTAGCACACTGTACAATTGCATAGGACAGTTCAATACTTCGGGGCGGGGGTTTTTTAATCCTGTCAGTAATGCGCTTGCTGCTCTCTTTTTGTTTGGGTCCCATAGGCCAATTGGTCTCCGTGGACGCTAAAAACCTATTCTATTCTATTCTATTCTAATACATTTTGGTTCGTGTGAAAGGGTGCATAATCATAGGGAGTCACCACTAATGAAATTGTGTTTTAGCTTTTTTATTTATTGATAATTGGATCCTATATGTAGCTTAAAGACTAAGGTTGTTGGCGTGATGCCCCTAGTATGTTTATTTGGCACAACTTAATGCTTGTTTGTTGGCATTTTATCCTTTCTGTATTGTCTAAAAATAGTAATAGGTATCTGAGTACTTTTATATATTGTTTGAAACATTAAACTTCTTGTGCCCTTTCATCTTTGTTCTATATAAGTTCCTCATGGAGCATTATTTGAACACCTGACCAACATATACTTGTTTTTGTAGGTGCATCTAATCGAGACGTCCTCGTTTGGAACTTGATCTTCCTTTTCACTTGGTTCCCCTCTTATGTGATTTTATTCACCTTATTTTCTGTGATTGTGCATTTTCAGAAGCTCATTTGTAGGTTGGAGTTACCGCGTATACATGGTGGTGCTTTGGTAGTTGGCATTTGCCTTATGCGCATACATGGCATGGCATATTTCTTACAGGTCATTCCATTCAATGATTTTCTAGCGCAAGAAACTCAGTCACTCCATTACTCCACTATACCTTGGATGTGTTAGTTCATTATGACTTCGTTCTATCAATCCCGAGGTGTCGTTTTTAATTCCATTGTTTTACTTCCCTTTAGTTCATTTGCTCATCTGAGTTCCGCTAGCTACTCCATTTTCCTATTTGTATAAGGGAATGGCACACCGGGCGAGATTCCAACATAAGAAAAGTGGTTTAAGCCGAAGGTGCAAGACAGTTTGATTGCATCGCTAGAGTCTTGCCCAGTGGGGCATTTCCTCAATGTAAATTTTTAGCCCTCCATTATTGCCAGTCGAATGACCATGATTGAGACTCTGTAGAAACCAGCAGTGTAACAAAAAAATGGAATGCAAACTAGCGAATTCAGAATATAGACCAAAAATCTTAGCAACAATTATCCCTACAGATTTGCAAAATGAAAAAATAACACGCATCAAAATGTTATTGGCTTAGAGGGTGGCAGGTTTTTATGATGTGGGTCAGGCAAGAGCACGTTGTGGTGTCCCAATTCGGTTATCCCCTACCAGATGGATCTTGGAAAGTATTAGGTGCTCATCCAAGAAACCTGCAGATGGAAAACAAAAACAAGAGGGCAGAGATCAATTACAATGATGGGAAATGGGTTTCTTGTAAGAGAGCTAAAAGATTCAATGCAATTCCAGATGAACAGATAGAAAAAATTTAAAATTTTTGTATTGAAAACACTGGAGTGTCTCCTAACACAAAGGATGTTAGAACTCAAAGATTGAGAAATATAAGAAGGAAGGAAGGAAGGAAGGAAGGAAGGAAGTATATTTTAACATCCGCGGAGGCCAAACTTGACTTATGAGACGGTACATGCAGTACACAAAGCAGATAAAACCACACCAAAAAGACAAATGTTGCTATACAATGTGTCCCTACTACTGGGATGAAAAAACCCCCACATGGGAGGAAAAACCCTGGTAGTAGGCTCTCAGATCCCTTGTCCTGTAAGGGATTCTCTGACGGTAGAGACTTGCAAAATGTAGGATGCGAGACGTGCAACCATTGGCGATGCCAGCAATTGATGCAGCGGTGCCGCAGAGCATCTAAGATCAGCATGTGTTGCTCGGATATGCGTATATGCCAGACACTCTTGCAGAGCATGGTGCTCATCCTCTATTGTCCGCATGTGGCAACACTGGCATATTCTCTCATGGCGGGGGATTCTCTGCCCTCCATCTGTAGTCCAACGACCTGTTTCAATTCTGAGATGATGGGACCCCGTCCTCACGAAGGCAATAGCTCTCCGTTTCTTCATAGATATATGCGCTTTCACGTACTGGTATGTGATGCCCACTATCTAGAGGAATCACAGGTTAGTTTTTAATTCTGTTGTTATTCGTGTTTTCTTAGTTATGGTGCTTATTCATTGTAGTATTTGTGGTTTACTGTATGCAGCATGTGAATTGTATGTAGTTGATTTTGAAATGCAGTTAAATAATATTTAATATGTGACAATATTATTATTATTATTATTATTATTATTATTATTATTATTTTGTAGGAACGGCAGTGATATTATATTACATGTGAATACATAGTAATACAAAAGGACAGGGGAAACCCTGTTATAAAGGCCAAATTGAAAAATTGGCCTTGACTCTCCCAAAGAGGATAATTTATCTAAGTACAAACACTGATTAAGAGTTTAGTAATAACAGAAACAAAAACTATAGATATGAGTAAACCATTAAAAGTTTTCATAGTTCTGATAACTGCTGCCAGTTGAAGGAAACCTCATTCTTCTGTGACTCCATCCAAGGTTATGACTGCAGAAGCATGAATAGTATACTTGAACAGCAGATAGTCGAGCTCAACTGCTCCATAAGCCCAAATGTCTTCGTCCTTCAGTATCCGCTGGAAGGTTCGAATCATAATTGTTTCTGTCTTGACCCACTGAATAGCTGCCAGCACCTCCTGGTGAGACATGGGTCTAGTATCCTCCGGGACCTCCCTGGCATGGCCGCCCTCATGGTGTTTGTTGACTAGATACTCTGTCAGAAACATTGGAAAGGTTATTGAAATAAGAGGAAAAGAATGCATAAAACCCTTGAAAAGAGCCCAAGGCATCCCAGCTTTTATCATAATTGCACCCCCTGTTCATTCTGTGTGCCATAGCTGCTTCTGCCAACTCCAATTGAAAGGTAGTCTTAAGAAAATTCAAATCTGGAGTATGATGATTGATAGCCACATTGTTCCTATGTTTCCAGATTACCCACAAACATAATGATCTAATTGTATCCATAAAGGAGGATGTATTTGCAAGGAAATCAAAGAGATCAAGTTCAGTGGCTGGAACAGCACCAATGTGATTGCCTATCCAGCTCCAAAAAGGGACCAGCCAAGGGCAGATAAATATATGGGTAGAGGACTCGGCTTGGCCACAGCCTAAAGGGCATCTGTCAGTATTTTTATTATTGTACTTTGCTCTGTGGGCATTGGACTTCAAGCTTTTATTCAAGAAAAGCCATCTGAAGAGAATGACCTTTTTTGCACATTGTAGTTTCCACCCTTTCCTTATAATCTGGATGGCTTCCTTTTCTGAGCACCCCCAGTGACTGGCAACTTTAGTGCTTTGGTCACCCAGCAGCAAGGAATAAGCTTTGGCCACACTATATCCTTTACCATCCATGGCCCAATTCTGACCTACTGTTTGTACTCCCCTCCCCCTGTTATGTCTAGTTAGGGCCTTATAAATATTCCTATTGGAGATGGTGTCCTGCACAAGATTAGAAATTTCCAGCCATGTTTTCCAGTTCTCACCAACAGTCATGCTACCAATTGTGCATAAGCCCATATCCTTCCATTCCTTGTATTTCCTTGGATGTTTAAGAGCTAAACATCCATCATCTTCACTAACCAATACAGACACCTTGTTCCAGGCTTGGATAATTCTTCTCATTATAGTAGAGGTACCTGACCCTGGATTGAGTTGATAAAAAGCTGAATCAGGTAAATGATGAGGGGTAGATGGACTTCCCACTAAAGTACTCTTCCCAATCCGATATCTAGTGAAAACAAGGGCAGGAGATTTAGCAGCTGGGTCCAGAGCCCTCCAAACCAACTTTGCTGCCAAAGCTTGAGCCTGTAGGAACAGATCTTTGCATCCCAGCCCTCCTTTTTTCCTAGGCAGAGTCAAATATTTCCATCCTACCATATGTATGCTTTGCCAGATAAATTCCTTCATAATGACCTCTAACTCCTGGTAAGTCTTCTTGTCTGCAATTATTGCTGATGAAAAATAAACATGAGAGCTGGCAATAACACTGTTAATTATTTCTACTCTCCCAGCTAAGGACAGTGACTTGGGATACATTTGAAGCTTTTTCTTAATCTTAGTCACAATGTTTTCCCATAGGCCATGCAGACTCATGTTGAGAGCTAGTGGTAGACCCAATAATTTGGTAGCTTTTTGAAGTCCACAGACATTTATCCCCTCAATGTGATCCTCCAGGCTTGTCAGAGATAAAGGCACATTTTTCCTTGTTTAGAACCACTCCTGATGCTTTTCCAAACAGCTCCATAGCAGTAAGAAAATTCTGGATACTATCCCCCTGCCTCTTCAAGAAGGAAGGAAGGAAGGAAGGAACCTCTTCAAGAAGACGAAGGTATCATCAGCATACTGCGTTACTGATAAAGTGTCTCTTGTATCTGGAAGATTTAGGCAACTGATTTCCTTTATTTGTTGCATTTTCATAATAAATCTAGTTACCATTTCAGCAACTATTAGGAAGAGATAGGGGGCTAAAGGACACCCCTGTCTCACCCCTCTTTTACACTCAAAAAAGGAAGAGGGAGAGCCATTAACCAATATTGTTGAACAACCAGTAGCATTGAATCCAGCTATTTTCCCAATAACCTTATCTGAGAAACCAAGCTGTGACATGGCCCTATAGAGAAATTTCCAATCAATAGTATCATAGGCTCTCTTAAAATCCAACTTTAGGAGCACACATCCTTGATTGGTTATTTTATTCCAATGTAGACCTTCATAGGCTCCAATAAAATTGTCCAAGATACACCTCCCTGGAAGAAAGCCAGATTGGACTGGGCAGATCTTATTCTGAAGAATTTTCTTGACCCTGTTTGCAAAGATCTTGGCCAAAACTTTGTATGTTACATTTGTTAATGAAATAGGTCTCCAATCCGAGAAATTGATAGGCTTATCTACCTTGGGAATCAGAGCAATTAGACCTGCATTAATTGCTGGGTGTAACTTTTCAGCCTGCCAAGCACCCTGTACAAATGTAACAACATCCTTGTTCATTACATCCCAAAAGTGATCATAGAATTCGGGAGGCAGACCATCAGGTCCAGGACTTTTCCCATGAGCCATACTTCTTAATGTACTCAATATCTCAACATCCATAGGGGTTGCCAGAAGTTGCAAGTCTTGAATATGGTCATCCTTTGGTCCAAGGTACTCAAAAAATTCTGCCATTTTATCATTGTCATTATCCTTGGCTACAAATAGTTCTTTATATTTACTGTAGAACAATTTCTGAATATCTTCTTGCTTAGACAACTCTTGCTGATTATCATCCTGAATTGAGATTATCCCATTGTTCATAATTCTGCTTTTAGCAGCTCTAAAAAAGAATTTTGAACTACAATCATCCATCAAATTCACATAAAGACTTCTGCTTTTTATGGCCAGACTTTTTGCTTCATGCTCTTCAATCAGCTTGACCTTCCTTTCCAAGGACTCCTCTTTTTGCTGCAAATTCACATTAGCTTTGTCCAAGAAGAGATTCTGTCTAACATCCCTTATTTCCAGATAGATCTCCATTTTTTCTAGTCTCTTTTTTCTGCTCCATTCCTTGCCCCATTGTTTAATCCAATTTTTGATCTGTTTGCTCCTGCATATGAATTCCTTCATAGAGCCACTTGCATTCAAGCCCTCTAATGAACTGTAAAACCTGGTGAAGTCCTCACAAAAGCCTTATTATTCAGTAAGCTGACATTAAATTTGAATGGGGTATCAGCACATCTATTTTGAGGTGAAATGCCTGTGTCCAAGATCTGTGGGTAATGATCTGAAATTGAGTTGCTACAGTCATTATTAATGATCAGATTATCCCAGCCCTCCAAAGTAGAAATGCTGGTATAATATCTGTCTAAAAGGCAATATACTCTATCATTCCCTTTCCTCTTATTGCTCCAAGAGTATGCATTAGAGGAAGAGGGGGCATGGTATATAAAGCTGTGAGTCAATTTGTCCCATTGAGTCCTCTCTCCCCTTGACATATTAATCTTTTTTCCTGCCTTTTGCTCCCATGAAGGAGTGTTATTAAAATCCACTGAGAATCCAGTTGCTGGTACTCTGTCCTTGCAGCCAATCTATCATATTTTTCCATTGTTCTTCTCTTTCCTCAGGGGAGGTAGAGGCATAGACATTTATAATGCCTACTTGCTCCTGCCCAATCTTCAAGAATGCCACCTGCCACCTACCTGAGGGATGCAAGAAAGAATTTATCATTTTATACCCATTCCAAGCAATGCAAATGCCTCCTTTTGTGCCATCTGCAGGAGACCAGATGGATTCCCCATTGGGGAAAATTCAGTTTCCCAGGTTTGAAGCCTCAAAAGCTGGAAGCCTATGCTCCTGCAGTAGTACAATGTCTGCTTTGAGTTCCTTGAGAGCTATTAGAGCCCTTTTCCTTTTCAGGGGACCCTTAATTCCTCTTAAGTTCCACGTGACTATCTTCATTGGGTTTTGGAACTTCTGGTGACAGGCCCATTCTCCCTGGGGGTATAGACCTTTTTCTGTCTTTTTTTAACCTGTGGCAGAGGAGTAACATAATTTTGTTTCTTTAATTCACTCCTCAACTCATCTTCACAGCCTTCTTCATCATCCCAGAACTTACCAGACAGTCTGGAAGAGGGATCTTTTAGCTCTCTCAGTTGTGCTGCTGGAGTCTTAAAAACTTCCCTTTCCAAAATTGATGTGTTTCCAGGTGTGGCTTCTTCCAATTCTTGGCCAGAAGGGCTTATAGGTCTATTGATCTGATCACTAACAGTTTCCTGGCCAACTGGAGTTACAAGTCTTTGGGGCTGACTCCCCAATTCTTGGCCAGGTGGACTTACAGGCCTACTGTAGTGTTCAACATCAATTCCCTGGCCTTCTGGAATTTCAGACCTTTGATTTAGACCAGTATCCAGATCCCCTGCATCAGATGGAGTTTCTTTACATAGGATACCTGATGTGTGTTCTTCAGCAATAGAGTGGTTATCTGTTGTGGCATCCTTTATGTCTGGAACCGGGTCTAAAACCTCTGATCCTTTGGGGAATAATTCCATGACAGGAAGGGGTGACTCAGTGCTATTGTTGGCTTGAAGCATTAGGAGAGGAAACTTAGGTGAGCTCGGCTCTCCTTTCTCCTTATACCCAGTTGACTCCTCAGATGAGGAGTAACCATTCCCATTCACCTGAGGCTCTCTTATTGTGAGAGGCATGGAACTATTCTCTTGAAAAAAAAAAATTCCTCCATGATCCCTTTTCCTTTGGAGTCTGGATTATTAAGGACCTTCACTTTAGAAGCATCCTCCATGAACTGAACCTTTCTTTTCCATTCAGTTCTTAATTTTTTCTCCAAACTCTTTCCTGACTCCACTTTAGCTCTCTCTTTTTCTTTTTCTTCCCTGATTTTTTGTTTCCTTCTTTTCCTTTTTTCACTACCATTTTTGTTCTGCCTGTATCTTTCTGCCTTTCCTTTATTTGGTGTGATCCAGTTTTCCTCCTTCTGTTTCCCCTGTTTCCCCTGATCTATTTCTCTTAAGGGTTCCCTTGGCTCTTTCTCTCCTTTGTAGATTTTCCCCCCATGGAGTCTTAACCCACAGGCCGAGCATGGCTGAGGCAGTCCCTGCCATACCAATTTTAAGGTTTTGGGATTACCAAAGTAATCCACAAAGTTTATATCATCCGGGATTGGCTTTAGCAGGTCAATTTGAGCCCTATCTTGAGAGACTTCCCAACTAATGACATTCCCGGTCTGCTGGAACAGAGTGAGCAGAGACTGCTCATTCCAGTACATAGGATTTAAGCCTTGCAAGGATGTCCAGGCCGGGTGAAATAGCTCAGAAAAGTTTTGAGGGTCAAAAGAGGGATACCATTTTTGAAAGAAAAATTGAGTATTGGCCTTGGAAATGGTTCCTTGTTTGAGTAAAAGGGTAGTTGTCTGACTGTTACCGCATTCAACCATAAAAAAAAGGAAAGTCAATCCAGTAAGTACTGTTGATTGCGACCCCCTGTTCCATTCTCTCCAACTCCCCTTTTATAAATTGAAGTCTGACCCCCTCATGACGGATACACCCAATAAGCCCACGAGATTTTAGAAATTTTAACTTATTTTCTACTGCAGCATTCCTAAGGGGCTTACCCACAAATACCGGTTCCTTCTGTGTCAGCAACTCCTTCCTTACATCTTCCTGCACTTGATTTGCATACTCCAGAATTTGATTTACTGCCTCCTTCTGACGTTGAAGGGTCCCCACTCCAGAAGATCTTCGGGTGTTCACCATAGCTGTAATAGAAGTGAGGAAATCACCAAAAACGACAAAGTCCTTCACCTTCTCTCCTTTCTCGAGCGCTGAGAATGCCCCTTTTCACTTAGGGTACGTATCAGCTCTAACAGTTCCTTACTATTAGAATCTTTTTTGGCATAATTCTCATCTGTCCCTATTATCCCCTTTTCCTCCAGATCTGACCCTTTCTGCACGTTTCCCAAAACCTGTCCCATCCGACCCAACTGTTGCAAATTCCCAGACATTCCTGCTTCCTGTTCCATAATCGAAAACAATTCCTTTTCCTTTTTTGTTTTTCACTTCCGACTACTAACTATCACAAACCACTAAGCTGAAATACTACCCACCAACTTCCCCCCCCCTTTTTTAATTTTTTTCTTCGAACTCCCAAGATCTAACTGTAAACCTTCACTACTACTCTACCTTCTGTCCATGAACAGTGTGTATAGAAGACACCTGCAGCACTAGCATTCCTATCCCCTACAAACTCACCCAACCAGGATTCAAGAAGCATCACTTCAGATTGAGGGACCACGGAAAAGATTGGCGTAAACAGTTCTTCAGGGAAGAATCGATGGAATACCAAGCTTTCCCATAGTTGAGCACTCTCTCCTTCAAGCCATCCACAAGAGATGCGATCCCCTTGAATCAAGATCGTGAAGATTTTCATGGCTTAGGGTAGAGGTTCTGTAACTCCGCTCGCGCTCCCGCCATCCCTCCCCTGTTCTTGTCATGTGTCATATGTGACAATATTAGAACATGACATAATTGAGCTAGAAGTACATTCTTTTACTGGATCTGTATGTAACAATATTTGAAAATGACAGAGTAACTGATCCAAAAAGTTTCATTCGTCGACAAATATATGTCAACTCAAAGTACACATTCTCTATCCAAAAATATTTTTAATATATTAAAAGAGTATTATAAAATTTAGCTTTTCAAAAACTCTGATTCTATACCAGAATAGACCCGAGATTTTTCACCCGTACATTCCATTGAGTAGCAGGATGAGTTGGTAATACTGGTTCAAGTGGAGGTGCATACAAAATAATGGTTATTTCACTAACTCATCCAAGATTTGTGCTGTCATACCAGAAGTGCATAGAATAAGGTTTATCATAGCTTCCTGCATTCCCTCCTAATGTGCAACCACCGTTTCCGATTCATAATTCAGAAGTATTAATTTACCCATTCTATTCTCATTTTTGCAGCTCCATGTATCATAAGATCGGAGACCTTGTCTTTCAGCTCTTGTTATGTCATTATGAGGTTATGTTTATTAATAGTTCTAATTGCTCCTGCTTGTGTCCATGATCACATTGTTCTATTTGTACAATTTGTTCTCGTTCTGCTGTTTTGATTATCCACCTAGATTCTAGAGCTGCTTAAGGATGGTTGTTCAGATATTTAGTGGATGGGTTCACATGACAATTTTGAATGTCCTCAACTCTTGGGTCTTTCTATAGGATTTCATATTGCAGTGTTTTTTGGTCAATATTGCCCACATTTTGATCATATACATCTGGTAGTTGAGGTTTGCATTACATAGTTTCCTTTCTGCTCTTCTGATAATTGATGCACTCTTTTTTGATGTTTTCATAGTGTTTTCTTTTATCGCTTCTTGAAGATTATTGTGATATTGATGGTTCTTGTTTTTGGTATGGTTTAGTCTATTCGGCCATTTAGGTTCCATTTTCGTCATTTTGCTTGGTGGGTTCCTTTGTCAGCCATTGAATTCATTAACCCATTGTCCCTGTAATTCCATGGTTTTCACGAGTTCTTTTGACCCCTTTGTATACGATGGCCCCAGTAATTCATTTAGTCCTTTGCTTCAAATTGACGACTGTTTCACATAGATATGTGATCCTTTTGTGCAGTTGCTTGTTGTTGGTCCCCCTAACTGCTTTTGTGCCTTTGTTCTAGTTTTTATGCCTTTGTTCTAGTTGTATCATTCAATGTCTTTTTCGTAACTTTTACTATGCTTTGTCTGTTTTAGCACAAATGTCCTTTTGCTCTAGGTCACTCTGCTTCGCTACTTGATGCCATTATTCTGGTTATTTTATATTTCTTTGGACATTTTTTGCTTTTTTTAGCCATCTATTCGCCATTGCTTGATACACACATGCATTTTTTGCTGATCTAGTCTATTTTTGCTTTATCTTTTCCTCTATCCCATTTCTTCATATGTTCCAATGGTGCCTATCCTTGTTTCTTTATTTCGGCATGTTACTTATGTGCCGTCGTTTCATCCGTTTTCCTTCATCAACCTATGTCAACTTCATTATTCCAGTTCATCCCATCCGCTTTTGTTTCATCTTCCTCCTTTTATTAAGCTCCATTGTGGGTTGCTATACGCTCCTCATTATCTTAATAGCTCCATTTTGTTGTGTTTGTGTTGTTTCCTTCATTGAGTTCCTTTATTTGTTCTGTTTAACTTTGTTGGACGTTATTATTCCTTTAGTTGCTTCAATTCTTTCTTTGGTCTCTTTATCTTCGTGCTTCTTTTCTATTTGCTAGTTAAGCTAGTTCAGTTTTATACTTTTTCTTAGTTAGTGCCGTGTTATCTCGTAAGTTCTCTTTTCCATCCCGCACTGCATGATCACATTGTGTCCTTCATTTTTATGTTTCCTTTCCCAATTCTCTTTGCATATTGTATCCATTTTTATATATCCGATTGTTCAAATTCCAGCTGTACTTGCTCATTCTACTTCTCCATTGCTTTGTTGTCTCTGTCTTCTCTTTATTCTCTTTCGCTCATTTTTTCTTGGTATCCTCTTCTTCCCATTTACTCTAGTTGCCTTGGTTGCTCTTTTGCTCTCGATGAGCCATCTCCTTCAATACTGGAATTCCTTGCTTGTCCCTTCTACCTCGCTCGTCTTATTGCTCTATTACCTTGTTGTCTCGTTACCCCTTTTTTATCTCTCTTATCTCATTTGTTCCGTTGATGTTTGTATTCTAGCCATCCTCTTTGCCATTTCCTCTTTTCATGTGGTTTCATCGTATTTCTCCTATCAACCTAGTTTTCTTTTTTCTTTTGGAGAAGATTCCTCTTCTATCGGCCACTTGGTTGTGTCATAGGACCCATCCTAGGAATGCCACGGTTCCAGGGTATAAATTACTAATCACATATTTCTTATTAGCCATAATGGCTTTAGCTAAACTTGCACGAGATTAATCCCAAAACTTTCTGCGGTTTAGCTAAACTCTACACATTTTTCCTCTCATACTTTCTAACATTTAGCTAAACTAACCCAAAATTCGTCCCAAAAAATTCTGTGGTGTGGCCAACAAACAACATTAAGCTAAAATTACTATACTTTTTTTTTTCAAGTATTTCCATTTACTTTAGTCATTTTCTTTGTGGAAACATTCTAAAACAATGCGCTAATTAAGTGTAGGCCTCAAATTTATTCTTTAAAGGCTAGAAAATAAATTACTAATCATATATTTCTTATAAAATAGAATTATGTTAGCTAAACTAGCCCCAAATTCATTTCAAAGTTTTTATGGTTTAGCTAAATAATATAAAATTTCACTCTCTTACTTTCTAGCGTTTGGCTAAAGAGCTCGAAGGTTAGTATAGGTGCGAAAAAAGTTAAGCTATAATTATATTTTTTTTTTCAAATTTTTTCCATTTACTTTAGCCAACATTTTTTGAAAATATCCTAAGGAATCGCCAAATAGCTAAATTTAGCCCTTAAATTATTCCATGCACGGTTCTATTGCGATAGGTATAGAACTGACATTCCTTGGATGGGGACGCTTTACCTCACATCTCCTATTTATTTTGCTTCTCGTCCTATTTTCATTCATCGGCGTTCTCTTGAGCTAGATTTCTTCTCCTTTGTCCTACCAGCTTCCTCATCCTCCCTCCCTTGATGCTTCGCTTGCAATGGGTCTTATCCATTTTTCCATTTCTTATTATTCCGTTCCATTGTTGAAGTTGCTCCATTTCTCTTTGGTCAGTTAGTCATTTTTACTTTCTGTTTTTTTTTTTTTTTTTTTTTTTTTTACTTCTCAAATCGCTCTGTAGCCTCCGACATCCTCCATGTTTTCGTGCCGATGTTCTTTACAAGTGCATATGTTTTTACGTTTCGTTCTTTTTTTGGTGTGGCACTGTAGCCTCTGAAGCATACTTATTATTTCATTCTTTCTCAATGTGGCATTGTAGCCTCCGAGGCATTCTTCTTTTTATTCTCTCTCGGCATGGCGCTGTAGCCTCCGAGGCAGCACTAATCGTGTGTTTTACCCGCGATGGCCATTCCGCGGATGGTTTCTGATTGGTCGGCTGTTGTTTCTTTCTCGGTGTGGCCCTGGAGCCTCCGAGCTTTTGATACTCCAGTGCGCAAGGCGCCTAACTCCCTGATGTGTCATTCTCTTTTTTCAGCTTTGACTTTGCAGGTTCTTTTGGGAGGTCTCTTGGTCGGGGTGCATGGGATTGGGATTCATCCTTTTGAGTGCTTCAACTTTTTGCTATAGCCACATCAAGTAATCGCTCTTGTGGGCAGACTAATGATTCAATGCTTAAATGGGTAGTAGGCAAAAGCTTTGCCAGCCTCAATTTCTAATCTGAGAACTAGATTCGAGGTTCTTGTGAACACAGAAAAAGCTACTTGTTAGCTGGAAGAATAAGGTTTGCTAGTTTATGAAAGTGTATGTTTATTACATATGGTTTTAAGGTTAAAGTGGAATATCGCATGTTTTTTTAGTATGGGATTAGGGCATAAAGGGGTTTTTCTCTCTCCTGTATTCTTGGAGTAGCGTGGACGTGGTCAAGCAGCCCGATTCCATGGATTGATGCAGTCACCATGTTATAGAAGATAGGCATTTCTGTTTTTAGGAAGTGCTAACTGCATTACATGGGGAATCCAGGAGAGGTGTAAGATCTTCGCTGAGGCTTTTTTATTTTGATTTATGCATTCTTAGTAAGCTTTTACTAATCAAGAGCAAAAGGTACAATAGGTGAGAGGTGATAAGCCAAGAATTACCTAGAATACCTTTTGGCCCTTGTATCATTACCGAGAATAAGCATAAAAATAATTGGAGGGTCCAGGGGGAAAATGAATATGGTAGCATAGACCATGGTCCTATGCCATTGATGTGCAAGAGGAGTAGGATCGCAAGAAAAAAAAGGGTAGGAAAATGTCTCCCTTCTCACACACATATAGCTATTAGGGGTGTCAAAAGGCTAGGAAAATGTCTCCCTTCTCAAGCACATATAGGTATTAGGGATTTTACAAGGGTAGAAAAATATGTCCCTTCTCAAGCACATATAGGTATTAGGAGTGTTGGTTAGAGGACTCTTCAAAAAAGTTGTGTTCCTCTTTTATGGAGGTTCGAGTCCCTGTATCGAATAGATTGGAAACCATATGGGAACCATAGGATGGGCGAATCCGATGGCCGCATGGGGTGTTGGGCGAGACGAGTGCGAGATTATCGCTAAAACGTGTATTATTTTTTCTTGGCCCTTGGATTGTGATACAATCCATAGGATATTCTGCCTCCACAGATCCTGTTCGCCCATATGAGGTCTTTGTGCAGTCAAACTGACCCCTGTTGACCCATTTTTTAAGGGGGCACTTGAAGACCACCAATATGGGTTAAAATAGTATTTTTGCATCTGTACAGTATAGTGCATAGTAATTCAGTCCAATATTGCACAACTCAAACGCATGAACAGGATTCCACCATGACATGAGCCTAGGGAATCGAACCTCAGTTCCAATCCACTCAGGGCTTACCTACAACCCATGAGTAGGCAGTCGAGGCAGTGCCCGACTATCTTATTTGAAGCTGAGAACAAAGGCGTGAAATAGTACGCTGTGTGATTCCACAAGCATGTGGTCTTTCTTGCTTCGGCTCTCCTTCATACCATGAAATCCACTGAAGGCAGTGGGAAGAATTGGAAACAAAATATATGCAAAAGAAAAATCAAACACCTACAGTCCGTCTAAGGCCCTTCACTGCAGGAATATTGATAACAAGCCTGTGCAAAAAGTTTCGGTAGATAGGAGAAGTAGGGCTTACAACATCAGGGTCAACCATAACTAGAGTATAAAGATTATGCTAGTTAGGATGAGCTTCAGAAAGCTCGACAGAAGGGCGAACTATGTATGGTTTGTCGATACCTTCTGCCATTCAGGACTAATCTGCCATGGCCAAAAAAGACTCGTAGAAATTCTTGCCGCGCCATATGGATCCACCCAGTCCAGTATAACTATTGCTGCTTCCATTGCCAGAATGCTTATAAAAGACTCTGTTTCTCCAGACGCCACAGCCATGTTTGTTGCTGCAGAAACGAAAATCAAAAGAAAAGAAATATAAGATAATCACTGCCATATCCGGAATAGTTGAAAAGATTATCTTGTATAGATATGAAAGATTATTGCCGGAATAAGAGATCCGGCAGTTTTTCTTCATGCCCTTCTGGCTATGGCGCCCTTTCATGGAGATGCGGAAGATCTGGAGGTAGAAGTAATATCTGGAGGTGGAAGCAGGATCCAGACTTGGAAGAGCTGGAGTTGGAAGCCTTTGAAAACCAACAAAACATAAGCACAGCAACAAACCGCATCGCCATCATAAGCACAGCACCAAAACATAAGCACCAAACCGCACAAAAGATAAGCACAACACCAAACCTCACAGCACCAAACAGAGCTAGAATTGGTGCTCCCCATCGCCTCCATCGCCATCGTCTCCCTGACCACCATCCGAGTTTGGCATCATCATCGCTGGCTGCCATCTGCCAAGACGACCAATACAGGTTCTTATAGCCATCCGCCAAGGCCAAGGCCGGCATCTGCCAAGGTGCCCAATACAGGTTCTTACCACAGCCCAGTTGCCAGCATCATCCATCTATGTATTCTCATACGAATACACCATAAAATATTCAACAATCATAGGTTATAAACATATGCTTTTTGATCGTGCAAACATTGTCACTAATGTTTATATAGTTGGTTGCAGGTAAGTGGTAGTTCTTCTTCCATTGTGCTCCTTTTTGCTGTTATGGTGTGTTCTATCTCAAACGGGTGTATAGATCAAGAAAAAGCATGGTGAAATGGACTGCTATTTAAGCTGATGGAATACAAATTTTGAAGGCTTCAAACTATAGACTATTGCTGCAGAAGCTTACTTTTTATGGTATTTATGTTTAAGTTAAACATTAAGAGTAAATCAATGGATTACCAAACATTATGATGTTAAGCAAATATCTATTGTTCAAATTTGGTTTTCCTGACAAGTGGAAAACTTTTTGGATTTCTTTTTTCAGATTAGTTTCCTAAGGTTTCAAACCTTTTAGCTGCTGAGAAAAATTTCCAATATTCCATAAATCGAGCTATGGTTGAAATTTGCATTTAGCCCATTCGTCGCCGTTTGAAGGATTTAGACGACTCCTTTATCCTCGGCATGCAGGCCACGAATGACAGATGATCCAAAATTTTCATTATCGGTCCAAATATTGGGTTTGCTATATGCGTTTGATTTTCTTTCCTCTGCTAAAGATGATGTTGATGATTCTAACAGATAAGGAGCATAGCTTTTCCAAAATGGTGATACCAACAAGCTTCGTGGATATCCAACCCTTTCGTGGCTTCCTCTACCTTTCTGTCTCATTTACCCCAAATTTCCCAGCTCTGGAGTAGGCTCTTTCCTCATCCACCTGTTCATCTAATTTGCAGAGGGCTTTTTCGATGGGAATGAATCCTGATTTTATCGATACAGACCTAGATCATGATTTAGCATTTTTTGTTAAACCCTGAGGCTATGAATGGAGCTACAATCATAGAGAAACTTCTTGCAAACACCATGAGGTATTAAAAATCAGGTTCTGGATTGCACATGCTCAACCAATTTTTCGTTTGAACTATTTTTTGTTGATAAGCAGTTGTTGATTTTTGGTTTATTGTTGATAAGCAGTTTTTGCAATAGTGCTTTTCTATATTGTATCGCAGGGACTTTGCATTCTATTTCCAAGTACACAAACTAGCATGGTCGTGCAGATTTATGGTATAAAAAAACTGCCTCTTTCTAATTTATTTGGTGGTCAAATAGTTGTTTCTTTTCTCGGGCATACTAGCTCTCCACAGTAAGTATAAGCATTACATTGAAGAGTGATTTGTGAGCTTTTCTGCCTGTTTCTTTTAGCCTATATGATGTTTGAGAGTGAACAAAGAAGAGGCTGCACTAAAGAAAGGTAATTTGCAGGCCAATCTGCCAGTTAGTTTTAGCCTAGATAATTCTTGCTTGCCATACGGGAAAGGTATTTATATTCTTAAATACCTTATGAGGGGATTTACATTGAAGAACAGACAAGAGGTTGACGAATTAAAGAAACAAAGGTGAGAAATTTAAACAACAAGTTTTAATTGTTCATTAATGTTATTGTTAGAGATATTACGAATAACTTTGAACCATTGGCATAGTGCCTTTGGCCTAGCTTATGTTTTGTTTTGCTTTCCATGTAGCAAAGACCAGATGGTATTTCTGTAATATTATTAAACCGATCCACATGAGAAAACAAAGTACAAATGACTGGCATGCAATGGCATTCCTGCATGTCATGCAAGACTTTATATTAAGTTTCTGAATGCAAGTTTTGAACAACAAACTTTTGAGAAACGTACAAGTATTTTGACAATATACTTATGACCATACTTTTGAGAAAGATAGAACTATCTTTCCGTGAAAATATGAACTTAATGATTAAAGTCAATAGGCTTTGGATCACAGTTGGCCCCTTTCACCGGCCATCTCTTCGTCTTGCCATATGTCCTAATCAAAGGTTTTGCCTTTGTCCAACTACTTCTGTCTTCCAGTTCCAAAACCACATGTCCACTGTTAGCCTTGTATCAAATAACTACTAATACACCTCAAAAGCCATTGACTATCTTGTGGGACACCGTACCTTTTCTACAATTGCAAAATTTTATCACCAAACACTCGCATCGTCCATAATAATTGCAAGTTAAGAGTGGATTTTTATGGTTATCACCATCTTATATAAGCAAATAAACAATGTTGATTTCTTCCTGCTAATAATGGTCGAGGAAACATGTCTCATCTGGGGTTAAGGTTCGGGTTAGGGTTAGGGTTAGGGTTAGGGTTAGGGTTAAGGTTAGGGTTAGGGTTAGGGTTAGGGTTAGGGTTAGGGTTAGGGTTAGGGTTAGGGTTAGAGTTTCAGATTTATGGGTTGAACATTAAGAATCCTAAAAAAATTGAGAGCATGAAACATGTAACTTTGTGTAGGCAGTGAAGCATAATAACTATTCCTAGGATGGGTCCTATGACACAACCAAGTTGATGTTCTCATTGAGCTTTTGAAATCACTGAGTACAAATTGGTTCCCCTACTAGGGGTAAAAATATTTAAAAATATTGATAAACATGCTCCGAAACTAAACAATCATCGAGAGCATGATGAAAATAAAGAAAACATGATAAAGTATGATCCATGTGCTACTTAAGCAAGGTTAAGGTGAGAGAAAGCTGGCAATAGCTTCCATCGGGATGAGAAACCTCGCCTTTACGTGTTTACGAGAAAAAACCTCATGAGAAACAGTCGCCAACGCTCTCGAGAAATGTCTGCAACACCCAAAGCAGAATGGAGACAAAATATAGGTGCATTTTTTTTAGCCGGGTTGCCTAACCCGAGGTGCACACTTTGCTGCAATTCTAGCTATGCTAAGTATCCTGTCATGTCACCTAAAATCATTTTGAGCCATCCGATTCTCTAATTTCGAATCCTAGGTCCAGGAAATTAGAAAACCCAAGAAATTATCTGAAATCATTTTGAGCCATCCGATTCTCTAGTTTCGAATCCTAGGGCCAGGGAAATTAGAAAACCCAAGAAATTTTCTGCCCGAGCTCCTCGGACTCCTCCTTTCGACGATTTTATACCTAGAAAAGGCGATCTACTAGTCAGGCTCTTGCTGCATGCATTTTCAAATTAACACCTCCGCTGCTTCTTTTAAGCGCCTTGTAATCAGGTGGTGGGAAGGATACCCCCTGGTAGGAACAACTAAGGATACCTTCGAGGTATGAGAAAAAAATGTGAGTATCTATTTTAGGGTAATGAATGTTGAAATGTTTCGTTTGGGACTCTGCACATGCAGAGTTTGATTTTGGGTATTTGTACCTTGTTTATACAGACATAAGACTAGGCAGCATATTTTGAACTTGTCAAAAGAAACTTCTAGAAACTTAAAGCAACTGGAATTTTGTGGAGGCGACTTGCATGTTGTGCCATAGATTATCAAAATAGCATAAATAAAAAGTGGATTGTTTTTTCAGGAGACTTAAACTGGAAGGGATGCTGAGCTTGCCAAGGATTTTCATCTTGATTGTATGGAAGGCTATATTACTGACGCAGATTTCAGGTTGGCAAATCTGGATTATGCAGAAGCTATGGTCCTCTACAATCCTTGGGTTTATTCAGAAAATAGAATGGTGAATCCTTGCGCACTCCAGAGCATGCTTGGTGAAGGATTTCCAGGTATTCTCTTTGTGCTTGCTCACTCGTTGTAGATTATCAGCTGCTCTAGCTCTTTTTATTGGATTTGACCGCTGATCTTTCAGATTATTCAAATTTATAACAGTTAAAGACTAGCCATTGTATGCCTTTAAATTGCAAAGAGATTTAGTATCATCCTTTTGCTTGATTTAATTCTTTGGCTCTATTTTAAATAGCGATTCAGATTGAACATCTGCATTACACTCGCTTGAACCCATTTGTTCAGCAACTGATTCATTGTTTTTCAAACGCGTAGTCTTCTTTGAATGTGAATAACCATTGCAATAAACTCATAAGAGCTCATGTATATCTAGACTTAAATAATTATGCTTACTAGACAATGGCGTGACACTGACTCTAAAGCACGTACTTGTAATGCTTAAGGCTGATGGAGAAAAGAACTCATGTTCTACAGAAATTATTTGCTGACATGGTACTTCGAAGTTCAGACCTAGATTATGAGATTCTTAAAAGGGTGAGGCCATGCTTTTTCAGGGATTTCCCCTTATCTTTCTTATCTTATCTTATTCTTATCTTATTCTTGGTAGCCTTTTAATATTTGGTTATTGTGTTTTGTGATGGGGCCTAGTCCCCAGGTTTTAGATGGGCTGTTGTCCTTGCATGTGCCGTCCCATAACCCGTTGGGTTCTTGTGGACGTAAAAATTCATCTTATATTATCTTATCTTCTCTTTTCCATATATTTTTGAACCAGCAACAACAAAAAACATGCATTTATGTTCCACTATAATCAGCCTGATATCAGACCCTTAAAAGTATGCATAGTTGGACTCGCAAGGAAATTTTAAGCATCTGGAATGAGGCTGACATTATCAGGGTATCTTTTGTAAATAACACAAAATAGAATTATATTATTTCAAAGTGGCATTCTAAAATTGACCTCCATATTCCTGTAGCTAAGGGAGGATGAACGTGAATCTTTGCTGAAAAATATCCATACAGTGAGAAACAACTAGTTGTTCCATTCAATCTCATTTTGTTTGCAGTAATAGAAGGTTCGTGTGTATAAAACCTAGTTAGGGAACTGGCTGCACCTTAGTTTTGACACAGTATAAAGCATTTTCAAAATGAATATGATTTTACAAACCTTGATTTAGTGCAGTTTAAATACATGCTGAACCTATCTATTTACTATTCTTTGGATTGGTCTAACATTTAGGAGCTGTTTATACAAAACCTATTCAAATACTAGAGTACATTAGTTTAGCGTGCTTAGGGTACATTAGTCCTCATCTCGTCCAGCCACGAGGTTTAGTCCCATCCCAAAGTCACCCATGTTAGTCCCATCCAATATCAGCCATGTGTCATGTTCTCGACCGATGCTTTTTCAGGGGGCCCGTACCAAGAGTCAGCCTATCACGCAACCCAAAGCCAGATGAAGGTCAAACGCAATGCCTCTGGCTTCAATTGGCACCCACGATTCATTATCAATCCTTTCGAACAAACTAAATCCTTTCGAACAAAATGGAATAGCACCTTAGTTGCACCGAATTAGAATATGTAGCATAATAACAGGGGGTTTTCTTTGTGTTTTTGTACGCTTTTCTTTTTTTTGATTGAAGTCGGTATATATTAAAGTATAAATAAGGAGAGTACAAAAAGAAAACTTTTTACAGGGAAGTTTAACCCATAAATAGAAAGGAGGGCAAGGATCCCTCCTATCTATTAAAAGTCAAAAATTTTTTCCGGGATAGATAGATATAATCCTTAAAATAGTACTGGGTATGATATTTTTGTTGCAACAGATAAGAATTCTTCACTTAGAAACTCGATCTGAGGTTAAGATTAGTAGTTTTCCTTCCTCTTCCCCTGACCTCTGTGCTAAGGGTACAGAACATGCACATACAAGACCCTGCCATCGCCAGATTGTATCTCCCCTTTACATCCTTGGCCTTGCAGATTAAAGCCCGCCTGATATCATAGTTTTGGTCGCAGCAGCAATTGCACGTACAGGGTTCTTCATGCCCGAGTGTATTTGGTGAGCCGAATAGCCTGGTCCACTCCCTGTTTGCCTCCAGATTAATTTTCTTCCACTTGATTCTCCTCATCAGCACGAACATAATACCTGCAAATACAAAGGACATTAGTTTGATAATCCTTCAATAATCCAGTCAACATCATATTTGATCTGTCTTATCACTCCCTCCGGGTGAATAATTTCATAATTGAATACAAATTCATTTCTTCCTTTCCAGATCCTCCATAGGAGGATGTAAATCCTCCAATCCGTAGGGCTGGCTGGGAAAAAAAAATCCAGGGAGCTAAGAGAAAGAAGATCATATCCCAAGTAAGCCGAGGCTAAATCAAGAATCCACTCGGCCCAGATGCAGGTTCTGAATAAATGGTCCTCATCCTCTTTGTTAGCCATACATCTGATGCATATATCCGAGTCAGCCATATGAAGTCTGTGCCTTTTCTTGTTTGTGGCCAGGGCCCTGTGCCAGAGTTGCCACATAAACGACTTGATTTTAGGATAAATAGGGCTGGACCACATGAAGGTAAGATTCTTGATGCATCTGTCTTTATCAGTATGCCATTTCCTATGGATGGTGATTTCCTGATTCCTCATGAGATGCATGTAGGCTTTCCTAACTATAAAGCTCAGCAACCCATTATGGTTCCAGTTAATTCCATCAATTGACCAAATACCATAGGACAGAGTGGTACAGATGTTGTTGTACAGGAATTTGCAATCCTCTCCTTCATCAGCCAAAAGGGAATCTTCAAAAGGAATCAGCCCCTGGTCGTTGAACATATTGTGCACATAAGTGATGCCCTTAAGACCCCATTTTTTAACCTGATCTGGAAAGTGACAAGCTAAACACAAGTTCCCATTGTTAGTAATCAGGGCTGGGTTCCAAAAAATGGTTTGATCCATCGACAATCCTTCCTTCCAAGTATACATACCTCTAACTTGGATCCAGGCTTTAATCCACTTCTTAAGAATACCAGGAGTAGAGTTGGGGACAGTAAAAGGAAAATAGATGGAATGGGGGAGGTGCATTTTAATTTGTCTCCAGCCAAAAGGATGGCACTTATTAATATAGTGCTGGATAATAATGGAAATAGGGTGCTTTATCTGACCATAGGCAGCTTTATAAAAATACTTGGCTGTGAGAGCAATTCCCTGCTTCTCAATATTAATAACACCTAGGCCACCATCTCTCTTTTTCTTGCAGCATTCTTCCATGGATACAGGTGTCCAACATCTTCTGTTTTGACCTGCAGAGATAAATCTCCCAATAATACTTTGAAGCTTAGAAGAGACTTTCTTGGGAGCAAGTATAACAGAAGACTGGTAAACATGGGAAGAAGAGATAACAAAATTAGCTATGATGGCCCTCCCATTTTTAGACAAATACTTAGAGTTTAAGCTATCAACTTTTCTTTGAAACTTGTCAATAATACCCTCCCAAATATCAGAGGGACTACTCCTAATAGCAAAGGGAATACCAAGAATCTTTGATTTAAGAGTGGGAGGGTCATACTTACAGTCCAGGAGGGCAGCTGTTTGCACTCCCTTTACCTGATTTCTTGCCATCACCCTTGATTTGGTCCGGTTAATCTTACAACCCGAAACTGCTCCAAACTGATCCAAAATAGTTTGAGTGTTCAGGATCGAATTTGCATCCATAGAAACCATGAGGAAAGTGTCGTCTGCAAAGTGTCCATTTAGAATTTGATCTGTAATATTATTGTCAGGTAGAGAGAGTCCTTGGATCATATTAGTATTCTTGGCTTCCTCAAGTCTGCTGTGCAAAGCTTCCATGACAATTAGAAATAGAAAAGGGGCTAAGGGACAGCCCTGTTTCACACCCCTTTTCAAGGGAAAGAATGGACTGCACTCACCATTGATAAGGACTGAGGAACGAGAATTATTTAGAATAGCATAAAAGATATTAATTACCTCTTCAGAGAAACCAAGAGCACTGCAGCATTGAAGCAGAAAATTCCAACTCACCATATCAAAAGCCTTAGTAATGTCGAGTTTAATGAGGGCAATATCTTGACCTGAATCTTTGGCCCAATTCAATCCCAAAATGGCTGTAACCACATTATCCAAAATGTACCTATCCCTCAAATAAGCCGATTGGGAGGAGCTAATAATACTCTCAAGGACAGGCTTGAGTCTGGCAGCAATAGAACCAGAAATAATCTTATAAATCACATTAGAGAGGGAGATAGGTCTGTAATCTGAAAAGCTACTTGGCATGTCATTCTTAGGGATAAGAGCGATAAGGCTAGTGTTAATTCTAGCATCCAAACATTTCTGCTGTCTGAACTCATTTGCTAAATATGTGATACTGTCACCCAGGATAGGCCATGCTTTCTTGAAAAACTCAACTGGCAGACCATCAGGTCCAGGAGTCTTGCCATTCTCCATCTCCTTTACTATACTATACAGCTCAATATTACTGAAGCATTTCTCCAGTTCCCTATTATGCTCATTGCTAACTTTTGCTTGGAGATTAATAAAGTTAACCATATTGCCAGGATGACAGTCCTGATTAGTACCCATAACATTAGCGAAATGACTGGCTGCAGCCCTTTTAATGTTTTCTTCATTTGAGATTAGATCATCTCCAACCATAATCTCAAAGATATGGTTTCTCTTAACTCTACCTTTAGCCTTAATGAAGAAAAATTTGGAGTTGCATCTCTCATCCTCCTTTATTTCTCTAATTTTGGATTTAAGCTTCCAACCTTTAGCTATTCTGATTTCCTCCTTCTCAATTTCCTTCCTGATTTGTTCCTGATGATCCCCAGAAGCATGAGGAAGAAGATCCCTAAGATTATTTAGGTTGGCCATCTTCTGGTGATGGATTTCCTTCCCCCATTCTTTTAGCCAGTTTTTAATTGCCTTAGAAACTCTAACCCACCAATCCATCCATCCAAAATTGCCAGGGGGCTTCGGGTATCTATCAAGCACCTCCTGGAGCTTAACCATAAAATCAGTGTGATCAAGAAGAGTGGTATTTAACTTAAAGTACGTTTTTCTCCTCCTATTTTGATCTTGGGCCGAGATAATAATTTTCTGGGGGAAATGATCAGATAAGGTATAGCCCTTCATATTCTCCACTCTGTTGCTGTTATTCCAAAGGTTCTCTGAGATGTAAAATCTATCATGTAAACACCAAATGGGGTCCACCCTTTTATCTGTCCAACTAAAATCATTAGGCTTAGTTATAGCTAGAATAAGGTGATGGGACTGCAAGAGGTTACTCCAAATGTTACTTTCCTGGGGCAACAGGGGCCTGAAGTTTTTATTCCTCATGTAACCGTTGGTCACCATGTTCATATCACCTCCCATGATACATTCATCATAATCAATGTTATCCAAGCTGTTCTTAACTTTGGTCCAAACCTTAATCCTATCCCCAGGATTATTATAAGCATAGATGTTTACAAAGGCTAACCTTACATTCTTCATATTACATCTCAGAATTTGCCACCTACCTTCTCTGTCACTAACCATATAAGGGTCAGTTAGATTAAGACTATCCCTCCAAATTATAGCAATGCCAGCAGAAGATTCCTGAGCAGGAATGGACCATAGACTATATCCAATAGGGAGAGTCTTTCTAATAATAGATTCATGCTGGATGTCGTGTATCTTATGCTCCTGAAGAAAGAGAATGTCAGGGTTGAGAGAAAGAATACATACCTTTAACCGCTCCCTTTTGATTATACTATTAATCCCCTGTAAATTCCAGGTAATACAACTTAAGGACCTATCCATTAGTACATAAACTTACCTGATGTCCTACCATCCTGTATCTTTCTTGGGCTGGTTCTGGTAGGCCCCAAATATATTTTCTTCTTACCCCTGCCTTTTTTCCTTGTAACAATTTGCCAATCCTGCTTTTTATCCATAGTGACCTCTTCCTCATTGTGATTCAAGTTCCAAATTCTGCTCTCCATAAAGCTCTCAGATATTTTCTCTGGAAGCACTAAGCTGAACCTATTTGTGTCAATTTTAACAGAGAAATTCACATTATTTAAGGTTAAGACAAGGTTCTGATCCAAGTTTATGCTGGTTTGGTCGATATTTCGAGTGGGGATCAGTGTTTCCTGGTACTTCCCCTTTTCTTCTGTAGCACTGGATTCCCCCTTTTCTCGGGTCACAGGAACCCAAATTTGTCTGCTCTGCTCCTTTTGGGGGACGTTCTTTCCTTTGTCAGAGTCTTCCCCTGAAGGTAGGACTGGCATTTTAGAATAGTTGACCTTGAGGCTCAGAAAGTCTTCAGGGCCAGTCTTTACCTTGATTTCCCTTCTCCAGTTAGAGTTAACTTTTTTGGAGATACATATAGAAGGATAATTCGTTTGAGGAATATTAATATCAATGGTATCCCCTAATTCCTTAGATATAGCCTTGAGGTGAGAGTTGGTCCAGAAAACAGGGGGAAGGTTGGGGAGAGTGACCCAAGTGGTGATGTAGATGTTCTCAAGCTTATTAGGAATGTAATCGGGACTCCACCTCATAATATAAAAAGGCTGGTAATTTATACAATCAATTTTCCTTTTCAGAATTAGGTTAACACAAACCTCATCTCTGCAAACAATTTGGAAGGTTCTGTTATCCAGCTTAAGAATAGACATGATAGGGATATTTTGGGCTTTAGTGACCCACATCTTGACCTCAGTGATGGTCAGACACTTCCTGGGAAAGTGAATAAGGAAGGCTTTCTTCGAGAAATTGTCATAAGCAGAGGGATCAGATATGGAATAAAGGTCAATGAAATCTTTTTCCGGTCCCTTTTCCTGACATATTTTTCTGTGCTTTTCCTTAGAGCTATCCAAAGAATCATTTTTTAACAAAGCATTTTTATAAGAAACAGGGGTAGTCAGACCTTTTGCCGAATCACTTTTGCCCATCACCGGAATTCTGTTTCGAATTTTGAGGTCCCCCACCTTGGTGCTTGTGCTGTGAAGTCTATTTTCCTTAATGGTTTTGCAGTTTTGGCACCCACACATCTCCACTTCAACAGGGTTGAAGAATCCGTTACTCTCTGATGCAACATTCCTTGAGTCCCCCTTTTTTTAAGTTGAGTTGATAGGTTTCAAGGGAAGTAGAAATTTGCTCCAAGAAAGAGGTGTTACTTGGGAGAGAGGCTTTAAACTGACGCTTATGCCATTCTATTACATGATCTTCCGCATCCTCCCATCGTTTAATTAGTTTCACACTCGCCTTGGAAGTCCATTTCAGGCTATCAAGTTTAACTGCTATCTTCTTCGCTTTATTGAGCATTTCATCCATGGAATTCCTGAAGATATTGTTCTTCAAACTACAACAGTCTTCCTCAGTATGCCCTTGTTTAACTGTGATCAGCTTATACAGAGAATGATCAATCGACTGGGCTATTTCTAGCATGTTCCACACCCAATCTCTGTCTCCCGCCCTTCCCTCAAGGTAATCCTTCTCAATTTCATCATATTTCTTTAGTCCCGCCACAACCCGACCATCTTCTTGCACTCCCATGCATACGGCAGCAGCCCTCTGTTGATCTTTGATGATATAGAAGGCGATATATATTTCTTTAAGGCTTTTCCAAGTTTCATCCCTTTTGTCCTCTAACCAAAAGATCTGCGTCCACTCCTCATCCTCCACTCTTGCCTCTTCAGTTCCCTGTTTTGGTCTGACATAACCGCTCTTCCCTGCTTTGCCTTCCATCGCTTCTGCTAGTTGGCAACTTGAAACCTCCAAACCAAGATATCTAAGTCTTCAAAGCTTTCTGCTGGTTGCAAATCGAAGAACAGAGCCCACCGTACAAGAGGCTCGGCACCAAAATCTATGGGAATACTGAGATGAAAGAAATTTCTGGGGAATCGGTTCCCTAGTGCCAAATATCCGGTATTATGAGCAGAAATCCTAAGAGATCCTAATCTGTCAAAACACAGAATGCTAAGGAAGTGACTGCCAACTGACGTTCTACTGAATCCTACTCTCGATTGATTATTGTACGCTAAACTAAGAAGAATCCTAATTGCCTCGACTGTCACATCATGGCCCACTGGGATCTGGGGAAGCCCAAGACTCTGGAGAACATCCTCTAACAAGGACTCATCCATCGAGGCTCAGGCTTCGCACGTTTCCCAAGGCGGACTGGAGGAGCGCCAACGTTCATTTTTTCTTCTATCACCGTTCGTTTTTGTACGCTTTTCACTAAGGTTTTCCTATGATTTCGTGATGTGTATCGTGGCCGTGGAGACAGCGCCCTATCATGCCTAGGATGCCAACTCATGCCTACACCTTTAGTTGCCTGAGGCGTGGAGGATAGGGTCCTTCCCGTATTTGGGCGTGAAGGATAGGGTCCTCCCCGTAGTAGGCATTGACCAATTAAGGTGCTTTCCTATCAATGCATGCCTGAATGACCTCTTATCTCTCAAGGTCGTCTACTTCCGTGGGACAGAAGTAGACTTTTTAATCTACCTTCCACTCTCTATCGGGTCGGTGTCGACTACTTCGGTGACGAGCCGACCTTTGCATTGCTCCATAAGTTGTGGGTACTGCTTCTCAAGATCTATTTGTAGTGCCCACGTAGTGTCTTCCACTGGTAAGTGTCCCTTTCACTAGGTATTGGAGAATTGAGATCTTCTTGTCTTCTTATAGGATCTGACAAGAAGAACCTCTGGAACAATCTCAAGGTGATCGTCCATCATTTCCAGTAACTTTGGTGTCTCCAATACTTCCTCTGGATTAGGACTGTGTTTCTTTAGGGGACTTACTTGGAAAACACTATGGATCTTCAAGTGTGCTGGCAGGTCCAACTTATAGGATTGGTCCAGCGCACCTTGGAGCAAGCTTCTTGCAATTGTCGATGCAGAGCTTCAGCAATTGTCCCCTGATCGCCGATGCTGTAATCGCCGATGCAGAGCTTCCGCCTAATCGCCGACGCAGAGCTTCAGCCTAACCGCCGATGCAGAGCTTCAGCCTAACCGCCGATGCAGAGCTTCATCTATGCAATTGTCGATGCAGAGCTTGTCGCTATGCTCTTCTGCCGGCGTCTTGTTGCTAGAGGATATCTTCGTACTTCCTCCACCAACTGTTGCATGTCGGCTAGCATCTGTTAACGCCTTAATTAAATATTATAGTCTTGGACCCCTGCATGATCCTGCTGGACTTCCCTTAATGCATGCAATTATGTTAATTACCTTACGGTAATATTTTTATACTATCATTATAATAGTATTGGATATATTGCTTCCAATAGTATTATATTTAATAATTAACTGTTATATGATAACTTTACGACCTTTAAGATATGTCATCATACAATTATCGAGGCAATACTTATTTTGAAAAGTATTTTAATTATTTATCATATGGCTAGGGTTTATATCATCGGATCCAAGTGTTGAGCATGTGAATCTCGCTCGCTACTTGATTGGTGATGTATCAACCTTATATGTATATACTTTATAGTTGCTATACTTATGAGAAGATAGACAAATTCTTATTATATTTGTCAAGACCCTATGCCTTTGGAAGGAATTACATCCTTGCGAAGGCTTAACTAAGATTTTATGTAATTATTATCTTACTTTATCTCGATACCGAGATATCTACACAAGACAAAACTATCTATGCAGTTATTATGAACATATAATTTATCAACAAGACATTAAAGCTTATGATACATGCCCTCACGGAGTACTATCAATGCCCTGCATAATAGTATACTTAGATTATAATTTATGTAGTTATACGGGGTTCACAACCCTGAATAATTTAATTAAGAGCTAGGCTACTAGCTCATTCCTAGATGCGAATGCTTTCCCCATGATGCATTCTATCTACACTTAGATGCAAAGCCTCTCCCCACCTTAATTGTCGCACCCGCTAAGGCTAGAATACATCTCCCCATTGAGCCGGTGCCGACTAATTTGGAGACGACTTGGCCGTTGTATTGCTTCCATTTATTTGCTCCCCCGCTTTAGTGCAGTTGGCTACCGCGTCAATCTTGCATGTTGAAGGACACATAGACATTAAGCATCTATCCATCTTACGCTCTATGACTTGCGGGAGGAACTCTATTCTAAGGGTCTACTAATTTGATGGCGATTCAATCCCTAAGATGTAGGTAGGTCCAGTCCTAAGATTGAGCCCCCACTTTCTTCATAAGAAAATGGTCCTACACCTGAATGTATCCTATCCCCTTACTTGATGTTGTCATAACATCTTAGCTATTCTATTTACCTTAAGAGGTTATATGCTTCTTATCTAACACATTAATTTACTAGCCTTAGCTAACATATTTAATCATCTATGATGGATGCAGCCATCATGTTTAACATATCTATCCCTAAGCGATGAGTTATTGAATTATTTAGAACAATTCTAAATTGCAAGGTTTTATCATCATGACAATTCCTTTTGCCTCAAAAGACTATGTGATTAATGTACTTCTTATTTTTAGATATACCTTTCATGTATTATTCAATTTTATATTCTAAATATCCCCCTTTCTTAGTTATTTACTCTCTTGGAATATTCCTATCAATTGAATTGACGTCATCATAACAAGTTGGCCGGACTTGTTAGATTATTTCTTTTCATTCGATTGGATTATTCCTTGGAAGTACTAGCTTTATACATGGTCAACAATTATCCTAGTAATGATTCCTTCTTAGCGAGGTGACCAGTCTCACCAAGTGGTTTCAATATGTTGGATGTCTGTTAACAATCATGTATAATTTTAGTTACTCCTATGCATTTCCTTCCCAATCGTTGACGCTTGGCTCAACTTGGGACAATCCCTTCATGAGAAAAACTAGAAATGCCTTCCACTCCCATCATGGATGTCATCATCCATAAGCCTATCATACTCGACTATATGATCTCATCCACTCGTTGCCTTCTTGCTTGTGACTCTGAGCTCCTCTTCGATGTAGAGGTCAACTTTCTTCATTAGAGGCGTAGTTGACCACTTGAAATCTTCTATGTTACTTCTCAAAAGCTTGAAGGTGGTTTCGTTGAGAAACATCTTGGCGGCTAAGGATGCCTCTAGATCCGATGTTGTTGTGCCAACTCCATCCTTCGAGTCTTGTAACATGTTGACAGACAAGTGTTGAGGATGTTGCTCGCTTCACGCCTTCCAATTGTCCCGCATCTCTTTTCTTTGATCTGTTATACTGTGAGAGAGAGAGGGAATAACAAGGGGAAATACGCATGCAAGTCATATAGCTTACACTATTATGATTACAAGTACTATTAAAGCTATTAGGCTTGATGTCTCCCCTCAAGGTGCACACGTACTCCCAGTGCGCTGGTGTTGAAGGTCTATATCCTCTTATTTGTACGTCAGCTCGTGCTCGATTGTCAGACTTTTTGATATGTCTGAGCTCTCCAATGTCTGTCGGCTGCGGCACAACTTGCTTCTGCTTCACATACTAACTGAGGATGTGACGGTCGTTGATGCTTCTTAATCTTGTTCTTGGGCAATAATTGCTTCCCCTTCACAATGTCTGAAGATCTTTGGAGGTGCCCCTTGAAGTTGTGCGCAATTCCTTTGGCTAGACTCGTAAGGAGTTGTTCTCTTCATCAGTTGCCTTTCAAATCGTTGATCCTTGGGTTCACGAAGTTGCATGCCAGTTGTCGTAGCTTGGTGAGGTTTCTAGCTGATTCGTCGATTCTTTGGCTCGGTTCTCCTATTCGCTTCTCCATCGAGCTTCTCATCTTACCTGTCTGATCTCCTCAATGTGATGGCTTAGACGTTATCACGTTCCACGGTGCTATGCTGCCTTCTAGTCTTGTGGTACCTTCTAGTTGCACTTGATCTTTGAACTTCATGTTGCATCTAAGGAGCTCGTGGAAGTACTAGCATTCCTTCATCTTCTGGTTTATGGCCATTGTCCCTCAATACATGTATATCTTCCTGGCGAGTAAAGGCTCATGACTGTTCTCCGTGATTGGTTTGCTGTTGGAGATGATGTACTCTTATATCTGCGTAGCTTGACCCTTGAATTGAAGTACTTTCTGCCCTAGACCTGCTCGTGTCCTTGAATAGCCCGGCTATTATCTTGAACTCTCTTTTTGCCGAAGGTGCTTTGGTTGTTGTCCTTGTCGTTAAGGTGTCGAATACTTCTATCTTGGGCGTTGAGGTCCCTCATGTCGGAGATAAGTTGGGCTTCTTCTCTTCTAATTATTGGTAGGAGTACTTGACGAAGCCATCACCTAGTTGTTGAATGAGCATAGTCATAACCCATTGTTATGAAGCCTTTCTTAAGTGCACCTCCATTTGGCATGCATGTTACAAACATCACCATATAAGGCAGGATTATGGTCGTCAAGAGGTTGCCTCCTCAGTTGATTCGTTGATGTCGGGTCGTCCCGAAGAATTCCTCGACGTCTGTCGGCTTGAGGTCGTGGCCGCACTTTTGAAGATGCTCCTTCTGTTGTTCAGGGCACCCATGTCATAATGCCGTCAAGTGTCTCTGCTCCTAGAGGAAGAGTTGTATCTCGAAGATGTCGTCGTGCAAAATCTAGATGGTGTAGCGCTACGAATCTTGACATGACTGGCGTTATCTCTCATCTTGACATTGTGCTGGACGAGCGATCTTCTACTTGTGGCCGCTTCTCAAAGTCTCTGGAGTTGAAGCTTGGCTTGGGCTCTAGTCTTCTCTCTCTACTTGCTCTTCCATTCGACACTTGCTCTTGGCTATACCTGTGGTTCTTTGCTTCATCCTTTGGCAGTCGAAGCGATGGAGTTTCTTGATGCAAACACTAAACCCTAAAACATGATCCTAATTTTGTACTATGTGTGAGCACCTGAATCTTATGATAGACATATATATAATTACATTGGGATTTTAATTCATCCACTTTTCTAATTTATAGAAGAGCATATGCTTAAATGTGTATACTTCTTTAGGGTTTTCCCTCCTCCAATCACGTTTGATTCTTCGGTTTTGCTGCATCTTCCTCGTTCTGCTTGACTCCGGGGTTCCTTAAGGTGTTGTGACTATAGTTGACCTTCTTGTGTGATCTGAGGTCGTTATTTCAAGTCGCGGAGAACGTTCCTCGATGTGAATCCTTGAGTTGAAAATGCTACTCCTTAATGTATTTACCTGTCATGTGGAGCGTCGTGACTGCTCAGCATCCCTACATGCAGTGTGTCGTTTGAAGATGTGTAGTGCCGTTGATCGCTTGAGTACGATCACCTGGTTGTTGCAGTCTGGCATTGTTGCATGTCTTCGAAGCTTCGTTGTGAGATGCCTCCCCTATGCCTGGAATTGTTGTCGTCTCCATTGCACATGTCATCGCTCCTTTGAGTTGCCTTTAAGTGGTCTGTGGTTGTTGGCTAGGTCGGTTCCTCCGTCCTTTGCCGTGCTCTGCCTCCCCCGCCTCCTTTCTGGTTCTGATTGCAGCCCTATGTTTTCCGGAATATTCGTCCACCGGTACTACTATCATCTCCCTGTAGTCACCGAACATGGACTTAGGGGATGTTACGTTGATACTGCCTCTATCCTGTTCGACTGGTGTTGCAGGGGTAGGAGCGCACTCGTTGTTTTCCTCTGATTCCCATCCGCTCGTGGATCGCTATAAACTCCTCCTCTGTGGGTAACTCCTGCTGAGCCATCATCTGCGATCTGCGTGTAATCCTTCTAATGTCGTCGATGTCGGCGATTATGCGTCCGGGCCTCCCTTATGCTGATGTAAAAATCCTGTGTTTCCTGGTCGATGAAGTCATCGAGGTCCGGTTGTTGGCGTAGGAAATGTACGAGCTCGTCTATCCTGTAGCCCCTGTCCCTGCATTCTGGGAGGTTCTTGATGTCGTAGAGACCTAGGCACGCCTCTCCTTGGATGATTATTGGGGTTAAGCTTGTGATGTCTAGCCCAAGTGGTGGAGTTGTCTGCGTGGTTCTCAGCCCCTCTTCAAAGCTTTGAAGTTCTGCTCCGCTTCTTTGCCTTTCTTGTGCCGGTCGGCGTCAGCGATGTCCTCCCCCATGCGGCGCCGTCCTTCATCTTCCTCCTGCTTTGCCTCCTCGTACTCAAGAAGCATCTGCTCTTCTTCACCTGCTGCCATGGCCATAGGCTCGAGCTCTAAGGGTTGGGCAGATGGTTCTCCTATCTGGGTTTGGGCTCTATGGAATAGGAAAATTGCTACAGCTGGCAGTGTATAAGGAGTATCTCCTCCTATTTACAGCTACAGACATATAATTGGGCAAGCGGCTGGCCTTATTTTCTAGGTATTTATCTATCTTGGGGATGTCCTACAGAGCTGTATGAAGGGCCATGCTTGGGGCAAAGTATCCTATGCAAGGGGGAAGTTCTACTATAGAAGGACCTATCTTTGCATGGAATTCAGCCATGATGTCCTGGTCATAAGGAGTAGCGTTGATGGTTGCCATGATGTTAGAGCTGTTGGGGATATCAAACAGATGAAGGAGCGCCCCTGGGAGCTGAAAAATCGGCTTGGAGTGTGGAGCAAAGGTGTAAGGTGCAAATGAGGGTTGTGGTCTACTTATAGGCAAAAGCCTAATTTTGGGAAATTTTAGGGTTTAGGAAAATCTATGATTCTAAGGTATTGCTATGCTAATCACAAGCTAATCACATTGAAGAGTACATCCTAAGGATCCTATTGCAACAAATTTCATCTAATTTGGAGAACGTATGGACAAGTTAGGGCAATTTTAGTGTGACCACTCACACAGTGCGTTAGGGTCGAATTGGTTTGCAAACCGAATTGGTCTGGGCGCACTCTGTGAGGGGTGGGGCTCCATTTGAGTTAGGGTTGGGCAATTTCTACAAACTAGGGTTCAAATCCTACTAATTAAGGTGAGCTGAGTTGAATGGTATACTTACTTTCTACATTTGGACAACTTTTGGCATCAAACCATGCTCGACCACTCACACAGTGCGCCAGGGTCAAATCGGTTTGCAAACCGAATTGGTCTGGGCGCACTCTGTGAGGGGTGGGGCCAAAAACACTTGGTTTTGCTCCAACTTTGTTAATTCCAACTGCAGAACTTAGTAACACATTCTACTTACACCTGATTTAACACATTAATTCATCCAAATTACAAAATTGTGTATTTACGATAACTAGCAATCTTCTTTCTGCTCTGAGCTCGTGGATGTTGCAACCGTGTGCTTGATAGTCGAGAAGGTTCTTCATGCAGATGATTAACATATGTCTTCCATTCGATGAAGATTGTTGATAGGCCAGTTGTGCCATGTACTACTCGCTTCGTTGGTAGAGGTGTTTGCCATAGTGCTTCCTCTC
Source organism: Isoetes taiwanensis (assembly GCA_021234155.1). Lineage (NCBI taxonomy): Eukaryota > Viridiplantae > Streptophyta > Lycopodiopsida > Isoetales > Isoetaceae > Isoetes > Isoetes taiwanensis. The sequence goes on along the minus strand of JAJEKV010000082.1, from coordinate 2,225,109 downwards.
TTGGGTCTGCCTTTTCACAGTCCTCCCTTATGTTGTCTGTACGTCGCCTGGGTCTTCAATGTTTTCAAAAAGTCATGCCCTTTGCTCTTCTATGGCTCTAGCCTTGTACCCTAAAAGCTATTGCTTCTATTTCTAAACAAACCCTAGTTTGGGAGACAGAATTTAGGGTTTGAGCAATTTTGGTCATTTTGAGGTGGAATATAATATTTTTAGCCTAACTTGAGGTCATAAATGGATTATAGACTCTTTAATGGTCCTAACGCAACAAATTTCAGGTGATTTGGAGTTGTATAACTCAAGTTATGAAGGTTCAAAGTTTTGACCACTCACATAGTGCGCCAGGGTCGAATTGGTTTGCAAACCAAATGGGTCTGGGCGCACTCTGTGAGGGGTCACCTCTTTTTGGGGTCCAATTTTCAATTTACAAGGGGTTTCTTAGTGTTATAACATGCAAAACTAGCTAGAATCAAGGAGATAAGCTGAACTGCACCATTAGTTTAGCTAAATTATACATCTAACTAGGTCAACATGGGTCCACCAAGCTCACACAAGGTCGCCCGGTGGTCGAATTTTACCATGCCCGGGTTGGTGCAAGCGCACTCTGTGAGGGGTCACCTCTTTTTGGCCATTTTAGGTTGGGTTTCTGCTAACACTTATTACTAACTTAGCATTAACCTATTTACTACACTAGAAATTGGAAAAAAATTTCCAATTTTCGAGGTTCCTACTTGGGTGGCTATTTCCCAAGGCTTGAATCTACTGTTAGTCCTATGGGAAAATGGTCAGTGCTCGATCTTGGTCTGCCAAGATCATGCTCTGATACCACTGTGACGTCCCCTACTCCTTATACGATGCCCACATCGTACTCGAAGGAGGAGCATTCCCCCTGGCAGCTACACTGACAGGGGCCATCCACCTGACTCCACTCCCAGCGGAATGAGCCAGCAAAGGAAGAATGGATGTGTCATTCACCCGTCTTCCATTGGGTCGACCTATCTGTGGAAGCGTGAATAAACAAACGTGAGCACAACTAACAGTACATAAATACAATCACCTCGAAGGATGAACATAACATAACATCACAGAGATAACAACATCATCATAACAATAACAGAAAGGGAGAAATCCTACCCAAGGCTCAGACTCAAGGGGGTACGACTGACGGCTTGGGCCTCCAGGAGTCAATGCAGACAGAATTCATGGCAATGGATTTGGCTGGCATAGAACATGGCTGAGGGTAGTCCACTCCATCCGCCCCTCCCGTGCACACTTTGCAGACTAGGCTGAAAAGTGTTGGGACCTGGCCATAGCCTGCCGGGTGAATAGCCAGAGGGGCTACTGCTACTGGGTTGCATCTCCCCAGCCCCGATGAGGCAGGAGAAGAGTTGCCTCTCCTCCAGAGGCATCCATGCTCATCACAGGCGGCTAGAGGGCCATTGCCCTTATTCGACTTGAACTCACTGGAAGGTGACGCATCACCCCACGACGCCATTAAGCCTAGCCCACAGAGACCCCCGATAGACCTTACTACCAGAGGGGTCAGTCCGTGATGAGACAAGTTCCTCCTTGTCAACCGGCCTAACCCCGCCACCCACAACCAGGTGGGCTCCTGTGCACGGGCCGCAAGTAACTGGGAACTAATGGTGCTACCTAGGATCATCTGCTACACAGCTTTAGGTCTCTACCCCCCTTCCCAATACATGGAGGTCACAGAGTGAAATATATCCATCATCATAGAACTGAAATAGAGAATATCATCTAATCTATCTATCTACACAACAGAGTTAGGTTCCTTAGTTAGGGCTTATGATCTCAGGATCTATAAGGCCTCTAGAGTTGATCTGACATACTAAACCAGCCTATCGCCTTGCCCAAAGACGGCTTTGCACAACAGAACGACTAGATACCTGCTCCTTGACCCGCTCCTGATCCTCGGAAGGCGTCCATGCTCCTGATCTTGCTGAAGATGGCTGCTAATCGATAATCTGTTGTGCAAATCCGGCTTCCCGGAGCTCAGCAATGCGGATTGAAGTCCAGACTTGGCCGAAATGGCTCAAGAGAACCCTAAATGCGAGAATGGGAAAGGAGCTCTATGAAAACCCTAAATGTCAAAGAAAAGAAGGTTTAGGGTTTAAGGGGAAAGCCCTTTTATAAAAACCCTTAGGGTTAGGTTAGACATTGGCCAAATGGGATTTAGCCATTTGGCAATGGGGTCCATGGGGTTATTAATTGTGTATCTTTATTTAACATGCACAACATTCAATGTTGCCCCCTAGGTGCAACCCTTGCCCCCTAGGTGCAACCCTATACATCTCGCAAGTACATGTCATCCGTGACATGTACGGGTGACGTGGAAGTATAATATACGTATTTGGGGTGTATATTATGCTGGAACGTCACAATAGTCTTTTCCAGCAAATTTAAATGGCATTGATCAAGATTGTGGATGTAATTATAAGATTGTGGATCAACTCAAGAAGAAATCCATGTTTCCAGCTCTCCAAGAGATGTTGAAAAAGCCATTATTATAACTTGAACAATGACCATTAGTAAATTGTGGACTTGCAAAATCCCTTGGCTAAAAGTTTTATACAGCCATTAGGCTGCTGCAGCTCCTACAATATTCATCGTGTTGTCCTCTTTTCCAATGTTAGTGTGGAATGCTTTTTCTTGGATGTACTCTTGCATGTTATATTCTTTTTCCATTGAGCATGCCATTATGATGCCAGTTAATAGATTAGAAGGGTTGGATATTGTACTTTTTGAAAATTTGTAGTAATTCCCATCCTCGCCTATTACAACGTGCATGACATGTCATGCAGCTATTGCAGCTATTCTTTAGAAGTTTGTATTTTCTAGGATGTGTAAATTTGTAATTTGTCAGCATCGTCATTCTAGACCTGCTAAGAGTGCTTATGTTTAACATGTAAGTCTTTCGTGTCAGATATCTTAAGAGATGTTCAAGAAGCCAATGATAGTGTATAACTACCCTAAGAGTATCAAGGCCTTCTATATACGCCTTAATGATGATGGGAGAACAGTAGTTGCCATGGATGTGCTTGTTTCTAAGGTCATTGCATTTTTCTGGTATTGCAAAATTTCCTTTGGGTTGTGCTAATGAATATTTGCTTTTATGCTTGATCTGATGATTTTTCTGGTTTTGGCTCTGTAGGTTGGAGAGCTAATTGGTGGAAGCCAGCAGGAAGAACGATATGATATCCTTCAAGCAAGATGAAGCAGAATACTCTTATTGTAGTTATATCTATATGATGAAGCTGATAAATAATGGGTTCCAATGTGTCAATAGATTGCATGAAATGAACCTTCCACCATAGCCTTATGAATGGTATTTGGACCTGCGCCGATATGGTACTGTGAAGCATGCAGGTTTTGGACTAGGCTTCGAAAGGATGTTGATGTTTGCAACATGGATAGAAGACATACGTGATGTTATTCCCTTTCCCATATTTCCTGGAAAAGCAGATATTTGACATAAGGTAAATACTTTCATCATAGATGCTCCACAATCAACAATAGGAAAATTCAAAAACCCCTGGAAAATCTTTTTTTTTTCCTGAATCTTCATGGCTGCATGTGTCCTCTGCTCCCGCTTCAGCTGATTTTGGCTACATCAAAATTATATAGTTGCCATGGTGTCTAGAAAAGAAGCATGGATGGGATTAGTGAAATATGGAAGAAGCAATTATTTGATTTTTCAGTGGCATATTGCTTCAAATCCTAGCCCCTGCCATTGCATGCTGAGATTTAACAGGAAGGATTGATGCATCTTGGGATTTAAGATTTTGGGATGGTTTTTAGTTGTTTTACATGTGGAGAAGCATGCTAAATGTTAAATGGCGCTTTGTGATTGAAACTTTGTTTTCTATTGGCAATTCTCATAGCTAAAACTAGAGCAGAATCAACCAGCAATTCTCATAGCTAAAACTAGAGCAGAATCAACCAGCAATGGAGGTTCTAGCATGATACCTCATAAGACAGTCTTCTACAAAGAGGTGGTTGTAATTTTCCTCGACAATGAGTCCATTGGCTGCTCCATTGGCAATTAGAACTTGTATTGGGGTTGCAACTGGAGCGTATCCCATAGTAAGTGATGGCATAAAGGATTGAGAATAGAATAGAATAGAATAGAATAGAATAGAATAGAATAGAATAGAATAGAATAGAATAGAATAGAATAGAATAGAATAGAATAGAATAGAATAGAATAGAATAGAATAGAGTTTTTATCGTCCATGGAGATCTCAATGGCCTATGGGACCCAAACAGGAGGCGCAGCAAGCGTATTACTGTCCGGGTTAAAAAACCCCCTCCCCGCCCGTAAAGGGTTATTACCGTGACAAGAATAGGAATAAATCCTCATGAAATGCATCAATATAGGGGTAGGAATCACTCCAGCATCTGGGCTGCATAAATCTGTGGGCATGGTGTTTGTTTAAGGGAAATTGATGGGTGGATTTACTATAAATTATATGTTAATTCCAAGTTGGAGCCAAACATATAAGAATAGATGAAAGAGAGTATGAGATTTTAATGCTATGTTAGTTCCAATTTGGAGCTCAAACACATACATGATCAGATGAATAAGAGTATGACATATTAATGACATGTTAATCTGCTATGATCAAAGTCGTGCTTATTTGTCTCGTCTACCATTTTATACCAATGTTTTATTTATATGCCAAAAGATCTAAAATGCTTGAGCATGCTTGAGATCATTCCTGAATTACTTTGTAACAGTAAAAGAGGCAACACGAAGAAATAATATCTATGCATTTTAAAAATATATTTCTTACTTCCACGGTTGCTAAAATATCAATAAGACTTCTCTATGTTGCTTTGTGCAGGAAGTGGATCAGCTCATCAAGGAAATTAAAGAACCACTGAAGAGCAGACTAAAAGGAAAAAAACAAAGTAACAAGTTCATAGCCAGACTTTTCACCCTCAAAATCATGTTCCTTCTATTTTGTACTAAATTCCTCTCAGATTGCTCATTCTGCACATGCGTATGCAACAAGACTTATGAAGAATGAGTTCAACTTCATATAATACATATGATCCAAAGTTGATCAATCTAGTATCTTGCTCGCTCTGTTGTAGACATTATTGTAATATCAATGGTCGTGAAGAATCTGGGAATACAGATAGTGTTCCTTATGAGCTTTATCATTTGAAGAAATTTCCAGCCAGGTCTAAGCTCATTAGCTCAAGTTTAATAGTTCACAATACTGCTGCTAATAATAATAGCCTGTTTCCAAGACAATAATTTTCTTTGGCTGAAAAGTGATCTTGCTGATTTAGAGGGCTTAACATCATGCTTGCAAAGTTGGAATTCTGACATTAGAGTGGAAAAGTGTGTGTTGCCATAGCCCTAAAACTATTATGCTAAACTATAATCGCTAGTGTGAAATGCCACCACCCATGAAATTTTGAAAAAAACATAGGGTCCCAACCCAGACCTTTTCGACTTAGAATTCAACGTATACCACAAGAACTTATCTTGTATCAACTGCCGTATTGACCCTGAATTTTGGTCATAAAAAACAAGTGCTAATATGGTATACAAACAAAGTAAGGGGAAAATAGGTTATGAGAAGAAGAGATGACGTGCTAATATGGTAAAGTAAAGAGGAAAGCAGATTAGGATCTTAGCTGGGTAAAGAATCAATAGATTGTTGTGGAAGTACCTCTATGGCTGTTCATTCTCTTGGGTTTAGATACACATTGATTTTGGTATCTGATAGTCAAGAACACGCAATTTTTTATAATTGACAGCATTGCTTGGACAAATGGTACACACAATACACTAACATTGATTTGCCGGAGTTGCCCCTAACCACTAAAATGACATTAATATATACACAAAACGAAATAAAACATTGCAACGGATTTAAATTAGGGGATGGTTATAGGTTCCTAGGGGTTTGTCATGTGCTATGACATAAACAATAATATCTATTTATAATTATACTTGTAAATATATTGAAATTTTTTTAGGAATTAAACGTCAAACTGAATGTATTTATAGTTAAGGGGATGGTGTGTGCGTAGGTGCAAATATGGAAGGTTACACATTTTAAAAGGAGCATGGCTTATTGCATAGGTAAAAGGCCATCAACTTAAAAATGATGCTTGGACATTGTTTATTTAACCATCTTAAAAAATCTGTGAGAATGTGAAGTGTGCATCTATAAGGTATAGAATTTGGAGTGCCCATCCAGGAGATTGTGTCTATTTTAGTGCTTCAGGAAATTTTAAGCCTATTGTAATTATGTCAAACTTTTTCATGCCAAGGACTTACTTCTTCATTGACAAGGTTCGCCAGATTTATTGTATCCTTCTTCCGTATTATGAATTTGAGTGCATTTCAAGTTTAAGCTCAACTGTCTATGGTCTATGTTTGATATGCCTTCTATCAACCGGATAGACACATTTAATTGGTGTGCCATGCATGCCATTTAGGATTGCAAGCTAGTTTCAGCACTTCGTGCCTTCATCTTGGAAGGACAAATTGGAGGCCTGAAGGCCATATTAGATGGCAATAATTCATCAATGAGTAGCAAAATTTTAGAATACTGTAATATGTGCAATGGCCTGCTCTTAAAATCTTGGCTGTACATGTAATCTGAAAGCATTTTACATTGGCTTTTTTAAGCCAACTTTAACTTAAATGTTTATCTATTTGAAAGACATGCATGTGCATGAACTTAGTTGTCTAAAAGTCTTTGGTTACGGGAACAACTTTAACTGGAGTGTTTATCTATTTGAAAAACACGCATGTGCATGATTTTAGACGGTTCAGAGTGCTTTGGTTATGGAAATAACTATTGGTTCACCCTAATAAGAACTGGAAGTAAGATGCATGCATACAGATGCGTGAAAAAAAGGGATCTTTTTCTAACATGCAAATGCTAAATATTTAAGTAATTCCTTACTTTCGAAACTTCAAATTTAAGGGAGAACATCGACCATTGCAGGAGCTGCTTCATGGCTTAAACTTGCATGACATTATGGTTTACGGCATTTTTCAATCGTTGATCGTTGGTTGAGCCGGGATAAATGCACGTTCGAGCTCAACCACGGACTCCAAATCATTGCCTTCGACATGGCCTAGGCTCAACATCTAAGGAGGAGTTAGTGATGCAAATGGGTACAATCACCGTCACAAAATATCAATGTTTTAAAATAGCAATTTTGATTCATTGTTTCGTATGTTATCAAGTACTCTATTGTATTGAAGTAACAATTTGAATTGATTGTGAAAACATGACTTTTAACTATGATTTAAGCCACTTCACCCTCTGCCACGAAGGGCAACCCTCCGTGTGTGCACCACTTGTTATATAACATGAAGCACAATTACGATTTTTATATAAGGTGACTGTCTCAATTTTGAAATGTCCTGGGTTTTAGTACACCTTATTTCTTGCACAATTTTGAACCGTGTGATCTTAATGCTTCTAAAACTGATGCAAGGACTTGCAGTAACATGCATTACATGGAAAATGCTGTAGTGAGCAGGTCATGGGAGATGATTCTGGTCTCAGATAGATGAGGAACAGGCTCATTCGATCAAAGTGGAGAGCAAAAAATTGTGGTCAGTTCTCTTGCCAATCTGCTTTGGTTGGAATATCCAATGGCTGGGTTTTAGGGTTTCGAGATTATGGAACTTGCTCAGATGCGATTAAGGCTTTACCGTCTAGCTCTCAGGTAAATCTAAGTCTGTGGTATAGGCAGCCTCGATTGCAAAATGCATTGGTATACCTGGAAAAATCAGAGACAGAGATAGACACCGCTGCCTATGCATGTCTACTGCGGAGATGTAGCAAAGCAAAGGCTCTGTCAGAGGGAAAACTGGTGCATGATCACATTAGAAGAAATGGGCTACAGAATGATCTTTACCTTGGAAACCACCTCCTTGAGATGTACAGACAGTGTGCGAGCTTGGAAATTGCCAGATTTGTGTTTGAGGGAATTTCTAACAGGGATGTGATTTCTTGGACCACCATGATCGCTGCTTATGCCCAGAATGGCCATTGTAAAGAAGCCATATGTCTTCTCCAGCAAATGTACTCAGAAGGCGTGAATCCTGATAGGGTTACCTTTGTGACATTGTCAGAGTCATGCACAGAACCAGAAGCTTTGGCAAATGGTAAAGTTATTCATGCCTGTGTTATCAAGAGTAGTTTAGACTTAAATGTTGTTTTGGAGACTGCAATTGTTAATATGTATGGGAAATGTGGGGATGCGGAGGAGGCTCGAAGGATTTTTTGTAGGATGCATCAACGTGATGATGTTTCATGGAATACCATGATTGGCATATATGCAGAATGTGGAGATCCAAAAGGAGGTCTAGAATTAGTCAGACTAATGCCTTCAGAAGGAATACTGCCAAATAAGATCACATTCCTTGGCATTTTAGATTCTTGCATTAGCATCAACCAAGGTAAAGTAATTCATGCTAGTATTTTGGGTGCTGCATATGAAAGAGATGTCATTATGGCTACATCCTTGGTTCATATGTATGGAGAGAATGGAAATCTGGACGATGCGGAAAAAATCTTCTGCAATATGCTTCATAGAAATGTTGTGTCATGGACTGCCATGATAGCTGTCTATGCACAACATGGATATGGAAAGGATTCATTAAAACTCCTTGAAAAAATGCAGTTGCAAGGTATAAAGCCTAACGAGATTACATTTATTGCTGTACTAGATGCATGCAGCAACTTAGCTGGTCTTGAGATCGGTAAGTTTATACACAAACTGATCTTGGAAAAGGGCTTCCACTCAGACATTGTCCTGCAAAATGCCCTTCTTCATATGTATAGCAAGTGTGGAAGTTTGGAAGATGCCAGAAGTGTCTTTAAACTTTTTCATAGAAAAACTGTCATATCATGGAATGCCATGATAGCAGCATATTCTCAGCATGGATTTGGCATGGAAGCCCTCCAACACTTCCAGCAGATGCAGCAGCAAAACACAAGGCCAGACAAGGTCACTTTCGTAAGTGTCCTTTCTGCTTGCAGCTCTAATGGCCTTGTGGATGAGGGCTTCAAATTCTTCTTGTCTATGGGGAGGAACTATGGCATAGAACCTACAGCAGAACATTATGGATGCATGATCGATCTTCTTGGGCGAGCTGGGCATTTGAGGGAAGCAGAAGTTTTCATCAAAACAACGCCTTTCCAACCTGATGTTGTTGCTTGGAAGGCCTTGCTTGGTGCTTGCAGGATTTATGGAGACATGGAACGTGGAAAGCATGCAGCACAGCAGTTACATAAATTAGATCCAGATTGTACAGTTGCTTATGTAAATTTTGCAAATATTTGTGCCACATGATAGATGGTCCGACACCAAATTCTAATTTCTAGGACAAATTGCTACTTGAATATGAGTGTGGAAAGCATCATAAAAGAACCAAATGAATAGATCAAAGCAGATAGATTGATGTGCAAACACAATAAATTTCAGGAACTATTCATGGATAGATCTTACACTGGGATCAGTGATTTCCAGTTTTTAATTTCCAACTTTTAACGTATTCCGACGTGGAACCAAGTTGTTAGTTGAGGCAAACTCCAGATGTTCTTCTAGATCGTCATTGACGCATTCCAGTTTTTAACATATTCCGACATGGAACCAAGTTGTTAGTTGAGGCAAACTCCAATGCTCTCCTAGACCTCGTCATTGACCCAATGCAGGCCAAACAAGCCCTCTCAAATATTGGAGACTTCGACCAACTATAGCCACCAGTGGATGGAGAATCTCAGTGATAGCGGATCTAGCCAGGAAACCGGTTGGTAGGATAGATAGCTTGAGTGCCAGCTAGGAATTGGCCCATGTTTGAATTAATGGATGCTAAATATTATGATGATGGTTCTTAGTGTGAAGCTAAGGATGGATGTTTGGTAGTTCTTTGTTGCACCTCTTGTGTTTGTGGGGGGAAAAGGGGTAGCGACTTAAAAGATAGTAGAATTATAGATGATTCTAACTAGAACGCCGTAAATTCCAATAAATGCGGCCTGTATACAAAAGCTAGTCTGCTTGTCAATGCATGTGATGACTTAGCAGCATATAACAAGGACAGTGAGATTATGGAGGGTAGGACTTTGCTGAGCATGGCTACCGGGGTCCTTTTCAGTGAGCTCGGCTTATCGTCGATCATTGTGTATGGGTTGGGTATTATTCTGACACCACCTGGATCGCAAACGTTATCTTGGGCTCAATAGGATGCAGTTGAGCCCGATCTATGGTTTTTAGGGGATAAGTTGGTTATGGAGGGGTACGTCTAGTCCTATAGCTCACACATAATCTCATTATGCTCCTGGAGGAGACTTATTCCATTCTTGCCTCATCGGACTAGAGAGACGTAACTTAGAGTAGTTCCATAGGGTGACTCCGTGGAGTTGCGTCTTCCGAAGGCTATAGTCGTAACTCAACATGTGAGCCTATCTGCAAAGTGTGCACAGGAGGGGCGGATGGAGTGGACTACCCTAGCCAATGTTCTATGTCAGCCAATGCCATTATCACGCTTCTGAATATAGGATATCCCAGAGGAAGAATGGAAATGACACCTTCATGTCCTTCACTCGAATATTTGGCCATCACAAGTGATTCGAGTTAGATGAAGGGTTTTTCTTGGTAATAGTGTTGCTAGGAAAGTCTCTTTTTGCCACCACAGCAGCAAAAAACTTTAAGACCTTAGCATTAGGTAACTAGCAAGTTCTAAAGCCCATAAGGATGCCATACTATTGCAAGAGCAAGATAAGGATGGTCTTCAAAAACTTGAAAAGAAGACGAAGGTTGGTATGGAGAGTTGTCTTGAAAATTTGTTCAAATGCGCCTATTGGATTGCAAAAAAAACTTGGCTTTTAGAAAATTGGTGAGGTTGTTGAGTTTGATGCGTGATTGTGATGTTGAAGATTTGCCATTCATGTATGATGACAACAAGACTTGTGTAAGTCTGATACTTCATTTTTCTAAATCATTGGGAGCGAGCATTCTTGGTCGTGGTTTGGGCTCATGGTTGACGAGTCCACCATTATTAGTATAATTAAGTATCCCATTTTGTATGCCACATTTGTGGAAGAGATGCGTGTGCAAACCGTATTCTTGGGCATGGTGATCGTAAGAGATGGAGGCCCAGAAGGGATTACAGAAAACATTCTAGATATATTGAATGATGGAATCTTGATATTCGGAAATTGATGGGCTTTGCTGGTGATGATGCTTCCATTATGGTTGGTGCACATACTAATGTTGCTACAAGATTGAAATCACTTAAACATTCATGACCAGCATGCATTGTTGTGCTCATCGGCAAACTTATGTATTTAAGATACATGCAAGACGCCAGCAATAAAAACAAGGTGAAAGTTTATTAATGAGTTGATGAATTATATGTCAAGTTTCTTTTCTAAAAGTTTCATAAGGATGATAGAAGATGCAATATTTGTCCTTTTGAGCGTTTTAAAGACACGATGGCCAAGAAGGAATGGGACAATTGAGAGCATGTGCGAAGTTTATGAGATGCTCATGCACCAGATTATGGTGGAGGAGAAGGAATGGTTCATGTTTTAAGAGCATTCGTGAAAGGAAGAAAAGGAACATGGGCAGGAAAAGCAAAGACAGCACCCAAAATAGGAAAATCACTTCGCTACTATTACCTCCCAACTCTAATCCAAAGGCAGATAGTGGTATTTCATAGGGATTTCAGCCCAAAGGGAAAGAGACATTGTCACTCTCCATAGTGCACTTATGACACATATCACATTATCCTCATTAAGAGGTCGGTGGCACTACATTTCTTTGCATGAGGGCACCTGCGTGATGCATCATTGCGATAGTTGCACCTATAGTGCCAGAACTTCTAGTGCCTCAAATGGCTCGAGCACTAAAAGAAGGAACTTCCCGAAACATCCTCAGGAACATCAGCAAAGGCCTCAGATTCAAAGACATCAAACAATTTTTCAAGTCCAAGTGCTGACATAGGGATTAGCTTCTCTAGCCTTTTGTTATAGGCTAAATATGTTTGATTTTATGAATATATTTGCGATAAATACTTGGTTTAAACTTATACTAGCTATGGTGCCCGGCGTTGCTGGGCCTAGTAACAATTTAAAAAGTGGTTGCTTATTGCTAAATAATTATTCCGAGCATGAAATTATGCATTTAAGGATTGTAGTAGGAACAATGGAGCACAATATATGTATTCTTACCACATGTATTTCATCTACAACAATTTGGCATTTCCGCTGCAACCATTGACATTGGAGGGCTTAGCAAGAATTTTCTAGTTGAGGATCTTCCATTTGGCTTAAGTTTAGAGTGGATATTCCATTAAAAATAAGGCATATGTACATGATCAATGCGCTTCCTACATTGTGTGAAGCATTAAAGAAACATTTGTATAGATGTAATGTGATAATGCAACATACAACATACTTCCAAAGGCAAAGTTTCAATAAGAATGTAATGCACATTTCAATTAACAATATGAAGTTGCACCAAGAAGAATGTAATGCACATGTCAATTAACAATATGAAGTTGCACCGTGAACAGAAGATATGATATTTTGTCATAGAAAGCTACGAAAGAGTTTGGCATGATCTTTCAATGCTTATCAATTGGATGTGAAGACATAAATGTTGCATCTGTTTATCCCAAAGTATGTTGAATTCAAAAACATCTTGTCTAGCAATGTTGTAAGACATTGATAAATGTGGTGTAACCCAAACCCTTCAAATGCAAATGTGAACTGTTAAGTGCAGTTAACTTCCATGTTGATTGCAAGGATATATGCAAGCAAAACATGACATTTGGCCTACGCTTGTGCATAAACCATACCATATCTGCAGAGAATGTCTGCAATAATTAAGAGGGGATTGTGCTTCTTACATCTTGTGCATAAGCCATACCAATGTGTTTCTTATATCTTGTGCATGAGATATACCATATCTGCAACAATTAAGAGAGATATGTGTTTTCTGCATATTGTGAGGCACTAAAGAGTCATCTCAAGCCTAAAGCACAAATCACTTCACCATCATTTCTCTATGTTGTATACCTCCTAGTCTCACGATTCAAAGATTGGCAACGCAAAGATCTTAAAAATTGATGCCCAACCTTATGGCCTTGTGCACTGCTTTTGGAGCATGTTGTTGCAAATGCCTCAGAATGATGTATACACCATAGTATTTGTGATGTTAAGAGCAACGAATCCATGAAGGTTAGTGAAGGCCCATCTGCCCTGTAGACCTACATGTAAAAAAATCCAACCTACATGTAGCAGCACCCATCGCTGCATGCTCTGTGCACTTATCTATAAGCCAAACTGCAGTAGACCTGCTCCATTATTATCCACTTGCTACAAATCAAATCCGTAACAGCCATATCACAACATCTCTAAGCACTTAAAACCATCTTCCATAATGTTTTCTTCAATCCAGTATTTTCTCTGCTAAAATTAGATCAAACTTTGTTTCATATATCTTGCATACAGGACTCAACCTTCATAAACCATACATGCATGTGCCAACCATCTAACCTATTTTATTTCCTATGCAACATCTCACCTATCCATACACCACAATGCACACTGCCTACGCACTTCAGACAACCCAATACACACTTCACACAACCTAAAACATGCACAGTTATAACTCAACACATGCATTATTCTATTTCAATATAAATCTAACAACTAATAGCCCTCTGTTCCCAAGCCAGCAAACAGGCTTTAAAAAATTGGCAATAACAATATGTTGAAGAACATCTATAGCCACAAAACGCCCAAAGCCACTACTCTACATCTGTTCAAAGACCTGCACTACATGTTTTAACCAGCAACTATCCACAAAGTATAAACCTTCAATAAAAGCACACTTTAAATACCACTGTTAGGCTCCCGAGCTCCTAACCTCAACTGGTTATAATAGGCATAAGAAAGATAAAATCAAATTCTTGGTAATCTCTACAGAGGATCCTTTTACATGTGAGATTGAATAAGACTGTTTCATGTTATTGGTTGGGTCTTCCACCTGTGTAGCTCTTGTAGCTTGTGTGAGCTCAACTTATTTTTTTTCCATGCAAAAAGATATTTGGACTGGTCATTTGACATATTTGCAGGGATTTCTAAGCGCTCCCTATAAATAGGATTAGTTGGATTCTTGTGCTGACTGAAGCAAGTGGTTGTCATAGACATGGATATTTTCGCAATATCTTTGTGTTAAGTACCAACATTGGGATATGAATTCTATTATTGCAACTATGTTGTAGTGCCCTTTTCAACGTCCATAAAGTGGATTGTAACATTCTCCTACTAAGTTAAAGGGCGCCACTTCTATGGACTGCTTGGCCACAGGTCCTGATTTGCAAGGTCCTGATAGCCAATTCAATGATGAGTTAAGACTTGTGTCTTCTTACTTACCCAAGCTTAATTGCTTGCCTATGCTTCAGAGAAATAACTATGCTGGTGCATCTTCGTTGACCATAAGCTCATGCTAGCAATTGCACCTACACAATAAACACCAGTAGCTAAGAAAGTTTTCAGAATGGTAGGAAAGATACTTCGGAACCAGTATCCACTATCCAAAGTGGTGCCATTACTGCTCAAACCATGTCACTGAGGCATTAATATCCAAAATGTAACCATGGAAAAGAAATAGCAGTGCCATTACAATGGAAATAGGAGATCATGCTCATATTATGATGGATATTAAATGTGCTGCATTTTCAAATGCTAATTGCTATTAATTCTCAGGTGTCAATCTCAAATCTATCCTTGGTCCATATTAGGCCTGCGGGTTCTGCTCGAGTATAAATGATTTCTTAGGAAGGATAGATGAAGAAAAGCAAGAAGTGTATACACAGGGAATTGACTCCTTAAGGTACACAAACTACTGTAGCAACAAAGGGTAAATTTGTAAGAGGGTGGCACATCGATTTAGTGGTTTTGAAAAAGCCACACTTTAGCAAACCATAGAAAATTTACAAAAAGCATCTTTAAGGTACACAAACTATTGTGTTTTTGGAAAAGCCAGATTCATCTTCTTGCAATACTTAAGCCATCAATATGGAACATGAATATTTTCTATGGATGTACAAAACGATATTGAGAATCTTAACATTTTCTGCACAAGTTCAGGATTCTCTTCCAAAGTAATCTCATACATTGATGCACACAATATAAAAATTATGTATGTATGTTAACAACGCCTCCCTATATTGGCACTACAATTCAATCACAAGGAAGGAAGGGAAATAAAACAAATTCTAACTTTTATGGAAAAACTTTAAAGATGCTTTTTTTGGTGTTCTTTTGAGCGAAGGAACATTCAACTTCACCTTCATAAGTTCTTCTTAATCTTAAAAATGATTTCACACTGCACCACATCTGACGCAAATTAATATTTCCATGATGTTTTACCTCAACATAATCAAAACATAGACATGAAATATTGAATTGCAAGATTGTGTTTATTGGTAGAAGGTACGGAGCTAACCTACACAGTTCTTACGATTACAACCTTCATGTCTACTTTTTTGTAATGGTTTAGGTAGGATGCTAATTTGCACATTCTTATTGGTTTGTTTTATTCGTCCATCTTATATAATTACATACTTCATACACAAAGTGCATGTATCTGACTTCATAGCACAAAGTTTATTCAACATATTTCACACATCAATTTACTCTCCTCCTCTCAGAGACGACACTATCTAAAGCCAACCGTGTGTTAGCTTTGTATCTTTTACATCTATAATTTTCTGGCCTTTAGATTGAAATCTTTAACAATTATACGTCGTAACGTTTATTTATTATTATTTTTTTTATGGTAAGAGTATGATATATTAATTAACATATTCAATATTTGTACAATGTACCCCTATATGGGGATAGTTGCGGATGTAATACTGTTAACAAATCAAACATGGAGAGGCCTTTGTAAATCCAGACTATGATCATCTTCAGCTAACCAATGACACTTGAAGAATATGTAAAATCCTTGAATTCTGCCGATCCTGTCCAGAGCTTTATTGTAATAGGGACCAATTTTTCGATGATGGGCTAAAGCCATTAGAGCCACCTCCATATTGAAAATATTTTTCAGCTTATTCAGAGAAAGCTCTTGTCGGCCCAAAGCAATTCCACATCTATGTTTCTATATAGCCCACATGGCTATGTTGACAAGAGATGCCGAAATAATTTTCCCATCTGATGCCATCAATATTCCTGGCCATTGTAACATATCAATACCTATAAGAGGACATACCCATTCCCAGAAGTTCTGTACTTTGGGACAAAAGAATAAGTGTGTGAGGGTTTCTGTACTATTGCAACCAAGAGGGCACCTATTGGTAAGAAGGATCCCCTTTTGAAAAAGCCTATCCATATTGTTGAGTCCCCCTTGCAGTGCTATCCATCTAAAGAATTGCGACCTCTTAGAGCATAGTGTATCCCATGAATTGGCTAGTAATTGTCTAGCTTGAATAATTCCAACTCCTAACCTGTCAGCAACCTTTTCAGGAGAGCCTGGACAAAGAATAGAATAGAATAGAATAGTTTTTTTAACGTCCACGGAGACCAATAGGTCATGGGACCCATACAATGGGCTAGTACAATCATTACTACTAGGATTAAAAAACCCCTGCTAGGACTGTAGAGAGTACTGACAATATATTTTTCTTTCTGCTCACAACTCCATCGGTCATTGGGGCCATCCTTACCTTAGAGGACCTCTAAAGTACACCAAATATCCCGAAAGATCTTTCTATCTCCCTCACCTGCATTATGCACCTTGTTCCTACAGTGGGACCAGGAGAATCATCTCTCACCATCCCATAGATGCCCCACTTTAGTAACTCCTAATTTCCTCCATGTAATGAAAATACGGGGGTGTGTAAGAGCTAAGGGGAGGCTGTTTCTCGATCATATCTTCGTGTTCCAAACACTACCTAACTTACCAGCCTCCTTGGGTGCATCCATAGGCTCGAATAGTTTTTGAAATTCCAACCAGGCTTCAAGTAGCTTTCGCATAATTGGAGATGTGCGTGGGGCTATTTTGTAGCTAAAGAAGAAGGAACTAACTTCATCATGGGGTAAAGATGGCTTATCTTTTAGTGTACGCTGGAGCCAATACATGACAAAGTGCAAAGCGGGGGAGGTGATACCATGTAATGCTCTCTAAACAAACTTTCCAGCAAGTACCTGTGCTTGGGTTGTCAAATTTTTGCATCCCATTCTGCCATCACCCTTGGCAAGACACATTTCCGTCCAGGCCACTTTATGCATACCTCCCTTCCATATGAATTTCCTGATAATGGTTTGGATTTGATTGTAGCCACCCTTCTGAGCAACAATAGCTGAGGAGTAATAGACATGGGAAGCAGCTAGAGTAGCCTTAGCAACTGCTATCCTTCCGGCAATGGATAGGCCTTTGGCTGACCATAGATTGATTTTTTTCCTTAGATGATCCAAGATGGGTGTCCATATACCTTTTAAGTTTTCAGGGAGGAATAAGGGCAGACCAAGCAGCTTCGTAACCTTATCCTTCAGAACTTGAAAGCCAAGATTTTTCAGTCTAGGATCAATGTCGGTTTCAAAGGTCCATACAACAGCACACTTGGATACATTGAGCTCTATCCCCGATATCTTTCCAAATGTACCTAGCACTTCATGGAAGGACTCAAAACTGGAATCATCAAATCTAAGAAAGATGAAAGTATCATCTGCATACTGCATAATTGTGAGCTTGTCCTGGGATTCTGGAAGCTGAAGACCAGAGAGGGTGCCCTCAGAAACTTTAAATTCCACCATTCTGGAAAGTAAGATTAAGAAGAGATAGGGAGCCAGGGGGCAACCTTGTCTAATTCCTTTTCTTAGCTCAAACAGGCCAGAGGGCTGCCCATTGATAAGAACTAAAGCTGAAACAAGCTTGTTCAAGCCCAAAGAAAGCTCCACAAATGAGGTCCTAAAACCCATATGGAGCATAATATCTTGAAGACCCCTCCAGCGAAGGGTATCGTAAGCTTTATGGAAATCCATTTTAACAAAAACACAATTTTGTTTAGAAAGTGCAGGCCCTCTCTAGCTGCAATGAAGTTATCCAGAATATGTCTCCCTGGTAAGAAAGCTGTTTGTTCATTCCCAATAACCTTACCAAGGATAGGCTTTAGTCGGTTGGCTATTATTTTCATAATAACCTTGTAGAGTACATTGGTCAAGGCAATGAGCCTCCACTCATTCAGCTTCTGTGGCCGAGCAACCTTAGGAACCAAGGAAATAAAACCTATAAATAGAGCAGGATGCAGATAACAGGCGTCCCATGCCTTACTACCTTGATGAATGTTGGCCCAAGCAGATCCCAGAATCAACATAGAACTCTGGAGGGAGACCATCAGGGCCAGGGGACTTATCTGAAGCAAGAGAGGAGACAAGGGGGCGTCACCTTGTGGAACCTGTCAAAACCACGTGCATCAATGGGAGGGGGCGATTTTTTACCCTTTTCCGTATGTATACTAGGTGTCATAGGGGTTTTGAGATGTTCTCCTAGTTGTAAAACCATACAGAAAGGGGTCAAATTTGCCTATCAGAAACACGTATACTAGGGGTTTTTCGGCTATCCTATGCACGCAGGTGGCATATCCCTTATAAAAAAGGTGGATCCCCCTGGAGAGGAGAGAGTCCTGAAGATTTCATCATCCCCTAAGTCACGCATTAAATTTGTGTTGTTAGCTTGCGAGATTTTGGTTCCCCAATGTATCTTTGTCAACCAGTTTTGGAGTACTGACTCATAATCACTGGGGAGAGGGTCCTCCTTGAACATTTTCTGAAAGCTTTTCCTAACATATGAACCAATCCCATCACTTGAATCAAACTTATTCTGTTGGTCGTCAGTAATAGATGTGATACTATTCTCAGCCAAACGGGCTCCTGCAAGCCTGAAGAAGTGTTTGGAATTTTCATGATCTGCTTCTGTATACCACTTAGTTTTGGATCTTACTGCATCCCCTCTAGCTTCTTCTTCTTCAATAGCCTTAACGTTTTAGCCAACACATTGTTAACGTTACACTATGGAAGCAACCACATGAATGCCCATCGAAGGTGGGCAATTTTCTAGTGTTATATATAAAAACCAAGTTAAAGTGTGTCTGTTCAACAAGATTTGAGAAAGCAAAAGATGGTTCTATTCCAAAGTAGAGAACAAATTACATTTGGAAGAAATTCCTTTTCTTACTCCTATTCCAGAATATATTACAAGAAAGCTGAGCACAAACTGTATTCTAGAATACATAGAATATTCCATGGACGAATTCGATACCTTTAAAAGGCGAATTCGTGCACCTCACTCTTGTATTCCGGTTTGACGTGCTTCAGTCGCCAGCTCCAGCACATTTGATCACCTTCGAAAACTGCCTGCACTTATTCTTTATGAGATATCATGTATAGGCAAGACATTGTGGTACGCAGTAGAGCTTGATTTTGGGTCGATTTTTATTTTGGAAAACAGTTTGCTATTCCGGAATAGCAAAAGTGTACTATTCCGGAATAGCAAAAGTGTTTATACACTTTTGCTGCTACTGAATGGAAAATGTGTATTCTATATAGAATACACTTTGCTATTCCAGAATAGAAAATGTGTATTTTGGAATATACTTTTGCTATTTTAGAAGAGCAAAAGTTTTTTCTAGAATAGGTTTTAGGCATTTTTTGTGAAAAAATGGACTAAAATTCATTGTTTTGCTTGAACGTTTCAAGTCCTTTTTATTGACTCTGGCCTTCCTAATTTTGTTATTAGTTGTCGACTAGCTCTCATGTTGTAGAATTTAACTGCGGTTTTCTCTTATTTTTAACTTTTCTTTGTTTTTGTCTCAGATTTGTTTTAGGCATTTGCTTTGTGTATCTCTATTCCAGAATACGTGTTTCTTGTTTTCTTATTGTCCTTTGTGGATGTAAACACCTCCTTTGAGCCTTGTCTTATGCTTTTGCAGCTCAAACGAACAAAATCCTTGGGGCAGAAAGACTCCTCTAAAGTTAAAGAAGCCTCACAATCCACAGGCGCATAGGGACGACACTGTAGAACATGAAGTGTTTGAGTTTCTGCGTACACAGTGGTACATGCAAAGAGGAATGGATCAAAAATATAGTACCATAACCTTCTTGTTTATTTGTAACAAGAAGGGCCCAACTCAATCCAAAAAAGATTTTATCCGTATGGTTACTCTAAGGGATGTGGGTACATCAACCTCGCCACCTGAGGAGGGAGAAAGAATAAGTTATAACACTTCATAAGGAGCCCTTGTTGTTGAAACGTACTTTAAAATAGTAAAAGTGCAGCCAGAATCTTTGTGAAACTTCTTCAAGCATTACATCAACAAGGAAAGCCTCATATGCCTCCTCAACAAGGTACATGCAAGTCGACAAGAAGTCATGGACGTAAGTTCATCTGAGGAAGAAGGGGTTGAGTCTGAACACATTAAATTGTAGTCCTGCCTTCTAGAATGTCTGGGAAAAGGCCATTGGCCGGTCAGATTGCTGCAAAAGAACCAAAAAATCTATAAAGAGAAAAGTCTTGAGTATAGGCACTGGTTCAACAGAGCTTGCACCAAAGAAAACAAGGGGTAAGTGCAGGGCCAAGGCACCGAAAGTTCCTATTAAAGATAAGAAGCTAGATAAGATCAGCGAGAAACTTGAAAAAATAAACCAGATCAAAATGGTCCAAGGTGGTATATACCTCCCGGTCACTTCCATGAAAAAGCCTCCTAAAAATGAGCATGGGGAGATACCATTGCAAGTGATAAGGATTTATTCTGATCACTTGAGGAATTTAAAGAGAAGAATTAGAAGTAATCCTCAGGCCCACATAGCACCCATTGTGGTGTTGGCTGACAGGAGCTAGTCTGTGAACCCAGCCGACTATGATATAGAGCAAACAGAAACCTACACACACTATGTGCTGGGAGGCAACCATTTCAAGGCCAAGAGATAGCTCTACAAGGAGAAGCAGAACATTCGATACCTTGATGTCCTTTGTGCTGTCTACTATGGTTTGCAAGATGATGAAGCTAAAATACTGGCAAACACTCATAATGCTAATAATGAATACAAGCTCAAGATGAGCTTTGTTGATAAAATTAGATTTATGCACATAGAGTATGTTCTCTTCAAAGAGAAGTTTGGTGAAGCTCTAAGAACGCCTGCCAATTGATTGGACTTGAAGGAACAGTGTGATGTCGGGTGTTGCCCGAAATATGATGAAGCAAACAAAAGGGCAACACTTGTGGGACACGACATTCCACCTTGCATTTAGGGAGGGTAAGGTGAGCTAGTGTGTATTCTGGAATACTGTTGTTAAAGTTTGCACACTGATGTTATCCATCATTTTTTGTTCAAAATATTATGCGCTAGTATGCAAAAGTCTGGTTATCCATTTGAAATGTTCCAATTGATGTCTACCTTAATGAAAATCTACATTTGGAACTTTACTAAGTGGTGCATATACATTTTTTAGTGAAATGCTCGCGATAAATTTCATTTTCTTTCTAGTTGCATTACAATAAGTGAGAAACCAGTGTTCTAATATCTTCTTATGAAGTTGTTTTTGGGATAATACCAAGCAAACATCAGAAAAAAGCAAGAAAAAATTTGGATTGACAAGTTTTGCGGCATCATAGTTAAGTTGCACAAATAAATTGAGCTTTTGCAACAACATGTTAAAATGGAGATGATGTGTTGTTAATGTTAATTTTGCACAAAAACAAAGGAGTCACCAAATAACATCAACGAATAGAATGTCTAGGTTGTAAGCTGCTCTTTTTAAGGCAAATGGTTTATCACAAGGTGGTCATAAAATGAGAGCCAGGTGTCTTTATAGATTTAGAAGTTAGTGTAGAAGGCCTGTCAATGCCCATTCTTAAAACAATAATACATTGTAGCTCCAAGGCTTGCACAAGCTCTCAAGCTGGAGGCAAATATGAATGCATCTGGCAGTACACCTTCCACTGACATGTACCAAAAGGAATTCAGCACCTCTTGGCCCTATTGCTCTTCCGTATAACCCATAATTACTGTTGTCCATGATAAGACATCTCGAACTGGCATCTTGTCAAAGACTTCCAGGGCATCTTGCATACATGTCAACCAAAGTGTTACCTACAAGAAGATCTTTTAGAAGCTCTTTCTATAAAATTGCAGTATGTATCTTTTGGCCCTCAAATAATGCTCCTACTAGGCCACAGATCCTCAAGACACCTACAAAAATGACAGCATTTGGTTGCATGCCCTCTAGTTGCATTTGTTCAAAGCATGCAAGTACTTCACCAACGTAGCCCCTTTCAGAAAATCCTGTAATTAGGGTGCCCCATATCACAATATCTCGCGAAGGTAGTCTGTCAAACACATCATGTGCCTCCGCAAGTGAGCCACATTTTAAATACATCTCAATCACTGTGGTGCCAAGCATAAGGTCACTCCCATAGTTCCATAATACAATACCAGAGTGCATTTCTCGGCCTTTATTTACTGCTAGCATACTCCCACAAGCTTTCAAACCCCAAATATATGTGACAACATCTGGGGTCACAACTTCCAGTTGCACCTGTTTAAAACATTTTATTCCTATCTCACCAAGACCATTCTCAGCATAGCCCGCAATTATTGCAGTCCATGCCGAAAGATTCTGTGTTGGCAGCTTGTCAAAGATGTCTTCTGCCTTCGACATTGATCCACATGCAAAGTATATATTAAGCAATGCATTTCCAATAGGAATGTCTTTTTCATATCCAAATTGAATGATCTGAGCATGTAGTTCTAGTCCTTTTTTTAGTATTCCCAAGTTGCAGCAAGCTCTCAGGCTGCTAACATATGTGACAATATCAGGAATCATGCCTTCGTGTTGCAGCCTTTCAAAATAGTTACAGCTTGTTAAAAACTTGTTTTGCATCTCTAAGTAATCCACATTTTGCATACATTGCAACCAACATATTGCCTATGAAAATATCAGTGTCAAGACTTTTTTGTGCAACTGCAGTGTGTATTTCTTGGCCCTTCTCAATGGCTCCTATGTCGCTACAGGCTTTTAAGATGCAAATAAGAGTCACATTATCTGCATGTATGCCATGCCTTTGCATCCAGTCAAAACATTTGATTGCTTCCAGACCTTGTCCATTTTCACTGTATCCAAGAATTATTGTATTCCATGATACAGTGTCCTGAGCATGGAGTCTGTCAAAAATGTTCTGTGTCTCTCTCATCAAGCCGCATTTAGCATACATGTTCATCAATTGAATGCCAACAAAAATGTCATCTATAGAATCAGTTTTGCAACTTGAGCATGTAATTTCCGACCCTTGGCAATGGCTTTTACAATGCCACATGCCTTCAAGCTGTAAAGAAATATGACATTATCTGGTACTACACTCTCGATTTCCATCAGTTCAAGGCACAAATTCTTTCCTTTATATTTCCTATATATTTCCAGAATCTTTCCTTTATATTAGAAGGGAAACACAATTGTTAAGTAGTCGAAGAAAATTCATCCAACTTTTTTTAGGACGAAGCAACGCATGCTCAACCATGATTCGACACACCATTTTGCAGATTGGGCCTCTTTGAAAGGTCTTTTTTGCTATTTAATCTTAAAAATATCTTATCATTCTTCCTTATTACAATAACATTATTGCCATTCTTCTTTACATATTCTGGTGCAGATGAACACAGCATGCAAATGTGAAAATATCAAAATGGGTCTGCAGAATTGGAAGCAATGAATCTGAGAATGATTGGGTGCACGTTGTGGAAGCATTCTGTCATTTTGTCCTTTTTGTTTGTGTCATTTTGTCTGTACTGTTAATCACAATACCACGATGCCACGATGCTCGTTCATGAATTACCCACGATGCCACGCTGCTCGTGCAATATTCGTTCAATATCCTGGCAGACTTAACTTATTCAACATTCATCTCTTTAAGAATCCTTCAACATTCGTCTTTTAAGCTCATCTCAACATTCGTCTTTTAAGCTCATCTTTTAAGTTCGTAGCTTCAGACGTCTTCTGCTATGGCTAATAAGCAGGAAATCATAAGTAGCCCAACATTTAAGCAAATCTTCAAGGATCTGGGGAAGGTATGTTACCAGATGGATCCCTGTCAATTTACTTTTTAATCACTTGATTTGCTAAAACCATTTTTTGCAGAACGGAATACAAAAGCTGAGTGACAATGTGCCACTGCTCAAGGAGGTGACAAGAAGTATTTGTGCTGTTGCTGGCCAGACACCCTTAGTCGGTATTTGCATCCAAGCTCTTGGCATGATAATACAAACTGCAGCAGCTTATACTGAAATTGATGACAAGGCAACGGAAGTAATAAAGTATGCCAAGTTCTTAGAAGAATCCATGGAAAAAATCGCAGATGCAGGCGGTTATGATGAATACTTGAAGGAAAATTGCCTGGCATTGCTCTGTGCAGAGGCATTTGAATTTGACAATGAGAAGTCCAGGTACGTAGCTTTACATAATTTAGAGTTGTTTAACATAATTTAGAGTTGTTTAAGTTATGTTATCGTTAGAGTATAGAGAGTATCTGCCATTGTTCTTTGTTTAGTTGTGGCTTTACATAATTTAGTGTTGTTTAAGTTATGCTTTCGTTAGAGTATAGAGTGTTTAGAAGATCTGCCACGGTTCAGACAATAAAATAAAGAATGAAATGTTTTGGGGTTCAGGAATCAGACTTGGGCAAAGGGGCTTGATGATCTTGCTAACCGATTGAGCGAAATGAACCACAAACTTACTTTGCACTGTAGCACAGTAATTTTGCAGCAGATCCCTGCTACACCTTGCAACGAATCACTTGGGGATCCTTCCATCAAGCCCAAGACACCAGAGGAATTGCTGACATTCATAAGGCAGCCAGGAATTCGAGTCATTGCTGTGTGTGGAATGGGGGGCATTGGAAAGTCTACTTTGTTGACCACATTATACTACCAAGAATTTCCAAAGGGAGCCAAGCAAGTTACAGCTTTTGTAGAGGTGGGCATGCTCCCTAATACCAGTATAATGAAAATTCAAAGCGAGATCTTGCAGCAATTGGAAAATATAAAACAGACATTCATAAGCACTCGTCAAGGTCGGAATGCATTGCACCATTGCTTGCAACGTTTAAAACAACAAGGCTTTTCCCTGTGTCTATGCATAGACAATGTTTGGAAGGTAGAAGATATAAACGGCTTACTGCCGAGAGATGTATATCAACAACTTCCAGAGTCAAGCTGTATAATGCTATCCACGCGATCCTATGAAGTAGCTAAAGGGTTTCGTGATATTTGTTATCCATCAGCATACAAACTTTTTGAGCCCAATTTACTAGAGATCCATGAAGCAGAACAATTGTTCATCCAATGCGCAAGAATTCAAGATAAGGATAAGGAGAAAGATTTGCTTAAAGAAATAGTCCCACTATGTGATGGTCTTCCTTTGGCACTCAATACATATGGCACTTATTTTAGAAGGCAGGAAAGGCGTAACGAAAGCGAATGGACGAAAGTCAAAAAACGCATTCAGGAAGCTACTGAATCCCCATCTATTGCAGATGAGGATGGTAAGGTCCTCCAAACTTTAGAACCGAGTATTGATGCTCAAACCGATGTTGTGCAAGATGCCTTCATCGATGCTGCCCTTTTTTGGCGTGGACGACCAGTGGACGTGGCTCGGTGTGCACTGTATGTTGGAGATGAAGACATTTTGGAAGTTCTCCTAGACGAGTCCTTTTTTTTTCCCAAAGGTGACCAGTTACAATGCCATGATCTTTTTTGGAGCATTGCTCAGAAGCGTGCAAACCAGAAAAAATATAAATATGTGTCTACATCAAAGGCAAGTGCTTATCCTGTCTTAGATATCTTTAGTTTATTTATTCACGTTTCTAATCAACTTTCTTACTTGAGCGCAGATGCTAATTTCACAAGAAGACAAACAATTTGAAGAAGAATTCAAAGAAGAAGAAGAAGAAGTTTTTACGTCAGGCCACTTGGCAGCATCCCTTAAGACATCTGAAGTAGTTCGTGCAATAGTGTCTCGAAAAACATTGGAATTTCAAATTTTGCAAGATTACCTATCCATTAAGTACTTAATATGTGAGGGTATTCTCAACTCTGGTACGCGTAACATCTCAGAAGGCAAAACACATGATCTCAAAGCTTTATATTTATTTCAAGATGTTGATCTGAGTCTTCTCCAGGTTTGAATTGCTTACATCCCTATGAAAAGCATGGCACATGTAAAATTAAAATAACTAACTTATCTTCAACTTTGGCACAGTATTTTCCAAACCTACAAATGATTGATGTTGGAGACCTTCAAAAATCTTTCTTAAAAGAAGAGGATGAGGAGACAGAGGAGGAAGAAGAAATTCAGGTACATCAACTTCCTTCTTCTTTTTTTAAAACCTTTAGCAATTTACGTTTTCTAAAGATAAATGGAAAAGGCAATAAACTAGATATGCTTCCAGATTCTTTTGGCCATTTAGTGCATCTACTACACCTTTCACTACTTAATTTCTCTCGCTTAAAAGTTCTTCCTGATTTTCATATTCATAAACCCTTAAAAGATTTAAAACTCTCACGACGCCTCTCTCACGGTCGCGCCCGGCTTCCTTTGCACGCGACTCGCGGCGCTTCGGCCATTTGCACGCCCTGTGACCTACCGACCTCTCGAGGTCGCCCGGCTTCGCCCGCTTTGCCCGGGCAAGCTCGGCCCGCTGCCCGCCCTCATGCTCCTCGACCTCTCGGGGTGCGCCCAGCTCACTCCCGCCACCGCCCGATGCAATGCTCGGCCCGCTGCCCGCCCTCAGGCTCCTCGCGCCTCTCCAGTGCGACCGGCTTCGCCCGCCTTCCCCGTCGCGGCTCGATCCATTTGCGGCCTCGGCAACTCGCCTCTGCGAGGGGTCGCCGGCCTCGCATGCCTTCTCACGACACGTTAGGCGGTTAAAACCCATTCCGGTCACATACTTCCTTCCGCCCCTACCCATTTCCATCGGCCCAGTACCCACATATCTGTGACCTCGACGCCCGACTCTTCTGGTGGGGCGCTTCAGCCATTTACTGGCTGACACGCTGCTCACTTCTCCAAGATCTCGCTTTCGGTAAGCTCTTAACTACCGGCTCGACATCGCGCCAAGCTCATGCCGCTTCCGCTCTCCGAAGTCCTTCGACCTTCGTAGTAATTCCAAATTTCAGCCGCTTCCCGATGACGCTGCTTCCGTCAGCTCGGGCTTCTTCGGCCTTCCACCTTCACGAAGCTCTGCAATTTCAGACGCTCGCTCGACATCGCCACGATCGCTTCATCTTTCGCGAACTCCGACTTTGGTGGCACAACTCAAGTTCGCTGATTACCAATACTACTTCTTGAACTCGACCTTCAGGCAAATTTACCGTTGTCAGTTTCGACATCGCTGGTCTGGCCGTCATTTCTTCAGGATCTTCGATGGAAGCGTTTCAGCCACTACCGCTCGACATCGCTGGCCAGTCACCGGGTAAATTCGCCAGACTTTGGTGGCGTTTAACTCGGGCTGGCCGGCCTCGACACGCTGGCCAGCCGTCATTTCATCTGGACCTCGCCGTAGGGGTACCAAATAGCCTCTTTACACGCCGTCTGGCCACTGAACTCCTTCCTCTTCTAGGCGCTTCAACAGACGCTTTCCTTCGACACGCCACTTAATCGGGCCTTAATTCCGGTAACTTCGACTTTGGTATTTTACCATTGTTCGACACCACTTCCGGCCACGGCTCTCCAAAGAATCCGCTTTGGAAGGCTCCAGCTCGGTGACGCTTTTCCGACACGCTGGCCATTACCGCCTCTTCCGTTAACTTGATTCTCGGAAACGCAAATACTTCTTCACACGCCGGGCCATTACCGGGCTCTGACTCGGCTTTGGAAGTTTTACCGCACGCTTCAAACGCTACCAATACAATCGACCTTCTCGCAGGCCTACTACTGGCTCGACATCGCCGGGCCATTACCACCGGCAATCCTCTCGCTTCTGGTACCACCAGACGCTTCCGACATCGCCACCATCGGTCTCTTCCGGGTAACTTCCTTGATTCCCTTGATGCCAGCCAAGACGCCTTTCCTCGACATCGCCGGGCCCGCTAAGGTTCGCCTCGTATCTCTGATTCCCTGATGCGCCTCTAGCCAGACGCCTCTTCCCCGACACGCTTTCTCTACCAGCTCGCTTCACTTCCGGAATCCTTCTTTCTTTGCCAACTCTCGATGCTCGCCTAACACGCTTTTGGCCTGGCCGCCCTCGCTCTCACCCCTCGACCGCTCCTCGGCGCACTGGGCTCGACCCACACCGACCACACTCCACGCTCTCGACCTCTCAGTACCAAATTTCATGCACCCATTGCCCACCCTCAATGAACTTATTAAGCTCGCGTTTGATATGTCGAATTTCGGCCTCTCTTGGTGGACCAAGCTCATCCGCCTGGACCACACGATTGGCCTCCCATCCACCTCCCCCCCAAACAAGCAGCTTGCCAGCGTAACCGATATGCTCGACCCACAACCCACTCTATAAAAGGCATAATTCTTCGTGTGTAAGCATATCGCCAAACTGCCTGATCTTAGGGTTATTAGATTCTAAGCTCAGCCCTCTACTCTAAGGTGGTCAGTCACTCTGATTACACTCAACTTGCGCATCTGGGGATTAGCTACCATTCATGGAAGTACTTGACCTCTTTGAGCATGCGCAAATCAATAGCTTATCCCTTCAATTTCATGGAGCAGTAACAAAATCCAATTCAGTGCGTGCATGACATGACTGGCCCAATATAATGCAAATCTTGACATGACAACATATACTTTTTAGTCTAGTAAGATTTATATTGGATGGCTTCATAAGATTTTGAACCCGTACCATTTTTATTCCATGTTTTAAACTTAGTCTAATAAGATTTATACGAGATGGCTTCATAAGGTTTTGAACCGTACTGTTTTTATTCCATGTTTTAAACTTAACCAATAAAATATCTTCATGTGTTTTAGTACAAGGAGACAATTGAAACATAAATTATTTTGAGAGAAGTTGGAAGAACAACATGTCTCTCAGTTTATATAAAAAAAAAAATATCTCTATAAGTCGTTGTTATCTGAATCCTTATGTTACTAATTGTTTCTTGATGTAGGATCATATTATTTGAGTGTTAACTGCAGGTGCTCCTAGTCTTGCATTTGCACCTGCTTCAGCATTGCGAATATATTCTTCATATCATCCATTCATCATGAGTTATTATTCATCCATGTGCATTATTACATGAGCTCTCATATGTTTTATTTTCTTGCCATGTGCAGGTGCATTCTAATCTTCCGTTTTTCATTTGCTTACTATTTTCCATCGACCTTGCGAATTATTTTGCATACTATTTCCTCATGGAGTGCTATTCATCTCTATGCACCATTACATTGTTTTTTTCGTGCTATATTCAAAGTTTACATTTTCCCCTTGCTTACTGTTCAAATTTTCCATCTAAGCCTTCCAAATTTATTTTCCCCGTGGGCTGCTATTCATCTCTATGCATCATTGCAGCAACTCTCTAATGGTTTATCTTCTTGCCATGTGCAGGTGCATCCTATTCTTCCATTTTCCATTCGCTTATTGTTGTCCTATTTTCCATTTAAACCTTACAAATTGTTCTTTATACTATTCATTCCTCATGGGCTGCTATTCATCTTTGTGCACCACTACAATGTCTCTCCAATGTTTTCTTTCATCCATGTGCACGTCCATTCTAGCTTCCATTTTCATTTTATTATTGTTGCTCTATTTTTCACAAGCCTTACGAATTTGTTTCTCTCATTGGATGCTATTCATTATTGTGTATTACCATCACCTAGCATCTCTCTAATTTTTTCTCCTCTTACCATGTGTTGATGCATTCTATCTTCTATTTCCACTTGATCATTGATTCTATTTCCATTTAAATCTTGCAAATCCTTTTTCGTACATACTCATTCCTCATGCAATGGTATTCATCCTTGTATGATGCCAATGATAGCATAACAAAGTTTCTACCTAAGCTAACATTTTCCATTTATTGCTTGTGAAGTATCTCATAGAGCATGAGGATAGATTTTCCACTTATTCATCTCAAGAAGACATGCTTGAAAGAAGACCCAAAGAAAGACATTGATGCAACATCAATTAGGCATCTCCTTAAGAAAAGATGGATATCAAGACCCCAAGTCAAAGTTTGAAAGATCCCAAATCAAAACTTTAAGATCTCAAGTCAAAATTTGAAGATACCAAGTCAACATTTGAAGACCCCAAGTTAAAGTCTGAAAGACCCCTTAAGTCGCATAATATTTTGCTTTGTTTCAATCCTTGATACTTTGTTCTTAAGCTAAAAGTTCATCTAGCCATACCCCATGGAACCCTATTCTTTTGCCATTATCTATGTCATTTCTCATTCCTTGCCTAGACCATCATCATTTGAAAATCCAAACAATGTTAAGCAAAAATTTCCATAGTCAAAATACATACACCAGCCTTGTGTTCCATTGCTCTAGTCATTCTCTCTTCGAAAAAAAAGGGGGGAGAGAGAGGAACATTACTCTTGAGATGCAACTTCAAGGAGAAAAGGAGAGACTAGATTGATGTTGCCAAACATCATGTTTTTTATTACCATTGAATTGACATGATCACC
The DNA here is from genome assembly GCA_021234155.1 of Isoetes taiwanensis. Taxonomy (NCBI): domain Eukaryota; kingdom Viridiplantae; phylum Streptophyta; class Lycopodiopsida; order Isoetales; family Isoetaceae; genus Isoetes; species Isoetes taiwanensis. The sequence goes on along the minus strand of JAJEKV010000082.1, from coordinate 2,194,393 downwards.
ACCACATCATGCATGCCATCATCACATCATTACCATCACCAAAAAATTGACTAGGAAAAATTATGTTTACCATTTTTCTTGTCACCATGTCCAATATGCCATGTCCCATTCTGTTTGCCAACTCACGTCTATTCTTTCCATGTCCCTCATTTCAAACTATTTTAAACAAAAAAAGGGCTGTCTATACTGAAGTCCTATTTTTTCCCATGGGTAGCTTGCAAAAAAATATATGGGTTGGGATTTTGAAAATTTGAATTTGAGTTCATTGCGGCCTCTTATTTCTTTAATTCATGCCCTTTATATCATTTGACAAATTTACCTAATTATGCTACCCTACTCTATCTATCCTACATTTCCACCAATCCTCCCTCTCCATGTAACATCTCCAGATGCGTGGAGTGGAACACATGGTGATTCCACACGGAGAAACCATGTCATTTAAAAAAAAAGTGTATTGCCACATTTTGGCAGGATAGAAGAGCCATGTACATGATTTACATCTTTGGCTAACATCTGGATTGACACATGTGTGCATCAGCTAATCAAGCAACAAAAATGAAGACATCCATCTTTGAAAACTCATAGAAGACATTTATGATGAAGAACCAAGGGAGGATATTGATTGGGCATCATACAAGGATTGCAAGGAGGTTAAGATTCAAGCAGAGCATATGTGAAGGATTTGAGTTTGAAGACCTCATTTGTCAAAGTTTGGAAGACCCCTCAAGGTTTATTGGCATGTGGCTACATCCAAGTTATTTTGGCATGAATTCCATTTTTCAAAGCTTCTTTCACAATTCCCTAGGTTCTACCATCTTGATTCCACTCATGAAATACTCCACACCTCGTGCTTTCGATTGGTCTCCCTGGACGATAAAAATACTATTCTATTCTTTTCTTTTCATGCACCATTACCATTTTCCCAAGCCAAAAGTTTTTGGCAAAAGTTCTTTTTTTCTAGTCAAAACATATCACACACCCATCATTCATTCACATTCTTGAGAAAATCCAAAAAATTCCATCAAATTTGGCCAGTCCTAAGGTCTAAGGCCATATTCTCTCTCTAGAAACAAAACTAGAGAGAAATTTATGCAAAAATTCTAATGTATATGTGCAAAAGTGCCAAATCATCCTCATCATCATCAAATGTATCCACATCATCACCAAAGTACATCCACCTCACCATACATTTGTCACCCACCTCATCACCACGTCATAAAACGTTTTGACTAGAAAAAAATTGTTTTGCCACCTTGCTTGCCACATCAGCATCCCATTGTGCCATGTCATCACTTGTTTGCCACATCACTCCCTAGCCTTGCCACATCACCAAATTAGACCTCATTATATACCCAAAAATCAAGATGTTATTTTTGCAAAAAGGATTCTTTCATCTTAAACAACATCAAAATAGATGCTATTTGGAAAAAATAAATTTTCAAGAAGACCTAGTTATGACCTTCAAATTCCATTTCTTCAGAATCATGCCATATTTGGAAAAGTAAAAAAATTCCTAATTGGGATTGATTGAAATATTGCTATATGATGTCCTATTCAATGAAAATCCATTCTTTTGGCAAGTTCCATTACAAGCTAAAGATATCTAAGGAGATGTAAAACTTGGCAAAAAAGCAAAATTTGAGGTAAGACAATTCTATTATTGTCTCAAAAGTCAAAGTAAGTGAATTACTATCTCAAGTCATTGTTGCATTACACAAAAACAAGAAACAGTTAGATTTGCATCTGTTCTAGTTTAGGCAAGATAGAGTTGGATTTGCAAACAATAGACATTCCAGGTTTGTACACACGTGCTATGCATAGACAGTACATCCATTTATAGAAAACATTCCAAGAATACTAAAAAAATAATACTAGAAAACATTCCTTCCCTCATGGGCTGCTATTCATCTCTGTGCATCATTGCAACAGCTCTCTAATGTTTTTTTTTTTTTTTTTTTTTAAGAACGACAAACTTTATTGAAACTCCAAGCCAAAAGCAAAATACAAATGCAGAGGCGGGAATAAAGTCTGAGAGGATAATCATGATCCACTGAGTAGAACCACCAGCCTATGCAAAGAGAAAGCAGCCAAGACCAAACAGGCTGGAGATGAACACATAAAAAGAAACAATGCTCAATGGTCTCGGCCCCTTTGCTTTGCACAAGGCGAGGCCGACACTGAGGATCAAATGCATGGACAAGCACGTTCACACGAGGGCATCTGTGAAGAATCTGCCACCAAAGCACTGCCACCTTAGGATGAAGTAGTTTATCCCAAGCCCAAGTCCACATATGTCTCCAATTAGGAGGTGAAAGCTGAAGGGACCACCTAGTGGATGGCGGAAGGATATCACTATTGGCAAGCAGCCTATACATAGAGTTCACAAGCCTATGCTCGTGAACACTCTGGTGGGAAACCCACATGCACCCTTTAATATCCTCTGGAGCAACCAATGGCAGAGTACTAGCCATCTTTTGCCAAATAGGTATGTCCCATAGAGACAATGAGAATTTTGTTCGAAAGATTTGCCATGTCGCTAACCGGCCAGAATCATACCATGCCACAACTGTCAAGATTCCTGCTAACCTCTAGCGCCGTTGAGTTAATGGATGAATCGAGGCACAAAGTGGAAGATTATTTTCCACAGGTATCCACCAACTAGGGGCACTCAACTGATGACATGCAACAAGATCAATACGAAATAGGGTCCGTACTGTCTCCCAAGACTCCAGCAAGCCTTTCAAAAAAGGAGAGGCATTAGGAAAAGGGCATAGCTGATAAAAGAGACTCCAAGGAAGAAGCTGTTTTAATGAAGCTTTCCCAAAAGGAACACAATGTGCAAGTGACTGCCTCACCAACCGCACTCCAGGTGAGTCAAGCATATCCTTGAGGATCCTCCAAATGAATTTAGAAATTAGAATCTTACCCTGCAAGTGGAAGTCTGTCATACCCAAACCACCTGCAAACTTCGGCTTGGTGCATTTGGACCATGCAACCTTGACCACAGCATGCTCCTAAATCCCACCCCAAATACAATTACGGACAATAGTAACAATCACCTGAAATTTTGATTGAGAAGCCAGAAGGGCAGAGGCCATATAGACATGGGAATTACGTAAAACATGCTTAGCAACCGTTATTCGCGCTGGCAGAGAGAGCTTAGCAGTATTCCACCAAAATAAATGCTTACGCAACCCTTCTATGATAATATCCCAAGCATCAGAGGTAGAAATATGAATGCCCACAGGAATACCAAGAAGTTTAGTAGCCTTCCCATGAGGAAGCACCTTCCAAGGAAACTCCGCAACACAAGGAGGCACAACTCCATCAAACGTCCATAATGCAAAACACTTTGGCCAACCAACAAGAACTCCAGATGCTAAAGAGAAAGTATCAAGAAGAAGCTTTGCATTCTGAAGATTGTCCAGACGATCGAACAAGAAAGAGGAACGCGGTCATCAAAGATATCGGGTTACAAATCTCATGTGAACCATCCTCCATACTCAATCCCCGCACTATCCCATCCCCGCACGGCCTTAGCAAATAGTCAGTGGAGAGGACCTCGCCTACTATTGTGAACAAAAGTGGAGCTAATGGGCATCCTTGGCTAACACCTCACCCAACCCCAAAAAAGCGTTGGAGGGTTCCCCCTGAAACAACACAGTAGAGCGTGCCGAGATATGGAGCTTCATAACATCACAGGTGAACTGCTGACCAAAGCCCAATGTTAAGAGGCTTTTTTCCAAAAATTCCCAATGTACACTGTCATATGCCTTGGCAAAATCTAATTTAAGATAGACTATACGCTGATCTTTCAATCTGGCCCAATAAATACCCTCATAAGCAGCAGCAACATTGTCTAAAATGCTTCTCCTTGGCAAGAATCCAGATTGAGTAGGAGAGATTGATACAGCCAAGACATCACGCACTTTGTCTGCAAGGGCCTTCGCAAATATTTTATACACGGAAGACAATAATGTGATAGGGCGCCAGTCAGATATTGTCTTCGGCTCTTTACACTTGAGAATAAGAGAAATACAGCCAGTATTAAGGATCTTATCCAAACTTCTGAACCTACGAAACTCACAGAAAGCATTATAAAGGTCGCAACCCAACCAATCCCAATATTCCTGGAAAAAGTCCACTGGGAAACCATCTAGGCCAGGGCACTTGTAAATGCAAGTCATTAATGGTGATGTCTGATTCTAGGTGTGCATGCTGCTCCGCTGACACAATGGGATGGACCTTCGACAAGACTGCAGATTGCATATCCTCCTGAAAGGGCAACTGATGTCTGGAAAAAAATGAAAGTAGTCGTGAAGATACTGCTTCAACTGAACCAGATCAGAACACTCTGAACCATCAGGCAAAATAAGGAGGTTAAAGAAGTGAGAGCATCTATCACCAGATCTAAACCATTCTAGTCCAGCCTTTATCCTGGCTTGATTCACATGGGCCGTCTCAATGGCTTTAATCTCTCACAAGATTGCTTTCTCTCTAACACCGTAAGAAGAGGGGCAAGAGCACGACATCTCTCGTAACTCCCCGATACAACCCGTTAATTGGCCTCTAGTCCCACCACCCTGCATGACCCCACCGCTTTGCAAAGGATTTAATGTTCCGAGCAGCAACAATACCAGCCATGCCACCACAACGAGAAATTCATGAGACCATGCATTCTCACAACCCGCAATGAATTCACTATCCTTCAAATGTTTAGTATTGAGCTTGAAGAAGGTTTTGTAGCTCTTCGCAATAGAGGTTGTCCCAGAGAGAACCATTGCGGATTATGATCCGAGACTACACTATCCAATAAATTAGTTCTCTTCGCGAATCAAGAAAATCAGCAGCTCTTGCATTATAATAGCCACGATCATGTCGGGCATAAGCTCTACCGCTGTTTGTCCATCGATTGCACCATGTGAAGGATTGATCACCCTCGATCTCCACAAGGCCACAAATATGCAAAGAAGCGTTGCCATTGCTCCCGCTCAAATCCCCAAACCACACGCGATCCCCACGCCACATCCGTCGCCTCAATTTCAACCATATTAAAATCTCCAATGAGCAACCATGCCACAAGATTGCCTAGCCCGAGAACTTTGCTACTTAAGAGAGGCCCACAAAGCTCCCCTTTGACGCTGATAATTGTGAGCATAAACATTCACTAGACCACATTCTTGCCCCCGCTCTTTTCACTTAACAATTATCCAACGACCAAACCTGTCCACTTGAGTGAAAGTGACATTCAAAGAGGGATTCCATGCAGAAGAACGCCATGCTTTAGCGTAATCGGCAAACCACCAAAGCACATTATAATCACGCCCCAAAAACGTTGGCCAGCTTTTGAACCTCGCCTTTACGGCACTTGTGCTCTTGAAAACAACATATATCCATGGGGAACTTAGATAGATAGAGGGACAATCTACTCCTTTTGCTTGGGGAAGAAGCCACTCCCCTAACATTCCAAGAGAGAATATTCATGTGGCAGTTGAGGGTCCTCCACATCCATCTCAGTAGCCCCAGGAAGATTAACTGCATCTAAGAGGTCTGCCCAGCGTGTGCGAGTAAGTGGCAAGGGGGAGCCTCCTCTCTGTTCCACCCTTCCATTGTGTCCTGGAACAATTCACAGAGGGGAGCCTCCGCTCTGCTCCACCCTCTCCATTGTGATAAGGGAGAGCCACCTCCCTGCTCTGGCCCTCCACGGAGTACCTCAGCCTCTGATAAGGGAGTGATGGCATGCTGTTGTGCATTAACATGTCTATCTCCACTAGGATGTGCCGCCTGAGAGGCAGACTGAGCAAATTTATTACGACCAGCCTTCCTCAAATTAACTTTTGTCCAGCCATCTGTAGCTCTTTCACGCCGTTCCTGCTGCTCTTGAATCATTTGCAATTTAGCTCTAGCATCAGCACTAAAAACTGGCACATACTGCATATTAGAGGTGGAGGGCATATCAACATCCTTGTCAGTTGCATCTATAGAGGACGTGGACTGAGGAGGCACAGCTCTTGGGGAAGCAGAAGGGAGAGGCGAAGAGGAAATTGGAACATTGGCAGGGCGATCCCGCTTAACACGAAAATTTGCAAAGAGTTCAAGTTGGGGAAACAAATCAGCAAGTTGAGGACCATTCAGAAGTTGCAAATCAAATTTGAGGAACATAGGGCCACTATTGATGATAACTGAACTAGGCAGAGATCGAGCACAAGGCAGAGAAACACAAATTTTAGCACCATCAACTATAGAGTGAGCCAAGTGAGTACCCAAACCATTAGCAACACTCACAAGGAAGTCTGGCACAAGTAGATCAGGTGGAAGATTTGAAATAGAAAACCAACAAGGCATCTTTAAAGCATTACACATACCCGGTGAGAAGCCAGGAGAATAAGGTTGGTATAACACATATGGAAATTCAGCTAATAAGCCTGCAAGAACTACCTGTGAGAAGCAGTGGCAGTAGGTTAGTCTATGTACTTGATAATCTAAGTTTAAAGCTAAGGTGAAAGAGGTCTTGCTACTTAAGATGCATGTTGTAAATCATGTTGTTTTAACCATGTTGGCAATATAATGTTTTAACCATTGGAACATTGTGTTTTAAGAGAAAAATTAATTCAATGGTTAAGGAGCTCGAGTTCTACACTTATCCTGTAGGATATTTAAAATAAAATTTTCGGACCGGATTGGCAAGTTGATCCGATCCCATAACCGTCGGAGCTGATCAAGCTTGATGCATATATATATCACAGATACTACAGAGGAGGGGTGCATCTTGATCAAGCAAAAGACAGCCGATTCAAGCATATTATTGCCGGGTCAAATATGCTACAGTGATCGGGTGTCAATACCGATGAACAGTGATTTTGCTACAGTATATTTAATGGTTGGAAGTTGAATTTAATTGTAAAATGCTTGATTACTCCTAGATAGTAAAATTGTGAGCAAGAACTTGAAGTGCTCATGATTTGAGAGTGTAAATGATCTAAGTGAAAATTAGTGACCACATTTTGGCTTTTCACTAGATCAATATTTTGTACTTGATTGATTGTTGCAATAAGAATTTGAAAATCTTGCTAGACATCTAATTATTGCATCAAGTACCATCAAAATCTATCTTTGGTATCAGAGCAGATCAATATGTCTAGCAGATTTGGAGCATCTTTATTGAACACTGTTGAGATTTACAAAGGAGGTTCAGGTTTCCAAGTTTGGAAAGATGCTATAATACACATATTAGAGATCCAGCAGGAACTGTAGGTACAGGTATACTTACAAGGACAGCTTCATCAAGCTCAGTTGTTGGAGCTGCAGGGCAGTCTGCAACAGGAACTGCAGCAACAGGAGATGCAGAAGCAGGTGCTGGAGCATCTGGAGCTGGAGGCAGTGCTGGTGCTGTTACAGGAGGCAAATCTTTGCAAGCTAAAACAAGAGAAGCACAAGGCATAATCACATGCAAGGTAAGTCCCACTATACGCTTGAAGTTAAGGTCTCTAAGTCCTAGAGAAATGTGGAAATTTTTGCTTAAACATTATGAGGAGAAGACATCCTCTCAAATTGATCTTCTTGAGAATGAACTAAGGGGGTTAAAACTCAAAGAAGATGAGGATGTAACTGAATTTTTCAATAAGTTTGATAATCTTATTGCTGATTTAAATGGGGCCGGGGTTGTCATATTCGAAAGAAGCCAGGTGCTACAAATATCTAGGGCTATTGGTGAAAATGAAACTCTGGCTCTATTTATTAGGAACTCTTGTAAGTTAAGAGAAGAGGCAGAAAATATTCTAAGAACTGAATGGGAGCAGAAAAAAAATATCAAAACAGAGCCAAACTGAAGAAACTCCTGAAATCCTATTGCTTAAGAGAAAGGATAAAGTGGTATGTTATAATTGTCATGAGATAGGCCATTATAAGAATGAATGTCCAAAACTGAAAAAAGATTTCAGTTGCTATACGTGTAGAGGTAGAGGACATGTGGGTTCAAAATGCCCTACTCCTAAAAATTATGGCAAATCTGCAGGAGGCAGAGGTGAGGCTAGTTCAGCCAGATCTGGAAGAGGAGGGAGAGGACGTAGTCTTGAAAGAACTTATGTGGCAAGAGAACACGAAGATAAGGTCAAGACAGATGATGAGGTATCTCATGAGTTTGCAATTGTTAATGAGAATATATGTACTGACAATTCTGATCATTTAATAGTTGATAGTGGAGCTAAAAGATCAGTAGTGCAAACTGTTGAATTTCTGAAGAATATAACTAGTGCAAACTCAAGAAGAATTCGGGTAGGAAATGGAGCTTTGCAAGGTGTTCAAGAAAAAGGCCTATTACAGCTAACTGATTTAGCTGGAAACATTATAAATATACAAAATGTTTTGTGTGTGCCTGGTATTATCAAAAACTTAATATCAGTTAGTCAGCTGTATGATTTGGGATACAAAGTAGTATTTGATGCTGATCAGTGCAATATTATGATGGAAAATGAAATAAAATTTTATGGCAAACATGTGAGAAATATGTATGGGCTGGAAAATGTTGTGCACCATTGTATCAATGCAGTTCAAGAAGTTGACTTGAAAGTACGGCATGATAGACTTGCTCATACCAATTATAAAAAATTGGAATCTCTACATAAGCAAGGTCATATAAGCTTTGAATATACCAATAAACTGGCTTTATATGTGAGGGATGTGCTTTGGGAAAGTTAAATAGGTTGCCTTTTCATAAAAGAAAAATTAGAGCACAACAAAAAACTTGAACTGATACATTCAGATTTATGTGGTCCCCTAAATGTCAAAAGTAGGACCAATAAGAGATACTTCATAACTTTTACAGATGATTACAGTAGAATGTGCACCACATACTGCTTAAATAAAAAATCTCAAGCATTAAGTGCATCCAAGCAGTATGTTGCAGAAATGGAAAGAGAAACATGTTTCAAGGTAAAATGTATCAGATCAGATAGAGGAGAAGAATATCTCTCAGACCAATTTAAAACCTTCTGCATATCACATGGAATAAAAAGACAGTTAACCTGTAGATACTCACCTCAGCAAAATGGTGTCTCGGAAATAAAGAATAGAACTATACTGGATGCTGTTAGGTCAATGCTAAAGGAAAGTGGCCTGCCTAACAATCTATGGGAAGAAGCATTATATACTGCTGTTGAAATCCAGAACATGCTACCATCAGTAAGCTTGTAAGGAAATATCCCTAAGCTGTTATGGGAATCAGGAAATAAATTAAACTATGACAAATATAAAGTATTTGGTTGTATGGTCTATGTGCATGTGCATCAGAGATAAGGAAGAAGTTAGACAACAAAGCAGAAAGAGGGTTTTTAGTGGGATATAACAAAGAGTCAAAGGGTTACAGAGTTTATTTGCCAGAATCTAAGGTGATTAGAATATGTAGCACAATAACAGGGGTTTTTTTTGTGTTTTTGTACGCTTTTCACAAAGGTTTTCCTAAGATTTCATGGCGTATTCGAATGGATGTACTAATGCGTACATCTAGAGTGCACCATTTCTTAGTCGTTGATTTAGCTTTTTTTTTTCAATGGTCCAACATCCAAGGGCTCACAACAGAAGCCCTCTTTTTATTTTAGGGGCTGAACATGCAAGCCTCGCGTGGATAGCATTTCAGGGCATTCTTGCAAAAAATTAATGTTCTTGTGATCAGAGTGGAAATAGATTTGGAGTGGAAGCGTATCTGAACAAGCATTTCATTTGGTATAACGTGGAATGGTTTCTGTAAGCACAAAATTCTTTGCCCTAAATCCAGAGTTTGGGGGTTTCTCCTACAGCCAGAGCTCGGGAGGTTTCGTCTGCTCCTCCTTGCAGAAACGACTTTCTTAGGCCGATTTAGTCCTTCTCTAGTAAAAGTGGCCAATGAAGTAGAGCAAAACATTAATTTTTTTGTCCGTCCTGACACTGTTCCTTCTTCTCGAAAAATACTACCTTTCGATCCTGCTCCTCTGGGTTGTGAAAAGCTGCTTGAAGATCAAGATCGTATTCATTATTCTAGGGACTTTCAGAAGGACCCCGTGCAAATTGAGTTTTCCGAGTCTCATGTTTACTTTTATTCGCCAAATTTCTCTTTTGCATAATTTCCAAATTCTATCACTGTTAGGATGTGCACGTTGTTTCATCATTGGTTAGCGATCTATTAGACCCGTGAATGCATCAGCTTAGCAAGTTATTGAGATGCGTTAGTAAATGAATGTAAACTGCATTTATCCGCAAAAATAAGACGTTGAGAAAGTTATAGCTATCAGATGAACAGAAAAAATTTCTATGGAAAGGAAGAAAACCATCTAGGGATCGTAATGGCATCTTCTCATATTGGTTACATAATTCAGTGTGAATCTGACAAGAAGTAAGTTCCTTGTCTTCTTAGCTTCATAAAATCTACCGGGATCCATGACACTGGCTTAGAAAGGATTAAGCAGGATGTACGCTTGTGCCTTCTCATAAGTTTAGTTTGCCAAACTGGAATCGTACCTCAGAAGAGACCATTGCCTACTAAAGATGGGATTTGATGCTTTGTACAGTTCCACCTTCATTTTTCTATGGTTAAGTTCACTTGGTCATGTTGTGTTCATGTTTGTCTTTGTGATTCACACTCTTTTATCTTAATAGGGAACTGCTAAGTAATGGCAAATTATGTTGAAGCTGTGTTTCCAATTTATGACAGGGAACAGATGGATGTGCAGTACCTTGCGTATTTAATACGAATATGCCACCAAACAAAAATCCAGATGCAGTTCTTGAAAAAGCTAGATTGCTTGATGAAGCAAGGGGTACAATGCGCTGGATTACAGATTATTTTATAAAGGCTCATCCTTCCAAGAATGAGCTATACTTCCAGGTGAAATTTCACCCCTTATCCTTCTAAGCATTATCTTATCTTCTATTTTTCATTATGCATTGTGCGATCTCTCTCTCGTTTGTTCTAAGCTTAATTCCACACTGTTAAACCATGGAATTCATTGCTTTAAGTTATGCAATGGCTTGCTTTCCTCTATTCAGGCTCGAATTTACATACTACCTTGCTAGCATTTGTCATGTTCTTGGAAAGTTTTTGCATATGTGCTGCTCAAAATACGTTAATGCTAAAGTATTCTCTGTATTATTCTCTATGCAGGTTCAAAAAAAATTGCAAGATGTTGATATCTCTAGCAATGCTTACGATGGCAATTGCACAAACAACTAAGGAAGATCAAGTTTGTCGCATGATCCATTTCTATTTTATGTGTAACTACCAATGCCTACAGTTTCTATTCAGTCAAGACAAATTGAGCGCGTTGTTGCAACAATGCTATTTTAGAATGATTTCAAGACAATTTGAGCACATTGTTACAATGCTGTCATTTTAGAGCCTAAAAATTATGCAATTTAAAATATATGGTTTGCAATAACACAGCAATCATTTTGTACTTTTATTTTTTTTTACCTCAGAGTTTATCTATGTTTGTTTCTTTTGTGGCCCGAAGGGCCAAAATTTTTTTGTAATATAACAACCAACATAACTACTATGAACATTAATTAACACAAACCATTACATTAGACATGTTTAAAATTAAATTCCCCCTTAAACCCCCTTTTGTTTGGGTGCATATTCACACGGAGGATGACGTAGGGCAGCGAGAGCTGTTGGATAGGCATATTCACCACTTATTCCTTAATCTACACTGTATACAAAGTTCCTCGTTTGTGGGGTATGGATGTATAGAATTTGTTATACTGTATAACAAGATTTGCAAAATACTATAAGATTTCAGGCAACATACTATATGGTGAAGGTGATGGGCAGAGATGTGATATTTAATGAGAAGGTGTTATATAAACACAAATTCAGGAAGGGAATTAAAATTCAAATAGACAAGCTTGAACAAATTCCCAAGAAGATTATGAAGGATCAGAGATACCAGAAGAAACAGATGAGCTAGAGAAAACTATACCTGAAGATATTACTAAACTAAGTCAAGAAAGTCTTGAACCTACCAAAGTATATCCTGAGAAAAAGAAAAGGAAAACACGTGCAGACACTACTAGAGGATGGGTTGTTTGCGACATCAGTTTGCGACGTATATGAAATGTCCACGTCGCAAAAATCGCATACGTTCCTATGACGTCGCACAAAATTTAAACGACGTCGCAGATAGAACGTCCCATGTCGCAGTTGAAACGTCTGGTCAGACGTCGCAATGGCAAAAATCGAGTACATTCTTACGACGTTGCACAAAATTCAAACGACGTCGCAGGTAGAATGTCAGACATCATAGTTGGAACGTCTGGCCAGACGTCGCAATGGCCTACTACGTGCCACGCTGCACTAGCGACGTATCACGTCGCAAGTGCAACGTCATTACAACGTGAAACGTCACAACTGCAACATCTCATTACGACTTAGAGAATAAACATAAAAAAAATACAAATAGAAGCTATTTAGATGTTAGTTTTAAAGCTTTAAAAGATAAACTTTTTACAAATGGCATGACTTTAAGAGTCCAAAAGAGCAGGAATAAATCATTTCACTTCAATGTTGGTCATAATAAAACTAGCCTCCAAAACCACGCCAAATTTAGGATGGTTTTCAAAGACCATAACTAGTTTTAATGAACCATTATTTTGTGCACAAAACTATTTCATAAATCACATAAGCTTTAACAAACCATATAACATTCATAACCAGTATAGATAAACTTATCATAAACCACTATCACTTTTGATAAACCACTATGGAGGGTGGTTCTTTTCTATCAAATAAATTCATGTATAAAAAACTGCGTACATCATGGTTTTTAGATGATCTTGTATTGGTTAAATATAGCAATTCATTTTTGGGGGCCTTGTGTCAGGTTTGTTAGCCAAAGGTTAGGGGTTCAAGTCCACGAAAAAACATTGTGGGCACATATATATGTACGTCTTAGCAACATATGAGCGACGTCTGTAAAACGTCATAAGGACATATTTTGTACGTCCCAGTCTGTAAAACGTCATAAGGACATATATTTTGTACGTATTTGGGACGTCCATGACGTTGCTAATACATTGCATGCGACGTGACGTCGCGCTGCGACAAATCCATGGCGACGTCATTTGCGACGAGCGGGAAACGTTATTAAAGCGTGTGCATGCGACGTTCGATGTCCTCGTTATGTCGCTAAGACGTCACAAACTGCCTATTCTAGTAGTAGTGAGAAAAACTTGTAGAAGAGGCTAAACTTGGAGATCAACCTTATGGTAGAGATGAAATGGGAAGAAACAGAAGAGGTGAAACTAAGACAATTGGCCATGAATATATTATGGCAATCTTAGAAGATGAAATGATACCTCAAAGTTATGCAGATGTTCAAGAAAGTGCTGACAGGGATGTGTGGACAGTAGCCATGAATGATGAGCTTAAATCCTTTGAAGAAACTAAGACATATGAGCTTGTGAAATCAGATGGTAAGCACAATATTATTGGTAGTAAATGGTTATTCAAAATTAAACTAAATCCAGATGGTACAAAGAAATATAAAGCTAGACTAGTTGCTCAGGGTTATACACAGAAAAAAGGAAGGGATTATGATGAGACATATTCTCCTATAGTCAAATTGACAAGTATCAGAATACTGTTGGCCATGGCAAATGCTATGAAGCTAGAAATACACCATATGGATGTCAAAACATCATTCTTAAATGCAACATTAGAAGAGGAAGCATTTTTGAAGCAATCTCCTGGGTATGAGCAAGGTAACATGATTTGGAAGTTGAACAAAGCTGTGTATGGGTTGAAGCAGTCCCCAAGGGAATGGTATCTCTGCATGAGTCAATTTCTGCAAGAACAAGGATTTAATAAGCTACACAATGATGGTAATCTATATAGGTTTGAGCAGGATGAAGAATATTGCATTATTGCTCTCTATGTAGATGACTGCATCATGGTGGCTACCTCATTGAATATTCTAAATAAATGCAAGAGTATCTTAAAGTCCAAGTTTCAAATGACAGATTTAGGAGAGCTAAGAAAATTCTTAGGAATTGAGGTGGTCAGAAACAAAGAACAAAAATGGCTCAAGTTATATCAAAGTAGGCATATAGAGAATATGCTTAAGAGATTTAATTTGGTTGAGGCTAAAACTGCAAAAATTCCCATGGTTCCAGAACATAGACTGACTGACATCCAGCAACATACAGATGGAAATATTACAAAAATGGAAAATATACCTTACCGAGCTTTGGTTGGATGTCTTCTCTATTTAGCAAATAGCACTCGACCAGATATTGCTTATGCTGTAAATATCCTGCGTAGAAGGAATCATAATGCCACTAGGGAACATTGGGAGGCAGCTAAACGTGTATTAAAGTATTTGAAAGGTACTCAAGAACAAGGAATATGTTATGACTCAACAGATCTCACAATGACATGCTTTAGTGATGCAGATTGGGGAGGTGATCTATCTACTAGAAGATCAACTTCAGGTTATGCTATCTTCTTTGGTGGTGGAGTAATTACCTGGAGGTGCAAGAAACAAGCAGCAGTAGCAATGAGCTCTGCAGAAGCAGAGTATGCTGCATCATCCCTTGTAGCTAAAGAAATAGTTTGGTTAAGAAGGTTATTGCATGAGCTAAATTGTGAACAAGTAAATCCTACAGTAATATGGGCAGACAGTCAAAGTTGTATAGCCATAGTCAAAAACCCTGTGCAGCATGACAGAACCAAGCACATAGAGCTAAGTATCCAAATGCTATATATGGATACTAACCAACAAATTGCAGATATTTTACAAAGGCTCTTCCTGCACAAATTCAGTGGATTTAAGGCCAAGTTAAATATATCAGAAATGCTAGAATTGCAGTCTTCTAGAAAACATTCCTTCCCTCATGGGCTGCTATTCATCTCTGTGCATCATTGCAACAGCTCTCTAATGTTTTCTCTTCTTGCCATGTGGAGGTGCATCTTATTCTTCCATTTTCCATTTGCTTATTATTGTCCTATTTTCCATTTAAACCTTACAAATTGTTCTTTAAACTATTCATTTCTCATGGGCCGCTACTCATCTTTGTGCACCACTACAATGTCTCTCCAATGTTTTCTTTCTTCCATGTGCAAGTGCAATCTAGCTTCCATTTTCTTTTTCTTATTGTTGCCCTATTTTTCACAAGCCTTACGAATTTGTTTTCCGCATTGGATGCTATTCATCTTTGTGTATCACTATCATCTAGCACCTCTCTAATGTTTTCTCCTCTTACCATGCGCTAGTGCATTTTATCTTCCATTTCCACTTGATTATTGACTCTATACATATTTTTCGTATATATTCATTCCTCATGCAATGCTATGCTATTCATCCTTGTATGATGCCAATGACAGCATAGCAAAGATTCTACATGAGCTAACATTTTCCATTTATTGCTTGTAAGTATCTCATAGAGCATGAGGATATATTTTCTACTTGTTCATCTCAAGAAAACATGCTTGCAAGAAGACCCAAAGAAAGACATTGACGCAACATCAATTAGTCATATCCTTAAGAAAAGATGGATATCAAGATCCCAAGTCAAAGTTTGGAAGATCCCGAATCAAAACTTTAAGATCTCAAGCCAAAATTTGAAGGTACCAAGTCAACATTTTTTTTTTTTTTTTTTTTTTTGAAGGATAAAATTAAGTAATATTAATATAGAGTAAGTACAAGAAGAGCGATACTAGGGTACCCCTGCCCAAACATGAGCGAGCCCCACACAACACATATACCTACCTACCTATGACTCATGGGATAAATCTGCCAATGCTATCTACAATGAAAAGGGTCCTTTTCCAAACAGCTGCCTTAAAACTGCTCCTTCCGAGGAGACGCCAGATAAGAGAGATACAATTTGTACCTTAACTGCGGGTCAAAACCCGGGGCTGTATCTCCTCATTCCGGAAGACCTTCATGCGCCACGCTTTACACAAATGGAAGGCCAGACTCTGGGGCTGGGACCACCCACTAGGATACACCCCCAACAACACCTGTTGACTCTGAAACGAGGTGTGAAAGAGGCGTTGAACCCACTGCCATGCCGGCTGGATGTCCGCGCAGAGAAACATGCAATGTTCCAGGGTCTCCGCACAGGCACCACACATTGGACACCTGTCGCTGATCCGCGGGTTGATCCTGTGCACCCACGTGTTCACCCTCAAGGACCAGTGCACTATCTGCCATAGCAGCACCCGAATCTTAGGGGGCGAGATTGGGTTCCACACCCACCTCCAAATGTTGCCCCAGTCATCTCCTGGCACCTGGAGACTCCAGCCGTCCGAGGGAGGCAGCTCATCCTGAATAGCCAGAAGCTCATAGCAGGACTTCACAAAATTGGAGGGTCAACTTTGGGATGACAACTCCACACCCGCCCTGACGCCTGCGGGGGATTCAGCGGCAGAGCATTAGCCACCCGTGCCCAGATAGCGCAGTCCCTTTCCTGCAGTCGGAACTTGTGGCAGAAAAGTTACCAGGGTGCGAGCTGCCCGTCAATATACCACTCCCCCACTGTCAGAACCCCACACTGTGCCCATCTACGCTGGACCCGGGGATCGATGGATGCGGCCAGCACCAGAGGTGCTGCACCCGGGCCAATCGGGATCCACCATGGTGATGCCTCTAACTGAATACAACTGGCGGCGTCAATGGCAAACAGCGGGCGGACCTGCTCCCAGGCGCGCAAGAGCCCCTTCAGGAAGGGAGAGGCATTAACATATGGCCTGATATCAGCAAATAACGCCCATGGAAGCCGCACAAGCACGGACGGCTTACGGAAAACAATCGAGTGAGATAGCGACTGATGAAGTAAGACCAAATCAAGCGCATTCTCCAGGATCGCAAACACGAACTTGGACAACATGACCTTGCCATGGAGTGAGAGATCCAAGAAGTCGAGTCCCCCCGCAGCTTTGGGGCGCACACATTTCCACCAGGCCACTTTAACAACTGCCCCCTCCTCATTTCCACCCCATACAAAGTTACGGACCATTGAGGAAATTTCCCGAACCTTGCTCTCCGGCGCCAGGATAATGGACGCCATATAAATATGCGTGGAGCACAGAACGGACTTCGCCACTGTGACCCTACCAGCCATGGAAAGCTTCCACCAGTTAAGGTGCCGCCGCAGCCCCACCAGAATGTCCTCCCAGATGTCTGCCACCGAAATGTCAATGCCAAACGAGATCCCTAAAAGCCTAGAGCATGTGCCCTGCGGCTGCGTCCGCCAAGGAAATTGGGATACGACCACAGGCATGGGATCTGCCGCCGGCCATAACGCCGAGCACTTCGACCAATTCATAAGACAACCCGACGCAAGAGAGAATGCGTCCAGCAACTCTTTCGTATTTAACAGATTCCTTTTCATCAGCCTGTAGGAAAAGGAAAGTGTCATCAGCATACTGACTCCCAATCTGCTGTGACCCATCTGCCATCCTCAGCCCCTCCACAACTCCCGCCTCCACCGCCGAGATCAAGAACTGCGAGAGAGCCTCCGCCACGATGGTAAATAGGAAGGGCGCCAACGGACATCCCTGGCGAACTCCGCGTCCCACACTAAAGACCGGCGATGACTCACCGTGACATAGGACAGTGGCCCTGGCCGACATTAAGAGCTTCAGAGTCACTTCTGTAAAGCTCTCCCCACACCCAAAGGCGAGCATCATCCTCTTCAGAAAGTCCCACCGAACACTATCCTAGGCCTTTGCGAAATCCAGCTTCAAGTACACTATCTGCTGACCTGTTCTGCATGCCCAGTGAATACCCTCGAATGCCGCCGCGACATTATTGAGAATGTGTCTGCCCGTAATGAAACCAGACTGCATGGGGCGAATAGCCTCCTTCAGGACTGCTTGCAAACGAAGCGAGAGGGCCTTCGCAATAATCTTGTACACAGCCGAAAGAAGTGTGATCGGACGCCAATCCGAGATGGCAGCAGGCTCCTTCACCTTCGGTATCAAGGAAATGCAGCCCATGTTGAGTCTATAGTCCAACGCGTCAGCCTGAAGCAGATCTTGATAGGTCTGCAGCACCGACTCCCCTACCCAATCCTAATATTCCTGGAAGAACTCCACCGGAATGCCGTCCAGTCCCGGGCACTTATGAGGAGCCAGGGCACGGCAAGCCTCCTCGAGCTCCTGCCTTGTGAGCAGACGCTGCAATACTTGCCTTCTATCTGCCACACCTTACAAGACACCTTGCTGAGCACAACCTACTCCATCACATCAGAGAAGGGATATCTCTTCTCCTGAAAGAACTGAGAGAAGTGCCAGAAAGTGGCCTGTTTAATATCTGCCGGCGAATGCAGAATGCGGCCATCCGGCAATGCCAAAGACGACATAGAGGCCGCATACTTCTTCTGGCGCGCCGCCCTGAAGAACATTCGGGAATTGGTGTCCCCTTCCCATAGCCAAGTGATTCCTGCCTTCACCCGCGCCTGCGCAGCCTTCTTGGACTCCTCCGCTGCAATGTAGCGCAGTATCTCCCTCTCCCGCACCCCATCAGACGGCTGGGACCTGAGGGCTTCCAATTCGCGATACAATGCCTCCAACGCCTCCCGCTCTTGGCGTGCCCTCCGGCTTCCCCATGACTTGGCAAATGCCTTGACCTCAGCCAGGGCCCTCACCATCCCTGACATCCCAAAGTTATCGCGAAAGGTGCGGAACTATATCTGCTGGCAACCCCAAGAGAAATCAGCATCCTTGAGGTAAGCGGTGTTCAACTTGAAGACGGTGCGTGCCGGCCTGACTGCACTCGAGCCCTGGGAAATTAGCTGAGGAAAGTGATCAGAGACCGCGGTGGACAAAATGTTCTTCCGCTTGAGCACCCCTTGAGCAGAGGCACCCGGTCCACTACTAGGGTGTTAGCATAGCATCTGTCATGCCGAGCATACGCCCGGCCGGCCCCAGTCCATTGGTTACACCAAGTAAATGTGGAGTCGCCCGACAACTCCACCAACCGCCCAGAGTCCAGCAGTTTTACCCATTCCCCCCGCTCAAAGCCCTGTACCACTTCGGCCGCTCTGCCACACCTATCCTGAGTAGTCTCTACCATGTTGAAATCGCCCAACAGCAGCCAAGCCACACCAGCTCCCAGGGCTGCCAGCTTGTGCCTCAAGGCCGCCCATAACGCCCCTCTCTGCCGCGCAGTATTATGAGCATAGACATTCACAATCCCCCACTCATGCGGACCCTCTCGCCACTTGATAATGTCCCAGCTGCCCCAACGATCTGCCAAGGTGAACATCACCTGCACATGCATCTTCCACGCAACGGCCGTCCCACCTTTAGAAGCCCCGAAGGTGGCAACTGCAGCAGCATATTGTGGCCCGAACATTCCCCCCTGTGACACTTATGTTCCTGAAGGCACAAGATGTCAGGATCCATCTTGCAGACCGCCAACGCCACTCTCGTTCTCTTACTGGGCGACGAACGCACACCTCGAACGTTCCAACTGAGGATCTTCTTGTCCATAGCTATTACTGAGCAGACGGATTCCTACGCTGCTTCTTTTTCCTTCCCCGTCTCGCCGGCGAAATAAATCCTTGGTCTGAGTCATACGGCACAAGAGCTAGCGGGTTGTCCGTCAGGGAGACCTCCGCATCCAGATCCGCCTCATCAGCCCAAGAGCGCATCTGCCGCCACTTTGTCAAGCTCCATCCCCTCCGGCGAGGCCCTCCTCGTAGATGCCACATCGAAGTCCGACGATTGTACCCGCCCCGCCAGCCCGGATCCCCACGCTTGTGATCGCCGCTACTGCACTTTCTTCGCAGGTGGCTGGATGTGGGAGCAACTTCGGGCCACCTCTGTAGACACCGCTTGATCACGAAGCCCCTTGCCCACGGGAGGCCGGCGGCGACATGTTACTGGCGGTGGGCCGGGATGGCCCACCCAACACAGGCCCAGCTGCCGCCTGAGCCCTATCCGGAGGCGGCTTCTCTACCGGCGCAGAGTGGGGCGGAGCCCCTGTCACATCTTGAAGAGCCCCGTGCCTTGCCTCCCGCGGAAGCTCCCCGGTACGGGGCGGGCTGTGCACTTCGAGGCGAACCGGCAAAGACCTGGAGGGCGGGAAACATTCTCCGGATCTCGGCGCCATTCAACAATCTGAGGGGAAACCGAAAGTACCAATCGCCACTCCTAACCGTCACTGCGGGAGGCAATGGGCTATCCGCGGGCAACGCCACACAAATCTTCGGCTCCCAAACTATGGAGTGCGAAATATGCCCTCCGAGCCCATTGGCAATCGCTATCATGAACTCTGGCAGGAGCATATCTGCCGGAAGATCCACCACTTGAAACCAGCAAGGGATCTTCAAGGCCGACAGAGATCGGGCACTCACACCAGGTGTGTAATGCTGATAAATCAGGTAATTCCCCCACATGAGGTCAACCCTCCTCGCCACAATCCTCTCCACCACCGTGGGCGCATCGAACATGAGGAGGAAGAAATTATTCCCCAGGAACTTCAGGGACTGAAACGGCGAGATACCCAGCCGCTTAAAGTGAGCTTGTAGCCACCCGCCAACTCTCCTCGTGTCTAACACCCCCGTATAGTACACCAACACCGCGCAGGAGACAAGATTGGAAATGGACTTGAGGTGTTGCTGGTGGTCTACCTCAAAGATATTAGCCGGAGGACCAGTGGAGTCCACCTGCAGCTCCCTTCTGTTATGCTGGTTCAAAAAGGCCAGGGCCTCCCCCATACGGCCGGTGTCGGCTGGTGCCACAATCTGCCGAATCCACTCTGAGAACCGCGGGCGTGACAGCCTGCTAACCGTGTCATTCGTCCGCCAGGCAGGCCGTGTCGTCTCGACTCGCTGCCCCTCGACCTCCCGCCTCTCCACACTCGGGGTCCTGTGCTCTGTTGGCTTATCTGGATGTTGAAAAGCACCACTACAACCCTCGCCCAACGGCAAACTGTTCATAGGCTCCGTGACTGCAAAGGGGTCCTCTGGCAGAGTCGAAGCAGACAGACTTGAGCCGCGAAACGGAGTTGCTGTTTCCAACGGAGGCATGCTGCTCGGAACCTCAAAATCCGCTTCCCCTGTAGCACATGCCATCCGACCCTGAGGGCTCCCTACCGACGCACCAACCTGCAGATTGGCTACCGGGGTTGCTTGCTGCCCAACCACCGGAGACACTTGCCCACACCCAAGCTGCTGCCCTGTCCAGCCCCTCCCCATGCTCTCCACAACCTTATCCATAGCCGCCAGCTGGGAATCCGGATGGAGCGGTTCCCTACAATCCTGCTTAGAAGCTTCCACCGGGGAACTAATTGGGGCCTGCTTAGAGCGCACAGCCACCGACCCCGCTGGCCATATCTGCTGCCCACAAGCAACCCAATTTGTTCCCAGTTCTGTAGAACGCACAGCCACCAACCCAGCAGGCCCTATCTGCTGCCCACAAGCAATCGATTTTGTCTCCAGTCCCTCTGCCGGATTTTGCTGGGCCGCCCTATTGGAATCAGACAATTGGGAAACCGCTCGAAACAACTCCCCATCACCTCGCTCTGAAGTGTCCTCACCCTGAATTGAAGACCCAGCAGATCGATTCTGCTGGGCCGCCATCACCTCCACCGAATCGGAAATCAGTGGAATCGGATCCCTGCACCCTAAGGAAGCGCTTGGCATCCCAGCAGGCCGGATCTGCTGCCCCAAGGCTGCCGGAGTGGACTCCACATCTGTCGCCTCTCCACGAAGAAGATCCGCTGAGGCCATACCATGCTGCCGGATTGAAGCCCCAGCAGGTTGAATCTGCTGGGCCGCCCTTGCAAGCTTTGGAACCCGCTTAGGATTCATCTGGCTGCTGTTGCCTTCTCCTGCCATGGCACTCACGGGATGGGCGCCCACCAGATCCGCTCAGATCAGCGCCTGACTCCGCCGCCTTCGTTCCGCCGCCATTGCATCGGGAGCCTCTAATCGGCATTCCACACTCTTGAAGCATCCGTTCCCCAAGTCATCATTTGAAGACCCCAAGTTAAAGTCTGAAAGACCCCTTAAGTTCCATAGTATTTTCGCACGTTTGCACAAACGCAAGTGGACACTTTGAAGCAATTCTAGAGTGTCCACGTTGCTGCCAGGTGAGACTTTTGTGCAGGTGGCTGCTGTTTCCTCGTTTGATTTGATCTACGACCTCCAAAATTCATCGAAATTCCAGCCTGTCAGGGATCGCGTTAGGAAGTTATGCCCACCTTGGGAGAATTAGCAATCGAATTGATTTTCTAGAGAGCACAAATCGAATTGGGTCATCCTTGCAGCAACCATAATAATAAAATTTGTGACTCTTGGCTAATCTGGCCCAGGGCATGCTTCGCATAGATGAGCATTTATATAAATAGGTTTCTTGGACAAATCTTGTCGATCTTCACTGTAAGAAGGTAGGTCTTTCCCTTGGGTTCAAATCCCAGTTCCAGTTTTTAGGGTTCATTAAGCCTATCCAGGCTCAATCTTAGAATTTAGGCAAGACAATAAATCTGTGCACTTTTAATTTTACTATTCATGCAAGCAACAAGCCACTTTACTTCAGGGTTTCAGAGTCAATTCTTGGAGTTCTGTAGGGTTTGCCGGCCTTGTTCTAGAGTTCTCTGTCACTCATATGAGTTCTTGCGGGCGGCTGTTGCCATAAACACAATAGCCCAACACAGAGATGGCCAGTTTCATTTTCGGTGTGCATTCACACAGGTAGGTCGTTTCTACACTGTATCTTCTAGGGCCTACAATGTATGATGCTTAGGTTTGATAAGCTTCCCGCAATTCCATGCCAGTATCGAATCCAATGTCTATGTGCCATTTATTGCTTGTTGATACTTTCTTGTCTTCACACATGCTTTAGATATATTCCCTGTATCTTCAGGCAGTACTGTGCATGGAAATTTGCATTTGGAAGGGGTAAAAAGCATAATATCCATTTAGTTCTTACAAGTTCTAGCAATGGCCACATGCAAATGTGTCTGATGAATCATATAAGGAAGGGACAATCACGGGCAGTTGTTGTCTCGGGTTCTAGAGAAATTGCCATCACGTAAGAATACCGAGTGGAGCAGAAAGGAATGGCATTGGTTCGTTATTTGTTGGTAATGAGTAATGCCTCCAATTGGTCTGAGGTAGTTTACTAAAACTATAGCACAAGCAGTAGCATTCCTAACTCTAACTTTGGTATAAGCCAAGTTTTGTCTTCCAGTAGTGCAAAACTTTATGTTCTATGCTTGTCCAATATTTCCTTCGTCCATCTTTTAGATGCTTGCATGCTAAAAAGGATTGCTTGGTTGGGGGCTTGAATATTGTGAACATTGTGGAGGCCTTTTAGCAATGGGAAGTGGAAAGCCGGACTATATATTATTATTCTTCTTGACTTCATGGATAAAGTGAGAGAGCCTGTTATCTTGCTCCAGGAAGATGAAGAACAGAAAGCCAAGTTTCTGCAAATGTTGAGATGCATTATGTTGGTAGTAATAGGATGCTCAAAGTTTTTCTGAATGATGATTGGAAAGGTTGTTAGTTTGTGATTGACATGGCATTGCAAGGCATTGTTTTCTAGGAATCAAGTTTATCACCTGCTTCGCAGATGCATACAAAATGAAAATTCGGGATATTGTATGCATATGCGGTCACTCATGGCCGAACTGTCCTTGAATCGATCAATGTTTTAGCTGATCATCTTATCCGAATTTTTTGTGCTTGCGGTGTTCTAGATGAGCAAATCAAGCATTCAATAAAGTTATAAAGCCAACTGAGCATACATGGCCTGCAGTTATTATAGCTAATTTTAAGGGGAGAGCAGGAAGGCCATTAAGCTGTTTGACAGATTGAGGCTTCTAGGTGGTAGAAGCAACACATTTATATACATTTTTGTCTTGCAAGCATGTCTTCTGAGATTAAACCTTCTAAGCTAGCGTGGAGCAGCAAAACATGTTTTGGCTGGTAGAAACAACAAAATATGGGCTGCAAGCATGCACGCTAGTCAGGCTTATTCATATAACAGGATCTAAAGACCTATTTGCTGTAAGTTTTTTCTCATTGTACTCTTCCTTTAGCATCAAAGCATGTGAAACTTTGATAGCCTGTTTGCAGATTCCTCACTGCCGAATATTGAATGGATTTAAGGCGCCAAATGCTTGTGCTTTTAGACATCTTTTCTGGGATAAAATGTAACTTCTCTATGTTTACTAGAAAACAAATCTCCGGCTATTGGGAACTTCTACTGAGCTGGATAAAGTACTGGAAGCTTGGCCTCAAAACTGGCACAAGATGAACAAGTGTGGCGGCCCTATAAACATTCAATTGCTTAACAGGGTTCAATTTGTAGAGTAGTGATTTTATATGCATAAGTAGCAATGTGGTTTTGAAGCATTGGATCTACCATCTTCAGCTGTTATAAATTCTGCAGGCATTTAGAACATCAATTTCCATGCAGACATCTATTGCACAATTCAGGACACGCATGCAGGATGTTTTCAAGGGTGTTTTCATACCACATGGGATCGTTACATGAAAGAAAGATAGCACTCCGGATTTTGAGGAGTTAATGAAATAAAAGCTTGCTGCATATTCCAAAGCAGCATGTCAAGTTGTTGGACGGTTACGGTTAACTCTCATTATTGACCTTAACAATATTGTAAGTTATCAATTACTCATGCCTTTTCACTATATCATGCTTGGGATTACAACGATACTTGGTGATTATGAAGATCGTTTGTGGAAGCAGTTGATTAGACAAGATTGCGGATCGAAGTTTCTAAGTCGCACGCTTAAGAGCATGTGATCTTGCTAATGAAATATGCTATCTGTGTAATGGAACTGAAAAGACTGTCATGTGGACAATACAACAGGTTTGTTCCCTTTCGCTAAAATTTCTTACCATGTTTATGATTGTCTCAACTTATATGATAGAGTCCTCACCCAAATCTCCTTGCCCTCTTTACAGACATCGGGCATTCTGAGCAAAGGACTGGCCAACACTATTTGTCAGCATACAAAGAAGACCTTCATGGACAATTTTTGAAAGACAGAGAAAGAGCTCAAAGAAAGAGCAGAATATATTGAACAAAGTTTAAAATGAAACGCACTTATTTGCTGCAAACGCACTTCAAAAGGAATCTTTGAAAGATTCCCTAAAATTCTCTTAAGAAAGTCCATTTTTAAGATTTTTTTGTGACAGGTGTGATAATTTAAGTAATTTAGGTACTATTTTTGAGGGGTTGATTGAACATAACTTTCATGCAAAAATTTTAAATAGCAATTTTCATCCTCCTAAAAAAAATAGCAAGGGTAGTAGAGTGACAAAGAAGTGATATATTCAAGGTTGTGAAAATTGTACAAAATTATGAACAAAATTGTCAAAAATATAGGACATTTTGACAAACACTCATCACCTGCACTTTCTGTTCTATACATGTTCGAGTCATCGGACAAACTTACATTTTGCAGCAAGATCATGATGCATCTCATCTTCCGACTCATTTAATCCCTGATCACTTGAGCCTTCATCCTCAGCTTCACTCTCAAAACTGGATGTACTCGAACGATCTTCTTCCTCACTGTCTACAAGTGAGTCTTCATCATCATCTTTTTTGCCACCTTTCTAGGTTGTTTGTCTAATCCACATGCCGACCTTATTAAAGTTTGAGTGATCATACGTAACTTATTAGCAGCAGTCAGAACAAAGTCATATGCAAGAACCTTTACTTCAGCTAGATCTATGACAGCAGTGCTTGCTTTGGGCTTAGCTCTCTTTCCCACTCCTGTTTTTACCATCTTCAAAGTATAACTCCCACTGAAAGCATTGGCAGCATTCGTTCTCATCCAGTGCACTTTTAATTGAGTGGGAATTCCATCCTCTTGTTACCTCCCAAGACTTTAGCTAGCCGTAATGGCTTCCCGATTCATCATTATCACCGGGACAGCTATGAGCATTCCTTTCTCAATCTCGACATCAACCCGGATACTCGAGCAACTTGTTGTGCTTTGCGTCTGGGGCCGATGTACATGACTCGCCATCTTCATCCGAGCTAGCCAATATCTCTACATGTTCCTCTTGATTCTCAACTTGCACAGGGAGAGTTTGCCTAGATGGCCAGCTTGAATGTAACGGTCTCCGACCTTGTAATGAAGCTTGCAACATGTCACGCTGTCCGAGAAAAAAAAACGAGGCCACCATAAAGCATCTGCCTCCCCCCGTGAGTGGTTAGAGCACGATCAATACTTGTCTCAATAAAATCCAATGATTTGTTTGAGTCAAATGCTCTTCCCTCCTTTTTACTCTTTGTGATTTCTTTCAGGCTTTTTAGAGGCATTTGCTCTGCAGAGAGCATGGAACTAGTATTGGGGATGGTGCGAATGAATTGAATACTGGCCGGGTCGCCATCGCAAGGATGCGGCATATTTCTTTCCTTGTAAGATGGCCTTGCCATCTAAAAGTGAAATTTTGATCTGATGCTGAAATGTAATGTTTCTCAAGGGCTCAATAGCACAGTGACTCAGTTGATCTCTCCGAAAAATCCATTCCTTGAAATCATAAGTTTCTTCTAATAACTCGATGTCTGGACGAGGATTGTAGGAATCTTGGATAACCTCAATCATTGCCGGGAGGTCGAAAGTTTTTTTCGAAAGCAAGACGCTTAGAGAACCCATCAAACATCCGATCAATTTGATCGTGTGTATGACCAACAAGCAGAAACCAATCTTCACCTTCTTGAAGATTTGTTTCTCAACTAGCATAGCACGTTAAGCAAACAACGCCGATTCTTATTTTCTCTTATCGTGTTGTCAAGTCAAGATACGTAACCGTGGGTATATGTTCTAGATTGGAAAGAAGCTTATTCAATATTGTGATAGTGAGATTTGGATCAGCATGAATGTTTGGATAGTTCAAAAATGCCTTGCAAGATAGTTTTCCATTAAATACCATAGCACCAACAACATGCAGGTGTATGAAATCTTCTTCAGCAGCATCCTTAGGCACATTGACAAAATGTGGTAGGGTGGTCTTCTTCTGGTCCATTCCATCAATAACAACCGATATGTAGTTGAGTGGTTGCTCCAAAGCTTTTCTTCCTATGTTTTGTCAATTTTCTCCTTTCTAAAGATTGTTGTTCTCTCAGGCTTGTTCGGTTTCTCTTTCAATGCATCCGAAATGAAAACATGTTTAGGAAAGAACCTACTTTTAAGTAGAACTAGGCAAGAACACGCCCCGAAAGCTTACTTTTAATGTGAAGTGTCCTTGCATTTTGTCTCGAGCTTTTAATTCGAACATGTAGCACAAACGACATCCTGCTTTCTAGGAATGGACACGCCGAAAACTCTTTTTCCGAAAGCACGTGAAGTAAGAGTAGCGCACATGGCGCTTCTCCAGCCTCAACACACATGTCCTTATAATTATCGTAGACTTCACGCTTTCGTGAAGTTGTCACTCAAGTGGTACATGGGGCTGTTAGGGAGTTTCTCGCAAGACTCCTTAAAGAAACCTTCCATCCAGAAACACATTGAAGGGCATGAATTCGATATACTTCCCCAATGGCGTAGTCATTAATGCCCGGATTCTTGTCAAGCCTTTTCTTCAAAGGTCAAGTCGCCCCGCCTAAAAGCATGAATCAATTTGAAGGCCGCTTGACAGATTTGTGGGCCACCAAATGTGTAAGTATACTTCTCACCATAATCGGGTCTAATATTGAAGGCTAAGTAGCCCCTTTGGTCTAGCAGAGTCATTGAACTCAGAACTATCACGAATCAACCTCAATTCCTTTAGTCCAATCTTAAGCAAACAACGCTTGAGAACAACAATTAACTTTGTATGTATTGCCCTCAAGTGAGCCTCGGCCCATGAGTTTCTTTCTCCTAACGGGTTGTACATGCTTTCTTGTGTAAGTTACGCTTAAGATTCTTACTTGGAGGGGCTTTGAATTCAACACACGAGTCTTGTGGGCTTTGGTAGGTCCTCGCCCCGAGAGATCAACATGAGGTGTTTCTTCATCTGAGAGATCAACAAGAGGTGTGCTAGTAGACGCTGAGAGGTTTGGTGTGGGCAAGTCCTGGGGGGAGGTGCTTTCCCTGTCTCTGGGAAAAAGTAATCGAGGTTGGTGACGTAGTTGACCAGCTCCCCCGACGTGTCGTAGAACACGGGAGTTATGCGGTCGCCGACCGCCCCCACTTGTTGTAGTATCATTTAGCTTAAATGGATGGAGTTGGCGGATTTGCCTCCGGGATTTACCCTACTGTGGAGTATGGGCGATGTACTAAAATGAAGTGGAGGAGGTAGTCTAACCTCTCTAGCCTGTGGTGGAGTAAAACGCATTGGTGGGGGCAAACGACCATCAGGAGCAGGGTGTAGTGGAGTAAATTGAACTGGTGGTGGAAGCCGCGGTGGTCGTGCTGGAATAAACTCAACAGAGCTTGGGGTTTGAATATCGGAGGCAGAATTTTTGAGGCTACTTCCAGGTGTCGGGCTTGAGGAGGTGTGAATGTCATTGCAGAGGAAGCCTCGCGAACGTGAGTTGAGGCTCTGCAGTTCTTTTTCTCGAGCCATACTCGAAAAAGTTAGCGGCCACATTGTATAAATTTATACCTACGTAAGAGCGACGGTAAAATTTATTACGTGGATAGTATAAATTTATACAGAGAAGGCAAACTTGAAGCGGCAGATCAGATAAATTTATATATGAGATGGTGGTATAAATTTATACCTGAGGAGGGCAACATAGAAAAGAAACGGTATAAATTTATACTTAAAAACTCACGCAGTTGTATTGAAAACTTTATGGAGAAGCGCTTATACCTAAACGACACTTAGTAGAGGTACTTTAAGCCCTGCGCCGCCACCCTATTTTCTATATACGCAGCTCTGAGTCGAAGGCGCTTTGCGGTGCGCCTTATATACCCCCTTATTTGCTCTCCGTAACGCCTATACGCCGAGTCCATACCGCCATGGCCACATAAGTCTACTATCCGCATCGTTTTAGTTTCTCTTTGTTTTAATCGTTAGAGTGTAGCGCCACGGTATAAATTTATACCGATATATACCGCTCCGCAAAAAATTTATACGCAGATAAATTTATACCGCCGAAAGCACAATCTAACGGTATACATTTATACCGCTTCGGTATAAATTTACCCCAAGTGTTCCGGTATAAATTTATACCGCCGAGCACGTAGCGGTATTGAGCGTATAAATTTATACCGCCGAAAAATTTATACTTGGCGGTATAAATTTATATCGACTCGTTTGAACGGTATAAATTTATACCGCTCGTGCTCGAGCGGTATAAATTTATACCGCTCCAAAACCATTTTGGAATCTTGGTGTCTAGTGCTTAAAGAATGGTCCCGAACCTTAATATTTTAGTAATATTGTTGTGTTTTAAGCTTAAATGACACAAAAAAAGTGTTAATTTAGTGTGGATTTTATGCCCTTTCAACCTGTTTTTTTACTGTTTTTGTGTCTCAAAAAGTCGAAAAAGGTTCTGTTCCTTATATAAAAATGGTTTTTTTTTACGCTTTTTCCAGCCCCAAGATCAAGTTTGTACACAGAGGCCAATCATCAAAGGCTGCACCACTAGAGCCACAGACTTATGAACTGAAAGAACAGACTTGGTACGTCCACAGGGGCGCAAGAGAGAGCAAACCCACTGAGGCGTGCCTTTACTTGTGCCATCAATCAGGGAAGGGCAAGTACAAGTCTGATGATTATTACCCTGCTGGCGAAATTATAAGCCTTGTTACTACAGAGAACGATGATGAAGTTTTAATGAAGTGCATGCATGACAAGGGGGGAGTCTACTATGTTCTGAATAGTAGAATGCTTAGAATAAGCATGTGCAAGCCCAAAGACGTGTATGATTACATTTCGGACAATTACAAGAACGGCTTTGTAAGTTATTCTTAGTGGCTTTCCGTATAAATTTATACCGTCATTCTCTTAACTTAACCCTGCATTACAGCGACATAGTAGAAATTTTGATGTCAGTAGTGCTGTGTGAAGAAAAAGTGTTGGTCAAGGGTCTATGGTACCCCGAGGAAGAGAAGGACGAGGAAGTAGTAGAAGAAGAGGAAGAGGAGGAACCAGTGGTAACAAAGGGGAGGAGCAAGAGAGCTGCACTGGTAACAGAAACAGAGCCTCCCACAAAAAAAAGGTCAAGAACCACAAAGGCCTTGAGTGTAGAGGAGTCAGCAGAAGCACTTCAGAAGGCTCATGGAGCAGATATCATTGTGAAGCCCGCAGATAAGTCAAGTGCTATTCTTAAACGGGTTAATGAAACTAAACTGCTCAAACAAACTATTTCTTTGACATTGAGCACTATAAAAAGGCCACCTAAGAAAGAAGATGGGGTCAGAGTGCTTCAGGTCCGGAAGCTGTACGCGGCACATGTGGCTATACTAAAGCAAAGAATGAGAAGAAATCCTCATGCCCATGTGTCGCCACTAGTTGTAATGGTGGACAGGAGTCGGTGCAACCAACTGAAAGATTATAAAAAGGCTGACTTCGAAGATTACACATATTATGTACTTGGAGGCACACATAGTTATAAAGCACGGAAGGAACTTTCAAAAGAAGAAACCCGTAATGAAGTCTGGAAGACCGTAGAAGCACATATCTACGTGGGAGTCACAGACGAAGAAGCAAAGGTCATTGCCGTGAGTCATAATCTCGACAACGACTTCAGACTAAAAATGAGCCTGATAGACAAGATCCGCTTCATGCACAGGGAATACATAGAGTTCAAACAAATGTATGGGGAGGACTTCAAAAAACAAAAAAACAAACTCCAAGAACTTCGAGAACTTGTGTCACAGAGTGCTGCCTCAGCTATAATTCAGACAAGAAGCCCATAATGGCTGTGAAGCAGTACGATAATTACTTCCAACTTGCTTTCAGAGATGGTCAAGTAAGTAAAAGCTTTAATTTAGTCCTCTGTAGTATGCTTAGCTTAGCTTAACGTGTGTATTAACACCGAACATTGTATATTAGTACCAACTAAGGAAGACCAGGCACGGTATAAATTTATACCGTGCCTGGTCGCAGTATAAATTTATACCCTGGCTAGTCACGGTTTGAATTTAAACCGTGCCTGGTCACGGTATAAATTTATACCGTGCCCAGGCACGGTATAAATTTAAACCGTGCCCAGGCACGGTATAAATTTATACCGTGAGCAGGCACGGTATAAATTTATACAGTGCCCAGGCCCGTATAAATTTATACCATGACCAGGCACGGTATAAACCGTGCCTGGGCACGGTATAAATTTATACCGCGACCAGGCACGGTATAAATTTATACCGCGACCAGGCACGGTATAAATTTATACCGTGCCTGGTCTTGCGTGTGCAATTAGAGAGTATACTTTGTACGCCATTCAACACTAAACTACTTGTGTTCGATCATTCACAGGTGTGGGATCTTCAAGAAAGAATATTTTGCATGTTCGAAGATGGTGAGCTGAAAGAACAATCTAGCTCTGCCGGAAAAAAACCAAAAAAAGGTGGTGAAGCAAAACAAAAAAACATGAGCATTGTACCCTGGACGCAGCTACAGGGTTTAAAAAGCAAGGAAATTTTTGTAAGGAAGGAAGGAAGGTACTTTTATCGTCCACGGAGACCAATCGGTCTATGGGACCCAATACAAAAACGCAGAAGAAGCGGATTACATCGCCGGATTAAAAACCCCCACCGGCGGGTTTTCGAGGGAAAAACGCGGCGAGAATCACCAGCTTGACAAACTGTGCTAACATATACAATGCAGAAACACCCAAATATATACAGTCATGCACCGCACCCGTAGTGCCCAATCAACGAAAGCAGCCAAAGGGGCAAAGGTGACCCTCGCAGTCCAACACCTCCTCAATGTAATGACCCCCGTGGCACGCATCGACGGTGTGGTTCATCGGCAAATGTAAGGGCAAGTCCGGCCGCATTAAGGGAGCCGTGATCCGCCTTGGATGTGATCAACGCCGGGCAACTCGAAAAGTGTGAGACTCATCCTCAATGGCACCCGCTGACAAAGACCGACAGAGCTCGTCTGGCGGGGCTCCCAATCCACCGCCCGCCTCTCGATCTCGCGAAGATGGTGGGCACTCGTGCGCGAATGGAGGCAATGAGTCCAAGGCTTTTCGGGGGGTAGCCGGGAACGCAGTAGAGCCAGGCCCCGGGCTAACACGGGGTTGATGTGCTCCTTGTAATGGGCCGTTTTGACCTGCTTAGAGCCCAGGGTCCCGAGCTTGCCAAGGAAACAAAGCGCCTAGGTACTCCCTTGGGGCCGCCACGACGGGCCGCCGTGTCCACTGGCACGACTGGTTCTCCGCACGCTCCATCCGGGCGAACCATCGATGTCTCTTACCCTCCAACAGGCCCTAAGCCGGGCCAAGGACCCATTGCCACAAGTGTAAGCCCGTGGGAGCCGGAAAGCATCACCCATAGTAACTACTTTCTGAAAATAGACGATGTGTCTATCAAGGGCTGCCCGCTGAAGCGGCAAGAATCCAGTTTCCTGCAGCAGAATCTGATAGGGGACTGAAGGTTTCACCCCAAGTGCCCGTGCCAAAAATGCCTTCTGCACCTGCTCCAAGTCATTCCGTGTCGCCATAGAGACGACCGCCCCAAACCTCGACCCTCCAGCATGTATGACAGTGCTCGCAAAGGTTCTAACAGATGTGACTGATGGCCCCAATCATAGAGCTCTGCCCGGTGACTGTTGTTCTGCATGGCATAAGACTATTAGAAAAAGTTGTGGCCAAGGAATTCACTCTAGACGAAATGGCCAAAGAAGCTAAGACATAAGCCACATTTCCCATGTCGTCTTCTTTTTTTCCTAATCTTGTCTGACAACATTTTTTTCCTCTGCAGTCAGAAAGACATTGTCACCTGCCAGGCAGAGTTAATGAAGCAACTCAACCTGGAGGCCTGGGAGGAGTGCAAGGCTTTGTATCCAACTTCTACTACAGATAGTATTATCAGAGAGCACGCTGTTAACTTTAGTGGCTGGGTAAGTTTTTCTTTTTTTTTTTTAATTGAAGGCTTAGTATTTGTATTAATATAGATTTAGGTGTACATATCGACATATGTATATACATATGTTTACAAAAGGCAACCAGATTGGGTAGGGTTGGTTGTTTAGACCCTTCAACATAAAAAAGCAACAGAAAATTTTCAGGCCTGTCGTAAGCCTAAACCATCAAAAGTGTTTTTAAGTTATGAGATCAAAGTTCATATGACCAAATCCTGAGAGAGGTCATTCCAGAAATCTTCTTTTCTTGGGCTCATTCTCGGCATGGTCTTTTCTCCCCATTCCTTTGGTAGCCAGTATGAATAGACAGAATTGACATTTGCATAAGTGAGCTTTCCCCGGATTAAATCTTCCTTTTTTATCCTTAGCCTCGCATAGGATATGCCTTTTTGCGTCATATGTCGTGTTACAGGCACAGTTACATTGGCATAATCCATCCTCATGAATTGTTGGAATCTCGACCCCAAACTGAGTAAGCCACAGCGCATTAGAGTGAAGGTCGATTCTTCTCCACTTCAGCTTCTTTACCAATATCAAAATGTTACCTGAGAAATTCAAAGTAAAGTTAGAAACAGATAGGTAGAATTCAACTATGAATATCAAAGATTTCCTCAATCCAATTAATATCATATTTGGTTTGCTCGATAATAGCCTGAGGCCAAATAATTTCCTCTTTGAAGATCAGGGAATTCCTCCCCTTCCACATTCTCCAAAGGAGAAGGTAGATACGCCAATTCGATGGGTTCTCTGGAAGAAAGAAATCAATGGAGCTCATAGTTCTAAGATCGTGGCAAATCAAGCTCAATTTCAGCTAACTCCGTGAGTCCATTCAGCCCATAAACAGTTCCTAAAGAGGTGATTCTCATCTTCCCATCCTCGCATACATCGAACACGATGTTAGAATCCGCCATATTCATTCTCCATCTCTTCATGTTTGTTGCCAGAGCCTTGTGCCAGAGTTGCCATATGAAGGCTTTGACTTTTGGATGGATCGGGCTCTTCCATAAAAATATGAGATTCCTTTTGATTCTCAGAGGATCAGTGTTCCATTTGCTATGGACTGTTATGGCTTGATCCTTATTAAGGAATTTATAGGCCATTTTAACCTTATAACCCTTGTATCCGTTTATATGCCACAAGTCTTCCGAATGGTGCCACTGTCCATTATCAAGTCTCTGGATAATACTATTAAACAAGGTCTCAGACTCCTCCCCTAGATCACATAAAACCGAGCTATGATAGTCGAAACCATTGATAATATCCCTGATAAAAACAATTCCCCTGTTAGTCCATTGTTTAGTGAGGGCAGGAAAATGAGAGGCCAAGCAAGTGTTGGGATCATCAAGAATAAGAGATGGACTCCAGAAGATAGGCTGATCCTGAGAAAGGCCTTCCTTCCAAGTGTACATTCCCTTGACTTTAAACCACGCCCTGATCCACTTCTTTAAAATCAGAGGGGTGGAATTGGGGATGGAAAAAGGAAAGAAAATACTAAATGGGAGATGCATCTTAAGCCCTCTCCACCCAAAAGGATGGCATCTCCCAATGTAATGCCTAATCAGAGCTTTGACCGGATGATGAATCTGATCCATCACAGGCCCTCAGAGAAATATTTTGTTTGCCAAGGCGCTTGCTTGCTTCTCAATATCAATAACTCCCAATCCTCCCATGCTTTTGGTCTTACAAAGACTGCTCATGGAGACTGGAATCCAAAGATCTTCTCGTTAGTTCCACCTGCAATGAATCTACCAATAATACTTTGCATTTTAGAGTAGACCTTTTTAGGGGCCATGATAATGGATGATTGATAAACCTGAGAAGAGGAAATGACAAAATTTGCAAGAATAGCCCTACCATTCTTAGAGAGAAATTTGGAGTTGAGGGAGTCCACCTTCCTATAGAATTTATCCAAGAGATCCCCCCACAGATCACTCGCATTCACCCTAATAGCATAGGGGATCCCCAGAATTTTGGTTTTAGTGGTGGGAGAGAGGTACGTACATCCAAGAGATAAAGCTGCTTGCTCCCCCTTGGTCTGGTCCCTTGAAATTAGCTTTGTCTTGGCCGAATTGATGTTACAACCTGAGCATCTTCCAAAGTCTTCAAGGATCTGCTGTGTAGCTTGGATGGATTGATTGTCCAGATTCATAAATAGGAAAGTGTCATCTGCAAAATGAACATTAAGAATATCCTCCATCTCTTGATTAGGGGGGAGTTTGAGCCCATTGATCTCATTGAGATTCCTAAGCTTTTGGAAGTTACTGTGCAGACCTTCCATGACAATTAGAAATAAGAAAGGTGCCAGGGGGCAACCTTGCTTAACTCCTCTTTTTATGTCAAAGAAGGGACTGCACTCCCCATTAATTAGGACAGCCGACCTTGAATTTTTCAGAATAGCCATGAAAATTGAAATTACCTCTTCTGAGAATCCCAGACTTTGGCAGCATTCTCGCAGAAATTTCCAACTTACCATATCGAAGGCCTTAGTGATATCCAGTTTCAGAAGCCCTATGTTCTGTTTGGATTCCTTGGCCCAGCTTATCCCCAAAGATGCTGCTGCAACATTGTCCAAGATGTATCTCCCTTTCAAATAGGCACTTTGAGTTTTACTTATGATGTCATCAAGGATAGGCTTGATTCTAGCTGCAATTGAACCTGAAATGAGCTTATAGACCACATTGGAAAGTGAGATAGGTCTGTAATCTGAAAAGGAAATAGGCATATCATTTTTAGGGATGAGAGCAATAAGGCTAGTATTGATCTTTGGTTAGTAAGAACTCATTAGCAATGGAAACCACAAAATTACCCAAAAGCCCCCATGCCTTCTTGAAGAATTCAGCAGGGAGCCCATCTGGTCCAGGAGTCTTGCCATTCTCCATGTCATTGAGCACCTTAAAAATCTCATTATTGCTGAAAGGTCTAGAAAGGCTATTATTCATATCATTAGACACTCTGGCCTGAATATCAATGAAATTGTTAATATCCTGAGAGTTGGTGTCCCTAATGGTACCCATAATTCTGACAAAATGCTCTTTAGCAGCCTCCTTAAGTTGATTGTCATCTTCAATGTTATTTCCCTTCCAAAGGACACTATAAATGTGGTTTTTCTTAATCCTTCCTTTGGCTTTAATGAAAAAATACTTGGAGTTAGCCCTTTCATCTTCCATCAGCTCCTTGACTTTGGCTTTAATCTTCCATCCTTTAGCAATCTTAATTTCTTCCCTTTCGATTTGAATCTTAAGATCTTCTTTATTCTGGCCCTGGGCTGTCCCGTACTGATTTCTCAAATCCTGCAAGTGAAAAGTCTCTTTCTGGTAGATCTCCTTACCCCAAACTTTTAACCAGCCTTTTATATTCTTGGCAGTCCTTACCCACCAATCCATCCATCCGATATCATTCTTGGGTTTGTCTTCCGTGATCCATCACCGAGCTAACTTGGTAAGGAAATCCTCCTGATCCAGCAGATTAGTGTTTAACTTAAAGTAGGAGTTCCTCTTCCTTTGATTATTGTTGGCACTAATATTAATAAGCTGAGGGTAGTGATCAGAGATGGTGTAATTTGATAGATTGGAAACCCTAGAGCTGCTGTTCCATAAGGATTCACTAAGGTAGAACCTATCATGAAGACAACAAATAGGCCGGACTCTATGATCATTCCAGCTATAGGAGGAGGGGGACCACTCTTGCCATTTTAAGTGGTGGCCCAGTAAGTAACGCCATCCACTTATCATTCTCCTCCCCACTAAGTGCCCTCGAGATTAGCACTCCTCATGTACTCATGAGTAACCATATTGAAGTCTCCCCAATAATAATCTCGTCATAAGGGATAATTGCTCAAGCTATTATTTATAATATTCCAAAGTCGAGCCCTTTCACCGGGTGATGATAAGCATAAATGTTCACTAGAGCTATTCTAATATTTCCTACATTACCATGTAAAATCACACCTCTTGCTACCATCATGCATCATCCTAATATCACCTAGATTAATCCTGTTATGCCAAGCAATGGAAATACCAGCCGAAGAGTTATTAGCTTTGAGAGACCAGTGATTAAAATTGGCAGGCAAAACCTCTCTTATCATATTATCTATGCTGTCATCATGAATCTTATGCTCTTGAAAGAAAATGAAATCTAAATTCATAGAAACAAGACAGACTTTCACTCTCCCCCTTTTCAGATTAGAGTTAATACCCTGCAAGTTCCAAGTAATACCCTTAAGATTTATATCCATTTAACTGGGGGCTTAGTCTTTCTTGGGGATCTTCTTGGTGGCCCCATGATCTTATACCTTTCATTTCCCTTTCCCTTCTTTTTTCTTCTTGAAACTAGGCTCCAATCCTCATGCTGAAATTGATCATGGTCCTCCTGATCAGAACTTTCAAAGTCTTCATTTCTGAACCTAGTGTTGGGGACTACCTGCCCATAGGTGCTGATAGAGGAAACAACAAAGTTAGCTGGATCAATACATATGAGAAGCTTGGGAGGGAATTGCAGAATTATTCTGCCCTCCTGATCAATCCCCTGAATAGGATTAGGGGTAGGTAAAGGAAGAGGGGTAGGAGGATTAGTAGGGTCTTGCTTAACCACAATTTCCTTGTTGCTATCACTACCTTCCCCTTTTTCCTCTGCAGCTTTGCTTTTGGGTCTCCAGACTTGATTCCCCTGTTCAGGGGTTTTGTCTTTTACTTTCTCTTTACCTTTATTCATAGGCTCCTTCTGGAAATTAGCCACAGGCTCTTTAGAATAGGATATTTCGAGCTCGATAAATTTAGAGCTGCTAATTTTACAAGGAATCTTATCTACCCAGGGGGAGTGGATTTTCTTCCTGATACAAACAAATGGGTATTGGTTTGAGGGATAGAGATCTGGATGACCTCTCCTAATTTACTAGCAATGGCATTCAAGTGAGAAGTAGTCCAAAATCCAGGAGGAAGGTTATTACTGGAAATCCAAGTGGTAGTGGCAACTGTCGAAAAATCACCAGGGACATAAGTGGGGTCCCATTTCATCAGGTACACCATCATGCCCAGGACAGAATGAATTTTTCTGGAGAGGATATGGTTCACATTCTTCTCTTCCCTACAAATGATTTGGAAGGTTTTTGATCCAATTTAAGAATGGATAAAATGGGGATAGCCCGAGATTTAGTTATCCAATACTTAACTTCCCAATAGAAGGGCATTTTTGAGGGAAGTGGATCGTAATACCATGCTTAGAGTTTCTAATAATAGCGTAATTATCATTAATAGCATCTAAATCAAGAAGATCTTTACTCCCCTCATTAGAAAAACAAGATAGAATCGTAAGGCTTTGAAAGCAATACATTCTTATAAGATTTACCGCTGGTCTTGTCGTATTTGCCCATAAGAGGAACCGAGGACTTCAAAGATTTGATCGGAAATTTTCGCTCTATTCTTGTCCGTGTTCTTTCTTGAAAGCATGTTACGCTTGGTGCACTCCACGACCTCCTGCTTCAATCGGATGAAAATAACCATTGCTGTCCCCAGTATTTCACACTTTTTGGTCTCTTCGAGGGGGTACCGATATGCTATGTATTCCATTTCCGCATCCTTGAGAGTATCATTGGCTTAAAGAAGGCATTCTCGCTTTTGAATTCCCTCCTAAACTCTTCAATGACATGGTCATCTCAGCCTCTTCCCATATTTTGACTAATCAAGGATGCCTTGGATCTCCATCCCAAATCCTCTAACTCTTCACCAAAGGCTTTTGTCGCTAAAAAAGCATTTCCGCCATCGATCTCCTAAAAATCTGATTCCTAAGATCAGCAACAATCTTCTTTGGAGTGACCTGCTTTAACTCGATTAGTTGGTAGAGGAGGAGGTCCATTTCTGTAAATTTCAAGCATCTGCCATACAAGATCTCTGTACGGCCTTTCCCTCAAAGATACCGATTCTCCAACCTTTGCATCTCCAAATACATACTATGATTTGGCCCTCTTTTTGAATTCCCATACATACCGCAATGCCTCCCCGTTGTTCCCCGATAATATCGAATGCTGCCTTAAGCTCTTTCATTTTAACCCATGTTTGATCTTTCTTGCTGTCCAAAGACAAAGATTTGGTCCCAATATTTGATCACCAAAATGGGGTCCGTGTCCTTGTACTCGTAGGGAATCCCGGGCCAAGAGGAGCTCCCCGCCTTCGGTTTCAGAGAGTGGCTTTTTTGGCTTCATGGCGAGGGTCAAGACGTAAAAGAGGCGAGAGAGAGCACGCTTTAGGAGAAGGGCCTTCAGAACTCCCCGCACGCACCACGAGGAAAAGGACACCAAGGACAATACTAGAATTAAAAAATCCTAAAAATCTAAGAACCTAGAGAAAGCCAAATGACGCTTTTCACTAAAATTCTCCGAACCACCGCGACGGAATCCCTGACTGGCAGGGGATTCTAGTTAGCTACGTAAAACCTCCAAACCATCGCGGTCAATATCCGGGATGGTTCTTGCCGGTTCCATATCAAAGAACGTGGCCCAATGGTAAATTGGCTCAACCCCAAAATCCACTGGACAGTTCATGAGAAAGAGGTTTCTTTCGAAATTGTTTCCCAGAAAAGGCTGTGAATTGTGTATGCGAACCCTTATGGATCCCTCCCTATCAAAGCACAGGATACACAGATAGAAGAAGTTAAAGCTGATTCTGCAAAAACCGACCCTGGATCTTGTTTCAAAAGCTAATCTGATCAGATTTTCAATTATCAACACCGAAGCTTGGTGATTCCAAGGAATTTGGGGGAACTCCAACCCCTGGCAAGGCCTCATCCATCAGGGCTGAAGGGTTCCTTGCAAATTTTCGGAGAGTTGGGTCAGTGAAGGAAGGCGCGAGCAGTAGGCGCCCCAACGTCCATTTTTTCTGCTGGGTAAGTTTTTCAGAAAAGACTTTTTGTTTTCGTGCCTTTGTCTCACAGTTTTCTTACAGAACAAGAAGAAAGGGCTACCGACAGGATTTTTAAACCTGGTTCGTAGGGCCAAGGAGGAGAGGCAGAGACTGAAAGCACTTGAGCAGGGAAAAGAAGTCGGCACAAGCAGTTTTGACACCAGTTATGAACGGTTCCCAACATTCGGTCAGGACTGCTTGTACACATTAGGGTTTTTTTGAGATTAAAAAAGGGCCTTCAAAACATGCCAACTAAGCCAAATGAAGATAAATGAACTACCAATCGTAAATCGAAAGCTCGACGGGGTCCGGTCCAAGAAATCGTTATAACTAACTTATCGATTCACATTTTCTAGCATAACTGTTGATAGAAAAGTCTAAATGAGCTCTCGTTTAGTGCAATAGATAGATCTCGTTGAGATCTTTCCAATCTTAGTTGCTTTGCACATATTTTAACCACTTATGATTGTCAAAACTTCAAAAAATATGGTTTTTACCATCTTTTACTATCCTACGAGGCTAAAAGATATGCAAACCACCCAAGTTTGAAAAGATCTCAATGAGATCTATCTATTGCACCAAACAAGAGCTCATTTGGACTTTTCTATCAACACTTATGCTAGAAAATGTGATCCAGTGAGTTAGTTATAATCGCTTTTGGCGACCGATTACCGCCTGCTTTTCTCGATTGGTAGTTCATATAGCTTAGTCAGCAGTTCTTAGAAGGCCCTTTTATGATCTCAAAAAATCCCTAATGGGGTTGTTCATGGGGATTGCACGAGGCTGGGAACTCTTTTGGACAAGCAAAATTATACATCGTGTATTGCAGACATTCCATACGGGTTCAAAATTAAGGATAGCTCTTTCGACGAGGAGGCCTTCACGCACGTGCAAGTCCGTGCTTTTTTGGACGGCCTGAAGGAAATCACGACATCTGAAAACTGGAGGGTCATCATTTTTCATTCCGACCTGCAGACGATGTCGGTGCTTAAGCCACTGGGAGTCGCCTCAGAACGCGGGCTTTGAAAACTGCGTATGGTAAGCTTTGAATTTATTGCTTTTCTATTTACTTAACACCACGGTATAAATTTATACCTCAGTCGCCTCGTGGTATAAATTTATACAGCAAGGCAACCTTCGTATAAATTTATACGGCACGGCACCGTGGTATAAGTTTATACAGCAAGGCAATGGTGGTATAAATTTATACTGCCACACCACTGAACTAACTTATTTTGTTCGTTTTCTTTCTACCAATTTTTAATTGCTTTTTTGTTTGGCAGGCTAAAAACAAATGTCAAAGGACATGGTGGTGGTCCGCTTAGTAAGTCTGCTTTGAACATTTCCATATAGGTTTTACAAATAACACCAAAAACCATGGTTCATTTCAACACGCAAAATGAGAAGAGTCCACCCTGCAACGCCTTTCAGTTTCCGGCTGTTCTACAAAAATTAAAAGACCCACAATGACTCATTACCAGAAGCCACAGCGGCTAATTAATAACTTAATACAGTGGTTTTCTCGCCCGGGAGACTGGATTCTATATGCATTTTCCTCGCTCAGCACTACGCTAGCTTATGCTTCTTAAGTGGGCGCAATGTTGTCTCCGTCGACATAGACCCGGACAAAATAAGTTTCGTCAGGACAAGGATAAGCTCTTGTGAATCCTTTCCTGATGAAAACGAGGAACTGGGAGCAAAGAACGGTGCTGGTGATGTTAGAGGCACAAACACAGAAATCCAACCTCCACTTACGGGAAGAAGAGATGAGGAGGCGGAGTTTGTCGACCTGGAGCCTGTGGTGCCTGAGCCCGAGAAACCGCCTGTACCTGTACCATTGGAATCAGAAGCAGGCGTCTCTGCTATTGTACCCTCGCAAGAGAAAGATCCTAAGGGGTACGAGAGTCCTGTGGACTGGGAAGACCCACCGGTCGTATAAATTTATACAGACAGTATTATAAATTAACTTTCATTGTAAACGTTGTGCCAAGAATTTCAATATGATTTGATGAAGATTTTTAAATTGAAAGCTTTGTCTCTTCAACAATGCTTAATTAGAACAACTCTTTCTTGCTTTATGATTTCACACTCTTTCTCTTTCCTATGTTTGATTTTCTTAGTACTTATATTAAGCTTGCAAAAACACAAATTATATTTCCTTCTATTTTCAACAATAAATACTTATTGAGTTTTCAAATTTAATGTCTATCTCCTCAAAACAACCATTTTTTTTTTTGCCCTCTTTTGAAAATGGAAAGGCTTCAAAAATGTTGCTTTTTTTGGGGTATTTCTAATGCTAATTGCTCAACAATCTATTTTGCTCCCTATTTTGTCTGTTTTTTCCGAGTTTTCAATTTTTATAATGGAATCTTTCAAACGCACTTCTTAAATAAGTGCGTTTCATTTTAAACCTTGTTATTGCTCTACAATAGTTAATCAGAGCTGTAAGTAGGCAGCAGGCTGCAGCCAAGATTGAAACCAACAAATATCGAAAAATACATTAGGATGGGGAGGAATTTCAGACCCAAAATCTAGCTATAACTCTGGCCTACTTACTCTTTGTGGTGAAGATCGGATCATATCTGGATACTATGGTAGCTCAAACCTTCAACAAATTTGGGTACAGTATTCTCTGGGGAGTCACCGTTTCATTAAGAAACTAGCCTTCAGCTCAGGTTCTCTATTAGAGAAGAAATAGTCGAGACTATCCATGCTTGCTTTTGCAGATTCTGCACTAGAATTAATCTGGCCAATTTGCACTAGATTATATTTAGCGGTTTAATTACCTTGGCTTTGCTCAAGTTAAATTCTGATCTCTCCAATCCTCGAGCTAAAATATCAAGCTCTTTAATCCATTTTTGTGGCTCTTGTTCGAGAGTTCAGATGTTTAAGCCAAACTCAATGCTAGATGTGTACAGTCACAAGTCGCAAACTATTCCCATGCTAAAGAAAGACCACTGCCATGCCAATGCCACAACAGGATCATTGCATCTTACTGCATATGAATCCCAAACTTACTGCACACATTTTGCCTGGGAATGGAGTTTATATACACCATGTATTCTCACAACGGTTGCTTGCTATCTAGGGCAAGCTTGTTTTGCCTTACTGCTATTCAATGACATCTTTGTCTTCAATGCATGGTAAATTCATAGTTTTCGTCATTCCAATTGTCATGCCCTCAATGTGTCTTATATTTATAGTGTTGAATAGTGATGACATATATGACAATAACTTATTCTGCTTGTCATAGATTGCATATGTGTTTGGAAGCATTTGCAAGCGTCATTCTAATATCATGTATTCAATCATTTTTATATATTTAATACTGTTGGATGGTCTATTCCTATGTTAAATTGTTCCTCATTTTCAGTGGCTGCACACAAAGATGCATATGTGCATACATCA
The DNA here is from genome assembly GCA_021234155.1 of Isoetes taiwanensis. Lineage (NCBI taxonomy): Eukaryota > Viridiplantae > Streptophyta > Lycopodiopsida > Isoetales > Isoetaceae > Isoetes > Isoetes taiwanensis. Next base: position 2,151,106 of record JAJEKV010000082.1, on the reverse strand, counting down.
TTTTCCGAATATTTTGGCACTGGCTTGATATTATCAACCTGACCATTGATATGGGCAGCCATTTACTCAAAGAACTATCTTTTACAGGAGAATTTCCACATGCTTATACAAGTTTCCACATGCTTATACAAGTTTGGAAGAGTAAGATGTACCAAGAAGAGTTTTGATAAGTTGCTATTTTCATGCCCTGCTTTATGCAATCAGAGAGAATATGTTTCTCAGTTCTATATTGTCTGATGCTTGCCAGTTCTGATCCTGAGCTTTTGCAACAATATCTTAATGGTCGTTTTTCTCAAAAGATATGGGACGCAGTTACTTTGGCCCAAGTGAAAACTGGTCATTATCATGCACACATAAATCCCACTTTGGCACCAGGGCCCCAAGCTTATTTGCTTGCTTCATTGTCCAGGAACAAGCTTGTAGCTATTGCATCAATTCGCATGGGGTCCCACAGCTACTTGATTGAGATGTAGATGGGAGCGGCCCGCAATTGCCGCGGCGAAGCGAGACTATGTGCCTCGCTGCCGCCATGTGTTATTGAAGATGAAAGCCATACTCTTCCTCGAAGTTGCCCTGCTTTTGAGATAGTCCGGAATCATTTTTCGACCTTAGCATTCCATTCCACGCTTCCACAACTTCTCAGTGCACCATCTCTGCATGACTTGGCATTATACATACTTGAGGTTCTAGATAAACGTCTGCAATTACTGAGCCCTCAGTAATCATTATCTAAGCTTGTCTAGTATCATCATTACTGCAAAGGTTTTTCCCTTGAAAACCTTTCGAGGCAGGGGTTTTTTAATCCTAGTAGTAATGATTGTACTAGCCCATTGTATGGGTCCCATGACCTATTGGTCTCCGTGGACGTTTAAAAAACTATTCTATTCTATTCTATTCTATTCTATTCTATTCTATTCTATTCTATTCTATTCTATTCTATTCTATTCTGTTTACAGTTAGTTTAACAGTTTGACACAATCCACCCAAGGCAATTTCAATAGAACTAGGCAATTTCATTAGATCTATTTTTATTAGGTGAAAACTCTCGCTCTTAAAGACGTTAAACCTTACATAACATTAGACAAGTGAAAATGTTTTCATTTGGCTCTGGTGGTGCAGAATGAATTGGCATAACATCAGAGGTGGTGAACATGTTGTCATTCACGCTCGGGCAATGTAAAATGAGCTAAGCTATAAAGGATTTCTTAAATTTGCTACATTAAAAAATCTTGCAAATGACATCACATACTTTAGCAATATTTGTAGGCCTGACATGTCGTAAATAGGTTGTTATTCGAGCTCTGGTAATGCACAATGAGCCAGCATTAAAGGATCTTTTAAAATTTATACATTGTCGAATGAGCTAGCCATAAAAGGATTTCATTAGATTCATACATTAGGATTTCATTAGATGCATACATTAGAATTTTTTTAATCATTAAACATGACGTATAATCCTTTGAAGTTCATCCAACAACTATCAACAAGTATAGTTGCTCTTCTACAAACTACTGACAAATCAAACAACTACATGTAGTGATAGAAAATAGGAGGAAAATGCATGGCTCCTAACACGTTTTCCTCAATTCTCTGCTAGCCTAAGCTTTCCCCAGCGTCAAACTTCCTTCTCAAATTCCTCAAGTTTGATGGAAGTGCGAGCAACAATTTGTACATAGTATTTGCTTTCTTACTCTAACCATAACAACTTCAGACAATATTGTGATCAACCTAGATCAAATTTTCGAAGCAGATAATGGGCTATACACCATTTCCTTTATTGAATTGCGGGGCATCCAGAACTGCCCGGCCACTTTCCTTAGGTATTTTCTAAGTGCCAGTTTCTTATTCATTCTACAAGATAAATTTAATGTTGTGAGTCAGGTAAAGGCCAATTCCTTCACTGCATTGTTTGGTTCAAGGATCGGTGCATCAACAAGTATCCAGACTACTCAAGGTATCTTTGAGTCGTTATTCCCATTTTGTTTTTCTGTTGGTTTATGAAGTTTGAAGGAAAATTTGCCTTCTGCCTTCTGTCATGGGCAAGATGAATTGTTGCACCCAACTTCTCCATCATTTTCTGCTCTGAGAATGTATCTATCATGAGGATGGTCCATTGTGAAATCAATGATCTAGGTCAAACATTGCTGGTATAAATAGGCTTCATGCTTGGTTGTCAAGTTGCAATGTTTACCTTACTAGTGTAATTGCCTCATGACATCTGCCAAGTCATGGTGGACTAAAGGCAGGACAAATTATTGATTTTGATCTTTGGCTTTATAACATTTTTTATACTACATGTTAATTAGCTATTCATCCTTTTTCTATTGGCAATATGTGTTGTAAGTAGTCTCATCTATCATTAGAGCATCGAATACTTCAATTTCTTAAATACCAATTGAGGTTTATGAGTCAAAATTAGGATCCAGGAGTTGAACTGGAAGTACAAGAAGGAATTGCCCAAAAAAATTAATATTTATTGAAGGCATTACTTTTAATATCCTCTTTTCCAGCCATAGTTCTGTTGCTGCACAGTACACATGGCTGTGGATGCCAAAGATATTGTCAAGCAAGATTCACATAGGTGGCAGATGTGTAATGGCTTTTTGTTATGGGCTTGTATCATAGCACATATAAAAGGCCAAGATTAGGCAGGGCCTATGATCCGTTACAATCAATCACAAAATTAGTATCTAGTATGGTTTCCCCATTTGTCATTGCTTATATGATGCTACAACAATTAAAATTCTAGCTACAATTGTAAGTAAGGCTATGTTCCTTTTTTGCTTTCAATACACTATGCCTTGGAAGATGCAGGCAATTAACCATTTTGATGTCACTAGACATGTTACATTTGTATTATATTTGTGAAGCAAGCAATTTGGTACTAAAGTCTGATCAACTGTAAGCCAGGCTTAGACCCCATGAGTACCAAAATGTATGTCTAGGATTTCCATGACAGTATTTTGCCATTATAAATCTGGTGGATGAAGTACAAAACTAAGATGCAATTATCTTCTGCTATACCATGCATGGCAATTTAAAACTCTAGTTCAGAATGGTCAACCTCCAAGTAATGAGATTCTGAGAATGGTTGCTAGCGCGTTTCTGCTGCATGGGGCTTGCAAGAATGTTGAATGATCTGAGATTAGTTGTCGAAGATTGGAGGCAGTTTAAGTTGATGAGTGCATAAGAAAGACATCACGGAGAGTATCCTGGAGGGCTATATGCGAAATAAAATATCAATGTCTATTGTGATTGCAGCTAATGCAATGCACAAATTGTTACACTTTGAAGGTAGGTTCTTTGACCATAAGGTTATCAATTAAGGAGTAAATATGCATGTACTTATATGGCTTATACAACTTACAGGTGAAATAGCTACACCAACAATGGCCATTATGGTAGTTATTTCATGATATTATAAACAATCAATGTCAGATGGATATAGAACACCAAAAGAATACCTTATAATTTTTGTGTACACTTCTGTTATGCTTGTTTGAATTTGCCTTCCTTGCGCATCAGTGCAAACTTTCTAAATTGACATAATAATCTACAAATTGACAACTCCCAAGCAAATAATCTGCTTTGAATACCATCTATTTGAATTCCCAAATGTCTAATTAAACATTACATATTGTGATAGCTCTTGTCCTTCCATGCATTCTTGTAATAGCCCTTGTTCCTACCGAGACCATATCCTACAATTTGATATGCAAAGTAATCAAACGTGCTTTTGACTAGTTCTTTATTTCAATCCTTGATACTTTATTCTTAAGCTAAAACTTCATCTAGCCCTACCCCATGGAACGCTATTCTTTTGCCATTATGTATATCATTTCTCATTCCTTGCCTAGACCATCATCATTTGAAAATCCAAACAATGTCAGGCAAAAATTTTCCTAGTCAAAACACACACACCACTCTTGTATTCCATTGCTCTAGTCATTCTCTCTTCGAAGAAAGAGAAAAAAAAAAAGGGAGAGAGAGCAACATTACTCTTGAGATGCCAGTTCAAGGAGAAAAGAAGAGATTAGATTGATCTTTCCAAATATCATGTTTTTTTTTTTTTTTTTTTTTTTTTTTGAAGGATAAAGAATTTTCCATTTATAGGTAAACTATTACACAACCTTATAGCAGATAGACACCCTCCTGAACAAGTTTGAAGAGGGGATAGCTACAAAGCCCTTTTAGAATGGATGTAGATGCCTTCTTCTTAAGGTGGTAGCTTGATGAAAGTCTCCCAAACAAGGGAAACATCACCTTCGACCACACACTTGAACTTTCTAAGCTTCTCTATGAGCATGTGCAGTATTTGTGTGGGTGTAGTATATGCATCTTTGCCTAGAGTGAAAGAATTACGCCTTTTCCATATGACCCATAATGCCCATGATCTGACAATATGAAAAGCTTTATGCTTTTGAGACCGGCCATTCTAATCGGATATCTACCTAGAAGGAGATCGTTGGTCCCCAGTAGCGTTGAACATATCCATGCAAAGACGACCACACAACTTGCGTGTCGAAGCACTCTACTAAGCAATGTTCCAGAGACTCTTCATCCATCTTGCACAATGGACATAGAGGGCTCACGTCAGCTTTGAATTTGGATACCCTTCTGTTTACCATAGGAACCCTATGAATTACTTGCCATAAAAAAGTATTCACTCGGGGAGAGAGAAGTTTTATCCATACACCCCTCCAAATTTCCACCAACTGTGTGTCAGTGACTTGCACATTCCATTGAGCTGGTAGCGATAAAGTGCCTTTTGTCTTCATACGCTTATATGTTGATTTCACAAATGACCCCGCCTGCAAAGATTGATCGAGAACCCAAGGTTTCTTACTCGTGCTATTTATGTGGTTTGAAAGACTTACTGCAATACATTCCCACATTGTTTTGTCGTTATTTTGGAGGCCGAATTTCTACTTGAATACCATCCACTCTGTTAACTGACCACCTTCATACCACATTGCACACGAACCAATGCCACAGCTGATCCATCTTCTCACCACTCTGATGTCAGCTAAAAGGGCCAAAGGACCATTCTTATTGCAGTAGTTGACTGGGATCCACCATGGTGGAGTAGTACTCGCTGCACAATTACTGATATTCAATGTGAAGAGCTTTTTCACCACGTCACCAACTGTTGCAGGAAACCTACTCCACATCACCAAACTGGCCCTTTATTCCAAGATCTGGACCGTACATAGCGTTCCTCGTTTGTGGGGTATGCATGTACAAGTTTTTGTATACTGTATATTAAGGTTTGCAAAATACTATAAGGTTTGAGAGAATGTACTTAATGGTGTTAATTTTGTACATGTATTGTAAATATGTTTTTGGGGCTCTCGCTGCCCTACGTAACCCCCCGTGTGAATATACACCTAAACCAAAGGGGGTTTAAGGGGGATTTTAATTTAAATGTGTTAAATGCAATGGTTTGTGTTAATAATGTTAATGGTAGTTGTGTGTTGATTGTTATATTAAATTTTTTTTTTGGGCCCTTCGGGCCCTAACTAAAGCAAACATAGGTAAACTTTATGGGCTAGTTAGCCTGTTTATGTAAGTGTGTAAGTGCCAAGAAATATACACTATAGAGGTTGTTTATGTAAGTACATAAGTGCCAAAAAATAAACAACTGTAAGAATATGGTAATTTGCTATTTATGCATCGTTGTGCTGAAGGTCCCCTTTCTTCTAACGGCTTTTTGATTAGCTAATCATGCAGTTGAACACTAGGTAAACCATTGCAGCAGCCACATAAGCAGATGTTACATATATCTTGGCTATAAACACTGCCATACCATCAGTTACATGAGAATCTTAACGCACAAGTTAAAACATTATAGAATAATATTACATCATTTATGGTAAAACATGTTATCGGACCTGTTGATCTAGATAAAACTATTCATCAGCAATGTAAAAAATTCCACACAAGTGACAAATCTAAGGACATCAAATGTTCCGCGTGAGTAGCAGACATTAGTTCAATTTCATGTAGCCATCTGGTATGGTACAAACTTGGAGGAGGGCACTACTCATCAGCAATGTAAAAAATTTCCACACCAACAATCAGAAAACAAGTCCAAGAACGTCAATGCTTCACATGATAAGCAGATAATACCAGCTTGTAGGCTTGATATCCTTCCATGATCTAGCAAGAAAGAAACCAAAGCATGGTAGATTATGATTATATTGCTCAATTCAAACCTCCAAAGTTTGCATTTCAAATCACCTAATTTACTTGTCATGTGGAATTGATGGATTGGGAGATTCTATAGTCTGCATGAACATAAAGGAAAGAAATTGGTTAGATTGATATTAATTTAGAAAATAGAATTTTACTAGTGAAATAAAATTGAATCAAATAAAAGCTTTAAACACTGATATGCTCTACAATAATGTTTTATTCACAAACCTTTAGTAGCGAAATAAAATTGAATAAAATAAAAGCTTTAGACATTGATATGCTCGACAATAATGTTTTATTCACAAACCATTGCATGGAAGACAACAACATCAACATTACTCTGCAGTAACAATTGGTGAGGTTCATAAAGAACCAGTGACACTTTCTCACGGACTGTCTGGCTTTGGTTTAATAGATGAAGAGAATCGGCCAGTTTGGTGATGTGGAGTAGGTTTCCTGCAACAGTTGGTGAAGCGAGATCAAGGGTAGAGGTTTTAAAGCAAGCTTGCTCTTTTAGCATTTCACATGTTGTTACTTCAGCTACAACTATTTTTATTTCACAATGAAACCATTGTTTATCAATCCATATGATTTTGGATGCTCCATCTCGAGCTTAGATGTAATGCATGATTCACCTTCTGGTTTTATTAAAGTTCCAAACCTACAATATAAATGCATTCTTATGGCCACTGTTTGGCTGATTTGCACGACTTAGAAAAGGGCGTGGAATAATCCGCCTGTTGCATGCACAAGAATCCGTTTGTTGATTGAAGCTGAAGGCTGGCTGCTATGAACAATCCGGCAGGCCAGGAATATCCAAGAAATTGAAAACAAACAGAGGACCTAAACTCTAAACTCTTTTTGAATCTGCAGCAAATCTTAGAACAGGCAAAGGGAAGGAAACAAAGGCGGGTTTTATAGCATTGCATTGTAGAACCAGGAAACCAATACCTTGTAAAAAAAACCATTATGCTAACTGAAAAAACATTAAAAAAACAAATACCTTTGTAAGTGTGAGCAAAGAATCCATCTCGTGATAACCTTCCGTCAGCAAAAATCTACTCCGGCAACAAGAATCCAAGAGGGCATGCACACATGCACATGCACTTGGGCATGCACTTGCACATGCACAGTACACATGCACATGCACACATGCATACACATGCACAGGCACACGCATGCACGTGCACATGCACATGCATACACGTGCGCAATGTTCATGCACAAACACATGTAAAGAAAGACAACAACCCTTGGATCGTTTCAGCCAACAAAAATTAACGGCCCATAAAGGGTGCACTCTAGAAATACTGTTTAGTACAGCTCAACGAATACAACAACGAAATCATAGAAAAACCATGTGAAAAAACATATAAAAATTTAAAAGTAACCCCCTGTTATTATGCTAGATATTAAGAACGGTGAGGCCTCAGAACTTGGTTTCAAGCCATAAAATAGAGACCATGGAAGAGATACTTGTGCTGATACTTTAGCATGTGTGCAGGAGAAACATATGGTCTGCGCTATGAGTTGGAGGCCTGGTGACTTCGTTTTCTCCTCTAAAATATTCCACATGAATTTGGCTACTAGTATTTTGATTTGTAGGGCTAAGTCAATCATGCCTATTCCCCCTTCTTCCTTATCTCTTTTACATTTCCACCATGCGATTTTCACTAGTGCTCCTTCCTCGTTGCCTCCCCACACAAAGTTTCTAATTGTCCCTTCCATTTCTTTTACTTTCTCTGGTGGGGCTATGAGGAGAGATGAGACATAGATGTGCGTCTTTGCAAAGACATGCTTCGCTACTACTATCCCGCCACCAAAGGATAGTTTTGCGACTTTCCACCAATTCAGGATGCTTCAGTAATCCTAATATCATCTCATCCCATACTTTTGTTGAGGGTACTTTAATTCCCAATCGATTCCAAGAAGGTTAGAATACTCCCCAAATTTTATGATTTTCCACCGGAGGCTCTAAACACACCGGATGTGGTCCTTCCCTCCCCCATTCTTGCCGAAAGCATTTCTTCCAGCTTGATGAGACATCCCGAGGCCAAGGAGAAAGTATCTAACAACCGACCGGCATTCTTTAGATTGCTCTCCTCCCGCTACTAGAAACAAAAAAGAGTCATCTGCGTATTGATTGCATATCTGCTGAGATCCATCCCCCATTTGAAGACCTTCTACTAGATCATCCCTTGAGGCTTGTAGAAATAGTTGTGAAAAAGCTTCTGCTGCTATGTTAAATAAAAATGGGGCTAGTGGGCATCCCTGTCTAATGCCTCTTTCGATGACGAATATAGGAGAGGATTCCCCGTTGAGAAGAACAGAGGCCCGTGCAGAGTGGAGTAATCTCTTAACACTTCCAGTAAAAAATTCCCCGGAACCCAATTTTAACAGCATTTTATATAAAAAGCTCCATCTGATACTATCATATGCCTTAGTAAAATCCAATTTGATGTAAGCTACTTTTTGACCTGTGTTTTTAGCCCAATACATACCCTCAAAAGCTGCTGCTATATTGTGCAAAATGTTCCTTCCTGGGAGAAAACCTGACTGGACGGGGGAGATAGTTTCTGCAAGTATGAGCTTTATTTTCTCTGCCATTCCCTTTGCTATTATCTTATAGAATGCCGACAGCAATGTGATGGGTCTCCAGTCATTGATAGTACGTGGGTCTTTTCCCTTTGGAATCAAAACGATACAACCTGTATTTAGCTTGGGGTCTAGGTGGTCTGCTTGTTGGAAGTCTGTATAAGCTGAGAATACATCAGTTTTAATCCATTCCCAATAAACCTGAAAAAACTCTATTGGAATCCCATCCATCCCTGGACACTTCTCTTTGTCGAGGGCGATGACTGCCTGATGCAAATCATCTATAGATAGTGGGCGGCTCAACATTTGGTGTTGCTCATTTGTTATGACTGGAGACACCTTGGAAACCACTAACTCTTCAAACTCGTCCTGGAACGGCATACGCTTCTCACCGAAGAAGCTTTGAAAGTGATCGTGAAGAAACTTATGAAGCCCATCACAACTTTTTAGTATTGACCCATCATCAAGTGTAATGCTAGATAATGCTGTTGACCATCTCTTCTGCTTGGCAGCCTTAAAGAAAAACTTAGAGCATTTATCTGCTTGCCTAAGACAAGTTAAACCTGCCTTGCTTCTGTTCTCGACAGTCTTAGTCTCCTCTGACTTTTTAATCTCATCCAATAATTTTTTCTCTTCTGTACCATCATTGGAACCCGCTGCTCTGAGGGTTGTCAATTGACTGTATAGTTTGTCCAAAGATTCTCTCTCCTCCTGTACTTTTTCTCTCCCACACAGTTTAGCAAATTGCTTAATATTTGCTAGTGCTGTCGTTAAGGCCTTCATGCCTGAGTCTTTTATAAATGCCGCTTGCCAAATTTCTTTGCATTTGCAGTAAAAGCAGGCTCTTTCAGATACTTGATATTCATTTTAAACACTGTTCTTGAGACTTTTTTCCTACATTCCTGGCATGAAATTACCTGAGGATTATGATCAAATATCATATCGCATTGTCGGTGCAGTTTACTCTACGAAGAGTTGGGGAAGTGGCGAGTGTATTGTAATTCACGTAACACCTGTCATGTCTAGCGTAAGCTCTACCCTGTCCCACCCAACCATTGCACCATGTGAAACCTTTATCCCCCTCCAGCTCACTAAATCCACCGGCGTCTATCAATTTATCCCACTGCTCTTTTTCAAAACCATTAACAATGTCAGATGTTGCACCACGTCTGTCTTCTGATGTCTCCACCATATTAAAATCGCCCAGCATTAACCATGCTATATGATTACCAAGACTTTTGATTTTATGTCTGAGGGAGGCCCATAGTGCACCTCTTCCCCTAGGATTGTTATGCGCGTAAATATTTAAAATTCCCCATGATTGGTTGTTCTGCTGCCATACAATGATGGACCACCTTCCAAATCTATCTGACATAGATGTTGTCACCTTAACCGTATTTTTCCATGCGATTAAGGTACCTGCACTAGATTTTTCCTTTGCCGAGACAATTCCAACATACTCATTCCCTATTATTTTAAACAGGACATCAGCTTCCTCCTTCTTACACTTGTGTTCTTGAAAACATATGATATCCGCTGCTCACTCTCTTTTAGTGCTAGTGAAAGCCTGTTGCTTTTTAAACTCCAAGACTTTACTCCTCCGATATTCCAGCTCCACGATTTTGAAATTCATTATGAGTTTTAAGAGTATGGCCAACACCTCTATTTTCCACATCTAGTTTCCCTTCAATAGCAACTCACCACCAGCGGGGTTGCTAAAAGAGGGGGTTGAGGCTTTTTTTCTTTTCATCTCACCCATGCTGTCTACATACACATTTGTATCCATCTTATTCTTCTTGCCTATTAGAGCGAATGGGTTATGCAACATTTCCACGCCATCTGTCAGATCTATTTCTGACCCTTTCGGTTATCCTTGTGTATCACCAAAGCCATTTTTGGGTGCCACACATCACGGTATCTTTGCTCGTTGTACCGCAAGCTCCCCCTTCTCTACAGAAGTTGCCTCCATGATATATTTAGACAACGATGACAATGGCTGTGGAACCTCTGTATTTTTTAAGGCCATTGTGTTTTGGGAGCCTCTGAACTTCCTGGCAATATTTCTAGCTCTTGTACCGTGGTTTGGAGGCTACCACTTGCCACCTAACCTCCCCGATTGGGATGTCCTCTTTGGATTTTGGTCTATTATGAGGCATATTTTCAAACATATTTTCGTGGAATGGGTGAGAATGGGGAGATGGCAAATATTGTTTCTAGAGTGGGTGTAAATGGAGGGGTGACAAAGACCTTTGGAGAGGTTCAAGTGTCACTTGATTAATTTCTTTATGTGTAACACCAGTAGTGAGTAAATGTTTCCTGCTCTCTATCTTTGGCCCGAGGCAATGTTATCTTTGGCACTTGTGTGGTCCTGGACTTGATTACGCCTTCTATCTCTAAGTTGGGGAACATCCTCCTTATTTCCCATCCATTTATGAGCTTAAGTAAAAATTTAAAGCAACACATTCCGCTTTTTATTTGTCACTCCTTTGGGGATATGTCGTTCTTTGGGATAGCAACACGATTCTAGGCTCCTTCAAGAATTGAATGTGACACGTATGAGCCTAGTGTGTTAGCAATAGACTTTAAGAACTCGAACTAGCAAGTCCGGTGGTAGATCTTCTATTTCAAACCAACATAGGATTTTGATAGCGCAGGTTTGTTTAGGAGAGAAGCCCCACGCGATAGAACTGTCTGAGAATAAAGTCTCCCCGCAAAGGTGATGCTCGGGCAACTAGCCTATCTATCGCCGCTTCACAATCAAACATAATAAGAAAAAGAAGTTGTTGCCCGGTGCCTTTAAGCGATTGGTGTTGGGGCAAACCTAACCTCTTCAAGTGTGTTGATAGCCACGCGTGCTTAATCTTGGCAGTCCAGGAAGCCCCCAATAAAAAGCCTACAACCGAAAGTCGCGAGATCAAGCTTTCTAAATACTTTTATGCACCTCGTGATTAATTTACGCCCTTTGGAAAATTATCTTCTACCTCCACAACTCTGTTGGTGCCAATGGCCATTCCTGGTTTAGTGCTTCTAATTTCTGTCCCAAGGTTCTGAATGAGGCCCATCTCAACCATTTGGAGCGCCTCTGTGACTCTTGTGCTTCTATTCTTATCTTGAATGTGGTTCTGAATCCACTCTGAAAATCTCGGCTTATTTACTACTCTCACTGAATCCTGTCCTTTCCACGCTGAAGCTTTTGGATGACCACCTATGCTTTCTGCTGCCTTTTCTGCCTGATAAGCATCTACCCTGTCATCAGTTTGATGCACCGCACCTGCACCTGTGCCCTTCCCCTTAATTATATGGCTTGCTCCTTTCTCTACAGTTGTTATCACATTTGGTGTAGGTGTTTGAGTCACACCAAATACAGTTGCACCTTTATGTGTGCATATGTTGTTATGGTTTTCAACATCCATATTTGTCCTGTCACGATTTTGTGTATTATTTTGACTAGCAACAGCTGGATTAGACTTACCTGTAACGCTTGTTTGATGCCCAATTGCTGTATTGCCTTGTATTTTCCTCGCTAAATTTGTATGCTCCGTGGTGTTCTTTGCTAGTATAGATTCTACCAGCGCAGCTGAATTCTTCCTTAGCTCTGCCAGTTTATCACCAACTATCTTTTTCTTCTCTTCCCGCTCCCGCCCCTTTGTTATCTCTGTTGCCTCTTCCATCGTAGAATCTAGACAATCACCGAGTAGCAACCCCTGCTGCGTGGCTATGTTATGCTCATAATCGGCAATGCCTACCCCGGATAGTCCTGCTTTAAGCCTACGCACTGCCCCAATGGCATTTACACAAAGATCAGAAGCCCTGGCTCCTTCTACAGATGCTAAATTCTCAACACCCACATATGCCCCTGCTGATTTCTCGATCCAAAATGCCCTTTTACGCTATGGGACCTCTTGTGTTTGTAGCTCCATGGCTGCAACTTTTTTCTCCCAACGGGCTTGTTACATGGTGCAGCACAACTGCCACTTTGCTCCTATCTTCCAGAGTCCCCACTGCACAGGTCTTGCCTGCCATAGCTCCATCGACTGATCCTTCACTGCCATTTTCGAGGTTGCAACAAACCTCTCCCAGATTTGGGGCTTTTGCCCAGGATGCCTGATTCAGACCTTCCTGCAAGTTTTTTGCTAGTCTGGGGCCATCGAGGGGCCCACGATCAAGAAACGAAGCTCTGCGCTTCTTCCCGGGCAGCCGCCCGACCTGCCGCTTCTACATCCGCCACGTCAGCCATCTACTTAGCCATTAAATTGCCATTATCACCACCACATCTTATCTTATTATCTTATTATCCTTCTATCTTATCTTATATTATAGATAGATAGATAGATAGTATATTATCTTATATTATAATGTTATACCGTAATTCTTGGATTGGATCAAGCCCTAATTTGAATGACCGAGATCATCTAGATGCATCTGAAGGCCGAGATTTCTCGCACAACTTCCTACTTCCATGATTGGTCTTATGGGGAAAGGGTAAAGGAAAGGGGGGAAAAGGAAAAGGGAGGAGGAAAGAGAGAACGTGAAGGGGCAAAAAGGCACGGGAAAAGGGAAAAAAAGAGAGGAAAAAGGGTGGGGATAAGAGAAGAGAAAAATGCATGGGAAAAGGGAAAGGAAAAAAAAATCAAAAGGGAAAGGGGAAGGGAACCTGAGAAAAAGGCATGAGGAAAGGGAAAGAGGTAAAGGGGAAAAGGGAAGGGGAAATGGCATAGGAAAACGGGAAAGAATGGGAAAAAGGGTGAAAATGGGAAAATAAAGGGAAAAAAAAAGCACCGGAAAAGGAAAGGGAAAAAGAGCATGGGAAAGAGGAGAAAAAGGGAAAGGGTGAGGAAAGAAAAAAAGGGACGGGAAAAATGGCATGGGAAAGGAAAAGAGAGACCGTAATTCTTGGATTGGATCAAGCCCTAATTTGAATGACCGAGATCATCTAGATGCATCTGAAGGCCGAGATTTCTCGCACAACTTCCTACTACCATGATTGGTCTTATGGGGAAAGGGTAAAGGAAAGGGGGGAAAAGGAAAAGGGAGGAAAGAGAGAACGTGAAGGGGCAAAAAGGCACGGGAAAAGGGAACAAAAAGAGAGGGAAAAGGGTGGGGATAAGAGAAGAGAAAAATGCATGGGAAAAGGGAAAGGGGAAAAAAATCAAAAGGGAAAGGGGAAGGGAACCTGAGAATTAAAAGGCATGAGGAAAGGGAAAGAGGTAAAGGGGAAAAGGGAAGGGGAAATGGCATAGGAAAACGGGAAAGAATGGGAAAAAGGGTGAAAATGGGAAAAGAAAGGGGAAAAAAAAGCACCGGAAAAGGAAAGGGAAAAAGAGCATGGGAAAGCGGAGAAAAAGGGAAAGGGTGAGGAAAGAAGAAAAGGGAAGGGAAAAATGGCATGGGAAAGGAAAAGAGAGAGGGAAAGGGAAGGGAAAAGGAACACTGATAAAAGGAAAAGAGTGAAAGGTTGGGAAAATGAGGAAAGGGGCAGGGAAAAGGGGGAAAAGGAAATGGATGGGGAGAAGGGAAGGGAAAAAGGGAAAGTGAAAGGATAAAGAAAAAGGAGGGGCAAAGGAGGAAATAGAACCTGGAAAAGGGGCATTAGAAAAAGGGAAGAGGGAAATGAGAAAAAGGCAGGGGAAAAGGGCACGAGAAAAAAGGGCAGAGGAAAAGGGCGAAGAAAGTAAAAAAGGAAGCGAAAAGAAGACATGGAAAAAAGAAAAGAGGAAGAGGGAAAGGGTGGGGGAAAAGAGGAAAATGGGCATGGAAAAAAAAGAAACAGAACAAATGTGGGAAGGGCATGGGAAAAGGAAAGGAAGGGAGAAAAGGTGAAGGAAAGGGAAAAAGGTCATAGGTAAAAGAGGAAGAGGGAAAGGGAAAAGGAGGAAAACGGAAAGGAAAAAGCTCATTAGGAAAAGGGAAAGGAAGAAAGACTAAGAAAAGAAAAAGAGAGAAAGGGTCAAAAAGGAAGAAAAAGGAGGGGGGAAAGGGGAGCAGGATAAGGGTGAGGATGAAGGAATTGAAAAAGAGGAAGAGGAAGGGGAAAAGGGCACGGAAAAAAAAAAGGAAGAGGGAAAGGGTGAGAAAAGGGAAAAAAGAGCATGGAAAAAGGGAAAGGAAAAAAGAAAAAGAGGAAAGGGAAGAGGAAAAGGGAAAAAGGGTGGGCAAAGGATGAAAAGAGGCACATAAAAGAAGGTAGAGAAAAGGGAAATGAAAGAGACATAAGGAAAGAGAAAATGAATTAGAAGGGGGAAAGGAAAGGGAAAAAGGATACCGGGAAAAGCGAAAGGGTGGCGAAAGAATGAAAAGGGAAGGGAAAGAAAAAAGGAAAAGGAAGGCGAAAACGGGGAAGGGAAGGAAAATTGGGCACGAGGAAAAGGGGAGAGGGAAATGGGAAAGGAGAAGCGGAAAAGGGCAAGGGATAAAGAGGAAGAGAATGGGGATAGGAAGAAAAGGGGCACATAAAGTGAGGAAAAGAGAAAGAAAAAAGTGCATGAGAAAAGGGAAAGTGAAAAGGAAGGCAAAAAATGGGAAGGGCGGGGAAAGGATGAAAAGGGAAGAAAAAATGTTTGCCAGAAAAAAAGAAAGGGAAAAAGGGAAACGGGAACGAAAAAAGAAGAGAAGGGAGAAAAAAAAAGAAAAAAAGAGAGAAGGAAAAAAAGGGACGTGTAGGGGAAAAATGAGAAAAAAAAGGAAAAGAAAAAAGGAAAGTGTGCAGGAAAACGAGGAAAAAAGGAAATGCGAGATAGAGCAAAGACAAAGGGAAGAGGAAGGGTGTGGAATGCACAAAAACCTCTTAAAGCCCAGCAATGTTGGGCTTGGTTTCGATTATATTATATTTATGAAAAGGAGTCTGAGCTGAATAGGTTTTCGTTCATACAAATTCCCAACTTATACCGAGCAACGCTGGGCACCATTACTAGTATTATAATGTTTTGGTATAAGTGTTGGACCCAGCCCTAGATCGGACGGTCCAGAGTTTGAGTTCAAAGATTAACGGTCCAGATGTCTATGATTTTTATCCTTCTTCTCGCTCTACCAATTTAGGGTTCATGCAATGAGACACGCATCTGCCCGTAGTGTTCTGGACCCGCTTTGGCAAATATGGCTGTCAGAAGTGAGAGCAAAAGGCCATGTAGTTCCGGAAGCAAGATGCTGCATTCCTTCTACAAAAGCTGGCTGTTGCCCTGACGTCTAGGTCATCATTTGCATGACGTTTTTGCCTTGAAGAGGGTCTCGGATTTATGTGATCTCGGTTGCTTATGGAAGACAGAAGAAACAGAGGAGACAGATCGATGGCATAGGGTGGAAAGAGTACATGGAAATTTTCTAAGGAGCTTCAGGCTAATGACACCAAAATGGACGAGATCAAGGCCCAGGTCGACCATGATAGTTACAGTTCCAAAGACACAGCAGCCCAAGCCTTTCGTTCCATTGAAATTTCTGGTTTGACTTTTTTCTACAACTACATCCCAATTTTGTTTGGTCTTCTTTAAACAAAGAAAAGGTTGCTTTACTTTGTTGTAGAAAATATAGATATGGCATTGTTGTTACTTGATAGTCGGTGGCTCCGGACATGTGCGGTGGCAACGGGCTAACACACACGTTGAAATAGCACGTATTTTTATAAGTTCTTATATTTCCTGGTCTTCCATAACTAGTTCGGCCTCTGGGATATGTCTAAGTTTTTCAAGAATTCTAAAAAAAGCTTCAAGCCAAGAGACGGTTGTTTTGGCAGGCTAATCATGGCTCTAATGTTCCGATTTGTGATCCCACATACTAAGAAAACTAAAACAGAGGTATTAAAGACAAAAAAATAGTTAAGATCAGAGCAAAACGGGGGATTTTAAGAAGGGGTTTTGCCATCAGAAGTTTTTTGAGGGCTTTGGGCGACTGGATCGACTTGCACATCCATGGTAACTACTGGATTGATCATTAGCTGCTTGAATCTGCCCTTTTTGCCTTAGGAAACATGAGTTTATGAGGCAAATTTGTTAAAATATTCTATTTTCTTTGTACTTGATCCTGTGCCCAAGACTTTAGAGCTTGGGATTGATTGAAATATTGCTATATGATGTCCTATTTAATGAAATCCATTCTTTTGGCAAGTTTCATTACAAGCTAAGGATATCTAAGGAGAGATACAACTTGGCAAAAATGCAAAATTTGAGGTAAAAAAAATCTACTACTGTCTCAAAGTCAATGTAAGTGAATTACTATCTCAAATCATTGTTGCATTACACAAAAATAAGAAACAGTTAGCATAGATCTGATTTGCATGTGTTTACACTAGTTTAGGCAAGATAGAGTTGGATTTGCAAACAATAGACATTCCAGGTTTGCATACACGTGTTATACATAGAAAATACATCTATCTATAGAAAACATTCCAAGAATACTAAAAAAAAAGGTAAAGATTCGGGAAATTGAGAAGATCAAAATCTATGAGAGTTTTTCTACAAAAAACATTCCTTTGGAACAAATCAGTATCTTTTGCACAAAATCTCTAGGTGCACTTCACATGCAGGTTTGTTAGAAACCATAGGAGGTGTCAAAACAAAAAAAGATTACCGTTTGTGCATGCTGCAAAAAATTGCTTGCTAGTTCTTGCAGCATAACAATTTTTTTACGAAAAAAAAAAAGTTTTCTGATCATCTGAGTATTTTTTTCAAGAGGGTTGAAGCACAATACTTACAGGCCTGACAGAGTTGTTAGAAGATGTCAAAACTGAAAAAGATTGCTCAAATTCGATTTGCAAAAGTTTGCTTGCTAGTTCTTGCATTATGACAATTTCCTTGCAAAAAATCAAAATTTCTGAGCATATTTGCATGATTTTTTGGCAAACAACTTGATGTACCTTGCTTCCAGGTCTGTCAGATTGAGTACAAAGTGTCAAAAGTGAAAACAGTTATCAATCTTTCCATTTGCAAAATTCAGCTTGCTGCCAGGGGTATTGATCAAGTTTTGACTTGGTCAGGATTGCAAATTTGGAGGTCTTGTCATATTTTCTTGCATCAGACTTTCGAACATAAATTCTTTGCATATCAAAGAACCTTTTTGAACTCGAGTCTTACAGAAAAATGGCATAAGCTTTGCTGAGGCCTCTTTTTTCTTGATTTGGGAAAGCACTTCTAACTCATTTGAGCTTTTTCTTTGCAATCTTTTTGCTTAAAGTGGTTGCCTGAAGCAATCTGAAGGTTTTAAACCATAGAGGTTGAAGGTTTGCCAGGAATACCTTCAACATTTTGGAGGTTTTGCCGAGACGCTACCTGGATATTAAGAACTCATGGCTCCAATAAGAAATAATGATATTGCTAACCATGTCGAGACACAAGAGAACCCTAAAACTTATGGAGCACCATGTATGTCTTGTCACTATTTTGAGCTCCATGTATCAATTCCTCCTCTACGTTTTGTCCCAGCATATTGTTAACAAATTTTTGAATACTTTTGAAGAATACTTACCAAGGATATAGCTACAAGAAAGGTTGCAAATTTTCAGAATGCAAGAAGTGCTTCAAAAATAATGAAGTATGGCTTGAGTATGTGATTAACATAGGTGCGAACTGTTGCGAAGAGATTGTGAAGAAGTTCTTGACAAGGTTTGGAAGCTTCTTGACCTTCAAGATCTGATATTTGAACTGTAGACCTTTCATATCAAGCATGGTGAGACTCTTCATCAAAGAGAGATCCAATTTGTATCTTGTCAAATGTCAAGTAAATCAGATGCCTAACCATATTTTGCATCTTCTAGCTTCTTTCATTAGAGGATTGAGCAGCAGACCAAGGGTGCACAAGAAAATGCTCAAGATACAAATGCAAGAGGGATTTGACACCATACATAAGGCCTTTACTAAAGATATTGAAATTGCCGATATGCTCTCTTATCTTCCTAATGAATTACACTCTCCTAATGATCCCTTTTTTCCAGATTATGAGCAGGAAAATACATGGGGCCTGGTTTCATACCAATATATGCTATTCAAAAGTCTATGCACTATAGTATCCTATATAATTAAATTATAGTGTGTGTCCGTTATCTCGCCCTAGATCTGACGGTTCAGATCATTGGTTATATAGATCTGAGGGCCAAGATTTCACGAAAAGGTGGCCTTTTATGGCCTCAATTCCTTATCCAATCTCTTCTTGCAGAAAAAGAGGAGGGAGCTTCATTCAATTGTTCCTTGGCTATGAAGGAACACATGGCTATCTCTCTTCCAAGATTCCATGATCGAAAACCGGTGCACCTTCATTGCTAAAGTTGAGCCCATCATTCTGGAGCTGGCCAGGGGGTCTTTTTAGATGAAAGCCCAAAGATCCTCTTGCACTGGATATAGGACTTAATTGGATGATGGAGGTTCAAGACAGATAAATGGAGGTTCTAAAGATAAATGCAAAAGGCAATGAACTAGATATGCTTCCAAGTTCTTTTGACCATTTAATGCATCTACTACACCTTTCACTACTTAATTTCTCTCGCTTAAAAGTTCTTCCTGATTTTCATATTCATAAACCCTTAAAAGATTTAAAACTCCTCGACCTCCTGTGGGCCCAAATACTCGGGCTGTCTAACACGCCGCCCGCTTCTCCCCTCACATTCCTCATCTCTCCTGTGCCACCGCCTGGCTTACTCCGACACGCTGCCTGGCCCGCCTCACGGGCTCCTCACCTCTCCGCGCCCATCAGCTCTCCCGCCTGACACGCCGGGCAGACGCTTGTACTCGCGACTGCAGGCGCTAGCCGCCTGGGCCGCTCGACACGCTGCCCGCCGCCTCGCCTCAGCAACTCCGCTCGGTGCTTGCCGGGCTCACCGACCGATATGCTCGCCCGCTGCTCCGCCTCGTCCTCGAGTAGCCAAATGCCCGCCTCCGCCTCGGCCACACCTCCCCACCCGCCTCGCCTCTCCGGGCGAGGTCGACTCTGGTGCGCCACCGCCCACTCCGCCTACATGCTCGCCCGGCTGCCCGCTCCTGACGACTTCCTTTCCTCCGAAGTAAGGCCCAGGCCGCTCTCCTCGCTCGAAGACGCCGCCCTCGTCTCTTGTTCCTCACCTCTCGATGCGCCGCAAATTTTGCCTGCTCGGGCCGACACGCCGCCGTCTGGCCGCCTCGCCTCTCATGGAACTCCGCCTCTCGGCGCCACCGGGCCTCGCCTCGACACGCTGACCGCTGCCCGCCTCACGCCTCCTCGACCTCAGGCGTCAGACGCCACCGCTCGGACACGCCGGGCCTGCCGCCTCGCCTCGTGGAACTCCTCGCCTCCTGGTGCGCCTAGCTCAGCCTCTCCCCGCCGACACGCCGGGCTCACAGCTCTCACGCCTCCTCGACCCTGTGGTGCCTAACCGCCTGGGCCGCCTCCGACACATGCTCGGGCCCGGCCGGCTCGTCACACTCTCCTCAAGGACTACTGGCCTCGACATCTCCTGGGAAATGCGCCCGGCTCACAGACGATTTACGAACCAAAATTTTAGTACCAAAAATTTCGATTTGTATTCACATCAAACCATCAGAGTACACAGAACAAGTATTGCCTCCCACGAGGCTATATACATGAAAGCCACGTATACAGATAACAAGATGACAACACAAGATAACTAAATGCACACGTATGGTCCGCCAGCTATCAAACAGCCTGCACAAGCTTCCACGTGTTAGCAACATGCATAAGAGTTACTAGTAATGTCAACATGAAGCAACGATTGACGGACTGCAAGAACACACATATGGAATCCACCACACTCACTATAGTATCTGCCAAGCAGACACACCCTGCCATATCTACACAGTACGTCGTCTAGAACCCCCGCGCTGGTGGATCCAGTGTAAGGGAGAAACTACAGGCATCATAAGGACTTAGGCCACTAGACTGTTGGTTCCGCAAGCCACTGTCCCATACCAGCGGCAGGCATTACCTCATCAGTACCTTTCGTCCCTATTTAGACCAGCCACACTCATGTGTGACAATGCCATGCACAAACTCCCTTGGGTCAGCACTCATCATGCTAACCCCAGTATCATCAAGATACATACTGAGCATAACTCAATGCTAGGGGTCTCGCGTTCACTAGACTATTGAATATAGTGTCGTCCCATACCAACACTACATCCCATCGCACTAGCTCTCACGAGATCCCTTCAAGGCGAGCATTACACTATGGCAACACTCACAGAGGGTATTCAAAGGAGAAGGTTTAGCAACTTTAGAATAACTGCAATGGCCAGCATCACCCTCACGGTTGCTATTGCACCTTACTACTGGGCCAGAAGAAACCAAGTAGCATCCCCAGCTTACTCAACATGTACTACAGAGCCTTCCAGGGAAGGGGTTTAGCAATTCATTCGGGTTACGGTTTACTCTAGTTTTAGGGAACTAGCCCACACTAGTTATTATGAAGCCTATCAATAATGGTAATCCTTAATCACTGTATTCATTACAGCTACATGGCCCCAAGGCCACAACCGGATTACCTCCAGCTCAGGCTTAGCAAGATAAGGCTTCTCTGCTGCAACTCTGATCCAGCAGATTGTAACCGCTTCCTTCTGAATTCCCTTTCCTTGCAAATGGATTTCTCTATCCGATAACCCAACCAGCTACTGCAGTCTTCCGGCTTCTTCCTCTTGCTCCCTTTTCTTGTCCAAAAACCCCCCGCTATCAGAATAGCGGGCCTGCCAAATCGTGGCTGGCACTACCCCAGCAGGGCAGGTGATTCTGCCGGATCCGCAATTCGGCCCGTTGCTTTCTTCTGTAACCTGTGGGACAAAATCCGGCCACCTTATTTCAGCCGTCTTTCCTCTGATACAGCTGTCAAGGGAGCGTGGCCATGCCACGTGGCGATCTCCCAGCCGGTTCCCTGGTCCAGAAGCTAAATCGGCAATAGCCGATTCCAGTCTCGCAGCTCACGCTGCTGTTAACTGGCTGCTGGTGGCTGTTGGGAACAACAGCCTTATTTATGGCTAACAAACCTACAATGGATAGATTCCATTCTATTTATATCTGTATTATATATTGTTAGTATTACGTTCTGAAATAGAGTACTTTTGATCTCTATTTGGCGCCTGTTCTGCTTATTTCACATGGTATCAGAGCTCCAGTGATCAGAGAAAAGATCAAGGCGCTGAAGAGACTCCAAGCAGCTTGATGCCAGAAACTCGGACAGAGAACCAGTGCTGGCAAGAGAAGCGTGATTTCTTGGAGAAGAGATTTCTTTTGTTTGCTCTTTCCCTATTTGCTATCATGGCTTTTGTATCTGATAAATTCGATCGCAAGATCGAGACTCTGGACTATGACAATGCTTATGTCTGGTTCAAAATGCGTTCTTTTCTTGCAGAAAAGGGACTCTGGGCAACTGTGGATGGCCAGACCAATGCTCCAACTGCTCAAACTTCTGCTGAAGATCGCTTGGCTTATCAGCAGCTCAATGCAAAGGCCAAGAATCACATCATTCCGTTCATTTCTAATATGAATATTCCCCTTGTTGAGCATGCAGACACTGCAGCAGCAGCTTGGGAAGAACTGAAGACAAATTATCAGCGCTCCTCCTGGTCATATGAAATCACTCTTTATCAAGATCTTTTTGGATCTCCTATGATGTCTGAAGAAACTGGTGCAGGCTATGTTGCTCGGAAAAAGGCCATTGGGGAGAAACTCATATCTATCGGTGTGACAATTGACAATCTCAAAACCGTCACTGCTGCAATCCTTCAAGAAGACCATCCGAAAGCACAGATCTCAAGCCCAATCTAGTGAACCATCTGCTTTGTTTGCAGGACGATCCGGCCATTTCAAAGGAAAGGCTCCCAGAAAGACACCAAAATGTTTCATGTGTGAAGAAGCCCACCTGGCAAAAGACTGCCCGTTACAGTTAAAGAAGGTTGCTATATCCCCTCCCAACAAGCCCAAACAGGTCCATCTCACCGAGGCATGGGAACCCTCAGAATCATCTGCTCCAGCTCTATCTGAACACTCTGACTCCGACCCTGAAGAATCCAGTGCTTTCATGGCGTTTCTTTCTTCCTCACCTGGTTACCAGTCCAACACATGGTGGTATGATTGTGCGGCCACTATCACATCTGTCATCGCCAAGACTAGTCCATAAATCTGCATCCCTACACTGGAGTTACTCAAGTCCAAGGCATCAAAGGAAGCATCTCAATCCATGGCATTGGTACAGTACATGTTCATACTCTAGAAGGCGACCGTCAACTCACTGACGTGCTCTACTGTCCAGAGGTACCTAAGAATCTGATATCAGTAGGCAGAATGACAGATCTGGGCATTCGATTCGAATTCACCAGCATGGGTTGCACGCTCTTTGATCTTGATGGATCCAAGATCACAACTGGCATGAGGGATGGCCACCTCTATCGAATTCCAGCAGCTCCTGAGGCTTATGCCACCGAAACAGATAACTGGGAACTGTGACACCAAAGATTTGGCCACCCCAGCAACAAGCGACTCCAACATCTGATCGTACATAATCTGGTACTTGGTCTGTCCCTTCAAGGAACACCTCCCTCATACTCATGTACAGGTTGCATTCAAGGCAAGCAGCATAAAGCTCCCAGACCTTCCATCAGTACACATCGTGCAGAGTGGCCTCTCCAACTCATTCATGCTGATCTCTGGGGTAAAACACGAGAACCCAGCTTGAATGGCTCAAATTACTATCTGTTGCTGGTCGACGTTTACTCCAGGTATTGCTGGATCTATTTCTTGAAACAAAAGTCTCAAACATTTTCTGTTTTCAAATCATGGCAAGCTGAAGTTGAGCGCAAATCTGGTCACTCCATTGGCACTCTTCGCTCCGACCGTGGTGGCGAATTTTCTGTCAGGTTCTTTTACCTCCCATTTATCAAACTGTGGCATATCCCGGCATCTTGCAATCCCAAATGAGCATCATCAGAATGGGGTCGTGGAAAGAAAGCATCGGACAATCGTGGAATGTGCAAATAGTATGCTCCAAGCCCATCAAATTCCACGCAAATTCTGGGCTGAAGCTGCATCCACAGCCACCTACCTTCAAAATAGACTGGCCACTCGTGCATGCCCATCCTCATTGCCTTATACCCTGTGGCAAGGCACCAAGCCATCTGTTGATCACTTGAAACCTTTTGGGTGTACTGTCTTTGCTCATATTCCACCTTATCAACGTGACAAGCTTGCCTCTCACTCTCTCAAATGTGCTTTTATGGGCTACAGTCCTACCTCTAAAGGCTTTCGCCTCTATAATCCTGTCACCAAGAACATCATTGAACGCACCAGTGTGGTATTCCTTGAATCAGATTTCTCCATATTCACCACCTCCCGCCCATCTCCACCTACTCTTACCTCTGTTATGTGGCAACCCCTTGAACCCGAGCCTGCCTCCTCCTGTCCTCCTCCACCTGTTACTCTTCCCCCTCCTTCTCCTGCTGCATCTCAACACCCTGCAACAGCCATCACCACCTCCTCTTCAAATCCGTCCATTTCCTCCTCCACCACGCCGCCTACTTCTCCGTCTCGCCCTTTTCGTAGTTGGAAGGCCACCTCTCGCTTATTGGAATCCTTTGCTCTCTCTTCAGAGCAACTGCATCTGACCCACCTCCAGACATTCCCCAATGTTTTGCCTTTCTCTCAGATCTGTCCAGTGCTCAATTACCACCTCCACATCCAGGTCCTACACTGAAGCAATTCGGCGACCCGATCATGCACAATGGCATTCTGCCATGCAATCTGAAATTGATTCTCTTCGTCATGCCCATGCTTTTGATCTGGTTCCTCTACCTGCTGGTCGGAAACTTATCTCTGGAAAATGGTTGTTCAAACTCAAAGAAGCTCCCGATGGCACCATTCATCGCTATAAAGCCTACTGGGTTGCTCGTGGCTTTACACAAATTCCAGGTATTGACTATGATGAAGTCTTCTCCCCCGTTGCCAAAATGACCTCCATACGACTGGTTTTAGCTCTCACAGCAGCTCTTGATCTTGAACTTCATCAAATGGACGTTCAGACTACCTTTCTTAATGGTGACCTCCAAAAGGAAGTGTACATGGAGCAACCGACTGGATTTATCTCACCAGGCACCTCTCATTTAGTGTGCAGGCTGCGCAAGGCGATCTATGGGCTGAAACAATCTCCTCGGGCCTGGTACACTCGTATTGATCAGTTTCTTCACTCCTTGGGATTAACACGCTTTCAATCTGACTGGAATCTCTACTTTAAGCGCCAAACTGATCAGCTCCTTATTGTCATCCTTTATGTGGATGATTTTCTTATTGCTGGCTCTAATCTGCCAACCATCAGCCACCTCAAACAACAACTCAATGCACAGTTCCGGATGACTGATCTAGGCCCTGCCACATACTGTCTCGGCTTCCATATTCATCGGCATAGATCCTCCAAATGCCTCTTCATCAATCAGGAGCGCAGTATTGAAATGCTTCTTCACAAATTTGGCATGTCACAGTGTAAGCCCATCTCTACGCCTGCTGCACCTCGACAGAAGCTCACTGTCCTGCCCTCGTCTGAACCTCTACATGATCCTACACCTTACCGCCAACTTGTAGGCTCTCTCATGCACCTTGTTGTTTGCACTCGCCCTGACATATCCTATGCTGTCTCAACTGCCAGCAGATTCATGCAACAGCCCAGCGCGCTCCACTGGCAAGCCCTCCAACGCATTCTTCGCTATCTCCGTCATACTCCCACTCATGGCCTTCTCTATACTGATCTCCACTTTCCTCTTCTTGGACATGTCGATGCAGATTGGGCAGGTAACACTGACAATAGCCGCTCCACCACAGGCCTTCTGTTCTCTCTCGGTCCCAACACCATCATCTGGAGCTCCAAACAGCAATCCAGCGTTGCCCTCTCAAGCTGTGAGGCGGAGTACATGGGAGCATCAGCAGCAGCTCGAGAAGCAATCTGGCTTCGGCATTTACTTGCAGAACTTGGCTTCAACCAGCAAGCACCAACTGTAATTCACAATGACAATCAAGCATGCATCTCCATCTCCAAGAATCCAGTTGATCACTACAAGACAAAGCATATTGGAATTCATCACCACTTTACCAGGGAAAAGGTAGCTGAAGGATTCATTGAATTTCAATATGTCAGCACCAGGCAAATGAAAGCAGATGTTCTTACAAAGATCAACATCATAAGCTGATCAGCAAAATTGGAGTTATTGAGTGCAAAGCCATCATTCGGCTGAGGCGGAGTGTTGGGAACAACAGCCTTATTTATGGCTAACAAACCTACAACAGATAGATTCCGTTCTATTTATATATGTATTGTATATTGTTAGTATTACGTTCTGAAATAGAGTACTTTTGATCTCTATTTGGCGCCTGTTCTGCTTATTTCATAGTGGCATCCCCACTATTCGGGGTGCTCACCTTTTCCACACCCAATGGTTTTAAAAACTATTATGTTAACTTTTGTTTCATGGGTTATTCAACCCATTAAAACATTGCCCCACCCTTACATTAATTTCATAGGGTGCTTAGGCAACCACGCAACTAATTCCAACACTATAATTAGTTGCGCTCCTAGTCTAAGATCTACCACCCTAGACTAGAGACAAACCATGCGACCATTCCACATCTATGGGCCAACCATAGAACATTCTATTACGCCAACATTAGCATGCATGCAAAATATCCAACAATGGTCTACAAATTTATTTAGGCATAACAATACTCCCCCCCTGGGATTCTTGTCCTCAAGAATCGGCTCCAGACCATTGAGCCATAACATCCGGATATTGAGTCATGAAACGACGACTCTCCCATGTCGCCTCTGAGACAGGTCTATGTTTCCACTTCACCAGAAATTCCATCTGGTCTCTTTGGCGGATCCGCACTATCTGGGAATTCAAGATTCTTTCAGGGGTAGGAATTCTATCCAACTCCACCATGTGTTCCTGAGAAGGTACAACATTCGCAGCTTCCCCAGAGCTGGTCGCAACTGGCTCACATGGAAAACTGGATGAATGTCCACATTCGGTGGAAGTTGCAACTTGAAGGCAACATCACTATATTTCTTCAAAATCTTATAAGGACCACTGTGTCTGGGAAGAGCTTTGGTTTCTTTCCTGCAAGCAATGGCAATATTGCTTTTCTTTTCAGATTTGCAGGGAAGACCACACGAAGGTACACCATCTGACCCTGATGCAGCTCGATCGGGGCTCTTGACAAATTGGCACGTGCCCTTGCCCGATCCTGGGCCTGTCTCATATGCAATTGACACAACCCAAGTGTCACATCCATGCCTTCAAGCATACTTATAGCAGCATCAGTTTTCAGCCCATCAAAACCAAGCGATACAGGTCCTCTGGGATTTCTCCCAAACATAGCCACAAACGGGCTAGTTTTGATGCTCTGCTGGAACCCATTATTGTAAGCAAACTCTACAATTGGCAAATAGTCCTCCCATCTGGATTACTGAGTGGCCACATAAGATCTCAGCATATCCTCCAGAATCTGATTCACTCTTTCAGTTTGCCCATCCGTTTCCGGATGATCTCCACTAGAGAACTGAAGAGTGCATTTTAATGCAGAGAACAATTCACGCCAAAAATTCCCAGTGAATTTCACATCTCGATCGCTTACAATAGCTTTGGGTAATCCAAAAATAGGAAATACATGCTGCATATAAGCCTTGGCCACCGTCAAGCCATCAACATTCTTTGTCAGAGGTATAAAGCGTGCATACTTCGTCAACCTATCCACAATGACAAGTATCTGAGTATAGTGATGCACAGTACGAGGCAGCTTCACAATAAAATCCATAGAGATTTCACTCCACCTCTCCTCTGGCACAGGCAAAGGTTGCAAAAGCCCTGGAGTCTTGCCTCGACCCGCTTTAACCTGCTGACAAGTCTCACAGACTTTTACATATTCCTGCACATCCTCTTTCAAGCTTCTCTTGAGCGACTCATATGTTTTCCACTCACCTCCATGCCCAGCATAAGGTGCATCATGAAATTCGCTCAATAATTGCTTTCTCAAAGTGTCAACAGCGGGAACATAAATGCGTCCCTTATGATACCAGAGTCCATTCTGGATATCCCAAGCATCAGGTAACTTGGATAGATGCTGCATACTCAAAATATAGGCATCCAAGTCATATGCTTGCTTAATCTGTGATACCAAAGCAATTTCACATTGAACCATTACATTTACTTCCCGAACCCTAGAAAGAACATCAGCAACAGGATTCTTTTTCCCGGGAAGATGTTCAACATGAAAATGGAATTAAGAAAGAGAAAGTCCAACCATCTCGCTTGCCTTGGACTTACCTCGGCCTGGCTTTGCAGGAATTTCAAGGGTTTATGATCCGTGTAGACCACAAACTCACATTTATTACGGAGATAATGTTTCCAGACTTTGAGCGCATGAACCATTGCCAGTAACTCCTGCTCATAGGTGGAATAGTTCTTCTCAGCAGCATTGAGTTGGCGGCTTTCATACGCCACTACTCTTCCATCCTGCATGAGAACAGCACCAATGGCATACCCACATGCATTCGTGTAAACCTCATAAGGTTTACTCATGTCTGGAATCAACAGGATAGGCGCCGAGGTTAGCAACCTCTTCAACATATCCATTGCCTGCTGCTGCTTCACCGTCCATTGCCATTGGACATTAATTTTCAACAACATAGTCAAAGCAGCTGCAATCTTGGCAAACTTCCAGACAAACCTGCGATAATAGCTGGCCAATCCCAAGAAACTACGCAACTCAGATACATTCTTTGGCACAGGCCAAGACTGAATTGCCTCCGTCTTCTTGGGATCTACAGCTACACCTTCAGGAGATACAATGCGGCCCAAATATTCCACCTGTGCTTTCAAAAATTCGCATTTTGACATCTTTGCATACAGCTTATGCTGCCTGAGCAGAGTTAGCACAGAACGCAAATGATTCAAATGCTCATCCAAGGTTTTGCTATACACCAGGATATCATCTAAAAATACTTCAACAAAAGTATCAAGACATCCTGCAAAAACCTCATTCATCATTCTGGAAAAAGTAGCAGGAGCATTCGTTAGTCCAAAAGGCATCACCAAAAATTCAAAATGACCAAAGGTGGTCCTGAAGGCAGTCTTATGTACATCCGACTCCTTCACCCTTATCTGGTGATAACCACTACGCAAATCCAACTTAGAAAAATACTTAGCTCCTGTTAATCTATCCATAATCTCGTCAATCCTAGGCAAGGGGTACCTATTCTTGATCGTGATCTTATTCAAGGCACGATAATCAATGCACATCCGCATTGATCTATCTTTTTTCTTGACTAGAATGACAGGAGCACCATAAGGGGATTTGCTAGGTCTTACAAACCCTTTGGCTAACAGCTCATGAACCTACTTCTTTACCTCCTCTTGTTCCAATATGGACAATCTATAAGGGCTACGAAACACGGGTTTGGATCCAGGCTCTAAATCAATCTCATGTTCAATCTCTCTACTAGGGGGAAGACCTTCAGGCAGTTCCTCAGGGAACACATCCTGAAATTCATTCAACAGATCCTGCAACTCTCTCTGGCCTTTTGAATTCTCTTTGACCTCACCATCAGCACTCATATGACAGCACTCCAAAGCAGGATAACATTCATCAATAAATAGAAGAAAGCATTGATTGGAAGATTTTACGTACCAGTTTCTTGACCTGAAGCGACGACACGATCTTGGAAGCTCCCGTCAAAGGACTCCCATGCAAATAGATCTCCCGTCCATCGTGCTTCAGCGTCACCTGGTGAGTGTTCCAATCTATTACAGTAGGCTTAACCCGCTGCAACCATGTTATCCCCAGCACCACATCATATCGGCCAACATCCAAGAGGTCAAAGTCAAGCTTTTCCTGGTATCCTTGAATACACAAGGGCACCCCAACAGCTTTACGATCCTCCACCTGAGAATCATTCACAAAAGGCCCATCTACCTTGTACTTATTAGTCTTTACACAAGGTAGGTGCAGTTCTTCCATCAACCTAGAAGAGATAAACATGTCAGAACAGCCACAATCCAATAACCCAACTACGTTTCGGCCCATGATTCTGCCCAAGAATCTAATAACCCATCCAGCAAACATATCCATGATGTCCTTGCTTGCGGGCTTATCCAGCACGCACAGCTCTTCCATGGCAATAGCTGAAACCATCTTAGATTCCAATACTTCTTCAGCCTTTTCAGTCACGTTTGCTTTCTTGTTATCAGCTTTCTTGTTCTGTGGCAGAGAGCATTCACGACTAATGTGCCCAGGCTCTCCACACCTATAGCAGAAAATCCTCTTCCTGGGACCACCCGACTTAGAGTCCGCCTTACGCTTCTTGGACTCTCCACCTGCAGGCTTAGACTTAGGCTGCTCAGACTTTTCAGACTTTTTCTTTTTGAAAAGCCTGTTTTTCTTCTTAGAGAACTTCCGGGACGTCTTCTTAAAAGACTCATCCTCTTCCCCAAGCTGACGAGCCAACATAGTTGCCCTCTCAAAATCCTCGGGCTTCAACCCAATTATCTGCTTCTTGAGAGCAACACTGGATAGACCACCTAGGAAGAAATCAACCTGCCGAGCCTCGGACAAGTCTCCAACCCTGTGGATATAACCCCGTACCTTATTGATATAAGCACTGAGAGAACCTGTCTGCTTACAGGCCATGGCGGCCTCCTTCTGGCGAAATGATAGCTGATTGCTTGGCCCCAGAGGATGATGCTGGCGGAGTTCTTCTGGTGGTTTTGTTGTTGCATGCTTCTTTCATCTTCCAGCATGTTGCAGGGCGATGAAATCATGTTGTTTGCGGTTTTCTTTGCAAGAGGAGTTCATGGCAGGGCATAGCAGGGCAAGAGGAGTTCATGGCAGGGCATGGCCGGGCAGGGTCACATAAGAAACTTCATCTTTTTTTCCATTGTTTCATGGAGTTGTTACAGCATGTAGAAAGCGTTGAGGATACGCAGCAATTTGTGGTTTTTTTTGCAGAGTGACGATGTCAGGATTTGCAAGAGGAGTGTGAGCAGGGTGACATGAGAAACCCCATCATTTTTTGCATTGTTTCATGGCACAGTAGTAGGTTTTATTTTAGTTTACCACAGTATTTCTAGTTTACCACAGTAGTAGGTTTTATTTTAGTTTACCATAGTAGTTCCAGTTTAGTACAGTAGTAGGTTTTATTTTGTTCTTGTGAGAAGCTCTTCATGGCAGGGCATTGGTACTGTCGTTTCTTGGCAGGGGGTTCAAATCAGCTACCATTCATGGAAGTACTTGACCTCTTTGAGCATGCACAAATCAATAGCTTATTTCATGGAGCAAACAAAATCCAATTCAGTGTGTGCATGACATGACTGGCCCAATATAATGCAAATCTTGACATGACAACATATACATTTTAGTCTAATAAGATTTATACTAGATGGCTTCATAAGGTTTTGAACCCGTACCATTTTTATTCCACGTTTTAAACTTAGTCTAATAAGATTTATACTAGATGGCTTCATAAGTTTTGAACCCGTACTATTTTTATTCCATGTTTTAAACTTAACCAATAAAATATCTTCATGTGTTTTAGTACAAGGAGACAATTGAAATATAAATTATTTTGAGAGAAGTTGGAAGAACGACATGTCTCTCAGCTTATAAAAAAAAAATATCTCTCAATTTTCTGTGAGATTTTTTTTTTTTTTTTTTTTAAGATAGATAGATAGTATTTTAACGTCACCCCACTAGGCAGCATCCAACTGGACATGTGGCCACACATCACACTACATTGCTCGGTTGGGCCCTGCCCCCAACCATCTTACATTGCATTTGTTAGGATTTGACCCCCCACAGTACCGAGTGCGATTCTGGGCGGTCTCGAACTCGAGACCACATTGCTAAGGAACTAATGTGTTACCACTAGACCAAACGCCGGTACGAGATGATTTTTTCATTAATTAAGGATAACCATACATAATATTATTAAGTCCCAATATAGGCTTAACAAATATAAGGAAGAAAAAAGTAACAGGATAATTGTAACCACAAAAGTTTATAACTGTTTCAATCCAAAAGCCTTGAAAAGATAATGAAAATCAAACTTCAAAAGTTCACTTAGAGATGATAACCAGCCACCATTGCCAAAAATTCAGGTTCAAAGCCTGAAGAGATGACTTGGATCTTGAATTATGTGAAGCTCCCATGTGTACCCTTTTGCTGAAAATACTAATCAACCTGCACTCACAAACAAAATTACTGCATTCAAAGCGAGGCAATGCTGTCAATTTTTGTGGAGGGAATGGTAGGGATTCTCTTGTCATTTGGATCATCAGAGAAGAAGAGATGATTGAAATGAGTAGTGAATTTAGAGGAAGTGCCAGGGGTATAAGATACTGCCTTCCACAACTGGTCTCTAATCAATCTGAAGTAATCCTGCTGCACCATAAGGAGATTTAGGGAACCATAACTATCAGCAAGCATCCTGTAATATAATTCTCTATATCTCAAGAACTGTCTGTCAGTAAACTCATGATGATGCTTTTCAATGGACCAAAACATATAGACCATTTGCATCACTTCCCTTGAAAAATCCCTGCCCATATTTTCTCAACTGATTTCCTAACTTTTTTCTCATAAGTCATTTGTCTCACTGTCCACTGATTGTTTGGAGGAAAGCAGACCTGATGTTCATGTAGCCTATCCACACCATATCTTGCAACTTCATTTCTCAGAGAATATCCATCTGTAGTAACAAAATATCTGTGTCCTCTGCACAGCTCCATATATCCTATCCAAGAATTTTTAGTTAGTATTTATAAATTTAATTCTTGATATAAATAAATGATACCCAACATATTCACCAATTTGATCCCAACACCTGTCATAATTTTCAGCATAAACTTTTCCGTGAGCTGTAGCACAAAGCTCAATATCATATTTAATATGCATGTGGAAAAGCTTTTTTTTTTTTTTGGGAGGGGGGGGGGGAGGGGTACCCACATGCTTATTAAATTTGTTTGAGAGATACTTTGATCTCCCATGTTCTCTCTCATGAGAGACAAAAATCATCTCTGGCTAGAGATGTGTTTTGACATCTCTCATGAGAGATAATTATGGGAGATAATAGTTTCAAATATTGATTAATTTGAGAGAACATGGGAGAACATGTCTCTCAGTTTCCCTGGTACAAAAATCTTTCCCTCATATAAGAAAAATTGCATGTTGAAAAGTTGTGCGAGAGGGGGGGGGGGGGGGGGAGTGGGTATGTGGATTTGAAGGTTGATATTTGACTCTCATGTCCTCGTCATGTGCTACATGTCAAAGTACATCATTTTGCATGTGCTTTATCTTTTGACTCTTGTAGTTATATACATATCTCTTTTAGGCATTGCATACATATCTTTTTGGATTGTTTGGTCACATCCATATTAACTCTTTTGGGTAGATGCATACATGGTTCTCTCGGCGTTCATATCTTCTTGATGTATTCTAGTGAAGTTGTGGAACTCCTGAAGCACAAGACACGACCGTAAGTCATCGGTATTTGAACCCTTACGTTGTTGATTGTTTCCTTGATGGAGGATCATCTGACCATACTTTTTTGAGTCATCAGTATTTGAACACTTCTGTTATCAATTGTTTCCCTGATGCAAGATCATCTGACCATATTTTTTTGCATCATTTCCTATCCTCGATGCATACCATTATGGCAACTTATTCCAATATTATTTTCGTGTAAAAAGATTTATATTAGACAACTCCATAAGGTTTTGAACCCGTACCACTTTTATTTCATGTTTTTGAACGTAAATCAATTAGATAATTAATACTGCTAGTTATGTCCATATTGGATTGATAACATTAGTAGAACTCGTAGTTCAAGTTGCATCATATAAGACTATTGTGAACTTATGTCTTTGTGGGTTGTTTAGTCACATATATATTAACTCTTTTGGGTAGCTGGATACATGGTTCTCTTGGACATTCATATCTTCTCGAAGTATTTTGGTGAACCAATGGAAGTCCTGAAGCATAGGACACGATCATAAGTCGTTGTTATCTGAATCCTTATGTTACTAAGCAAGCATATGACACACACACACACACACATGGGAGACATATATCTATGGCCATACATACACAATAATCTTATTATATAGGATTATCTATGACCTTAAATGCTAAGTTGTTAAATTTGTGAGCATCAGACATTGTAAATTAATTGGCCTTTACAAAAAGATGTTCCATGATGCAAGGCGTAGCAAATGTCAAAACCTTTGCAATTTGTATAGATTCATGGACTTGAACCATAGGTCATAACAATTCAAGTAATTTATTTTTAAGATTACAATGTTGAGCCAAGACTTAGAAACATAGTATGCTTTCTGCCTCATGTCTTAATACCTCATGTCTTAATACTGAAGGAGCAAAACTCATTGTTGATTGCTAGAAACATGAATCAAATTAACATGCCAAAAACAAACTGGTAATGCTGCATTGGAAATGCCCATTGATACCTTGCAAACAACCAATGGAAGAACCTAGAGAGTTGTTCTTGTAGAGAACAATGTAATGACGTCCATATGACATTCTTGTGGTCAGTCATTATATTATTATTGGAGGACTTCATCATTGTCATATCCGTGCAAAGCGAAGTGGAATGTATCATTCAGTCATCCACACTTAAAAGCATAATTCACCGTGCGACTTTAGATGAAATGATATGTACCTTCAATTATTTGAAGTATCAACATTAGTGCGTTTATACTCAGATTTATAAAAGAAATTGCACATGCCGAATCCACATGCAAAATGAGAAGCCATGTGCATGAGCAATATCACAAATGATACTGTCACAACATAGTCCACGTAATATTATGTGGTGCAGGTCAGCTCCCTGCAACATGGTCAGCTCTCTGCAACATATAAAAGCATAAGGAGCAAGCTCAGCTTGCAGAAAGAGCAAACTGAAATTAAACTTCATATAAACATTCAATAACTCTATCAAACTTCAAAGAACCATCCTAGGCCTAAACATAAGTTGAAACTGGTTCCATCTCCATACATATAGTATGAAAAGCATAGTTAAAGTAAGAAAGATGTATGTTCAGAGTGATATAATCTTCCATGTTTTCATCTGTAGAAGAAATTTTTAGTAGACAGGAGAATGATCCAAATACGTGCTATATAACTTATGCCTTGCATAATGCTATCCTTATTTAGGGCCTAAGAACCTGAACTGGTTCAGAAATGACAAATCTGCATCAACATCTATCAATAATAATGGTATTGCCATAGTTCTTACCACCACCAGACTTGGCTGGTAATTAAATAGCCGTGGGTCGAAAACCTGCTGCCACAGAACGCCCTATTTCGAGGGCACCAGAAAAGCTATTTGATGAAGCGACCCTTACCTTTGGCACCAGAAAAATCAAATGAAACGAAGCCCTTTCCAGCTATTGCGGATATCCTAAGAGGAAGGAAGGAAGGAAGGAAGTTTATTTTAACGTCCACGGAGGCCAGAGGCCTATGAGACGGTACATGCAAGAGAACAGGCAAAAAAGCCAAAAACCCCAACACCAAAAACACTGTACAGTAGAACCCTACTACCAGGATGAAAAAACCCCCACTTGGGAGGAAAAACCCTAAGAGAGAACACATTTCTGGATATCCATTACGCCTAGTAGCACATCTGAATTTCTCTTCACCTTAAGATTTTCTTTTGATACTGTAACAAATGCCATGGATTTAAAGTGCTTATGAGCAAACATGGACCTTAGCACATCCTACATAGCTCTGCTCCCTTCTGCCGTGCAAGCAAGAGGATATGGAGGAAGAATGTATGCAATTTAGCTTAAATTAGTTTGTACATACTCTGAGACTGTTCACATTATGCCAAGCATAGCACATTCTGCTAGAATTGCTTCTTCCCAAAGAGAACCCATAGCCATGACCTTGCTTCCTAGACCTACTAGGTGGCAGGCAAAACGAACGAAAAAAAAAAAAGAATAAATTTAGCTTATTTGTGTGTTTGAAAACCTTGTGCCTCCAGATCCGGTCACCGGGAGAGTGTT
The DNA here is from genome assembly GCA_021234155.1 of Isoetes taiwanensis. Taxonomy (NCBI): domain Eukaryota; kingdom Viridiplantae; phylum Streptophyta; class Lycopodiopsida; order Isoetales; family Isoetaceae; genus Isoetes; species Isoetes taiwanensis. The sequence continues at coordinate 2,115,299 of JAJEKV010000082.1, read as the reverse complement.
ATGCTACCGTCCACGTTGGACAAAAAGCCGTCCGGAAGCCCTCCTGGCAGAAATTTTCTTGCTTCCGGATCCTTCCCGCCCAGCAAGAACACAGCCGGATCTTGTACCCGAGATGAAAGGTCTGCCGAGCAAGAAGGATTCTGCAACAAATTTCCAGGTATTGGACATGGATTTCTTATTTAGAATGAGGACTGAAATTTGCATAATGCTTGAGTAAGAGCAAAATGTGCGTCGAGCTTGAAATAAAACAGACGAAAACCTACTCTCTCGCAGATTCATCTCTCGCTGCTTGCAGCTCGCTCCTTATCTTCTTGGAGGAAAATGTTGGCATTGCATTGGGTCCTATTAGCCTGCCAGAAGGACCCTACAGAGCCGTGAACTGCTGTCCCAATCCGCTACTGCTATCAGAACCGAGGGTCTGCTCATCCCAAAGGCCCTGCAGGCCTGTGACATCATGGATTCCCACTCCTGCTGCGGCCTGTGTCATTTATGCCAACACCAACAGAAGCTCCAGTGATCAAGATATTTCCTTTATAACTGCCATGTCTCTGAGGCTTTGGAGGGCTGAAATGCAACCACATACTCTGCAAACAAACGCACCTATTTCTAAAACTATCAGGCACAAATATTAAAAGGCTTTCATAATAATAAGTTGCTGTCAAAGGTGTGTTTTGGCTCAAAACGCACCCCCGAGATCCAAATTTTGGGCTCACTCTCTTGTTGTAAATGATCAGTATCTCAAATGGGTTACATTACAAGTCTTACAAGCATTACAAGTTTTCGTTTTGATTAAGCTAAAGGCTTTTATGTTAAATCTTTGACTGAAGGTCTAATTATCAAGTTTATTCAAGCTATTTAATGATTTGTGAAGTTTTTTTTTTTTTTTAATTAGGTATTGAATTTGTATATATCCGGTTTGAGGTGTTAGCAGCAGGGAGCTTCCGGCTGTATTTTATAATTTCCGAATGGTTTTAGGACTTGTAGGAAATTTTCCTAACAAAGTTTGAAAGTTTCCCCAACGCAGATCCGGTGATGTTTCCTTTACTGTTAAGATTTTTTCATCTTTAAGTTTGTGATCTAACATTCTTTTGCTGCTTACCATGGATTTGATGCATGTGAAAAGATCTGATGGCTGCAAATCGTGGAAAATATATTGCCGAGAGCACATAAATCCAAGAGCTGATGACGTAGATGTCAGGGCAACGCCCTGCTTCTGCAGAAAGAATGCAGAGTTTAAGAATGTTGAGAAAGTGAGGAATCCGTTCTTACCATTCTGTAAAGCCCTTTTTCCTTTTTCCATATAAGTTGATGCAAGAGGGTTGAATATAGGCTTCTCTGATACTTTCCAGTATACCATATGAGCTTGTTATGGCAAACCTCTAAGCACTGAACTAATGCACATTGGCTTCAGCTATAACTTAAAATTAAAATTTTAGAAACATTCTCTATCTGCAACAATTTTATTATGTAGCCAATGCAACAGGATTCAAAATTGTAGTTCTACCTTCCTTAAAGAACTTAATCTTTGTTCTGCACCTCGAATCTCCAAAGCAAACTCCATGATGCATAAGACTCATCGCCTTGCAGCTGTGAGAAACGGCTGTGGATTCAAAGATGAATCGTAAGATCGAATTTGAAGAAGCGGATGGTGCAGGACGGAATGGAGATTTGCTCCCAGTTAACAAAGTAGCTCTTGCCGTAAACAAAAACCCCAATTAGAAAGGTAACTTGGAAGGGAAGGCAAAGATGATGCCACGTGGCTTGAATGGATCCAAACCGTCCAATTTAGATAAAAGATAAATAAAGAAGCAAAAATTCAACCATAAACAACCACAATAATAAAATTTAAAATTTCAGTGGTAAAAAAATCTGATCGACACATATCCAACTACAATCTTGCTGGGTAAAGTTTTGTACCTGAAAAATGACAGCGGCCGGTTCATCTTTGCATGTCGAAAATTGTCTCGACCCTGGCCGATTCATCTCCGTGCGTTGAAAATTATTGATTCATCACTCCTTCCTTCTTGTGCCAAATAATTGTTTTTCTGGTAAGACATTTCGTGTAAGCCGTGGTGGAGCACTTGCGATTGATTTTGATGTTGCTTATCCAAATGTGGTAGGCCTCATCCCATGCATTATTCACATAAACGTATAACTAGAATTTAGAACATTGACCGGAATCAACAGAGAGCAAAAAGAAAAAAAGGGAACGAATTTCACCTAGTTGGAATCAAGATTTAGAGTTGACTACAAAACGTGCATAAATTGTTGCCCTAATTCCTTATCTACCCGGGGATACCTATTTGATGAAGCACATCTTTGGACTCTGTGAAAGTGTTGTTTTAACTTGAATCCCAAAAATGTCCAAAAGCCAGCTGCTGCCCTGTGTGGCATGGGCAATGTTCATCATCATGGAGGTGTGTCAAAGGGGCAACACATCCTCTTTTTTTCCCGATCTATTTATGATTTAAATGGCCAATGATTAAGCCTCTATAAATCCCATCTTTTGGGGCAGAACTATATGTTATGTTGATGTTGAAGCGGAATGATGGCCTTTTCGCTCGTTTTGTTTCTCCTGGATTAAAAAACAAAGACTAGTGATACACCATGATTTAGCCTAGCCTTAAATTTGCTTTTGGGGTCTAAACATGTTTGGACACTTATGACATTGCAAAACAGCATTCTCAGCAATACAAAACACTTAGCTTACTTATGTTTGCAAGGTTGACTCTGATCATGCTGAGAGTGCATTTGGGAAGGTTATTTTTTTCGTTGTCAACTTGTTTTTAAAGTCATTTCTAACTCATCTTATAATGTCTTGCCTGGACAAAACAATCCATAATTAACAATAACTTAAAAGGAATACCAAAACAATCCATAATTAACAATAACTCAAAGGGAATACCAGATAACAATCTTCATGATCAGGTTCAAAAGTGAAACCAAGCTATTGCATGGGATCTGCTATGTAAAATCAGTTCATCCAGCTGGCGAATCTCTTGCACGAGCAAGACTCTAGCTAAGCTCATATGAGAGCGCAGCACATGTAACTCAGACACAGGTACCCCCAATTGATCCCATTCCACAGCAGAGATAGCATTCTGGATCGAAGCATAAAACGCTCTAAGCTGCCGCCTAAGCAAACGCAAGGATGCCGCAATCCTATGCGCTTCAGTTCCCACCTGGATGATGCTATTAACAAATTCTTGAGCACAGAAAACTGCCTCAGGCTCAGCCGAGAATATGACCGGATCTGGATGTGAAGCTTCAACACTAGAGGAAATATAGGAATCAGGCAAAGATACAGCAGGAGGCTGTTCCACCCCAGCAACAGGCTCTCCATCAGTGTCCATCACTACCTGCAACTAAAAACCAAACGAAGCCATGAAAAAAAAACCAAACTGTACACTCGAAAGCCAACAAACATGATCACCCAACAGCCATGGTGCAATCACCCCTGTGCACGGGGATGAAATCCACACCAGGCTCCAAAACAACTACGTCATCACTGTCATGACTATAAGACTCACTCACAAACATCCTCGAAATTAATGTCTTGCTCATCCTCAGGGACGCTATCATCCCAATACCTTCTCCTCCCAGGCCCATTTCGCTCTACAGGTACGAAACCCAGCAGGTAGCCCAAACAAAATAGTTCTCATGTCGGAGGGCATGCACTGAGAAGGATTTAGCAGCACCCTCCATGCAGCCCGGACACGGTGCTCATTAATATGGGCAGTATTGGAAGGGAATAATCCAAGAACTGGATAGTGTAAACTTACCAGAACGGATCATTCTGACCAATGTAAACAGGAGGCTAGCAGTCATCTTACGGTTGCCATGACAGTTAACATAATGGGCAGCACGATTAAGCAAATTCTTATTATCAAGAACAACTAAGTTTTTGGTGTCACCAGCTCCCCATCTTAAGTATAAATCCTTACCTTTCTCGATGGCATCCTCACTGATATTATGAAGGTGGCAGACATAGTGGACCTTTCCAAAATCTTTCATACAATAACCAACCATGCCTTCAAAACAGTGAAGGCGGGTATTCTTCAAGGCTTTACAGACCAGGATCACACCAGGAGGCTTACAAGCCCAGTTAAATTCCTTCTTTATGGCATCATTCATGGCCCTGGGGGTTTTAAAACGCCCTCTAAAGACAGCCTGACAGTGCAAGTGGTCTACAGTAGCACCCCTTTCCATGGCTACAGCTCCGGCAACACACCTTCTATCACAAAATCCGACAAGGCCATCATAGAAACTCACAGGGACATCCTGCCCAGACAAACCTAGGGTCACACTCACATCTATCAGGTTCCAATCCTGATCAGCAAAGAAATCCTGGCCTCTCTCTCCGGAATTGGAATTCAACACATGGCTCACAGAAGCAGGGCCAGAGGAACGACCACTCTGAGCCTTTCTGGCTGCCCTCTTCATCGACATAGCAGATAAAAACAATGCCACAGAGACAACAAACTTACCTCTGTCTTCTTCAACACTGCACCTCCGCTCCCCGCCAACGCCCGCGACCCCAGCTTATCCACCAAAACAAATAAGGAAACAAACCAGAAAGCGGACACATCACCAGGAGCTCCGCCATCCCTGCAGAAGCCCAAGGAGAAACCACCACTTGCGCCCAACCAGCGTTCCGGAACTCCAATATGCCCGCCCAAGATTCTAGGGTTGGGAATCCCAGTTGCCACCGTCAGCAACATACGCTTTTACATACGACTACAAGCCTTAACCATTCGGAAATCTTATGGTATAACTATACCATTCCTAATTTCGGACACATTATAGAAGAACCGACATTGCCCTAATGCTACGAGCATTCTTAGATTTATTTTTCATCAATATGGTGAAAAGTAAAACCTATGCTAAAAATGCATATATGTTGGTTGAGTGTACTATTTATTGGCAACGGCATTCAAAGGTTTTGTATATCTTAAGAACTAATGAATGTAGTGAACAAAATTTTAGTAATTATCTGTTGATTAGACATCTTCCAAAGGCAAGAAACCTATGTTGCAATATGCTTCAACAATTGAGATATATTAGCTTTAGCCAAGCCCCGCTAATTCCCTTTATCACCTACGATATAGCTTTTTATAGAGTTCAAGGGGTAATTGCCAATCAAATCGCATCATTCTTGTTATCCACAAAGAGGTTATAAGGAAATTTATAGGCAAATCCATTTAGAGTTCACGGAATGCCCAATCCAGAAAACATTCTATACTCAAATGGAGTGCCATTTCCTAAAAGCAAAAAGCTTTCCAGTTGCATATAAATCTTGAATAATATACCTATGGGCATAACAAAAACATGATGCCTCCATTTTGCAATATAAATCAAATGAAGGAGATACTATGCGATGGCCATTAACTGTGCAATGGAAGCGAGTCATTTTTGGCCACAATGTGGACTCTTAGCTTGTAGGTGTCTCTATCCTGCTGCATAATCCAGCAATACATTTGTTGTTTGCAATTCGAATTTGCATCAATGTGCAACGAGGTATATGCCATCACCATGTGTAAAAAAAATATGCCAATAAGCATTGGCTACTGGCTCTTGTTCAAATAACGTAGAACACTTTGCTCTTGATTCATCTTTCTCAGATTGTTTCTAGTGACAATGGTTTTAAGAGTGTTTTATAAGCCAGTCGATGACAACACAAAGAAACCTCTCTACATACCAAATTGCTGATCCCCCTACAAAATACAAATTATGATGGGATGTGAACTTCTACACCACCAATTTTTCTGAATAAAACACAGAGTATGCAAAGCAAAAATAGTGGAACTTATGGTTTTCTTAATAGTCATTCTTGGGATTTAACTAAATTTTCCAAATTATTTGAATCGCTGCGGACTGTTGTGGCATGTGCCATAACAAACAAATACAAATCTAACTAGTAACAACCTAGCCTATCTTGTCAAAAATTGGCTAATGGATGAGAATGATTCGGAAACAAAAGAAACTATCAAAAAGCCTACATTTCCCATGTTTGAGCATGCCTTATTTAAGCTGATTTCCCTTCTTGTCTGGTCAAATCCAGATTAGGTGTTGTGATGTTCTATTGGAACACTATAGGAGACAGTGCAGTAGAAAACCAAGGAAATTAAATTAATGCTGAGGTCTATGAACGTCAATATACCTTCCCGTTTGTTAACAAATTTGCATCCCTTCTTAGCACAATAAAGATCGCTTGCAAACTACAATGGTCCGGCTTAAATTCTACTAGTATGAGTATAGCGTATAGATTTTGTTGCCTTTGTAGAGAAACCTTGCATTTATGAGGTTCCTTGCTTCTGTTTGTTATAACTTCTCACATGTACATCTTGGTGATCTAGCATATTTGATATTGGATGAGCTATGCCAGAGGCAAAAAGAACATCAACGGGGCTCATGGTCACATATCTGTTCTTATAATGCAATATTTTAACTACAGCAGCTTCAAGATTTGACCTTGCTATTAAAGTTGAGACTGCATATCCCGCTGTAAAAGTTCAAACAAGAACATCTGCAAGCCACTCACCTTTTCTTAGAGTTGGAGGACAGGATTTCCTCCTCCTTGGATTTGATATCACAAAATTTCTGTTTTCAGATTCAATTTCAAAAACATTGCATGCCAAACTAAATGGAAGCTCAAGTTTCGAGGGCATGTCGTAGAACCATTGACAGATAAAGGATATAGAAACTACAAAGCATGAACTAATTTTCGGCCACAAAAACCTCTTCTCGATTAAGTTTCAAGTTACCAACTTTACCTCTATTTTGTATGCCGGCTCAAGCGTTATCCTCTGTTTCGTTCCAACACGTAGCGCATCTACAGATCTTTTCTAGAAGTATCAGTGATCTTTTGCTTTGCATACTTGACAAGGAGGCAAAGCTCTCGCCTCTTGTCACCCTTTGTTAGGTCAACTCCTTTTGTCAAGGGTATGGCTCTAAACACCAAGACCTCCCAGCCAGGACCACAGTCTTCGATGTAACGACGTTCTGTGCCTTCGGCGCAGCAACGGCTGCAAGATAAACATTGTAAGAAACTGACATGTATCCACTCAGCGCGACACTAATACTGAAACTGCAAATGGCGCACCTACGCCATTTAAAGTAAATTTCCTCGATAACACTAGAGGGCGACCTATGAGCGCCATGGAAATGGCGCACCTGCGCCGTGCAGGTGCGCCATTTCCATTGCTATGGGTATTCCCCTGGTGTTAACGATCACCAGATCAAGACCCATAGCAATGGAAATGGCGCACCTGCGTCATTTGAAGTAAATGGCGCACCTGCGCCATTTCATATAACTACTTCTTCATCTAAAACTTTTTAAAGACCGCGGTCGCGCTATTTCTATAAGGAAGGGCGGCAACGGCTTGCCCACGCTCTCTTATAGAAATGGCGCGTCCGCGCCATTATACTCTAAATCGATAAAAATAGAAACAACAGGGACTAACCTGAGCCTGGCTCCCGGATTTTGAGCGAAGATTGCGCCATTGTATTTGTAGAGCATATAAATACGAGACCGTATAAATGTTACTCCAACTTTTTTCAGAGCGCTCCCAGATCAGAAGGCGCTAGAGAGAGAAAAAGTTTGAATAGGAGAGAGAATGCGGAAGGCGCTGGGCGCTGGCGGAAGGCAGAGGCGGAAAACAAATGAAATAAAAAGTGGACGGAAAAGAAAAAGATAAGTCCCCGGAAAAGAAAAAATAAAATTTCATCTGCTCGTCCGCTTTTTAAATTTTTCAAATTTGCCCGCCCGTCCCTTGCCATGGAAGAAGCTTTTAAAAATTTTCAAATTCTTGCCAGTCCCCCCACCCCCCCCCCGCCCGTCAAGCTTTCTAAATTTTCAAATTTGCCCCGATCCATTGCCACCCCTCAGTCCCCACCATGCCAACTCTTTTGAATTTTTTATTTTCCCGCCCATCCGCTTGCCTCTTTCAAATTTTACATTTGAATTTTTCCATCCCAGCTCACACATCAATTTTAAAAGTGCCCGCTCAGATTTTGAAATTTGAATTTGCCCGCCCGTCGACTTCATAATGAGGGCCTTTCGTTGTCTTGTATCAGGAGGCAGACATGGTCATTAGAAAGCGCTACCATCGACTCCGTAGGTTGCGATTTTATGCTCCCCGTCCTCGCTTCAACATTCTTACACAAGGCACCCAAAAATTTAACCACTATAAAAAACCACTGAAAAACCACTATGGATATGGTTTTTTATGCTAAACATTTTATTCTTAATAAAAACCACATAACATAGTGGTTTTCATAACTAGTACATGGTTATGCATGTTGATTTTTTGTTATAGCATGGTTTATTAGAACCGTTATTAGTTTTTTACATTGTTTCTAGCATCGTGGTGGTCATTCATGTTGGTTTTTTAGCGTAGCCTAGTTTATTAAATTGACAATGGTTTATAACATGGTTGTCAACGTCACTTTAAAGATGCCAATGGTTGTTTACCTTGGTTTTCAATTGTCACATGGCTTGGAGAAGTTGAAATAGTCCATAACGTGGTTTTTCATACCAATTTAAATGATATGATGGTCATTTATGCTAGTTTTCTATTATCACAATGTATGTTACAAAAAATGGTTGTAGTTTGTAGCATAGTTTTCAATACAGAGTTACTTGGGGTAATCATTCATAGATATTACCTAAAAGGATGCAACTATCCATACTAGTTACTCATTTAAGGGATCCAAAAAACAATTGTCATAAGTAACCGTTATCAATCCACTATAGATATAATCTTTAGTAATTTAGCAGACTTGCCTAAACTGAGGTGAAACATTATTTGATTCTTAGCATATCCTTGTGTCTGCTAACGTGATAAAATATGATGTGGCTTTATTTGTACTGCTAGATTTCCAATCTTCTGATCGTGCGACCATGCAAATCAAAAGATTCTGATAAAAATGCCTTCGCATCCCGCCCTCTAACCGAGCATTAATTTAATTGAGCTAGAACAATGGCAATATTATAAGCCAACTTTGCGTTTAGTGCATCAAGAATCCTTTTCGGCAAAGGAAACCAGCAAAAAATGGTAAGCGTTTTGTTTTGCAGTCCGATAAGCATGTGCAAAATGGTCCACATACATTTGCAGCTCGAGAACATCCAAGGGTGGAAGATATGCCAAATTTGCAACAAAAACCAGGAAAAGGTACCGCCTTAGCTATTCAAGAGAATATGCAAGAAAGTTACATTTGCAAGGTTTTTGTTTTAGATTGCGTAAAGATTTTTAGAGACAGATCGATAGTTTGCTATTGGATCTAAAATATCTCTTTCTCCCAATGAAGAAGAGAAGGAATGGACTCTACATTTAGGAATGCATTCCTTTTCTCTGCACCAATTCTTTTCGAACTGCTCCCTATTTCTGCTAGGCGTCTTGGTAAAAGATGCGACTTCTGAGAGGTCAAGTATTAAGAAAAATGAACGTGAGATACAAATCTCAAATTCATTCTCAGAGTCACAAGCAGTCACTCACAAATTTTTAATCATTGGACCACTATAATTGCAGTGTCTGTGGATTGTAGATTTGATTTAGAAGCATTGATATCCATCCGGATACTGTCGAGCTTATGTTCCATCTAAGAAATTGTGGAAAATGGGGAGCTATAGACACGTGCCACCAAATATACATTAGATAGATAGTGGAAAATGGGGAGCCATGGATATATGCCACCAAATATGCATTTCTATAGTGGAAAATGGTCTTACTTTGAGGAACACTTTATATGCCAAAAATAGGGCTTAATTTAGAAGCTTAAGATGCCTTGTAAATTTAATATCTCATGTCACACACCTATTGTAGGTATTTGAGGGGCATGCATCAGAATTATTTGAGAAGATGTAGCTCAATGGTGTACTCTGCTGCTAAAGACGGGTAAAAACATAAATACCTATTGAGGTTGCACAAAGGGCACTTTACATGGATCTTGTTCTAGGTAGTACATTGGTGCCTTGGACAACAATTACATAATGTGGAATGAATGAGGATGGCAGCATGGCTATGCATTGCTTCAAGAATATGCAAGAGCATGGTATAAAGTGCATGGCTATGCATTGCTTCAAGATGATATTGTCTTCCCTCTGCATACAATCATGATAATCTAGTTTTTAAAGTCTAAAAGTATTTGGAAATGGCATTGAACCAACAATAGACAATAATAATCACATGCTCGATCTTCTTGTTCGGACTCAATAGTTTGTATGAGAATGGATTTGCTTCAATCCATGCCAATCATCTTATCAATGACGACTTTGCCCAGTAATTGCAAAGTATGAGGAAGTTGATTTAGGTTTCAAATACTTTCAAGAAATGAATCCACATGATGATGCCTCTTTGAACAAGTGCGTGGAAGACGTTATCTTGTGGAATGCGAACTACCTGTTCCCTGCACGGTAAAGTGGTAATTATAAATTAATGTTGTACCATATGTAATAAGATAAGACAAATATTAAATATTTGACATGCATATGCATGCATTTGTTTTGTTTGGCATGCATAAAGAAACATGTAAATGTTCTATATTTATTTTGTTTAGCGAGGCAATTAAATTACTACTATGGTGAGTAATTACCAAACATGCAAATATATCTTTATCGCATTCAACAAATACATCTTCTATCTAGGTATCATGTTTCGAACTTGTTATTTTTTCTTTATCGCATGCAACAAATCCTATCTTCTATCTAGGTATCATGTTTTGAACTCCTTATTTTTTTCATGCAAATGTATCTTCATCGCATGCAACAAAACATCTATCTAGGTATCATGTTTCAAACTTGTTATTTTTTCATGCAAATGTATCTATCGCATGCAACAAACACATCTTCTACTTTATCATGTTCCGAACTTGTTATTTTTCATGGCATAATTTTTTTTAAAGAAAATGAAAGGAAATTTGAGACCGGCCGGTAAAAGGTTAGGGCAAGATTAGGACACATAATCCAGCGCCGTCCGCTCCAGAAGAACTCGCCATGGGTTCTATGCACGTCCAGGTATAACATACTCTGTCTTTGCTCCCTTGCTATGAGATTTTCATGGACAAAGATTCTCGATTAAGCTTTTTGATTCGTTATTTCGTATTTCTGTTATTTGCATTCGAGATCGTTTTGTTGTTCATCAAGGCCTCCAGAGCATTGTGCATAGCATTTTATCCAGTCGGAATGCACATTTGGGCATGAATGTAGGCCATTGTGGCTTTCTTACTTTGTTTTTTCAATGTATAGTTGCTCCATGCCTTCTCCATGTGCTTGAGATTGAGTTTTAACTGGTGTCAGTGGCCATGTGCAGAACCTTGTAAGCCCCAAGAGATGCGTTTGGCGAAGAGCCATGGTTTGTGCAGTGCTTTTAGCTGAAAAGATTAGTGACTCAGCCTTAGTTACTCCTTGTCGCTTGTGTTTGCTCTAATTTATCTGAGTTAGTTATGTGCTGGTAGCATTTGATTTACACTAGCAGTATCTTACCAAAGGACACCTCTGAGATGGTAAATGTCACTTCTCAATGGAAATTTCATTTTTTCGGGGAAAGATTTAGGGATGCTTTAGTGGTAGAAAAGGCGTCAAGGAGATGAAAGAGTAACAGCGAGATAAGGATGAAGGATGCTCAAGTTGGCAAAACAGAGATGCTCAAGTTTCCTTTACTGCATTATGCATAGATGACGAACACCATCCAAAAGAGATTCAAGGTCTCATCAACATAGCTGCTGTACCAGTCTTTCCCTTACCAAGCAATGATTCTGTTTTTTACGGGCCCTTTTATGGACAGCCTTCTTACCCACCAAAATGTATTTGCTTTTCGATACACATTCAAAGTCCTGGTAAGTTGGTTGGTTCTGTTATTTGTTTTATGTTTTTTCTTCCGGGTTTGCATTTGCTTATTGAAGATGGCCGTCTTGAAGTTTTTTATCATCCTATCTTGCTTGATATCTGTGTCAGTCAACTTCAGTACCTTTCTTGTCATTGGCAAGACATCACCAGTTACATATCAAGTCCTTGGCCATTTAACGACATGCCTTGTTCTTGCTTTTGGATACGTTCTCCTGAGAAATCCTTTCAGCTGGAGGAACGTTTTTGGAATTGGAGTTGCTGTTGTTGGTATGGCACTGTATTCATATGTATGTGTAATAGAAGGCCTAAGCCTAGCGAAGTCATCTCTCTAAAGCTCCAGGTAATACTACTAATTGTGCTGGTACAGTCTTCGAAATAAGTGTTTTACGTTTGGAAGTATCAAATGATTGATCATTGGGGTATTGTATGAATGGAGTCAGCATTTTTTCGTTCTTTTCCATTTTGCATTGTGTATCTGAGACGGCTTCCCCGTTGTGCATATTTATTTCTCTAGTTTGTTTATCATCAGGGTATTGTCAGGAATAGAATTAGCATTTTATGGTTCTTTTCCATTTGCGTCCATGTATATGGGATGGCTATGCTCTTAATACCATGTCCTGCATATTTATTTCTCTATATGTTTGGTATGCATTTTTTTAGCAAAGATATGTTTATGCCATTTCGATATGTGTCTTCACAGGGAGGAAAAATACTGCTTCACATCTCTCCACCAGGCAGCGGGCCTCATTGTTGGCTACTTACCCAACACTTTTAAAAGTGCTTAAATCTTCTCTTTTCCTAAATGCTAATAATGGGCTGAAGGTTTGGCGGCCTACTTCAGGATTGAGCAGTGTAAAAGTTAGTGTCTTTGTATTGCAGGTTAGTGTTTACATCCTTATTACTTTGTGGTTTTGGAACACCACAATGACATCATTGCCACCTCTACTAGTTCGACCCTTCGGTAACTCAATTATGTGTTTCGTATTTGTTTCTCTGAAGACTGTTATGCATGAGAAGGCAATTTCAATTATGTGTTTCCTGTTTCTTTCTTTGGAGACTGCTATTTATGATAAGGTTTACTTCTAGAACAATATAGGTAGTGACTGGTGTTGACATAAACATCCATGACCTGGACAAATAGAGCTCCTTAGTTCTTAAGACATTTAGTCGGTTATTAGTCTGTATTAGGTTATTTTCTACTTCTTCTTACATGATGAGCTACATGGTATATGATGGTTGTCAGATAAGGCGTTGTCTTGGCCAAAGTAAATCCGAAGGAGGGAGCACGCTTGTAAAGGTATGGCATGCACAACTACTCGATATGGGCACTTCATGGATTATGTCCATTATTTGTTGGCATATTATGCAGGTTGGAGTCTTTCCTTGGCTCGTTTTAACAACAAGAGTGAGTACATATTTTGTTGACACATTATTTGGTAAGCAAAAAATAGCACGCACATAACTGTAGCATGTAAAACTATACTTGATTAATGAGCTCGAGTAGAGTGTTCTTTTGGGCCTTCGAGACAAAGAAGAAGTTTATCCCCTATTGGTTCTCGAAAATGGAGCATCACAGACAAATGGTGATGATCCTACGGCTGTGTAGAAAAAAGGTGATTCAAGGAAGGACTTCTAAGCAACTAATGCATATCGATTTCTGCATATACTAGTGCTATTGATGAGTGCTTGTCATAGACCTTATCATAGAATATTGAAGCCGCACAATGGAATGCCTTCAGTTTTGAAGGTTTGGCTGCTAATGTTTGCCATTCAAGGAGCAAAAGCTCCACTACGTGCTTCCTAGTATCATTAGCTAATGTATAAAAGGGGGGAATAGTCCCTTCGCATGAAGGGTTCATGTCACTTATGGGGTATGGTTGATCTGAGGTTCGATTCCTTGGCCCCAAAGTGTAGGATGTTGATTGCAAAACCCATGCCACGTCAAATTATAAATGGAAAGTATTTGATGATTTATCAGATAAATCAATACATGTAAAGCTACATTATTCACTAGTGATTATGAATGCCACTACATGTAAAGCTGTAATACAATAAGGTGTTATCCTTCCTATATAAGGCAGTTACATTTTTGTGTTCGCACGTAATTTCTTCCTTACAAATTAGGAGAGCATGACACGTTGCATTGAGGCATTTATGGCAATAATTTCAGATTTGAGGCATTTATGAGCATTGATGGCGGAGGAAAATATGAGCATTACCATAGAATGACACGTTGCATTCATCGCATTTATGGCAGATTTGTGCATTTTGCATTTATTGCGGCCATTAATACACTTTGCATTTATTGTGGCCATTAATACCTTTTGCATTTATTATGCCATTAATATGTTTTGCATTTATTGCGCCATTAATACGCTTTGCATTTATTATGTGAATTATCAAAGCACGACATGTGTGCACTTTGCATTTATTGTGGCCATTAATACCTTTTGCATTTATTGCGGCCATTAATGCGCTTTTGCATTTATTATGAATTATCAAAAACGACATGTGTGCACTTTGCATTTATTGTGGCCATTAATACCTTTTGCATTTATTGCGGCCATTAATACGCTTTGCATTTATTGCGGCCATTAATACGCTTTGCATTTATTGCGAATTATCAAAGCACGACATGTGTGCACTTTGCATTTATTGCGGCTATTAATACCCTTTGCATTTATTGCGAATTACCAAAGCACGACATGTGTGCACTTTGCATTTATTGCGGCCATTGGCAAATTTGTTAGAAGATATCAATCCCAATATATATAGAATCTTAATGATATCCATTTTAGGATAATTATGGATATGAAATATATATCGAATGGTATTAATGATTACATGCGAGTTGTGATATAGGCACTTGGCATAAATATAGCCCTAGATTAGTCATGTGTGTCGATCATCCAACAAAACTCCATCTTATAAATAGAAGGCCTTCTTATTGTCTCGACGCATTGAGAGCACTTGAAGAGCTATTGTGAGCGCTTCTCTTCTGCTTCACTAATTGCACGCAAGGTAAATATTCTCCCATTTTGTTACATTGCTAAAGCTTGGATTGTTTAATATGAAACTAGCATTTTTCTTTCATCCTTAATCTTGGCGTAATGCGTATGTGGATTCTATCGTTGTGTGAAATTGTAGCGAACGTTTGAGTTGATTTGCAATTATATTTTGATTTGCAGAGATGGCGCAGATGAAAAAAGACTACATTATTGAGCTAAATCTAGATGATTTTTATGGATGGTGGATGAGCGACTTTGGTAACTCACCAGCCTTTGTGTCGAGAGATGCTGTATTGGAGTTCCTTTTGGATTTATTTCGTAATTTATATTATTCGCAAAAATATCATTCTAGTGATGATGAGGCATCTTCAGTTCTGCAAATTGATAATTCTACTTGATGTTTGATGTCTGTGAACACATGAACCTTCAATAATAAAAAGTATTGACCAACTTTTTAAAAGAATAAGCTAAATACTGTACTTTGTAATTTCTAAATTAGAGTTAGAATGTAAGATCTTACGAAGTTGCTTCACATCAATCTAGAATCACTTGGCCATTGCAGAAGAGAATGTTGGACGTTAACTGGGGTCCAACTGCACAGTTTTGAAAAAGAGAAATGTTCGCGGCGGCCTTGGCCGCCGCGATAAATTTCTTGTCATAAAATAATTTGGAATGCTGTGATCAACAAAACACTAGTGATTTATAACTTTAACCAAGTTAAATAGACATTAAGAAGCTAGTGTATTCTACTACTAAACCATTTATGGTTTCAAAATAGACATTAAGAAGCTAGTGCGTTTTACTAGTAAACTATTTATGGTTTCAATGCACTAAACATGAAAGGTTGTGGATCACCAACCAATGGTGACTTATGAATCGAATTATTCAAGCTTACCACAACATTTAGTCGTGATAGTTTAACATTTAAGAATCACTTTTACAAACTACATACATGAAGTGTTATGTTAAACTACTTCTACTAAACATATTAAAAAACCACCATATTGAACACCACATGCAAACCACCTATAATTACAATGTCAAATACCACATTCATAAACCATTTACATGAAGAGCTACATTAAACTATAGTTATTAAACATGTCCAAAAACCACCTTAACGAACACCGTATGCAGACCACGTACTTTAGCCATATATGGTTTTTAATGATATCAACCCACTTACATGTATTGATTTTGGAGAATGGTTTTATGGTTATAAACATGAGAAAAACCATGTAGTGTTTTAATTTTGGTTGCCTTGTGTTAGGTACTTGCGCCTGAGATCACTTGGTAGACAAAGCAGGGCGTTCCTCTGACGTCTATTCCGTCTTAGACGTTGGTTTCTTAGACGATAGTAGCATGCGCTTCGCTTTCTTCTGCAGGCGCTTCCCTTCATTCTGCAGGCGCTTCACTTCGTTCTGCAGGCGCTTCTCTTCATTCTTCAGGCGCATTCTTCCTCAATTGTTTCCAGCCGCTTCTTTGATTCTTGTCGATCAGAAATCCTTGGCGCTTCTCTGATGGCAGACCCGGAATCCTCAATGACCTCCAGGTTAGAGGCTATGTAGTTTTAGTATGTTAAATGTGTTCTAAATCAAGAAAATGCATGATAATGATCTTACTAGCAATGTAGTTGATCTAGGTTGGAACTGGAGATGGTAGATTGTATGTATGGGCTAATATTGTGTATTTAATGATGTGGTTTCTAATTCTAAACAGATTAAGGTTTTGAAGGGTAGATCTTCTCTATTTTGCGTCAGTAATTAAGTTCTCAACAATTGATGTCTTAAAGGGTACATTTGCTTTAATTGCTGTATGTTGTAGTAATAAGAATCCATAATCTAGTTATTAGATATAGCATTTTGCTTTTAAAAATGCCATTTCAAGCACAATTTCATTAAATTTGGACAATACCTGAATTTGTGGACTATTTTTGAAAACCTTGTTTCCTTGACTCAATTTTCATATACTAACATACATCCCCGGCGAGTGCGCATATGCTTCGGCAACAAGCATAGGAATCTTGACAGTGGGTAGCTACTTCTTATTGGAAGAAGGCCAAGCATGATCGATAGTCTCTATTTCAATGCGGTCACTAGCAATCGTTGACCTCCATCTCTTCTCGATTGACATAATTGGATGTGCTATTATAAACATACCCTTCTTCAGATCTTTGAATCGATTGAATTTCGGTATAGGTTCATCCTTCCATGAACCAACGTTATGGCTTGATGCTTTGTGGTACATGATGGGCCATTCTCAAACTCAAAAACTACAGGTCCAATGTGCCCGGTCAACCTCTCATCATCATAAAAAACTAGTAATGGTACCCAGCCTTGCTGGGCATAAATTAGGAACCTTTAATTTCTTTCTTTTTTTATTCTCCTTTTTTTTTTTCTAACCCCCTTCTCCCTCCCTTTGCCTTCCCTTTCCCCTTCCCCTTTTTTTCTTTCTCTTTTTCTGATCAACTTTTTCACTTCCTTTTTATCTTTCCCCGCTCTTCCCATTTTTTCACTTCTCTTTTTCCCTTTCCTTTTCCCCTTCCTCTTCCTTTTCCTTTTCCCTTTCTCTTTCCCGTTTCCCATGCATTTTTTTCGTTCTCTTTTGCTTACCTTTTCATGTGCCCTTTTCTTCCTTTCGCCACCCTCTTCCTCTTGATCACGTGCCCTTTTCCCCATCTCTTTTCCCATTTCTCTCCCCTTTTCCTCATGCTCTTTTGCTTTCTCTTCTTCCGCTTTGGTTTTCCTTTCAACTTTCCATTCCCTTTCATACTTTCCCCACCCTTTGCTTTTTTTTGGCTCTTTTTCCCTTTCCTTTCTCTTTCCCTTCCTTTACATTTTCCCTTTCCTGCCCTTTCCTTTTCATATCCTCTTCCCCTTTTCCCTTTCCACTTTCTCCTTTCTTGTTTCTTTTTTTCTTTTCCTTTCCCATACTCTTTTTTCCCCTTTTTTTCTATTTCCTCACCCTTTCCCTCTTCCTTTTTTCTCGTGGCCTGTTCTCCTTCCTCTTTTCCTCTTTTCCTATTCCTTGCTCCTACCCTTTGTCTATTCTACTTTCCCCACCCCTTTATTCCTTTTTCCATCCTTTCCCTCTTCCTTTTTCTCGATGCTCTTTTTGCTTCCGTTTTTCTCTTTCTTCACCCTTTCTCTCTTCCATTTTTTTCACACCCTTTTCTTTTTTCTCTTTTTCTCGTTCCCTTTTCTCTTTTGCCCTTTTCCCCCTCTCTTTTCCTTTTTACTTTCCTTTTTCCCATGGACTTTGCAACCTTTTCTTATTTTCCCTTACCCTTTTCTCCTTTTCTCACCCTTTTACTTACCCTTCTCATGTGCCCTTTTTCCTTTCCCTTTCCCCCTCGCCTATTCTATTCCTTTTTCTATTTCCTTCTATCTTTCCCTTTTTCCCTTTCTCCTTCTCTTTCCTTTTTCCTCTTACCTTTTTTTTTATTCCTTTTCCTTCTTCCCCTTTTTTATTTTCTATTTTTCCTTTTCCATTTTTAATTTTTTCATATTGTTATTTTTCCTTTTCCTTTTCTTTCTTTATTTCTTTCCTTTTGTCCTTTCTCTTTCCCTTTTCTTTTTCTTCAATTTCCACTCTCCTTTTCCCTTTTCCCTTTCATCGTTTGACCGTCGGATTGAGTGAATCATATTGAAGCCATAGTCAAGATGAAATTTTAGTTGAAGACACGCACACATCATCTCCACCATTGGTCAATCAAATCCTCGACCGTCCGATTTAGGGCTCCATTGAAGACACACGCTATAATTTTATAATATAAGAAGATATGCACATGTTTTGGAAAGGTATAAAAGATATGAAAGATATAAAATCACATACCTATTTTTGTTTTCTTTTCACTGTAAGACCTTTATGGATGGCTCGTCTTGGGGATCTTCATGTTCTTACAACGAGTCCACCAGTATGCTGAGAATAGATAGTGCCAACGTCGATGAAAGTGCCTTTATTATCACAAAGTGCAATAGCTCAAGTCTGGAATGGCAATATAGCTTTGGCATTGTAGTAGTCCATATATAATGAATTAGTTTAAAGGAGAAAGTTGAGATTGTTAGGCAGAAGGAACCCTTGGGTATTCAAAACACCCATAGTGCTCAATGCTAGAAATTGGTCACAGACTGTAACATCCCAGTCTAAAAAGGATACAAAACCCTTCTCCGAAGGTATTGTGATGCCATGCCTACCAAATTTCACATTTTAATCATTCAAGGTGTACCTGGTTAATGGTGTTGCCCCGTTACATCTTCTACCCGCCTTCCTTTAGAGTTCGAAGGTGTTGGCTCAAAGTCAATCTGATGCACAACATCATGGTTGCAGATTCCTTTGCCTCCACTAGAGTGTCTGCACCCTCCATGGGCGAGAAACCCTTTGGCAACCAGACGCCCACCTCTGAATATAAGGAACCCTTTGGTTGCAGATCTTCAATCCTAGAAACTGGTCACATAAGGCAAAAGATATATTATTACAAATAGGGCGGTCGCCTTGTTTCAAGCACAAAACATATGAAAATCCTATGAAAACTTGGTGATAATGTCTTTAAAACAGAAAAAGAGAGAGAGATTGACCCTCATTGATCAACCCAAATTTGGGATTTATGCGTCAAAATTGGGCGCGCGCCCAATTTGAGGGCCGAATTTGGTTTTTGTTTTGGCCCTCAAATTGGGCGGATACCAATTTCGACTGACCAAATTGGGTGTTGGGCCAATCAAATTGGCCAATCAAATTGGGGGTCCACCCAATTTGAGGGCCCTTTTTTTTTGGATTTTTGGCCCTCAAATTGGCCACCAGACGTACACTTTTGAATGATTTGCAGATTGGGCACCATATCTGTTCATTTCCAGACACCCATCTGGCCCAAGCTAGTAGCATACTAAATTACCCACAACAGTCCAATAGCTGGCCACGCAGGATTTATGAAGACATATTTCAAAGTGCGCAGCAGTTATTATTGGCCAGGGATGAAGAAGCAGATAGCTCGCTACATCAAAGAGTGTCAGCTGTGTCAGCAGATGAAGGCAGAGCAGCTTCGAATTCCAGGAGCATTGGAACCACGGTACCGAACGCTAAGTGGGAAGTCATCAGTATGGACTTCATAACAGGGCTCCCGAGGACAGCAAGAGGAAAAGATGCCCTGATGGTGGTGGTCGATAAACTGTCGAAGATGGCACAATTTGTGCCTTGCAGGACCACCGACACAGCCTTGGATACATCGGCTCTCTTTATAAAGGAAATCTCCAGGCTCCATGGTATGCCGAGAGAGATCATCTCCGACAGAGACCCGAAGTTCATGAGTGCCTTTTGGCAGGACCTTTTTGCGACGATCCAGACGAAGCTGTTCATGAGCACGGCCTATCATCCTCAGATGGATGGGCAAACAGAACGGACCAACAGAATCTTGGAAGATATGCTAAGAAACTATGTCTGGAACAAGCAGAGCAAGTGGGAAGATTACATTCACTTGGTTGAGTTCGCTTATAATAGTACCAAGCAGGAATCATCCCAGATGTCGCCGTTTATGATCAATTACGGCTACCAATGTCTGACTCTAGACATTTGGCACAATCCAGTGTCAAAGCTAGAGGTTTCGCAGCAAATGTTGGCCGACATGCAGCAGCTGGTAGAAGAGGTCCGAGGATATCTTCTTGCAGCAAAGAGTTGACAAAAGAGCGTCGCCGACAAGCACCGGACGGTCAGAAAGTTCCAGATTGGCGACAACGTCTGGCTCAAGATCAAAGTGAAGCAGGCAAAACTCCGCATAGGAAATTGTAAGAAGCTTGCTCCAAGGTGGGCTGGCCCCTTCAGAATAGCCAAGAGAGTAGGTAACCAATCCTACAAGTTAGAGCTCCCAGCACACCTGAAAATTCATAAAGTCTTCCACGTGAGTTTGCTGAAGAAGCATACTCCAAACCCAGAAGAAGTCTTGGACATGCCAACGTTGTTAGAAATGACAGAAAAGCAGCTAGAGATAGTCCTAGACTTGATCCTTGATAAGGCGATCAAGAAGACTAGGAGATCAGAGTTTCTCCAATATTTGGTCAAGTGGAAACACTTGCCGGTGGAAGACGCGACGTGGGTACTTAAGCAGGACCTCATAAGGCAGTACCCGCAGTTCATGGAGCAATGGGATGGCAAGGTAATCTCCGAAGTAATCGGCTCAGGCATGTCGATTACGTTTAGAGTAGTTTCATGTGTAGTTAAGATTAATCTACGCGTGCAGCCTATGCTAAGTATGGGTTGCATGTGTAATTACCGATGATGGGACCACTACGATGATCTCTAGGACATGGTGTAATGTCATCGTAGGCATGACCGCGGTTTTGCTTGAATTAGTTAAGCAAATGGTGAACATGAGCAATGTTGCACCGTAATGTAAGCATGTCCATAGGGGAAGGACATGCGATTAAAGGTAGAAGTGAACATGGGCGAGGATGAGATCATCAGGGATGTTCTCTAGCTTAAACCCTTTGGGCCATGCTGCACTGGGATATGCATGGTCAGGGAGGTCATGCATAAGGTAGCACCCAATCATGGGCTATGATAGGATCGCCTTAAACGACCCTTATGCTTAAACCCTCACGGGCCATGATCGAGCGCGCGGTATAGGCATTATAGGGCGCTATCTCCACGGCCACGATGGAAGAAGCATCCTCTTCCTACGCCGGGAGATTAGTCATGCATTCATTTAGTTAATTAGATGGGTGGTCCCCTTATAACCATAATTTTATTAATAATTAAAATGGTACTAACGTAGTATCGACCTGCAGGCCAATAGAGCGCTCCGGAGGGCAAGGAGGTCGAGCTACGTAGACTTGCAACACAAGTTGTTGTAATGGGTTGCAAGGAATGAAGGGTACCTGGAAAGATAATTGTATATGAAATTGCTTAATTTTGAGAAAACTTAAATATTGTATTAAGTGAGGCTAGTAAGTACCTTGCTTTAATGAAGTTATGAATTGATAAGTTATTGGGATAATGTAATATTGTAGTAATGTCTTAAAAATATTACCTTAGGGTAATTCTAATAATTGTGTAAGTATAATAATAAATTGTATGCATCAAGTTGGTTGCAGGACAAGAAGATCCCAAGGTGGGGAGACCCACGATGCTGCGGACAGCATCATTTCAAGGTGGGGAGAATGTGACGTTCCAGCACAGTATACGGTCCCAGGACGTATACTGTACTGCATTGTCACGCGTACACGCCATCCCGATTGATGTGTACGCCGACGTGTAGCCAAGCAAGTAGCACCCTAGGGGGCAACTTGCAAGTGTGTGCACATTTATTCATGTGTGCACTTTTAACCCACTTATATAATAAGTGGGCATCTCAAGGGTTGATGGAAACCCTAGCCCTAACTTATCTTATATTATAATGTTATAGTGTAAGTGTTGGACCCAGCCCTAATCTGGACGGTGGAGATTTGATCTAGCTATTGGACGGTCAGATATTGTAGTTGCGTTGAAGCCCTATTATGCACTGCCGTGTGCTACCTATGGTGGTATCATCTGCTTGCAGCTCTGGGCTATGGCGGATCAACAACCGTGGTAGGTTTCTGGGCTTTGTGAGCTCTGTGTCGGGCGGCCCACATTGATCGATTAAAGTAAAAGGAGCAGAAGAGTTTGTCCTTCAGTAGAGCTAAGCAGCCTTTGTTCCAGGTTTTGCTCCTCTCAGTATCACCGCAAACATATTTTGTGATGGCAGCTTGCTCAAGAAACATCGGAGTTAGAGCCAGCTTGCTCCAGGAAAGATATCATCCGGAGCTCTTAAGCATGCAACTCAATGTGCTCCAACTCAATGTGCTGGTAAGTTTGCCAGCTTTTCTTTCTGGCTTTGATTTTAAAGGTTATTACCATAAGCGAGCTCCTAAGCGTCCAACCTGAGCTGAGATTTCCATTTTAAGTATTTAAGCTTAGTGAGTTCATGCACATTGGTTTCTATGCCTCACTCCTTTCTCCTGGCATGCAGGTATAGGGCACCTGAAATCCTTCTTGGATCAACCAAGTAAGAACTGTTTTGTGCATAATTTTGCTTATTTTATTGTCTGTCTTAACTTCCGGAATGTACCTACGACTTTCAGCTATACCTTTGATGTTGATATGTGGTCGAGTGGTTGTATTCTAGCGGAGTTGCTCAGTGGCAAGCCAGTCTTTCCAGGTTTTTCTGTTACGGATCAAAATAAGGGCCTTCTTGTAAACCGGATTGAATTGATGAAGAATGGCACTTTTATCCGGATTGGATTGAAGCTTTTATCTCTGGTATAGCTCTCTTGCTCAATAAAATCATCGTGGATGTTCTTTGCCTCAGAAGCCAGGACCTGCATTCCGAAAGGGCAGAACCATGTAGACAAAAGCTTCATGTCAATCATCTCTAATTCCCAATGCTGTTTAATGGAGTCAGGCATCAGGCTTAGGTCTTATCAAGTATGATGCTAAGGCCTCATAGAAACTTCTTTCGATTCCCAACTTGCATGTGGTTCTGTGAGTTTTTAATTTGGAAAGCCAGCTTCTTATCTTCCAATGTATTTTCTTACTACTCTTGGTGAAATAGCTGGGGAAATAATGGCATGCAGAGGTCCCATATCCTCTACGTTTTCCCATTTCTCTCCAGTATTTTCATCTGCAACAGATTGTTTTCTGCAACAGAGTATTTTCTATCCTGTCAGTGTCCTCAGCAACATTCCTTTAGAATGCAGATACCTGGCTAGGAGGAAAGACGGTAAGCATTATCAATCTTTTTAATTTGGGATTTTCCGATATGGCAGAAAATGTTTTTGGATTTTTTTTTTAATTGATTTCCTAAGATTTTATGGTTTCCGGCGGCCAGAAAATATTTCTGTCCTTCCAAAAATCGGGATAAGTTTTCCTGCTATTATTTAGAAGGGGTTTTTAGGCTTTGCAAAGGTGTCGAATGATCCTATATCCATGCAATTGCAATGTTAAGCATCTGTCAGCATAGATTTTAGCTGGCGATTTCTTATTTTTTTCCCCCTGTTCCTAGATGGGCGGTGGGTAACGGAGATGATTTCTGTGTACATGGTATTTTGTCCAGAGCTTGACATGCAAGGATCGAGCATATTTTTTTTAGGGTAGACGATGGTTTTGTGATGTCCTTGCATACAGCGTAAGGAGGCAAGGAGGTTGTGATGGCATGGCTTATTTTGGCAGAGGCAAATCCGGTTGTTGGCAAACAAGCAGTGTGGTCATGATGACGGATCTGCGGGATCTAGCTTTGTGGGCAAATTTGCAAAGCTTGAGGGCGATTTTGCCGCCAGATCCGAGTGTCTGGTCGAAATTTGAAGCTCAAAAGCTTGTGGGTGAGTTTGCGGGGCATGTGGGCATGTTTGCAAGGCCCGCGAGCTAGGGGAACTTGACATAGATCTGCCCAAAATCACGGCATCATCCGCGGGGGCCCTTTGTTATCTTCCATCATCATTACGTGGGGTGAAGCGATGGAGGTAAATGTGGGGGGCAAACCTGCAAGAGCAAGTGTTCTACATATCGGAGGAGCAAGTCTAATGTGTTGATCCATCGCCCGACAAATATCAGACTGTTTTTTTGAGAGTTCTTTGGAGCGGTTTGGAAGGCTTGGTTTTGCATGTCGGCTCTCACGGTTAAGCATCCAAAAGCCAGCGGGTAAGCATTAGAACGGATTAGCTCCTGTCGAGTTTACTTCACATATGTTTCTTCAGATTACTCTTTAGATAATCATATGGGTGGTTAATTCTTGCAGTTTTAAGAGGAAGCACGGGCTTAGGTGTAAGCTGTAGAGAAGCCGACATCCCCCAGATTCATGCAGATATGTTTGGTATGACTACGTTGTGTCTTTCATTTGATATCTCATAACCAAACGTTATAGGTACAAATCCTGTGTGTCAAATTTTAGTATTGTTCCTCTGGAAATAGCTGTGCTCTAATTACCCCTACAACTTCATGAGAGCAGCACCCATTTGTGTAGTTGGATGTCTCATAAAAGTACTTACTATAGTTAACTCTTTTTCTTGAATGTTAGTCTTAGTGGCTTTGGGAGATTTAATGGTAGCTTACGTTTAGAGTAAATTCTCTATGTTATTCTTAACGTGCAGTGCACTACAAACTACTTGCCATGTTCTTATTTTTCTAACAGAAGAGCATAGAGCTTCTGAATTCTCTTGCAAGAATATATTTTTTGGTCTCAAGCATCGTGTTGTCAGAGGACAATGTGCAAAGGACCATGTGCAGCATGTAAAGGAATATATCTCTTGGTGTCAAACACCCTGTTGTTAGAGGACCACATGCAGAATATAGTGAGCCCCACACCCTATGGTCACAGGACCATGTGCAGAATGTAATGAGCTGAGCTTATTGATCATTTTACGTCTTTATTCTCTAGGAAACCTCTACTAGATACCCTGATAGTGTTTGTAACAGAAAGTTCAAGTTGTGTTGATTTGGAGCAATTGTCTTGATTTGGAGCTACTTCTGTGTCTAAGAAATTCATTCTTGCTACAAAAAGATAAGTTAGTACAGCAGTTCCTCATGCTCCTGCCATTGGTTAGCAGGCATCAATTGCATGTCCCACTTGGGTTTTGATGTGGAATGACAATCTGTGTATCAATGATCTCCACAGGTATTACCAGACCATTGTCTTTCTAAAGCTGTAAAAGACCAATAACTGACTGAAACTGTAAGAATTAGATCCTATTATAAACAGGATGACAAAGTTTATGATACTTAGGGAAGCGCAAAACAATAGACATTATCGCTGCCATTGCTTGCAGTCGAGCAGAAGAGTTTCATACCTATCTAAAATCTCTTTCAATCACCATAAATTAATGTCGGATTGGACTCCTTTTTGTTCCAAAAAGAAATATGGGAATAATTTGATGCATTCCTTGGAGGTTCATAATATGTTTTCCTGAATTTTCAAAGTTGAGTTGAAGTCTTCTCCATTGTTGTTGATCTTATCTATCCCGCAGATCCTCCTCTATTGTTGTTGACCTTATCTGTTCAGGAAAATCTTACATTATGATATGCTGGAAATGCATAAACACAAGAACGATGTTGTGTTTAAGAGCAGTTAGGCTGCAAAGCATTGTCACACTCATGCAAAATAAGAAGAACTCATGAAATGATCATGTTTTAGAAGTTGTTCTCTTTATTAGGTAGCTATAACTGTTCGATGGCATATTTACCAAGTGCATAGCTGAATCTCTACTTTGATCTAGGACTACATCTTCATTGCTACAGGGACTACTACTGCAGGTTCTAGCTTTAGCTTTGGGCGAGCTTGATATCTTATGTCCATCCAAAAGCAACAAGCTACACAATTATTTTGTGCATCATTAGCTCTGACATCATTCTGCAATTCGACGATGGGTAAGCATATTATGTAGCTTATGACTTCTGATTTAAATCATGCAATGCATTGATATTCATGTTTTTTGCATTGATATTCATGTTTTTTTGCATTTTCTTGGGCTATAGATTGTTTGTTGATGGTGCTTACTATCTTGGGACTTCTAATATTAATTGCTATGAGTTATTCCCAGATACTGATTTCTTTCTTTTTATGTTTGCAATATCATAATGGGAAACTCTTGCTTATTATATTGTCCTTGAAGTGCCCTCAACTGCAGAACGATCGGTATTGCAGAAGGATCGATATAAAGGCAATGGTTAGGTTCTTGAAGCCTGGATGGAGATAAGTGGCATTCCTATGCCTACTTAAATTAATACTTTCAGCTAACAGTTGTAATTGAACATTATTACTCTGCATCGTACAAGACAACCGTCTTCTACAAACTTATAGTTGGTAGTGACATGCTTATCAAATCTTTTAGCTTGGTAAGGTTTTAAATTTTCTGATTGTAAGAAATGGCCGTTGAAACAGATATGTTGCCATTGCTTCATTGGTTCATGCCTTTCAAGCAGCATGCAGCTTCTAGATGGGTATTTATTTGATATTACCCCAGATATCGTTGATGCTTTTGTTGAGGTTATATCAAAACAGGTTCTCACATTGTCTAGGTTATTCAAGTCAATTGAATTACATCCATCTAACTTTTCCTTTTTTCACATAATTTAAGAGCAGTTAAATTTGCAAAGATGGAAGGCCATGATTTTGGCATGACTATGACATGGGAAACAATACCCTTAATTACATGATTCAGAGGTCTTGAACGTTCTTTTGATGTCGTTGCATCTCTGTAGCTTTTTTGGCTCTCATGTTTGAGATCATTCTTTACCAAAACAATTATTTAACTTAATAAGTTTCAATCGGTATCTGCCACCAAGTGACATGCTTTATATAAATAGTATGCATAATAACTACCAAAATAGTATGCGTAACAACTACCGATACTTTGTCACGAATGATGGAATTACATTTATATAGAATGAAGGTAACTCGGATGTACTACATACAAAACAAATGATCCAATTTATCACACTCTTTCATAATAAACACACAACCATTTTTCCTCAATGGCCCATTTGTATCAAACCATTCATGTCTGCTTATAAAACAAGGCAGGTATGTGATATAACCAGTATAGCTAATGCAATCTTAACTAACCAAGCTCAACCACATCTTATGACTCATGTACATTTACACTATGCCCATATTGCCACGTTGCATTGAATAAACCTGATGATATTTCCATGTGCGAATAACAAACAAATTACATGAACACTTTCTATGGTGTTTACACACCATGCTCTCTGCATAACATGTTGTAGCTAAAGCCCGGCAACGCCGGGCTTCATTACTAGTGTACATTAGAAAGAAAGTGGTATAGTTATAAGCTAGAGGCATCTTGCCATGGGTTCATCAAGCAAAGAAACTTGCACATGGCTTAGGTTGCTTTTTCATTGGCAATCTATCGATGCTTTAGTTTTTAATTTGACATTGATTTATGACTTGCTTTGATGACAGTCTATTGCCTTATTTAGGACACTAGATGGAGGCTGCTTAGCAGTTGTTTTGCACACAGGATGTGTAATAAGCCAGGGCAAACTAATGTCCTTTTTTGGCTCCCCACAGGATTGAAACACGGGTTCTGCATTTTGGAATGCTAATAATGACTTGGAGGAACTCAGATATAGGAATTGAACTGATTCGGTAGAGATACCCCTCCAATTTGACTTAAGTTGTTGGTGCTTTCTTTTGGCAAGCTTTTTGACAAAAAAAAAATTATGGATCTTATGCCAGCAGGGGGCGGGAATATGTTAATGAGTAGTTTTTTATGGTAGAAATGAGAATATTGATTCTTGATGGAATGGGATCTGGAAGGATTAGCTTATGAATATGAGAGTGAATAAATGGATGGCTTTATCTCACAGATGATATTCAGAAATGTCCCCTTTATTTGACGTGTTGGTGGAACAAATAGTTTTTACACATTTAGGGAGTGGATAGCAGAGCAGATAATTTCTCTCAATAAAAAATGTTTAGCCAAGATTAACATCATGTAGGCTTTCTGATATTGTGTTTAAACCCCTTGGCTATTAAGCTGTAAAGATAGGAGATTATTTGAGTTACTGGCTTCCTTCTTAGATTCATAATTTACTGTCTCAATACAAGTTAGTAGCACTTAATCTTTATTGATTTACGATAAGATATACAAGTTAGTAGTGATTAACCTATTGACACAGAGAGAATCAATCATCTTATAGTGTGATGGTGATGATCTTGAGCAGTTTTATGTCTCAAACAAGGCCATCAAAGAAATTTCTATTTGTAGAACAGGCCGCCAAAAAAACTTTTCTTTGTAGAACGTTTCATTTGATGCCTTTTATATATGATATCCACATGCTAGGTTTTTTTAGGATTTTTTAAGGGAGGGTAGGATAGAAAGTGTTGTAATTACTAAATATTAATAGATTAAAATATAAGATTAGCTATGTATATGCGTTGTTGGAAGCTCCATGTTCGGTGGCTATTATGAAAGAAGTTACATGGTGTAGCTTAAATGCCATATGCTTCGAAATGTTGAACATTTAGATACAGTTATCTTTTAGCTTATGCAAATTGGATCACAATGGTTAATTGTAAAATCTTCTAATGAATCTGATCAAGAAAAAAGACTACTTTTTATTGCTATAGGTTTCTTAATCAACAAAGAATAGACTACCTTCATGGCTAGAGGTTGCTTAGGTGCAAAGAAATAGGACATGCCCATTAAAAGGCCCCTTTAATCAAGAGCTAATGAATGTACGAATTGTACAATGTTTTAGTTTCATGTTAGATGATAATCTAACCCTTGCCAACAATTAGCCTAAGTTGCTATGCAACACCCCCTTGGCCATGACATGTTACTCCTTATTTTGGGAATGGTGACGCTTCCAGTGTTTCTTTATAAGAATGAATGTATATCTGTGTACCTTGGAAGCTTAGTAACTATTATCTCATGCAAAATCCCTAAACTATTACAACAAAAATACGGCAACCCAATGCGAAGCATATATTTAAACAGGTCTTCAAGTTCAAGAGCATATGACGTTTTGATTCGAAACCAAATCCAAATACAAGAAAAGTAATAGAATATCAAAACCGTGTTAAACAACTATGACCCTATCATGTTGTATATATCAGTTTGTTCAAATCAAAGATCTTTGTAACCCCCAAGCTATATTGCAGTACCCAATGTTAGCCCAGCAACGCTGGGCACCATAACTAGTAGCCTATATAAGTATCCAAACCCGAACTTTCCATTTCCATCCACAGCCTTCCAGGGATCCGTTTCGCTCGCTCCAAGAGTCAATCTTGCCTCCCGAAGTCTATCTGAGCAGCCCAGCTCATCAGCTTTCCTTTCCGGCTTCATCTTCAAGCAGTTCAGCAACATGGACGCGTTCAGAGCAGGAGAAGCAAGCCAGGGATCAGGTATTTTGCCAATTCAATAGTCTAATCCGCCTCCCAGGCATAGTATAAGTAGGTTGAGCCTATTGAATTGCCCATAGCAGCCATCTAGACCTCTAGATATCAAGACATAACTAAAGAACCTAACTTCTATGATTTAGATTAAATCTTATTCTTTAGTTCTTCTATGATATGTATGTGATGATGGTCTCTGTGGAATCATTGTATTGGGAAGGGGGGTAGAGGCCCTAAAAGCCTAGTAGTTGATGCTCCTAGCTAGTCCTCTTTAATGCACTATTAAATTCGTCCTGTGTACAAGAGCCACACCTGGTTGTGGGTGGAGGGACCAGACTGGCTTGCAAGGAGGTTCATGTCCTGACTCATGATCACGTCCCTCTGGTAGTAAAGCCTATTGGGGACTACAGTGCACTAGACCTAATGCTCTGCCACTGCGTGCGGGCTTTGCATGGGTTCGACACTCTTGGAGTGGTGTACACCTTCCATGGAGTTCAGTCGAGTACGGGCAGTGCTCTAGTCACCCTGATTCAGCATGCCAACCTCTGGTGGGAGCAATCCTTACCTGCCCATCGGAACTGGGGAGATGCAACCCAGGAGTAGCCCCTTTGGCTATGCATCCGGCGGGCTACAGTCAGGTTCCAAGACCTTTCAACCTACTCTGCAAAGTGTGCACAGGAGGGGCAGATGGAGTGGACTACCCTAAGCCATGTTCTTATGCCAGCCAAATCCAATTGCCATGAATTCTGTTTGCAATGACTTCTGGAGGCCCAAGCCGTCAGTCATCCCCCTTGAGTCTGAGCCTTGGGTAGGATCTCCATATGTGATGTGCTGATCTCTGTCTATGCAGATATGTGGTGAACCATCCTTCGTGATGGTCAGGTGATTTTGATGTATGTATACTTACATGTATGTTACGCTTCGCAGCTAGGTAGGCCCTGAGGGAGACAGGGTAAAATGACCCCTTCATTCTTCCCACTGGAACTCGTCAAGGTTGCAGTGATACGTGGAGGGCCTTGTATCAGCATGGAGCTGGTATGAGGGATGAACTCTTGTTTGTATACAGTGAGTGCACCGTATATGAGTAGGGGATGTCACACCTCAAATTCAGATGAAGAAGGGGAAGACTTGTACCATAACCCCGGCCATGTTCGGGAGGACAAGGAAGAGCTTAAAGAGGAAGAGGTCCCTATGGACCTAGAGAAGGAAGTTCGGTTACACCCCAAGGGAAAGCGTCGGGAAACCATCTTACCCGCTTTTTCCTATCAGCCTTTAGGCATGGACAAGTCCTTCTTGTGGCCCGTGACCTGGCCCCAGAAGCAGAGGCATCGTGGTGGAGCCTCCGTGCTCTGTCCACCCTGGCGGGACATAAGAAGTTACCATACCACGTCTTCACTTACGTGTTGGTATGTCGGGACCTCGCCTTGACCGCCGGGCCAGGATATAGCATCCTGGATGAGCATGAAGCTCCTCACGGCGGCCCCACTAGCTGCCGCCTATCCGCCAGAGATTGCTTCTCTTGCGGCCACTACGATGGATCCAGGGGTCACTTTGTTACGTCAGCGGCCGTCACCACCACCTCCTACGCCAATGGACTAGGATGCGGGGCCTAGCTCCTAGCTACTTCTATCATGCATTGTAGAGTATAGCCTTTGGCTACTCGAAAATATGTAATCTTGCATTGATCTTTCATGCACTTTTGAATACAAGCAAATTGTTTTTTTTCCTACAATACTCGTCTTTATCTTCCTAGAGTTTGAAGTATAAGGAATAATTCATTTGTTGTATATTCAATTCTTGCCTTCTTACAGAAGAGGAAGAAGAAGAAGGGAAACCAGAACAATGGAGAGAAGTGGAAGAGGACGAGCCGCCGCCAGAATAAGACTATGAAGAGGATGATGGACAATATGAAGATGACGACGAAGCTTATGAAGAGGAGGAAGCGCAGGATGAAGGAGAGCCATACGACCCCATCAAAGGTTTCGAGATCGTTAACATTCTTCACGATCACGCTTTCCAGCAACTGCAGCAGACGCTCCGTCGCACTTGGAATTATTGGGATTGTACTAAGCACGAAGCCTTTGCTGACGCGAATGATCACCTCTGGCAGATATTTTATGCACTTCGCGACCTCTTTAATTTGTTAATCATCAGCCCTACTTTGGACTACCAATATGTTATAATCCAGGCTTGGGCTAGGTACAAAGTGGTCCATGCCGTGAGGGAGAGTATTCGATACTCTATCCTATACCCCTTCACGCAGCCCTAAGTCTGATGTTAAAGGACCTTTTTTTTGTCTCCATGTAACCCTAGTTTTCGTCATATGTATATAGCCAAAAGTCTTTTGTAACCGTGGGCTTCATCTTAATAATAAATGCGTTCTCTTGTGTAACCTTATTGTTATAGCAAATAGAATGAGTATACTTATCTTTTGATTTTCTTCTATCTAGACGGTGCACGCCCTCCCCCTTGGGTGACACCCGTGCAACCGGGCCGTCTTACCCCGGAACAGGAGCTCACCATTATGAAACGTCAGCTTACTAAGCTCCAAGCATACATATTGCAGCAGAATCCGCCACATGAATATGGACCAGAGATTTCTGCTCCACTGAACCTGCAGCCTGCACCTGCACCTGCGCCCGCTACATCAAGACGATCTAAGAGGACACACCCTAGTTCGTCCTCGCATGCTGCCTCGGAGTCTTCTGACTCTTCTGATTCCTCTGGGGATGAGGCCGACCATGCCAAGACCAGCAAAAAGGAGTACCAGAAGACGGTAGATTCTGCCATCACTAGCATATGGAAGAATCGGAAGCTTGCACAGTTTTCAGGGAAAACCAGGAATGAGGTAGATGCCGAATCATGGTTGTACGAAATGCAGGAGTTTGGGAAGTCATATGGCATGACTGACAAGGATATCGGTAAGGTTGCCACCACCAATCTTACAGGGTCGGCACGAATCTGGTGGAAAGGGATATGCTCACTCTCATGGGCTCACAAGGGGAAGGTGCCGCTACAAAATTTTTGCTAAAGCCTTCAAATCACACTATGTACCAAAAGCTCATCGTTGCCAACAGATCCAAACTTTCTATCGCCTAGAACAGAAAAACATGACTGTCCAGGCTTATACGGATGAGTTTATGCGCTTACGCTTATACGTCCCAGGGATTAATGAGCGTAGGGCCGTTGAAGGCTATATCGAGGGCTTATTCCCTACTATAAGGAAGATGGTTCGAGCTATAGACCCTAAGACTATTGCAGAAGCAGAGGCTAAAGCATCAATGCAGCCAATGGAACCCGAGTCACTATATCAGGTAAGCCAGTTACTCCTATTATGCAATGTATTTCATTACGACAGTTGCATAGGGCTCTCAGGAAGTCGCAGATCACAGGCATGGTCCGACTTGCTTCAGTGGAAGCTAAGTCCAAATAGGATGAAGTCCTTGATGCCTTGCCTCCAGCAATCGCCAGGATTCTTCGGGAGTACCATAACCTTTTCCCCGATGAAATCCATCGGCTACCACCTTTCTGACAGGTGGAATGTGAAATTACCTTGGAACCAGACACCAAGCCTACTAGTAAGGCCCCATATCAGATGAGTCTTCCTGAGTTGACCGAGCTTAAGAAGCAGTTACAGGAACTCCTCAAATTGGGCTTCATCAGGCCTAGTGTTTCACACTTTGAGCCCCGATACTCTTTGTTAAGAAGAAAGATGGCACAATGAGGATGTGCATTGATTACAGGCAACTAAATAAGCATACTATTAAAAATCGGTACGCTTTACCGCGGGCCGATGATCTTATGGATCAGTTGCAAGGGGCTACATATTTCACGAAGATTGATCTTCGATCAGGATATCACCAGATCAGAATTAAGGAGGATGACATCCATAAGTCCACTTTTCGGACTCGTTACGGGCATTACGAGTTTACAATGATGCCATTTGGCCTGACTAATGCGCCGGTCAACTTCATGCGGCTTATGAATGATGTCTTCCGCGAATACCTTGACGATTTTGTCATTATATTCTTTGATGATATCCTCATCTACAGTAAGACATTGGAAGATCATGAACGACATCTTCGATTGGCATTACAGAAACTGAGAAGGCATCAATTGTATGCCAAATTCTCTAAGTGTCGTTTTGCCACCACCAAGGTGGATTACCTGGGCCATATTGTATCCGCAGAAGGAATAGCCACCGACCCAGCTAAGATTGAAGCAGTCAAGGAATGGCCAATTCCAACCAATGTTTCAGAGGTTCGCAATTTTCTAGGCTTGGCCGGGTATTACCGTAAATTTGTCAAGGACTTTGCCAAGCTTGCTGCACCTTTAACTGATCTGACCAAGCAGCATGAAAAGGTTCAAGATTGGATGGCACATTGGAAAGATAAGGTACATACCGGCTTTCTAGCCCTAAAGGATGGTTTGACAACAGCTCCTGTGCTTACAATGTCGGATCCTCAAAAGGATAAGTGGGTTGCAACAGATGCCAGTAAAATTGCTACAGGGGGCGTCTTAATGCAGGAAGGCTGGGTTATCGCTTATGATTCTCGCAAGATGAACGATGCAGAACAGCGATACCCCACGCATGACCAAGAGCTACTTGCTGTTGTGCGTGCCTTGCATATTTGGAGGCATTATTTACTGGGAAGACGATTCCAATTGGACACGGATCATCAAAGCCTCCAATACATTTTTATGCAATCCCATTTGAATTTGAGGCAAAGGCGGTGGATGGAATTCCTGGAGGAATATGATTTTGAGGTCATTTATAAACCGGGCAAGCATAATGTTGTTGCTGACGCCCTTTCCAGGCACCCTTTCGTCACTCGCACGCATTGTAATGCTATCTCCACACTCTGCAGTGAGTTTGGGAAACAGATCCAGCAGGCCCTTCCTGCAGATCCCGAATTCCAAGAGGTATGGCAAAGTGTATCTACGGAAGCCAGAACCGATAAGGAGAGGGAGACCTTCCGCCATTATAAGAAGGAAGCTCAACTCCTTTATTACAAGGACAAATTATGTGTTCCCGAGACGTCTGGAGTTCGTAAGCTCATTCTCCATGATACACATAACAGTCCGATAGCAGGGCATGCGGGGTTTATGAAGACATATTTCAAAATGCGCTCCAGCTTTTTCTGGCCAGGCATGAAGAAGCATATTGCCAGGTACATTAAGCAGTGCCAGACTTGTCAGCAAACAAAGGCAGAACAGTTGCGTATTCCAGGTGAATTGCAACCCCTCGACGTACCCAATGCTAAGTGGGAAGTTATTACCATGGATTTTATCGTGGGGCTTCCGCGTACCTTAAGAGGGTTTGATGCCTTAATGGTAGTGGTCGACAAACTCTCAAAAATGGCACATTTCTTGCCATGTCAGACCACAGATACTGCATTGGATACCGCCTTGCTCTTCGCCAAGGACGTGTTTCGTCTGCATGGAATGCCCCGTACCATTATATCGGATCGGGATTCTAAGTTTGTTAGTGCATTCTGGAAGGCTCTTCAGCACTATTCAGAGTAAGCTTGCCATGAGCACAGCTTATCACCCGCAGACTGATGGTCAAACAGAGCGTATTTGCCTACAACAGTACCAAACAGGAGTCCTCCAGGATGTCTCCTTTCATGATTAATTATAGCTATCAATGCCTTACACCAGACACGTGGCATAGTCCAGTCTCCAAGGTGGAGGTTTCCCAGCAACTGCTTGCAGACATGCAAGGCCTCGTCGAAGAGGTTCGAGCATATTTGTTAGCTGCAAGAGCACGATAGAAGAGTGTGGCAGATCGCCACCGTCCTCCTCGAGAGTTTCAAGTTGACGAGTCCGTTTGGCTAAAGATCAAGATGAAGCAAGCCAAGCTTAAAATTGGCAACTGTAAGAAGCTTGCACCTAGATGGGCGGGACCATTTCGGATAACCGAACGGTTAGGACCTCAGGCCTACCGGTTGGATCTCCCCGCACATTTAAAGATCTATAAAGTCTTCCACGTAAGTCTTCTCAAGAAGCACCATCCGAATCCAGAAGAGATACTTGACATACCAACACTTCTGGAAATGACTGAGGATCAGTTGGAGATTGTGCCCGAGGCTCTCCTTGATCGTGCCTATAAACAAACCCGTCAAACTCAAATTTTGCAATTTTTGGTCAAGTGGAAGCATTTACCCACCGAGGATGCAACATGGGTTCTTAAAGCGGATTTGGACAAGGCTTACCCAGACTTTATGAAAGAATGCCAAGGCCGAACCATTCACGATGAAATCATCTCCAACCCGCAGGGTAAGCATAGTCCTCTTTTAGTGTGAGAGGGGTCATACGAGCGTGATCCACCAGGGATCATTCTAGGGGTTGGGGGGTACATGCATCCTATATGGGAAAGTGGGCATATAGGCATTCATGATAGGACGCATTCTTCTACGGCCATTATGGGAATACTGCCATTCCTTACACCGAGACGACATGCGAGCCTTAGACATGATAGGACCCTTGCATTCATATTTTTATTCTTTAAGGTGGTGGTCCCTTCAACCACACTATTTTACTTATTTCTTAAACACTAATGCATGCACCACTGCAGGCCAGTAGAGCATACTGATGAGCTCCAGAAGAATGGAGGCCTCACGTCGTAGGCCAACTTGTATTTTGAACTTGACTTGTCTTGAAATCTTTTTTCAAAATGAGTTCTTACTGTTTTGTTGAGACGAGACTTATTGTCCTACTGTTTCCGTATGTAAACCTTTCCTATTTTAATAAATTAAAGTTATTTCTGCTATAACTTACTCTCCACTAACTCTAATGCTGAGGATAGCATTAATCCAAGGGGGAGAGAATGTGACGTTCCAGGTATCTATACGGTATATGTATGTGTACCATGACACATCACCAGGACAGAATGGGCTCAGTGGTCCAAGTGAGGGTTACCCATAATGGTTTTTATTAGCTATGTTAATTATTATGGATTATAAAGGCTTAATTAACCTAATTAAGTTATTATGGTCCAATTAGCTAATTTCCGCCAATAAGGGAGTGCCACCTGGCCCAAATCGATTGGCCAGGGGGAACTTGCCATTTTTGGGCAAGGAATAGGGGTCCTACCCCAATTTCTCACCCAAATTCGAATTGGGATTGAGGAGGAGCAGCAGCCAGCAGCCTACACTTGTTTTTGCTAATACTTACCTACCAGCTTTGAAGGATGGACGTCTATCGTGACCATGGCTCCAGCCAAGACACCGATTAGTCAGTAGACAGGTTTCTTTTCTGCTGACACTTCTTTGAGTAGATGGAATGATTAAATTCTCTTTATGAATTGTTCTGAATACATGGATGGTAATTACATTAGTTCTTTCTGCTTCTTCAGTGTATTGGGAATTAAGGAAGGGTAGAGACCTAAAGGCCTCTTAGAATTAGAGATGTCTCTAGTTAGATTCCTTAATACCCAATAATTGCGGCCTGTGCACAAGAGCCAACCTGGCTGGAGATGCTATGATGTGGTTCAGCACCAGACAACGCGTATGAGGGTGAATCGGGGGTGGGGTCCTGCCTAGCGCGGCTAGGGGACTCCTATAGTGTGCTAGACTTATAGCCAGTCACTGTGTGTGGGCTGGGTATGGGTCTGACACTCTCTGGGCCGGAGGGTGGGAGCCTATATGGCCGCCCTGGGCTCGAACGGGTTGGTGAGCTGAGCTTTAGATTTTGGGGAGTAAGTCGGGTACGGATGGGGGGGTCGCTGATGCGGCACGTGTTCTCTAGCACACCCAGGGATCCGTCATACTCGGGGAGGAGACGCCTCTCTGACCTGCCTCATCGAACCGGGGAGATGTAACCCGGAGTAGTCCCAAAGGGTGATTCCTTGGGATTGCGTCTCCGGAGGGCTACAAGCAAGTCATAGCATGATTCAGTCTATCTGCAAAGTGTGCACAGGAGGGGCGGATGGAGTGGACAACCCCAGCCATTATCTTATGCCAGCCAACACCATGTTATACTTCCATCTGTTGATATCTTGAGACCCTGGCCGTCAGTTGATCCCTTGGAGTCTGAGCCCGGGGTAGTGCCCTGTTATTGTGTTATTTCATGTTGTTATGGATGTATTGTCTTCCCCATGATTGTATATCGTGGTGGTATATTATTTTGCATTATGATTGTATGCTAACGTATATGTATGCTTCTGTCGTATAGGATTTCCCATTGAGGACGTGGGACGAATGACACCTCCGTGTTCCTCGCCCGGATACTTGGCCATTCCAAGTAGTCCGAGTATGACGGAGGGCTTTGCCATGGTGATTTAGTCACCGTGGGAGGGGAAGTCCCGTATCTATACGATGGGAGCATCGTATGGATTCTAGGAGCGTCATAAGACCAAGGGAAGTGTTAGTGAAAACATTGAACAAAGCCAACTAAATGAAAGTAGCATATCACCTCGAGCTCATTTTCTAAGTCGAAGATGAAAAAATATAAGACCTCCAAGAAAAGACAGATGAGTCTATATAAGAATAATAGAGTGCTCTGATCACAATACAAGTCCCAAAATAAAAAATGCCATTGATCTAGCAACAACATTTTATCTCCTACATGCACAATGATGTCCACCATAATAATGCACAAGAAAATCATACAAATCAATTTTTGAAGCACGACAATATGTGCCATGCAACAAGGAAGGAAATGCCCAAGAAAATACAACAATTTAACTCTAAAAAATGAAAAGAAAATAACAGTATTAGGGGGGCTGAGTGGAGATCGAGTTTAAAGTCGTGGTTGAGGTCAAAGGCATAGCCAAAATGGATAAGGGGGCAAGCACAAATGACTGGATTAAAAACGACTCATTAAATTGGCAGCGGTCAAGCTTGTTCCAATATAAGAGGATCAAAAACATAAGTTGGCAAGAGGAGCCCAGTTACAACTATCTATTATGAGAGGATAAAAACATAAGTGGACAAGATGAGGCCCGCAAAAATGAAGTCTGTACGATGACTAGAAGATAAAAAGCATACGTTAGCGGGAATATTAAACTTAACCAACTAAAGCTACAAAAAAAAATGAATTGACAGTACCATAGCTAGAACTCTCATCCATAAGGTGACAAACCTATACCTTAACAACAACACTATATATTTTTACATTTGTTAATATATAAAATAAAAGGGAAATTTACCAAAATAACCGTAATTGTTGACTTAATTCCCAAAAAGCCCTTCGTATTTGTGAAATTCCCAAAATGCCCTTAATTCTTAAGTATTTTCCCAAATAGCTCCTTGTAACTTAAAGATCTCCAAAAGCTAGAGATAAGTCTATCATTTCATTCTAATACTAGAAATGATCAAAGACGACTAATTTAATGCTTTTATAAAAATCGTATTGAAAGAGAAGCTTTTGGGCATCCTGTGGAGAAGCTGCTTTATACCCATCCAGGTTACTTGTAGAGCTCATTTTTGTTATTTATATGATGTCCTATCTATCCTCCAAATATTAAAATTCTTGAAAATAATAAATTGCTACCTCTTGCAACATGGCATCGTCCTGGCAGGCCTAAAAGCAAATGGGATAGGACAAAAGATATGGATAGAGAAAAGCGTGTGTACAAATGCACACGTGGTGGTAATTTCGGGCATGATGAAGGCAGTTGCAGAAATTCTATTTGACATTTCTGTTGCATATTTTTGTCATAATGATTTTTGAAATTTATTTTCCAAATTATTGTCATCTATAAGAAACACTTCCTCTTAGAAAATGATCCTCTATTGTGAATACGTGCTTTTTGATGATTTAAAAAATACAAAGGACTATTTGGGAAAATACTTAAGAATTAAGGGCATTTTGTGAATTTTAAAAAATACAAAGAGCTTTTTGGGAATTAAGTCAACAATTAAGGTTATTTTGGTAAATTTCCCAAAATAGAATTTCTATAAATGTATAAAATGGAAAAAGGACAACTAAACTTGTCTGTACAAAATCCGAACAACAGAAGGGAGCGCAGAACGCACTTGGAGAAAGCGGAACAACATGCATACGAACAGTTAAAATTGATGGGGTATGCCGAAATGAGATGATTTGTCATAGTAAGCTCAATTGCCCAAGTCTCTATGAATTGATTCTTTTCTGACGAATTCGCCCTGCATGCAACCAAATAACACAAAGAGAGATACCAGAGCCGCCTTCAAACCGTTGGTGTCACTGTGAGGAAATCAACCGTCTGTTATCTGTGCAAAATACGAAAAGCAATCAATCGAGGGATTCCATCCGAAAAAACAATCTGAACCAGAGATGCATGCGAGAAACGCTACTCCTTCAATTGACATGCATAAATCAGCCAGTATACACGAGGCAATTGTGCTAAGGAAGAATGAACCACGCCTGCAAAATGCATAGAAAACTGGCAAAGCAAGATGAATACTTCCAAGATGCCTGAGCTGCCCAAGTCTCTATGAATTGATTTGATTCTGACGAATCCGCCCTGCATGCAACAAAATACCACAAAGAAAGATACCAGGGCCGCCTTTAAACCGTTGGTGTCCCTGTGAGGAAATCAACCGTCTGCTATCTCAGTTTGTGAATCCTCCTCATAGTATGCAAAACAAAAGTTAGTTTCAAGAAACCATGCGGAAGAGCAAGTGAAAAGGGAAGGAAAGAGGAAGAGCAATCTAAAAGGGAAGAAAAGAGGAAGAGCGATCTAAAGAGGAAGAAAAGAGGAAGAGCGATCTAAAGAGGAAGAAAAGAGGATGGATAGAGCCAAGGGAAGCAATGGCCAAGGAGAAGACACCGATAACAATAATGAATAGTGCATATATAGGTGCTCGTCCCTTTCCAGAATGTTGATCCGATGGCTCGGATCGATGCCTATTATTTGGGCAACTTTTCACATATCTCTCTAAAGTAATTCTCCATCTGAGATACATCAACTAAGGCATGCATTGTTATAACTCTTCTAGCTCCACAGTGATCATCTGTTGCAGGATTTTTATCTAATTTTGTGTGTGTTCAAGACATTCTACTGGCCCCTAAATGATGGACAACCATGAAGCAGTTTTGGCAAACTTGTTCACGGTTGATGTAATGTAAGAAGGTCTGACGGTCTGGTCTTATATGATAAGCCAAGTAGGCATTCTGGTAAGACAATGTCATAGAGCTGTAGTTATCCCTAACTGCACGTAGCTTATCCATGTGAAATCTTCAAATATATTTCTAACAGCAGACTGAAATTCGCTATAATTATGTGTGACAATAGGTGTATGACGTGGTGGTGAGGGTAAAATTTCATTAAATGAAGATATGAAGGAGCTAAAGTTATGTTCAAAAAAATTATGATGAAGTTTACAAGGTCTTAAGCGTACTGCTCGAGTTGGTCTGCCCACACTGGGCATCTCAGAATAGGAGCCTCATGGAAGGAAGGGTGAGGCTAGTCTGTTGTGTGAAGCGGGAGATGGTGCAAAAGGTGTAATTAAGATGTTTCTAACTGGAGTTGGAGAAGGCACAAAAGGTGTAGGCAATATGTTGGGTTCTGGACTAGGAGTATCCTCAAGACGAATTGAAGATCTTATGGACATTAGAGTATAGGAACCCACAAATGCAGGAGGAAGAACATTAAATGTTCTTCCTCCTGCATTTGTGGGAGTTAAACTCGAACTGCAAGGACTAGACACTATCTTCAAATAGTCCTATAATATAAAACCGTGGCGTCTGTCTGCCCGATCAATGGCCGAGATTGTCCCAATGCCCCTCCGCCCCACCCGACGGCCCAGATTTATCCGTTTTTCTTGATTGATAGCTTAGATTGTGCATGTTAGGTATCCGTGTGTCCCCAAATGAAAGGGTGCGATGTCTAATAAGCTTAGCCAAATATTGCAGCTGTTCGTGCAAACTTGAGGATTTTGATGATAAATGCAATTTTTTCGCCATGTTGAACGATGGACCGGCAGACTTAAACACGCAAGACCCTATCTGCATTCTGGTGATCTAATCCATTTTCTTGATTTCAAAATGCAAAACCTCTGCCCAATGATTCGGCAATGATTCCCGAAGATGTTATATATTGCCCACAAGCACAAGCCTCACAACGGAATTGCATAATTAGAAAGAGGCGAAATGTTGTTGATATTGCTTGCATGGATCAGCTGCTGGAGCTATGGCGCAATGGCAAATGGATCGAGGCGTGGCTTTTATGCTGATACTTGCCCTGATGCTGAGAATATTGCAAGAAGAACACTTCAGCAAAATCGTGTGTTTGATCCAACTGCCCCTGCTGCTCTTCTTCGCGTCGTCTTCCATGCCTGCCAGGTTCAGGTCCTTATCAACTTTTGGTTTGCATTACTCTGTTTGTTGGGCATTTTCTATGCTGCATATATATTTATGTTGATTGACGGATGTTCTATATCATTTGTGATGCATCAACACTATTGCATTCTTCAAAATCTGTCAATAAAATAAAACTACATAGGATTCTGTTTGTAGCTTAAAAAAAGGGCATGTAATATTGTTGTCATAAACAAGACCACTTGTGATGGGGCCAAGTATTCGAGTGAAGGACACAAAGGCGTCATTGGCCCCATTCCTCTTTTGGGATTGGGAGCAATACGTATAAATAATATACCACCAAGAAGGGTGGCCCATCCATCATCAATACGAATATCAATATAACATACACAAGGCATCATAAGTGAGGGTTCTACCCCAGGTTCAGATTCAAAAAGGGTCGATTGATGGTCAAGGTCTCTAGACAACAACAGACGGAATCATGACAATGGCATTGAGGCTGGCATAGAACAATGGCTAGGGTAGTCCACTCCATCTGCTCCTCCTGTGCACACTTTGTAGATAGGCTGACATGTGATGAGATACGACTATAGCATTCTGAAGACGCAACTCCACGGAGTCACCCTATGGAACTACTCTAGGTTACGTCTCTCTGGTCGATGAGGTAGGAATGGAATAAGTCTCTTTCAGGAGCATAATGAGATTATGGGTGAGCTAGACGCACCCCTCCATACCCAACTTCCCCTCCAGAATCCATAGGTTGGGCTCACCCGCATCCTATCGAGCCCAAGATTATGTTTGTGACCCAGGTGGCATCAGAATCATACCTGGCCCATACACGATGGTCGACTATAAGTCGAGCTTGCTGAAAAGGACCCCAGTCCCTATGCTCAGCAAAGTCCTACCCTCCATAATCTCATTATCCCTGTTATTTGGTGCAAAGTCGTTACATAACATCTAGAACCAGAGGGCTCTTGTACACAGGCCGTATTTATTGGGATTTGCAGGGTTCTAGCTAGAATCATCTACAATTTTACTAGCTTTTAGGTCGCTACCCTGTTTTCTCCCGCAACCACAAGAGGTGCAACAAAGAACTACCAAACATCCATCCATAACTTCAAACTAAGAATCATCATCATAATATTTATCATCTATCAATTCAAACATGGGTCAATTCCTAACTAACACTCAAGTTACCTACCAATCAGTTTCCTGGCTGGATCCGTTATCTCTGAGATGCTCCATCTTCTGGTGGCTATGGCTACTCCTCCCCCTCCAAGTTTCCCAGAATTGATTTGGGGCAAATTGGAGGTGGGTGAGCCTGAAAATAGCATCTTCCTTTTGCCCAAACAATTTGGGTTGGGTGAAAAATGCTAACCTAAATTACTTAATA
Source organism: Isoetes taiwanensis (assembly GCA_021234155.1). Taxonomy (NCBI): domain Eukaryota; kingdom Viridiplantae; phylum Streptophyta; class Lycopodiopsida; order Isoetales; family Isoetaceae; genus Isoetes; species Isoetes taiwanensis. The sequence continues at coordinate 2,071,944 of JAJEKV010000082.1, read as the reverse complement.
ACTAAATTAACATAGTTAATTACTAATTATTAATCAATTTAGCATAGCTAGCTGTTAATTAATTATGTTTAACTTAACATAGCTAACCTTATCCTGTTAATCATTAACATGAATGAATAATTAACATCTATATTAATTATTCATGTTGCCGGCCACATATTTGCACAAATGGCATACAAAGTACTGGAACGTCTCCCTCCCCCGAATTAAAGTTGTCGTCAACATTGAAGCACGGGTGTGACGTTCCAGGGAAATATACGCCATAAATACGTATATTTCCAGGACCGTCACTATACAAGTCTATCTTCATAGCCTTATATACCATAGATTGTGGCACTAGGGGGCATGACTAAGTTATTCATAAACTTAGCCAACCTTAGGTTAAGACCATCTTCCACGTGGCCTTAACCTATTGGGCACCCGCCACACGGACTTACCCTATTGGAGCCACGTGGCATAACATGTGAACCCTAACCTATAAAGGCCTAAACCCTAACCCTAGGCCTCTTTTCTGGCTCCAACAGTCTGGGAACCTTCTTCGCGCTCGAAACTCTGTTTCGAGAACCGTTTGCTGTAGCACAGCAAGCGTGGCAGGCCCCAGAGCGTGAGCGCATCAACAGGAGTGGGAGCTACCTCGAACACCTTGAAGATCATGGAGAGCCAGGATTGGGAGGGAGTGCTTCTGGAGCAGGTATGCAGAGTAGTGCTCATAGTAGTTCATCTGGAATTAGCATTCCAGATGAGTTAGTATCTTGTATCTAGGGTAGAGCCATCCTAGAACCCTCATGCATCATCTTGAACCCTAATCAAGGAACCCTAACTGTAAGTTAGATTTGTATGATTAGGTTAAGATGTTCTTATGATTATTCTCATGATATGATGATTATGTGATGATGGTTGATCATGTTTGCTCCTCTTGTATTGGGAAGGGGGGTAGAGACCTAGAGCCATATGTAGTATGCTCCTAGATTAGATCCCTTAGTTCCTATTAGATGCGGCCTTCGTGTGGGCCGAGCATGGGTCCCTTAGCCATATGTCACTTCGTGTGGGCCGAGCATGGGTCCGACACCTCCTAGGGCGATGGTGTCGCCCTGCCTCTCAAGAGTTGCAAGTGTCAGCTTGGCTCTTGTTTTGGGGGGTTCAGTCGGGTATGAATCGTGTGTCGCCACGATTCTCTAGCCGCCCGTGGAACCTCTAGACCCCGGGAAGGGGAGATGCAACCCTTCCTGCCTCGACGGACCAGGGAGATGCAACCTGGAGTAGTCCCGATGGGTGATGCCATGGGATTGCATATCTGGAAGGCTAGAGTCATGCCAGAGCCCGATCGAGCCCATCTGCAAAGTATGTACAGGAGGGGTGGATGGAGTGGTCAACCCTAGCTATTGTCTATAGCCAGCCCCGCCATTGTTATGACTCGGTCTGCTCTATCTTGAGGCCTAGCTAGTCAGTCATCCTCCTTATGAGTCGGAGCCATGGGTAGGAGCTCTCATGTTTTATGGCATAGGATTATCTTCTTTGCAGTTAGGATATGTGGATGGACTACCCTTCGAGGTAGTATGATGTATTGTTATTGCTAGTTCTGACGTTGTTATGCTTCCGCTGTGATAGGAGCCCATAGGGGAAGGGCGCGCAAGACACCTTCGTGTCCCCTTCCCGCACTACGGTGATCCCAGAGTGCGGGATAGACGGAGGGCCCGTGCGGTCGAAGGACCGGATGGGGGATTTCCTGCGGAGTGTACGGCCGGGCGCCGTACATTTAGCAGGGAGCGTCACAATGGGTATCTCAATTTAAGAGACAATTTAATTATAACATGGAAAATTCTTTGACATAAAAGATAACTATACATAGATCAACCACGATCGTTGTCTCTATATAAGTCTTTCACACAAAACATGTCATATAGAACCCATAGTATGTTCATAAAAATCGAAGTCGTGGGTCCTCAGTGGACTCATGAAACCTGCAGGCAAGAAGCCCACTGCTACTGGCTTGCAGAATCTTAGTGACATTAGTATTGTGATAATTTTTAATATGTTGTGGTTCAAAGGGATCACCCCATATAACCTTAAAATATACATAGGGATTCCTATCATGCCTAGGGATAGCTATTCGTCTCGACATAAGGAATGGCATCACTCCCATAATGGCTATAGACGAATGCATTATATGATGCCTACATGCTCTCCTCTACAAACAACCCCTTTTATGATCCCTGTCGAATCTATCGCTCAGAAGAGGATGTGCTCATTTTTGGAGTCAGGGTTGATCCATCGTTGATGATGCGCTCTTGGCATTGCTTCATAAAGTCCGGGTAAGCCTTATCTATATCCACTTTCCACTTTCCACTTAACCAAATATTGCAGGATTTGAGTCCTCCTTGTCTGCTTATATGCTCGACCCAGGAGAACTTCGGGAACTATTTTGAATTGTTCTTTTGTCATCTCCAATAATGCCGATGATTCAAGTATCTCATCTGGATCAGGTGTATACTTCTTTAAAAGACTTACATGAAAGACTTTATAAACTTTTAGATGTGCGGGAAGACTGATATCCTATCATGCTTACAATAAATGCATGTCTAATGCCTACCCCCTTTGTCACCCTTGGCATAAGAGGTGGCTTGTCCTCCATAATTACCCTATCATGCATCCTACCATGATCCTATTCTAAATGTGTTGCACACATACCCCCAACCCCCGCTATATAAGGGGACCCAGTACCCACCCCCCCACACCCCATTCCCCCCCCTTCCCAAACACCCGATCTTGTTGGAAAGGGGACCCCGTTTGCACTCACCCTGGGGCTTAGTGTTGACTCCATCGGTGAGAGCCGTCCTTGGCATTGCTCCATGAATTCTAGACATTGTTTATTCAAATTTGATTTTAGTACCCATCTTGCATCTTCCACTGGCAAGTGCTTCCACTTGACCAAATATTGAAGGAACAACGACCTTCTTGTCTTCTTGTATGCCTTATCAAGAAGGCTTTTGGGACTCAAATTGTTCCTCAGTCATCTTCAACAAAGCTGAAGACTCCAATATCTCATTTGGATTACGCATATGCTTCTTAAGAAGACTTACATGAAAGACTTTATGGACCTTTAAGTGAGCGGGAAGGTCTAGATTGTAGGATTGAGTACTTACTCTTTAATAACTTAAATGGTCTCACCCACCTTGGAGCAAGCTTCTTGCAGTTGCCGATATAGAGCTTGACTTTAATCTTGAGTCACATGCTATCTTCAACTTGAAATTCCATTGCCATCCTATGTTTGTCAGCCAAACTCTTCTAACAGCTTCTTGCAACTGACAAATACCCCTGAACTTCTTCTATTAACTACTGCATATCTGCCAATAACTATTGAGAGACTTATATCTTTGACACAGGTTTGTGTCACGCAATCGATGTGAGGTATTGATAGCCATAATAATCATAAAGGGAGGCATCTGCTTATTCTTGCTTGGTGCTGTTGTACGTAAACTCAACCAAGTAATTATAGCCCTCCCACTTTGCCTGCTTATTCCAAACATAGTTTTCAACATATCTGCTAATATCCTGTTCATTCACTCTGTTTGACCATCTATTTGGGGATGATATGTTGTGCTCATGCAGAGCTTCGTCCTGATGATGTTGAAGAAATCTCTCCAGAAGGCACTTATAAACTTCGGATCCCTATTGGAGATGATCTCCCTAGGCATCCCGTGCAATCTAAATATCTCTTTTGCAAAGAGCAAGACGGTATCTAGGGATGTGTCTGTGATTTGACATGGCAGAAAATGTGTCATCTTCGACAACTTTTCAACCACTACCATTAAGGCATCATGACCTCTTACTATTCTTGGGAAGCCTGTTATGAAGTCCATGTTGACAGTTTTCTATTTGGCGTATGACACCACTAAGGGTTCTAAGGTTCTTGAAATTCAGAGTTGCTCCGCTTTCATCCGTTGGCATAACTGGTGTTCTTGAATGTACCTTGTGGCTATTATGCGTATCATGGAGAATTAACTTCCTTACCCCTGATGTTTCTGTTACGCATAATTTGTGATATAGGAGATTACCTTCCTTCTTAAAATGCTTGAAAGTTTCCCTTTCCTTGTCTGTCCTTGCTTGTTACGCATAATTTCATGTGATATAGGAGATTACCTTCCTTCTTAAAATGCTTGAAAGCTTCCCTTTCCTTGTCTATCCTTGCCTCTTGCCTCTTGCAAAGAAGAGATCATACATCTAGCTTAAATTCAAAGCTTGAAGAAATGGCTTCTTCAATCTCTTACCAAATTCACTAGCCAAAGTCAAAATGGCATTACAATGCACTCTTGTCTCCAAGGGTCATCGTGAAAGTGCATCTGTAACTACATTCAGCTTTCTTGGCCCATAGACTATCTTGAAGTCATACTCTTCGAGGAACTCTTCGAGGGGTGTTTATATTTTAATGTATTGGAGGCTTTGGTGGTCCGTATCCAGTTCGAACTTCCTACTAAGCAAATAGTATCTCCCAAGCTCTTACAATGACGAAGGGTTCCTAGTCGTGGATTGGGTAATGTTGTTCAACATCATTCATCTTCGAGTCATATGCACAACCTTTCCTTCCTATATTAGGGCTCCCCCTGTTGCAAGCTTGATTACAATAAGATTGCATATTAAATGGGAGTGTTGCAACACTCCCGTCTAAGATTCCTCTTAAAAAACTTTCTATGCTCTCAAAATGGGCACATTTTGAGATCTAACCAAACTTAATGGTGTCTGTTTTATTTTTAAATGGCATTTTGGCCCCCTAAATATAACACAAATGGATGTGTGAAGCATACACTTAAAAAGAGGCTAAAATTACCTTCAAAGATTCTGCCTTTAAGAAAGCAAAAATAAAACTTGAGATTTGAGGAGGCAAAGTAACAGTTAAGAATCAAATTGATAAGAGAGAGATCAAAAAGAAATGTCAAACACGTTCAAGACTAAACAATTTAGAATATTTGTAGTTCAAAGGTCCAAATCATAATCCTCATCATGCTGCGTGCTTGTCCCTGCTTGCTGTCCTGCACTCTTCTGCTGGTTTTCAGGCTCCCTCTCAAGAACCGCTGCTTCTTTGCCTTTGTCTTGGGAAGAAGGAGCCACAGTTTGTAGTTCTATAAATGCGGCTTCATTGTCAAGAACTTGTGGGACGAGGTTGTACTTCTGAAGAAGTAACCTTGGCAAAAGCGTACAATGTTTTAGCTTCTAACTCTTCATTTTCATCGGGAAGGGAAGGTAGGGTAGACAATCTCATCTTTATGAAGTTCACAGCCTTTTTGTCTATGTCCACTGCAACAAAAATTCGACCCTTTTTAAGTGCATAGGCTATTGTTGTGCCAAAACCTGAGAAAGCATCCAATACGCAGTCTCCTTGACGTGAAAACACATCAAAAATATGGTTGATGAGCTTTTGAGGCTTTTGATAATGGTTGACAACTTTGCTTTGTGAGCTTGAATCTCTTAGTTTTTGTAACATTGCTGAGAACTGAAGAACATTGACAAAATCAAAGCAGGCAACAGTGTTAAAATGTGCCATGGCCTCTTGCCATCAACACTTCAATAAGCGACATGTAAGTACTCAACCTTGCTCAGTAGCCTAGGGCCTCCACCATGATGGTTGATGTTGGTTTTGCATCTGTGCAACATAAGAAGTGTAAGCGAAACAACACGGGGAGAGATGCTTGTATTCTAGAATAGGAGATTGGGTTAATTGCCTTGAATATAAGGAAACAACTATTCCAGAATAGAGCAAAGTAAATTGGCACAATTACATGAAGCAAGCACATGATTTATTCATGTTTAATTTTATTTATTGCACAAAAGAAGTTGCAAACAAAGACAATAAACCAAGAAGAGATCAGCAACACTAGTATACTATAATGGAAATTACAAGAGAAACTCATCAAACTAGATTTTCGTAATCGGCTTGTGCTAGAGAGCCAAAGTGTTCCTTAAAAGTTGCTTCCACAAGACCAACCTGCATGCTTGAATGAAAGACCACAAGCCTTCAATGCTTCGCACTGGTAATCTGCTTCAGCCCAATGACAAATTCAATAAACTCTGACCTTTTAAAGGATGATCATCATATCTGTTGTCTTTGATCTTAAACCCATACGGAATGTCTGCAATGACCAACGTGAAGTCTTGGGGTTTAACACATAGGGGCAGCTTGGTGCAATCTCCTTGAACAACAGAAAATAGATTGTTGTGGTCAAAACGAGCTGAGTTGTTCATAGTCAAAGGGCTCTATGCTTATGGTTCTCTTGTCTGCCAAATTCCTTTCTTCCTTTGCAAGTCTTAGTAAATGAAGAAAGCCTTCTGGAAGATCTTTGTTCTTTTTCTTATTCTGTGAAACAATACAAGGTTTAGAGCAAGACCAAAGGCAAATTATACGATCATTTATGTACATACCCAGCCCTCAAAATTAGGTGCATATTGGATGATCCTCGCATCAGATATTGCTATTGGATAAAGCTCCTGGCAGCGTTCCCATTTATCAACATTGAGCTGCTCCATTAGAGATGTCTGCACTGGATTACATTTTTTTTTGCTGCATGAAGTTTGAAAACCAGCATAAGTATTCCAGAATACAAAAAGCAAAATAGACAACTCAGTACATCCAATAAACACACAAACGTATTCCGAAATACAAAAATATATTCTAGAATAGGAATCAAAATATACTTGTGCAGCTTTTCGGATATTTTGTTCCAAAGTAAACACTTTGTCCACGACTTTCTGCAACATATATTCAAGCAATTCCATATCCTGGAAGTCTTAAAGTTCTCTCCAGGCTGTAATGGTCATTTCCTTTTTAGGAACATCAATTCCCTTCTTTTAGTCAAAGACCTTGCCTTACGTTCAAACATCAAAAATTTGGTTTTGCAGCTCCCAGATATAAAACAACAGTAAAATATCAGTGTGCAAACTTTAACAACAGTATTTCAGAATATACACTAACTCACCTTGCCCTCCCTAAATGCAAGGTGGAACCAATTGTCGTGCACATACTCTTTGTGCATAAATCTAATTTTATCAACAAAGATCATCTTGAACTTGTATTCATTATTAGCATTATGAGTGTTTGCCAGTATTTTAGCTTCATCATTTTGCAAACCATAGTAGACAGCACAAAGGACATTAAGGTATCGAATGTTCTGCTTCTCCTTGTAGAGCTATCTCTTGGCCTTGAAACTGTGGTTGCCTCCCAGCACATAGTGTGTGTAGGTTTCTGTTTGCTCCCTGTCATAGTCGGCTGGGTTCACAGACTAGCTCCTATCATCCAACACCACAATGGGTGCTACGTGGGCCTGAGGATTACTTCTAATTCTTTTCTTTAAATTCCTCAAGTGGTCAGAATAAATCCTTATCACTTGCAATGGTTTCTCTCCATGCTCGTTTTTAGGAGGCTTTTTCATGGAAGTGACAGGGAGGTATATAACACCTTGGACCATTTTGATCTGGTTTATCTTTTCAAATTTCTCGCTGATCTTGTCTAGCTTCTTATCTTTAATGGAAACTCTAGGTGCCTTGGCCCTGCCCTTGCTTCTTGCTTTCTTTGGTGCAGACGCGGTTGAACCAGTGCCTAAATGCAAGGCTTTCTCTTTACAGATTTTTTGGCTCCTTTGCAGCAACCTGACCAGCCAATGGCCTTTTCCCAGACATTCTAGAAGGCAGGACTGCAAATTCAATGTGTTCAGACTCAATTCCTTCTTCTTCAGATGAACTTACGTCATGGCATCCTGTCAACTTGCATATACCTTGTTGAGGAGGCATATGAGGCTTTCCTTGTTGATGTAATGCTTGAAGAAGTTTCACAAAGATTCTGGCTGCACTTTTGCTATTTTGAAGTACTTCATTTCAACAACAAGGGCTCCTTGTGAAGTGTTATAACTTATTATTTCTCCCTCCCCAGATGGCGGGGCGATGTACCCACGTCCCTTAGAGTACCCATATAGATAAAATCTTTTTTGGATTACTGGGTTGTGCCCTTCTTGTTACAAATAAACAAGAAGGTTATGGTACTACGCCGGAACTCAAACACTTCATGTTCTACAGTGTCGTCCCTATGCGCCTGTGGATGTTGAGGCTTCTTTAACTTTAGAGGAGTCTTTCTGCCCCAAGGATTTTGTTTGTTTGAGCCGAAAAAGCATAAGGCAAGTTTCAAAGGAGGTGCATACATCCACAAAGGACAATAAGAAAGCAAGAAACATGTATTTTGGAATAGAGATACACAAAGCAAATGCCTAAAAAAATTCGAGACAAAAACAAAGAAAAGTGAAAAATAAGAGAAAACCGCAGTTAAATTCTACAACATGAGAGCTGGTAAATCTGTAAATCTTGTATTCATACGAACATGAATATAAGAGTGAGGCGCACGAATTCGCCTTTTAAAGGTATCGGATTTGTCCATGGAATATTCTATGTATTCTAGAATACAGTATGTACTCAACTTTCTTGTAATATATTGTGGAATATGACTAAGAAAAGGAATTTCTTTCAAATGTAATTTGTTCTCTATTCTGGAATAGAACCATCTTTTGCTTTCTCAAATCTTGTTGAACAAACACACTTTAACTTGGTTTTTATATATAACACTAGAAAATTGCCCTCCTTCGGTGGGCATTCACGTGGTTGCTTCCATAGCGTAATGTTTAACAATGTGTTGGCTAAAAAGGTTGGCTAAAAAGGTACAACGTATAATTGTTAAAGATTTCAATCTAAAGGGCAAAAAATTATAGATGTAAAAGATACAAAGCTAACACAAGGTTAGCTTTAGACAGTGTCATCTCTGAGAGGAGGAGAGTAAATTGATAAGTGAAATATGTTGAATAAACTTTGTGCTATGAAGTCAGATACATGCACTTTGTGTATGAAGTATGTAATTATATAAGATGGACGAATAAAACAAACCAATAAGAATGTGCAAATTAGCATCCTACCTAAACCATTACAAAAAGTAGACATGAAGGTTGTAATCGTAAGAACTGTGTAGGTTAGCTCCGTACCTTCTACCATTAAACACAATCTTGCAATTCAATATTTCATGTCTATGTTTTGATTATGTTGAGGTAAAACATCATGGAAATATTAATTTGCGTCAAGATGTGGTGCAGTGTGAAATCATTTTTAAGATCAAGAAAAACTTATGAAGGTGAAGTTGAATGTTCCTTTGCTCAAAAGAACACCAAAAAAAAAAAACTTTAAAATTTTTCCATAAAAGTTAGAATTTGTTTTATTTCCCCTCCTTCCTTGTGATTGAATTGTAGTGCCAACACAGGGAGGCGTTGTTAACATACATATGTAATTTTTACATTGTGTGCATCAATAGTTGTATAAGACTACTTTGTAAGAGAATCCTGAACTTGTGCAAATCATGTTAAGATTCTCAACATCGTTTTGTACATCCATAGAAAATATTCATGTTCCATATTGATGCCTTAACTATTGCAAGAAGACAAATCTGGCTTTTCCAAAAACACAATATTTTGTGTACCTTAAAGATGCATTTGTCAATTTCCTATGGTTTGCTAAAATGTGGCTTTTCCAAGACCACTAAATCGGTGTGCCACCCTCTTACCAATTTACCCTTTATTGCCACAGTAGTTTGTGTACCTTAAGGATGCACTTTGTCAATTCCCTGTGTATACACTTATTGCTTTTCTTCATCTATCCTTCCAAGAAATTATTTATATTCGAGCAGAACCCGCAGGCCTGATATGGATCAAGGTTAGATTTGAGATTGACACCTGAGAATTAATAGCAATTAGTGTTTGAAAATGTAGCACCTTTAATATCCATTGTAATATGAGCATGGTCTCCTATTTCTATTGTAATGGCACTGCTATTTCTTTTCCATGGTTACATTTTGGATATTTATGCCTCAGTGACATGGTTTGAGCAGTAATGGCACCACTCTGGATAGTGGATACTGGTTCCAAAGGAGAATTTGTACTGCTATCGATGAAAGTTATGTTCCAATACCTTGGTTTTTTTTCCTCTGGTCAGTGGCAAGTATATCCAAATGTTCAAGAATATGGTTTAATATTGGTTTTGGGACATAATAAAATGCTAGTGGTACTTTAAACAGAAGAATAGAATAGAATAGTTTTTTTAACCATACCATACCATACCATACCATACCATACCATGGGCCTTACTGGTTCAAAAGATCAAAGATCACGATCACAATCACGTATTAATCTGTAACATTCACATAAAAAAGCACCCAGTTGTTATTAGAATAAAATGCCTTTAAGAGTAAAAAATGGACATGCAAAATTTGATCAAATACGGATAAGTTCAACTAAACGGCCATGTTTTGCTCAAATGTGCATTGCAGTAATACCTAGCTCTTATTAGAGGTCTTTGAAGCAAAAATTGCCATGCACATAGAAAATGTTAAATAGTGCTTGCAGGAAAGAAAAGATAAGAAGATGAAATAACAACTAGTAACGGGTGCCCGGCGTTGCCGGGCATAAATACGGTTCTATTGTAAGAATTGAACTTAGCTGCTTTGTAAATTATGTTGCCTCTTGTTGCATTCGAATTATTAGTTGCCCACAATTTAATGTGTTTTAGGCAGTGATGACTTTATCATCCTCTAGCTGCTTCTAAACTATAGAAATGGTGGCGATTGTTTCCTAATTTTCCAACATTTTTATAGAAACGAATTTAGTAGAATTGGATGTCAAACCATAAAATTGAGGTTTTTTACTGTAAATGTCCATTAATTTGGCGAATTTACTATAATTGGGATGTAATATTATCAAATTTTGGCGATTTTATGAAGTTGTTTTAGCGTACGCGTCCTAATAAACCATCGAATCCAGATTTTAAAAAATGGTAAAATATAGCAACTTTACGAAGTTTCACACCTTAAAGTCATCACTGGTTTTAGGTGAATTCATGATTGCCCAATGTAGAAATTCATTCATGTTGAATAAAGTACTTGGAATAGAATAAAGCTATATGTATTAGGCAAATTGTGGTACGCAAAAGATATGTTAGGGGGAATGTGTATATGAGGCAAATTGTGGGAAGGCAAAGATTTTTGAGAAAGTGTGAACAAAAGCTTCAGCTATGACATGTTATGTAGGCTTCATTTATGTTCGTGGTGGGCTTTCAAGGTGACTTTGTAGATGTCCTATGTTAGAAATGACATGTCGGCATTGGATGGCGTTTTATGTTGTGGTTTTTATAGAAACATTTTATTTATGCCTCTATGGGCTTGTTGGTTTTGTATCATGGGTTTTACATAGAATAGAATAAGTGATGGCCTTAGCAATAGTGTGGTTTTGTATCATTTTATTTAAGCCTCTATGGGCTTGTTGGTTTTGTATCATGGATTTTACATAGAATAGAATAGAGTAGAATAGTCAAGCAATGGACTTAGCAATATGGGCTTGTTGATTTTGTATCATGGGTTTTACATAGAAGGGTTGCAATAAAGCAATGGGCTTAGCAATATGAGCTTGTTGATTTTTTATCATGGGTTTTACATGGAAGGGTTACAATAAGTCGATGATGGACTTAGCAACAATAGCAACAATATGTTTTGTTAATTGGTAAGGTCGTTGACTTAGCAACAATAGCAACAATATGTTTTGTTAAGTGGTAAGGTGGTTGAACATAGGTATCCAACAATGCCTCTAGGAAAGACGTTAAGTGGTAAGTTGGTTGAACATAGGTATCCAACAATGCCTCTAGGAAAGACGCCATGGCTAGGAGATGCATGGGGATGGATGCGTGAATCTTATGTATGAAGTTAATACTGGAATTCCTGGGTTGCCAGTTTATTTTGTTTTTCCAAGAGAGGCAGCATTTGGTGGGATATTATACCTTCAGTTTACACAGACAACACAATCATGGTTTCAAGCCTGTTTATTGAAACAAATTTTGCACAAACATCCCGCCATAACCAATTCTTATTGTCCTTATAATAGGCTTTAATAATACGTGTCATGTTGACATGTAACTCCTTATGCAACTTGTAGGTGGCTATAGTAAAACATATGATTTAGGACGTGTATCTCTTTTTGCGGTTTGGAATTGCAGGTAGCTATAGTGCTCTCTAGTTTGGATCATTCTCGAGTGCCGTGGTATGCAAACAACATCCGAGAAAAAGATATTGAGAAGAATAAACGCCATCTATACTCCATTAAGATTTTGAGTAAACTGTAAGAACTCAATGTTGTCCGCTCTTACATGGGATCTCAAATCAATGATATACTTATGAGCCAATTTAGGTTTCCCTCAACCACATGGATATTCAAAACACTTATCTACAACAATGAAAACATCCAGTAGCCTACTTTTCCATGCACTAAAGACAAAGCAAATACACAAACTAATTGAATTGTTTCTTCACCCAAAGACAAATAATGCAATAAGGGCAAGTATTATGATCGGAAGAGGACTTACACAGCAACTGTACATTTCTGATTGTAACCGAGGAACAAATAGTGGAGGAATGGTTTGTTAAATGCAAATAAAGACGTAGAAATATCTATCTCAACAGAGAGCCTATTAGCACAAGTGATGGAAAATCGAACACGATAGAAATTCAAGGAAGTAGTATGCCATTTCTAAATCTACCTTGGACTTTCTGAGGACTCTTGGTAAATAGAAAATCTGGTTGCTGGCCTCTGATTGATATAAAGCCAAGAAGGTATAATATGTTTAGTCACATGATGCCAGAGACACTGTAAAGAAGCATCCAAAAATCTCTTGAAAAATAAAAGCAGTTGATTTCGATCCTGATTGATATAAAGGCAAACAGATACCTGCAATGTGACTCAGAATATGTAAAGATGTAATTATTCCAAGCCCTTGCCTCAGAAAAAAGGCCTAATTATGTAAAATGTTATCGTTCTTCCAAGCCCTTGCCCTTGCCCCTGCAAAAATAGATTTGTAAAAGGCAAAAAATAGCAAGAGCAAAACTCTTGTCTAATGTATCTGCGTAGTGCTAGGAAGCATTTGTACTCTACAATACAAAAATCAGTGTCATCTATTCCACTTTTATCTAATGCAAAAAGAAAACATAGCCAGAAACAATTGTTATAGCCAGAAACCACTATAATGTTCTCCAAATAATCAAATCTAATCAAGACCACCGACGAAAACAATGAATAAGCTTTCTTTTTGTTCTATGCATCTTTGCACAAAATAAAACTGACAATTGGACAATGGACATATTTCATGGGTCATACCTTGAAAGCATCACATTGGAAGCACATGGCAAACTGGAACTCCCTTGCTAGAGTGTTGCAAACATGCTAAAATGCTTTCTATATGCCAAAATGTGATAAATACCTACAACATGTTAGTTGGAGCTAGGGGCTGTGATGCTTTCAATTCTCTAGAAAATGTTAAAGAATATTTCTCAGTTTTGGGCACAAAAAGAAGAGTAAAGCTATGTCTGCCTTAAAGGATTACTATCAAATTTGTGCATATGGTAAAGAACAACGCAATACCTGGGAAATAGAAAATGGCAAACCATATCAGTAATTCCAAGCTTCATGCATCTGGAATGGATGCCTCAAACTTGTCGTTCAAGCTCATCTTTAATATTCTTCAAAGCTGCATAATAGAAAACAATAGCATCATCCTTAATCATGGAGATTTAAGGGAAAGAATAAAAGAAACAGAGAAACGGTTTTCAACAAATGTGTAGATTTATTCTTGTTAACTCCATCAGAAGTTATGCTCGTTAGAAAACGCAATTTTCAATCTCTTTAGTTAGAGCACATCTATCTTCTTTGGAGCGGTGTTTAAAAGCACAAAGATTCCAAAATTTGAAAAGGCTGAGAAGTAAGGCAATGGGAGTTTAAATAGAGATGTCACAGACTTCTTCGCATCCTAAGAAATCTTGAGCCCATTTCTGGGTTGAAAATATGGCATAGGTATGACCCGTAGATGCATACAGATAGAGTTAAAACTCTAGTATAGAACCCTAATATTGCGCCTTATACTCAGACCTGTAGATCCTGCTCTTACAGGATATAAAATATGCAGATCCTGCTCTTACAGGATACAAAATTAAACTCTGCTATTGATTTATGCAAATGGCTTTACACTTCTTGCAACGTATTCAGTAATACCATTAGTAAACTATATGGAGAGCCTTGCACCCCAGCAATGTCTCAACATCAGCATTTAGAAAGGGTTCCATTCATAGGATAAGATATGCATAGAAGCTACATATGCTAGGGCCATATATAGACTATGTTGAGGCCATCATAGGGACTAAAATTAAGCAGATTATCAATACCACCTGATGCGAAGTATGTTATAAGAGACCATGAAAGAGATAGAAATATGAGGTGTAGAAATGGAAATACCGTAGAACAAATCGAGAGATACATACCACATGATACAAAGTATCTATAAGAGACCATAAAACATATCATTGGGCTATAAAGAAATGACAATTTCCTCAATGTAGAGATATTGTTTAAGAGACAAAGCAAGGGAAATATGAATTAATTTGCATAATCAGGCTAAAAAGCAGTGTATGTGGAAAGAAAGACCATGCTGAAAACATACCTACAAATGTGATGCCATCTGCCATGATGCCTTCCAAGGAAGGAAGGAAGGAAGGAAGAAATTTTTAACGTCCGCGGAACCCAATCGGGTTATGGGACCCAATACAAAAGAGAGGGCAAAAGCCCAGACTGAAACTCGGGGACCAAGCCCCGTGACCAAACCAAAAAGGCCGAAGCCAAAATCAAACGTGGGGACTAGCCCCAGTACAGAGAACTCGGGGGACTATGCCCCGTAGCAAATCACAATACTAAAATAAAACAAAACAAAAGGGCCTAAGCCCTAGCAGATCTCGAAGTCAAATCAGCTACACAGACACTGCCCATGGATCAAGTGGCCAGTGATCCCGAATGATAGCCTGGCCGCCTCTATACACAGCCCACTTCCGGTGCAGACGAGCCTCGCGGACTCGACATAATTCATCCTTCCGTCGACAGAGCTGTGCTGGGGTAAGATCTTCCTGGACGGAGAAGGAGGTCCCTTGCAAGTGATTGCCATGGCGGAGGATGTGCAGCCTAGATAAAGCATCCCTGAAACTGACTAGCAAATGACGGGGACTACCACCGTCGGTGGCCGTGCTCGCCCAACTCGACAAGCCGAGAATGCCATCCGCCCCAGACGTGCATCACCTCTGAAAAGAAACGGGTCACCTCAACTGCCCCAGGAGTGTCGCTTGCTTCCTCTAAACCCACAATGCGTAGGTTCAGGGGCTAATGGCTGCCACTGGCCTGGCTCGCCAGGGCTGCGGCGGACCTGTGCAAAGGCAAACAACCCTGATGACGGCCGTGTGGGCACAAAGTGGTATCATCGGCCGGGCGAAGCATCCACATGCTCAGCGCTACCCCCTGGGGAGGTACGAGGTGTAGTAATCGCTGCCGGTCTTTACTGGAATCAGCCTCACCGACCAGTAGCAAAGATTCTAGAAGCTGGACCCAGCTTCCCAAGGGCAACTGAGCCGATGTGCCTGTGAGTGTGACTGTGGATTGGATCGTGCGGATCCCAACCAACAAATCTGAGGCAAACAATGGATCAGAGCATCCATCCTAGTCAAGGCTGCAGCTAAAGATGGTTCCGGAGCTGCCGTGGTCCGGGGTGTGTCCGGTCTCACAAGATAGGGCGCTGAGGCCCGAATGATGGGGCTGCCTGAAGATAGGGCGCAATCGTGGGGTCATAGGGCCGGACAGAATCGCTCGTGCAGCGAATGAGATTCTTCTCCTTACGGGTCTCCCAGGCCATACGTTTGATCTTACGTGCCATGTTGAGAACAAGGCAACGGTAAAGGAGCCAGGAACCAGGGCAAAGCAGAGACAAGTCGAGGGAAGACAAATGGGGTTTTGGGGGTGCCAAAGTTTAAGGGGTCTCTGGCTGCCTAAAGGGTGCTTAGAATCCAATTTGGGGACTCGAAGGCTGCGTGAGCACCTTTTGGGGGTTTGGGGGTTTTGGGTCTAGAGAGAGATTGTAAACCCTAGAGAGAGAAAGCCAAAAAGGGGCAAATCAAGGGGGTCTATGCAAGGGCAGTGAGGGCGCGATGCTAAGAGCAATACTGGGACACAAAACAGTCCAAAATAATTCAAAGCAATCCAGAACCTGGTACCTATGGCCGATGCTGTGGATGGAAATCCTTGCTGGCCCGAGGCTTGGGCTGGTAACTTCGGAGTAGAGCGGAACCAGATCCGATTCTGTATCTTGATGCTAACTCCCTGGTACGGAGTTACATGAGCATGGCCTGGGCGCTGGGAGTTCACACCTTGTTGATGTAGAGGGTCCTCTAACTATTCCTTTTCTTCTCGTGCCTTTCATCGTTCACCTTTTACCATTCTCTCATACAAAAGGATTTGTTGGTTTCTTCATTGCTCCTCAATGGCTTCTCAACCCTTTTATTCCATTCACATCATCCCACTTGCTCCTCATATACTGAAACAATTGAACTGCTTCTTCGCCATGCCCATTTATGAAATATGCAATAATCATTGTTGTCCAAGAAATTGCATTTCTTTCTGGCATTCTGTCAAACACCCTTTGTGCATATACCTGAGATCCAGTAAACTTAGAGAACTCTAATGGATGTCAAGACTTCTAGGGCATCTTAGTTTCTCTGCAAAAGCAACATAGTTGGAACAACAATTATATGAAAGAGGATGCCAGACATATTGAAGATGAGTATTTTACCTCTATGAACCTTCCAAGTAATGATATGAATTTGATGTGAAGGTTCCTATATCAATTGAATATCTATGAGACCATTCAATAGACAGTACACAAAAATATTCTCTTCATGTAAATCCCATCTCAGACTTAATGCTATACATGGCAGCCAGGAGAAATGCTTATACCCCTTAAATAGCACTGCATGTTTTCTTGAAAATATGGACGTTGAACTTGCAATTATAGCTTGCTATACCGAAATCGATGCCAATCAATTCTGCATTAAACATGGAAAAAACAATCAGATTACATGCATCCCCTGCCAAAAATTAAAATGGGGTCTAAGATCATGAAGATACAAAAGTCTTGGCATGCCCAACATACAACAGAATCAAAATTAGAGAAAGAAGGCTAATCCTTTATAGGAAATAGAAGCTCTATCTGCTCACCTCCAACGATTCCAACGATCACGGATTCTTCCTCCATTTCTACTGTAATACTGCAAAAATAGGGCATCTTGAAGAACCCATCTCGAAATCGGCTCCTAGAAATGAAACTCATATAGCAAAGACAATATCCGGATGGATACCACTGACAAAACTTCGCCTCTCCGTGGCTTGCATGCGAAGCATAAGGAGTCCGGAGTCCGCCAAACCCTATGCAGGACTATTAACCCAAAATGCCAATTTTTAGATCATAGAAAAGTAACACACCCGATTTTTGGATTCTCGGAAATTGTTTTCGGCAGGTAAAGGCTTTAAAACCTTAGGAAACCAGCCTGAAAAAAAAATCTAAAAAGTTTTCGGATAGTCGGGAAAACCAAATTTAAACAATAGATAATTGAAACCAATGTAAGCATGTATGCATTACCTGATCTACCTTCACATGATGTGCTACCACTGATTTTAAAAGATTTGAAATGATTCTCCTTTAGCATGAGTTAAAGTAGGATAAGATGCATTCATTGAGAAAAACGACTAATAACTGAGCATAGATAAGGTGAGATTGCGAGTTGCTAGATAAGGTGAGATTGCGAGTTGCAAACCATCTGCATTTTATAAGATCTATTAGAAAATCTGGCATGGTTCTAAAATGGCATTACCTGGCTCAAAGACTTCATCATAGTTGGATCTAGAGAATGTATAAAGATCTGCAACCCATAAGATCGAGAACAATCGATAAATGCATAGGTTTAACTACCTTTAATATTCTGAAAAGGCATGCAAATGTCATCGAAAACTAATGTGCTTTGCATGCCACAATTGAATCATTCACTGATAAATAGTGCTCCTTTTAGTAATCTGCATGGTGATAAAATGGCAGTATACAGATCATGGTTTGAAAAGGCATGCATCACTTACATCAGCCTGTGCAAACATAGCAAATAAAGCATGCTTACGTAGACCTCCACTGGCAAAAGTCCTGCGTCCGAGAAACAAATGAGAAGAGAAATGAATGAACAGTCCCCCTAAGCCTAACCTTTTCAAATTTGTCCACTCCCTGTAAAATTTGAGGCCCTCTTAGCTGCAGTTTCTAGGATGTTGATGCAGCTATAGATCTCTCTGCACTCGCCCTATGGACCCCATCTAAACCTTCAATCTGTCATAATTTCTGCCATAATTCTTAAAGAATGTCGCAAAATATGCAAGTTTTATACTTCATTTTTCTAAGTCATTGGGAGAGAGCATTTTTAGTCTTGTAAGACAAAGTTCATGGTTTGGGCTCATGGTTGATGAATCAACCAATATCAGTGTAATTTAGTGTCATGGTTGACGAGTCCACCAATATCAATGTAATTAAGTATCATGGTTGACGAGTCCAACAATATCAGGGCAATTAAGTATCCCATTTTGTATGCCACATTTTTAGAAGAGGCATGTTCAAATTGTTCCCTATGGGTTTTTGTTTTTTTGTTAATCACACTCACACAGTATTGTAACATTAATAACCTTACATTTTTTACTCATTTATGACCTTCAACACTGCTGACCTATCCAGTCAGATGGCCTACTTATAGGTGCTTCTATGCATATGTAATAAAGGATTGAGGGTCTTTTGATTGTGGACCTTTACATTGATGGTCAATATACTGGGTAGAGCCAGACACTAGTTCCCTTTGCCACCAATTCCACTTCACAAAAATCTCCTATGTGGCCTCGCTTCTAAATTTTCTGGAAAATCCTTCATATTTGTAGGTGATACTGGGTTCAAGTTTTGGAAGACTTGAACCGAGACCTAGCTTGACGTTCACATTATTTTGAACTCGCACAAATTTGACAAAGAAAAATGTTCCCTCGCACAAATTTGACAAAGAGAAATGTTCCCCAGCGATTGGATTTGGAATGTGGGGCTAGAATTTTGCCTTGGAATATTATATTGCTATGATATTTGTATGGCGGGACCAGGTCGAAGGGATCATGGGGACCAGGTCGAAGGGATATGGAAGTGAACAAGATCGCCCAAAACCATAGTTAGATCCGATGACGGATCTATTACCCACTTATAAAAATCATTCCCTAAATTGTTCTTCTGCTTTAGCAGCTTTAAATTACCCTTCCGGCTTCGGAAATAAAAAATTGGCCATTTGTTTGGGACTCAGAAAACATACGGTCTTTTCAAAAATCAGGTAAGCAAGCCATAAATTAGAGCTTTGGATCTACGTATTGAATTTTGATTTTTTATGGGTTTCTTCCTTCTTGCAGGAAATGGAGGGGAGTACAAAGAGCAGTGATAAATGACACGGGGCCAGATTATTCTGATACTAAAGCTACCAGAGGATGGGAGAAACCTTTCATCCAACTTGAGAAGGCGTTTAACACAGCTGCAACTGTAATTTGTTTTCTCTCTCAGTTGATTTCTACTTAATTCGTTTCAAAAATCTGTTACACATAGCGCGATAAAATTTAAAATGTCAGATTCACTTGGCGGAGGTTTTTATATAGAGTAACGACATTAATCTTAGCGCCTGGGGACATGATATGGACCTAAGGCGTAGAACCACATTTTGACCTTCTCTGACTATGGATCTGTCTCAAATCAACTCCAAATTACTAATAATTTGGCCAACCAAGTTGTTAAAATAATTATGCACCACATGGAAACGTATTAGCAGTCTGTACTTTTTAAAAAGTATGCCATCCTTTTATTAAATCTGAAGCCTAGCATTGTTTATGAATAAGAAATGACTGAATTATCTTGATTCATTTACATAATAGGATGCCATTATTGCCATATTGGATGGCTTATATGCTGATAGACATTATGCAAGATTCTATGTCTTGGAGACAATCGCAAGAGTGCCATACTTTGGTAAGAAACCATCTCAACGAAATGCATTCTGAAAATACACATGCAAAGCATTGAGCTGAGCATCTAATAGGACTGCAAAGATATCAATGTTGATTTTGTGCTGCAGCCTTTTCATTTTGTTTAATGGTATACTTGCAGCTTTTGTCTCTGTGCTGCATATGTATGAAACTTTTGGATGGTGGAGAAGAGCTGATTATTTAAAGGTGCATTTTGCTGAGAGCTGGAACGAGCTTCATCATTTACTCGTAATGGAGGTATCCATTGTACACTGTCCTGAAATGTATCTAGTGCAGAAGTAATTAGTGGTGACAAAATTGTCGATTGTGTTTCAGGCTCTGGGTGGAGATGAGAGATGGTTTGATAGATTTTTAGCACAACATCTGGCTGTTGGCTATTATTTTTTGACAGTTGTCATGTATATGATAAGCCCTCGTATGGCATGTAAGTACTTGATTGGTTTGAACAAATCTTAAGTCTATTATAGTAAACGTCATGACAAATTAAACTTTTCTAGACAATTTTTCTGAGTGCGTGGAGAAACATGCATATTCAACATATGACAAATTTCTGACTGTACATGGAGGTTTGTTATTCTTTAAATGCATTTTAGTTTTAGTTGTTTAGTGAATATCTTGTCACTGTGCAGAAGAATTGAGGAAGCTACCTCCTCCAGAAGTTGCTGTCAACTATTACACAGAAGGAGATTTATACATGTTTGGTACGTGTCAAGAAATATGAAGGCCTTTTACCATTTTCTCTTTCTTTAGAATCTATCTTGCCTAAAGTGTTCCTTCTTTCAGATGAGTTCCAAACAGGCCGATGTCCTGAATCACGAAGGCCCAAAGTTGGTGAGTTGATCGTATTTTCCTACACACTTCATTCTATCCAGTATTTTGCTTGGTTGCCAAAATAAATTCCTTGCTTGCTGTTGATCTATGTGATTCTTTGTGTGCGAATAATTGAAGTCTTCTTGAGATTTATGCTCCTTTTTCTTAAAGCTGTTGGCATGCAGAGAGAGGCATGTATCAGGTTTAATATAACAACTGGATAAAACAATTTAACTTTTTTTAGCTACCATAAAGGTTAATGTTGTTTTTCAGTCACTATTCGGTGCTAGACATCTGTAATGCAAGGAAGCTGAAGGCGTAGAGTAATTACTAGTGTGGAATGGCAGTTTTTAAATTTGGAGGTTTAGATAATGGTGTATTTTAGCTAAATATTAGGCCAGTAGTTATTTGTATCTTGTAAGCCTTCATGTCTAATATCCTATTGAAGAATTTGAAATAATTTGCAGAAAATCTGTATGATGTTTTCTTCAACATAAGGGAAGATGAAGCAGAACATTGTAAAACCATGAGGGCTTGCCAAGTCTCTGGTAATCTGCGCTCCCCTCATGCATCTACTACGATAGATTGTGACAAGAATGGCGAGGCACAGACCTTACCTACGGCAGAATGTGCAGGAATAATAGATTGTGCAATTAAAGCAAGAAGGAAGGTTGGAACCCATTGATTATTCGTGGCCCATTAAATTTTGTTGTACATTACATTCTTTTTATATACATTTTTTTATTCATTTTTGCTGCTACAATTCTTATTGAAGATCATGGAAGAAGAGCATTTTAGGCAGAATGGTAAATGAATAAATGTCCAAGACAAGTATCAATTGATTCTGGATCTGGTTAAGCAGGTTCGGGCTTCCAGTTAGCTTTGGCTTTAACAAAAGTTAGGAGTATGCAGAAAATTGAATGGCTTTGCTACATCATCAGGGTACCAGATTCTAGTATTTTCCATCATCCTGGCCATCAAGTAACTCGTATGAATGCGTTATATTTACAGATCTCCTTTGACAAGCAGAGAGTGTACTAGATTTAAGCACTTTATATTAGCCTTTGAGCTTCGAGCTTTTCTTTGGCTTTGGAATTTCTGGAGCAACCTGGATCCAAAGGATGCGACATGCCCAGTTGGTTCAAGCATGGGCAACAGTTGGCTTAAGCATTTTTATGTTCCTTGAATCTTCGGCTGTCGAGCTTGCCTGAAGCTGATAAATAGATTCACTGTAGATATCGAGGAAGATCCAATTAGAAACAGCTGATTGGATATGAATGTAGCAGATGAGGTCTAAAGCTTGCAACATTATTTAAAGGTGGAAAAGAACAGCATGTATAATAAAATAACCTATAGTCTTGCAATTTGACACATAGATATCCAAGGTTTATGATTCATGAAATATTAGCATATTGTAGACATTGGAATGCAACAGTTCCCTCCTCAACAGAAAGAGACTTAATTCTAATGTGTTAGGAAATAACTCTGGACCAGCTCCATGACAGTTTTGGCACTAGCTTATCTTGAGATGGCACACAAATGTCATGTGGGATAAGCAGCATGTTGGAACTAAGTGTTGCATTACTGTTCCTTCTTTTTTGCTTATGAACAAAGGCCAGGCATCATAATTTATACTAGGGAGAAATACCAAAATACTATCAAAGTTTGAAAAAATTGCCATTCCTATATTTTTTTAATTACCAAAAAGCCATTGACACACCATTATAATATGGGGAAAGTACCATAAAGCCATTAAAGTTTGGGGATAATTGTGTTTAACTTCATTTTTTTAAGTCTTGACATGATTAGAGTTCTGCAATCATTCTTCCACACAGGTTTAAATTTTGGAATTCCAAAAAAGCCCTGGCCGTTGATTTTTTCATTGGTTGTGTTGCTTTTTTTTTTTTTACTTTACATTTGTGGGCGACAGAAGCAGGCCACATGGAGATGGAGCCTGATCTGCACATGGGTTTATAAATTTGCTGGAAGGGGATGGCAAACTATATCTTCCAGTTCCTTTCTTGGATTTGCTGGTCGGCGCCTCATGCGATCCTGCCCGCCACAGCTCTTTCAGATTTCCAAGGAAATTTAGATGGATCTGCCATTTAGATAAGGCTAGAAGGAAATTCAGATGGGTCTGCCATTTAGATAAGGCTGGTTGTTCGTGCTTGGATTGCTCTGGAAGACACCGTCATAGGCATTATGGAGTTTGTCTTGTTATGTTTCCAAGCCACGAGTTGAAGACGGAGCATGCGGAGTTGAAGATGAAGCAGGATTCCAAGAACAAAGGGCCGGCTGGAGTAAAGGTGCTTTCCAATAGGCCCAAAACCTTGAGATTTTTCTTGGCCAGGCATACGAATGCCATGTTCCCACGAAGATCTGACCTTGAATTTTTTTTTGGCCAAGCATCCAGACGCCATGATCCCATGAAGATCCGACCTCGCTTGGTTCAGGTTTTCGACCTTAACGAAAAGTAATCAAGGTGCTTTCCCATGAGATTGGCGACCTGGAAATCTAGGTCCAGGTCAAAAACCTCAGCGTTAAGAAATGCTTGGTGATTACTTCTGATTCAGGTCAAAAACCTGAGTCTTTGAGGTTGAGGCGCCCATGGGAACCTGCACGCCCTTATCTGGACCTCAAGAAAACCTTGAGGTCGGAGATCCATGGGAAAGCACCCTCAGTCCGCAATTTTTTTTCCTAGGTCAAGACTGGGTACGGCAATCCAGGTCCGGCAATCCAGGTTGAACCCATGGGAAAGCACCCTAAAGCCTCTTGCTTGTTTGATTATGTTGCTTGCTCGCGCCTGTGCTGGCTGTCCTCCTAATTTAGGTTTTGCCACGTGTACGATGAGCAGACCCATGTGCATGATACTATTTGAGAAATTTGATATAACGGCTCAAAGCTTTTTTAGAATTCTTTTTATAAACCCATTAGAGTTACAAGAAATTTATCGCGGCGGCCAAGGCCGCCGCGAACATTTCTTTTGTCCAACTTGATGCAAAGGAGGTTTTGTTTAAGTAAAAAAGGATACCAGTTCTAGACACATACACATGAAAAGTGAACTTGGAGAAAAGTATATGGAAAAACATAACTCGTTTACTTGTACCAATTATCGTGTCGAAATACCCCTTAAAAACTTTTCTTGTAAATAACATGGTTTTACTATACACTATAACTATACACTTTGTATGAAAAACCATTGTTACATTTTACACATGTGGCGTGTAAATAAGCTATCCTTTAATTTTTTGCTAAAGTATAAAGCTTATAGGATTTCTGTTTAATCGTGTGCCATTTGGCTTCATGTGGTACTCTAAGGTGGGTTGCTAGTGTGATATCTATGTGGGTTCGAATCGCATCTATTTAGAATGGTGCAGAAGGTGTCCAATGTTCAAGGGATTTGTGAAAATTTGAAACGGCTTGAAAGACACTCTACATCATTGATTTTGTAACATCTAAACTAAGCTATATCAAAACATATGTGGTTGCAACAAATGAACAAAGTCTAGAACAGTTCTCATTGCCATGAATTAGTGAAGAGAAAACTGAGTCAGAATGTCTGGTGACAACACTAAATTATACCTCTAGTATATGTTGCACATGCATCTGGGTCTGGTGACCGCTAAATTATACCTCTAATATATGTTGCACATGCATCTGGCTATGCTAACACAAAGATTGATATAAGACCACCGCGAGAGAACAGTTCTTACAATTTATGCAGCCATATGCATATTAGATTTTTTGAAATAACCAAAATAACCCATTTTGCATAATTGCTCAACAAATAAGGTATAAGGTATGATTGCTTAATAAGTCGGTATACATAAACCACTACACATAAGCCAAATCTTTCTAGAACCATGTATAGAATTACTCACAAGTTTTACTAACATCAGCAAAATAAGACGCCATTTTCCCTGTGGTACCAGAACCCCTTTGCTTATTGATACCTGTTTTCCCATGCCGGAATTGGAAAAACATGCGCACAGATTTGTCCATGGCAGCAGCGTGTCGCATCTGTCCACTAGATCATCGTTGAAAATGAGCGGCAAATCATACATGTATATGTATCGGCCTTAGCAGGTGTTTTCCTTTGCTGATATCGATGAATTTTCTGGCAAGGAATTTGCATGCATCGATTGGAAAATGGTTGCCAGGTAGTGTTCCTGCTCATCTTGCCTGAACCCAATTTATCCTGTGCATCTAACGATCCATCGCCCAAATTTTCTTGGGTTCCTGAAGATCGAAAATTCGCTCTCTGTGGGTTCTGTTCTCCAGCCAACATCCAGCCAACGATTTTGTTTGTTTGCGGTTAATGTTTTATGCGATCTGTGCTTTTCTTCTGAGTTTCTATTACCCAATATCTTCAACTTATATTGATCATTGGCTACTTCATCTTGATACCAAAACGAGGTCCTAAGGGCGCCATCGCTAGTCATATGCATCTCATCCCACTCCCTACAACCCGCTCCCTCTGTCTCAAAATCTATCCCTATCCGGCAGTCTGGGTTGCTTGCTAGAACTTGAATGCTCTCCAATCGCCCAGAAAATCCTTGGCCGTTTTTGGATCTACTACTTGCCTTACAACAGAGCCGCGTTGAGATAATCTGTGAACAGACTTCATCACTTCACTTTTCCTTGGCTCCATGTTTTCCTTGCTCTGTTTTCAAATTCCTTGTTGAGCCAAGGCGGGACAAAGGCCTGAGAGGCCCGCTTTTTTTGTAGAATCTATATCGATAAACCGTTTATTCTTTAGATCTTTGAGAGGTTTCCTCGGCCCGCCCATTTTCTGGGATTGAAGCAGCATTGGATCGAGACCCACTAGCTTCGCCATCACACTGGGCGACTTTTGCTGCCCGCTTTTCGTTTCTTCCAAATCCATTTCCGGCATTGAAATTTCTACACCGAACTGCAACAAACCAGCTTATAGCATTAAAAAAAAAAAACCATAACCCATAACCAAATCCAGCGCAAAACTTACCAGAATGTCGTCATTCTTGCCATAATCAGAACCTGCAAAACATACATTTGAGGCGCCATAGCTAAACACCGGAGAGAAACAGGGGAGATATTTCATACGCCATAAATGCTCATGAATGCGTCTGAACAGAAATTAATGCCTTGCAATCAATGAATGCACACGTGTCATATTTTAATAATTTTGAAGGAACAAAATAAAGGAGAACAGAAATAGGAGACTGCATTAGATAGGAAGGATGAACAAGCCTGCCCTACTGCTAGTTATAGTTATGAGGCATATGCTTTGTTTGATGTACAAACCAGGCAGACAAGAGAAGATGACGTGGGGATCCACGTCGGACCGATAAAAAGCAACTGTGAGAGGTGGTGCGCCTCCTCCTTCAAATATGTAATTACCATATTGCGCACATTCATATACAAAAGCACACATCTGAATAGCAGGGCTTGGGTTTATGGCATCATGGCACACGCCTAAGCTGCATATTGATGGCTACTTATGGATTGAGGACTCGCAGAAATCGGGTAAGGATAAATCATTCACTCACGGCATAACTGCTTCGATCCGGCTAATTAGGTCATTGCTTTGCTTATTTACATTTTAAATCTTACCTCTGTTTTGTTTGACATCTATTGCAAAGCAGAGTGCAGCAGTGGAACGTCGGATCCATTGGACCTATTGCCAAAATGTTCTAATCCGGATAGTTCGGTTCCAAACTGCTGTGGCTGCGAGTCTATTGGTGTTTTTTCTTATCTGTGTTTCATTTTGGCATGGTAAACGTAAGCAAAAAGTTACAAAACTACCTGTTCCATATGTTTTGAGCTTGCTGATTGTTGGAGATTGGGGACGGGATGGCGAATATAATCAATCAGCTGTTTCCACCCAGGTTATTGTTGTTCTTTTATATTATTATCTGCTTGCCGTGAATCAGAATGGAACTGGTTTAACTGTTTAAGTTAAATGTCAAATGCTAGACGAATAAGAGTTTTGTTGAGGGTATAGACAACCTTTTAAATAACATTAACTTAAAGCTTTAACATGGTCCTCCTATGCATTTTTTCATACAACTATGCCCCTCTTATTCTTGTTGCAAGACAAAGCGTTTGCTTGAGTATTCTATGATGTTATCTTACGACTGCTGGCATATCAAAGTCTATGGTGCATGTTATGACCATTCAGTGATTCTAGGCAGTGTTCCTTGTTTTTACCGATACGATGGAAAATTCAACTGTTTTTCTTTTTCTCAGATGGGCAAAATTGGTGAGGAACTTAATATTGACTTTGTTATATCCGTGGGTGACAATTTTTACGAGACTGGATTGCATGGAGTTGATGACCCAAAATTTACAACTTCATTCACAAATGTCTATACAGCCCCAAGTCTCCAGACAACCTGGTATGCAGGTACATGCTTATGCCGAATCTTTTCATTTTTCTTTCAAAGAAACCTCCAATGTAGATAATGGACCCTTCTTGCAGTCTTAGGTAACCATGACTATAAAGGAGATGTCGGGGCACAACTGGATGAGGCTTTGACCTATCGTGATCCTCGTTGGTTTTGTCGGCGTCAGTTTCAATTAAAGCGGTTCTTATGCAGCCCAGAGGACAAAGGTGAAAGAAGAATATAAATAAATAGCTTGGCCAATGTAACTCAATTCCAGGACCCTGTCTAAATAAGCTACATCGCTGCTTTCCAAATGCTCCAACAGGCCTGCTATGATTTGGATGGATTGTCCAAGAAATTGGTCCTATGTTGGAGTGACAGTATTCTATTAGACATTCTTGCTCTCAGATCAGTAACGTTTGGGTTTCATACAGCCTATTCAGCACGTAGCAATTTCCTCATAGGTGCTGATGGAAGAGGGAAAGCCTTTGTCTGGGTAGTGGTTGAAATTGAATCATACCACTTGATTTTTGTTGAATTTTGCACTCTGACACTCTTTGGTTGACGTAGTTCAGGTTCAGAAACTAACCAAGTAATTTCTACGCAGTGTATTTCCACCATTGAAGGTTCCTTTTGCAAGCCTTTGGGTACGAAAACTCATCTTGCATTAGCAAGTTGCAGTATTGTAAAGATCTTAGTATATTACTAGTAATAACTGGATGGTACGGTAAAGTAAGGTTGTCAATACTTCTTGTTCGTGTTTATGTTCATGTTCATGCATTTTATGTTGCAATTTTCTCTTAGTCAGATGGCATATGCCCATTCTAACGGCCACAAGCTTTCTAAGCGAGTTTCCATATGCTGGATTCCTGCCAACTGGTTCACAGATGTGGCTATAAAACATTTCATTTAAGTTCTATTTTAATACATACTGACTAGTCACGGGGCTGAGCTGATTCTTGCTGTATGAGCATGCTGCTTTGTTATACAATCCTTCTGAGAGGGAAGAAATTGCTCATTTGAAGCGAAGAACTTTCTGTCACTTGAGATCAAGAATAAAATTGTTATTTAAGATCCAACTGCTTTTAGGAAGGATGCAAAAATGGAAGTCTAATTGCTTTCTTCCCATTTAATGATTCAGCCATTAAATGTTGTGTTGCTTTTCTTTGCAAATAACTTAATGGAGAGTGTATCTTTCCACTTTGTTTCGACTCTTTATCAATGAAGGCAAATGAAGAAGTTTCTGTTTGCTTTAGTCCTCTTGGGCTGATGTTGTTTCCTTCATTTCTGATCAAATTCATGAATAAATGAAGATAAACATTTTTTCGGTCATTGTACGTTATAAGCTGCTGTAAGGATCAGCTCTGCCTAGATAAATTGAAAAACGTAAACTGTTTTCTACTTTGAAGAAGATAACAGCACTATTGGGGCAGGTGCAAAGAATTTGACAGGAGTGAATTCCATCTACATGGGGCTTGCAAACCAGTAAGGAGAAGCAAGTCTCTAAACTTGATTGGCATTAAAATACAGAAAAATAGGTGACTTTGGTCTGACAAGAGCCTTAATTATCTATCGTTTAGTTTGCTTGTTGCCACCAAAAGCTGTAACTTGTATTTTATGAATGTCGACATTCTTGCCTTTGTGATTTACACACATCCTGGTTCCAACCACTTTAATTCTTATGTGGAAGTTCCCCTGAGTTTCAGAGAACGGTGCAGGCATTTGATCTGCGAAACTAATCGACAAGATATTTTATGTTGCCTTTCTTTAACTTTTATGGTTCCTTGAGGTCGCGTCAATGTGATCAAATCATGTTTCAGGTCCTTGCAGAGCCATAGTGGAATTTTTTTTCATTGATACAACTCCTTTTATAGATGAGTACTGGAAGCCAGGTTCTGACTCAATTTATGATTGGAGAGGGTTGGCTCCTAGGGAACAACAGCTTCAGTGGCAATTGGAGGTCTTGTTTATTTACCACTCATTTAAAGCTACTTTTTGCCTCATAAAATTGTCGTTTATTTGTTTCCCTTCTAACGAAGTGAGAACTTCATACAGAATCTTAACCAGTCCCTGAGAAACTCCATGGCAACTTGGAAAGTGGTCGTTGGACACCATCCAATTTTTAGCTTTTGTTATCATGGCAATTCAAATGAGCTAATTCAACATGTGCTCCCTATTATCGAGGTACGTGTATATGGGTTCTTATAGGCAACCGTGTGAGTCTAAGATAGTCTTAACAACGAGATGCGTTATGCTGTTATACCTGTATGGTTCTAAAAACATATAACACCTTCGATCCAAAGCTTTCTCAAACCATGTGGTCAGGAAGTATGAAAAGCATTTACACTTTAGAAACACAGGGTATTAACAAACCCAGTTGTCGGTCGATTTATATTTCACTTAACTGATTGATTGGGAGCTTCTTGACATGCATGCATTATAAAATGTTGTTTGTGTATATATTGCAGGCACACAAGGTCGATGTTTATGTCAATGGCCATGATCATTGCCTTGAACATATCAAACCGCATAACAGGTATGCAACCAATGCGCACAGTTCAGGAGACTAAGTAATTCAATCTAATCTGTAGAATCTGTTTT
The DNA here is from genome assembly GCA_021234155.1 of Isoetes taiwanensis. Lineage (NCBI taxonomy): Eukaryota > Viridiplantae > Streptophyta > Lycopodiopsida > Isoetales > Isoetaceae > Isoetes > Isoetes taiwanensis. The sequence goes on along the minus strand of JAJEKV010000082.1, from coordinate 2,042,150 downwards.
GGCCAGCGGCATTCATTTCATTACTTCGGGAGCAGGCTCCCAAGCTTTTCAAGGAATCAAAGAAGCACCAAAAGCCGCTGGGTTACGGTTTGCCTATGATAGACAAGGTTTTGTTGCAATGTCTGTGAGCGAGTTGTTTTTGCATATTGACTTTTATGACGTGTTTGGAAACACTATACATTTTACACACTTAATACATTATTGACTATTTTCAAAAATGAGAGTTCCTTGTATTAGATCTGTGGTTTGAACCTCAAATCACAATCAAATTTACTCTACTCTGGTTTCTACAATCTTGTATGGAGGCGGATTCTCCATAGGAGACAGATTCTCTGGAAGAACATATTAAATATTCACCCATGCAGTGGATGTCTGATGCATAAAAGTAATTAGAGTCCAAACTGCAAGCAGTTATATTAATTATAGTCCAAGGCCAAGCACCTTCTCTCACGCCGGAAAGGCTACTTGTATTATCTGCTACATGGGAGATAAGGTTTTACCAAAGACAATTATGTCGAACGTGCTAATGAGCACCTAATTTCCAATGGAGAAGGCATGTCTAGGAATATTCTGTTATCTGCAGCCAGAATCCGAGACAAAGGGAGATGCAGCCAACTCTTGTCTGACAATCAAATACAAACAAAAAAATACAGTCGTGCAAAATATTATCCATTGTCTGTTTAAGTCAGGGCTATATGAATTACAATTGAGACAACGTGCATAATAAATAGTATAAAACCACAATACCATTGAAGTTTTGGGAAAATTACCCAAAAAGAAGCATGCATACTTTTTTTTGGCTATCTATTTGGTGCTTGGAGATTCCCACTAAAAAGTGGGTTGGCATCAATTCCACCATGTTCTTCGCCAATATTCCAAGATTGAGTTGAAAAATGATTTGACAGCTTCGATGAATTTGTTCAAAACAAATGTATACCTATTCAAAAGTAAAAGCAAACAAAACATTTCTCTTCACCAAAGCGGGAACTTGGTTTAAAATTTGTGGTCATAACTCTAATGGGTTCATATGAGTGAAAGGCAATTTACAGGAGGAGGGGTGGAACACAACTATGGAACATAGCTGCACCCCGATGCTAAGACAATGCTAAGCAAATATTGGATGAAGTTCCAAATTAGCCAAAATACTCGACGAAGGTCCAAAAAAGCCATTAAGCACAATCATATCATAAGATTGGCCATATGATTTATCTCTTTATGAAGCACTATAATATATGGCTTCTATTTCATATAATTCGTTAATCGTTCTTTATTCTTTCTTTTATCTCTTTATGAAGCACTATAATATGTGGCTTCTATTTCATATAATTCGTTAATCGTTCTATTGTTCTTTATTCTTTCTTTATCGGTTTTTTCCTCAACTCTCAATTCTGACCATTGATGGGTAGCATATTCGTGGCATTGTGCCAGATCCACGGCCACTAACATTTCGCCAAGAAAAACACATGCCATTTGGTACATTAAAAATTTTTAAACCATGGTCTCACAATCGATCAAGTCGATCAAGGCTGAGGCAAGAAACTGCCTGGCCTCCACTTCGATCAAGCCTGAGGCAAGAAACTGCATGGCCTCCACTTCGATCAAGCCTGAGGCAAGAAACTGTGGCGATACAGATCTACGTCTAACCAAAGAAGAAGAAAATTTGGATAAACTGCCAAGAACCTGGGCTGGAGGAATCGAACCTCCAGGCCATATCGGCCTCACCAGAACCCCTAAAGCACTTAGAAATATGGCTTCTCCTTACAGTCACAATTCCTTCCCTGCTTCATGGGATAACCTTGGAATGCTTCTGCTTGCATTCGCATCTTCACAAACTCTCGATATCACATTGTGGATATCAGATAACCTTCAAATCTGCCATTATCAGAAACTATGTGGCGTGACCGAACTCTCAAAAAACCTCAAAACCTGTCTGCCTTGGTCGGATTTTGCAAAGACTGCTCTAGGGGAGGGTGCCCATAAAGCGCCCACTTAAGGGTAAAAATTATATTACGATGGGTTTAATTTGTTTTAATCACCTATTTTGATATCACACAAAAATAAAATTTCAAAGTTTAGCTTTCAATTGGTACTAAACATGAGTTGTTTCGACAAATCGAAAACTCGCTATGAAGATTTTAAGTTCTATCCTTATTTTGATCCCAATAGATCACTAAATGCCCTTCAATGGACCACTAAAAGACCTTCAATGGACCACCAAATGCTCACACTTGACCTTCATTGGCCCACAAGTGCCCATTAATAGACCATGCATTTAGCTCAATTTTTAGTACTTTTTAATGTGGGCTATTGTAGGGCTATTAAAGGGTTAAGGTGGGCTATTAAAGGGTAAAAAGTGGGCCATTAAAGGGTAAAAAGTGGGCCATTGAAGGGGAGTGGTTGGAAGAGGTGCACCCTCCCCTAAATACAGATTGAACCGGTCTGTGCAGCTTGCATCTGTGCAGAAATCGAATCGCCTTATCAGAATTATCTCCTGCCAGAACATTAAACAGAGGTAAGAGCGGGCCTCCTATTCCAGGAAATCAACCTCGGCCTATACAGCATCACCACACTTTTGTTGCTCGGCTAAGCTACTCGCCTCAATCGACTCCCCATGCCACTTTGAATCTGTGATTTTTTATTCAAATAAGGAGCGCAGGCTACCTACCAGAACCCCTCTAATTTGAAGAGGGGAATCAGCTTCGGCCGAAACCCCTGCATAGAAGACTGCCCCAACTCGGATCCCTTGCTGCCGAAAAAAGAAAGGAGAATGCATTCTTATCCTTCTTTTCTCAAACCATGCATAGAGACCAGAAAAAAAAAACACATCCAAGAGCCGATCTTTATACGCTGCATTGACTGCCCAACAAGCAGCTCAAATTGCTCAAAAAATACAGTTGGATTTCTCCAAATACCAAACGAAATAATTAGAACATTATGGCTTCTATTTCATATAATTTAAAATGTTCGGTCCATAGCTCACATTAGCGTTGCATAAGGCAATCATTTCTCGTGCTACTAAAATACCACTTTGTATACAGGAATGGCAATCTACTTGCCATCCTCGATGGAAACGAGCGACGCCGCCGGCCTTGGAGCCCCGCTTATTATCCCGTGGATGGCAACACGTCGCCCTGTTTCCATCCCAGGGATGGCAAGTAGATTGCCATTCTTGTAACGTGGAAACACTTAAAAAGCATTCTCCGCCTTGAAAAACAATTGGAATCTTTGGGTAAATGATCCCAATGATAGGTAAATGCTCGCAATCCGGTAAATATGCCGGAATGCAGGGTAAAATGCTACAGTAGAAGCTTGGAGCCACTGGAGTAGAAGCTCATCGCAACAAACTTTTTTCTGTTAAGTTTTTTTATTTGAAATAGTGCCACGTGGCACGACGCTAGTGGTGGACGCGACAGAATGCCTCCTAAGTGTTTTTTATGTTTTCTAAAATAAATAAATTTGCTTAGTTAAAGGGTCAATTTTTTGTTGCTCCTTTGTTCAAGGACATTAGATGTGAGTAAATCAGTTTCTCGAGAAAGCAATGTATGTGAGGATTAAAGAGAGTTTATTCTTGACTTCTTCATAGAAGTTCATATAGCAACTAAAATATTGTGCCATCCTGCTCCAGCAAATTTATAAACCCATGTGCAGATCAGGCTCCATCTCCACGCGGCCTGCTTCTGTCGCCCATAAATGTAAAGTAAAACAAAAAAGCAACACAACCAATGAAAAAATCACCGGCCAGGGCTTTTTTGGAATTCCAAAATTTAAACCTGTGTGGAAGAATGATTGCAGAACTCTAATTGCGTGGACTTGTAAAAAGAAGGCCACCTAGGCATATATGGACTTTTACCATGCCCCCCGGGAAAATATTTTCACAAGGTGTACTAAGTTTTCCATGTCGCCAACAACAGCAAACATGTATGATTGAAGAGTTGGGTCTATTTTCTTGGATCCTCTACGAAAGGGCTTGGGCGACGTATGTTGCATATTCCAACATTTACCGTATTGCTTTATCATGTAAAATGATGCAAAAATAACTTGCTTTAGACATTCCGTTCTTGCTAGAGCAAAAGAAACCATATGGTACGCTTGCACTATTATTAGAGTTTTATTATTAGAGTTGTGCATTTTTTGTTTTATCTTAATGGTCGTTTTTCTCAAAAGATATGGGACACAGTTACTTTGGCCCAAGTGAAAACTGGTCATTATCATGCACACATAAATCCCACTTTGGCACCAGGGCCCCAAGCTTATTTGCTTGCTTCATTGTCCAGGAACAAGCTTGTAGCTATTGCATCAATTCGCACGGGGTCCCACAGGCTACGGATTGAGACAGGTAGATGGGAGCGGCCGCAATTGCCGCGAGAAGCGAGACTATGTGCCTGTTGCCAGTTACAGGTTATTGAAGATGAAAGCCATACTCTTCTGAGTTGCCCTGCTTTTGAGATAGTCCAGAATCATTTTACGACCTTAGCATTCCATTCCACGCTTCCACAACTTCTCAGCGCACCATCTGTGCATGACTTGGCATTATACATACTTGAGGTTCTAGATAAACGTCTGCAATTACTGAGCCCTCAGTAGTCATTATCTAAGCTTGTCTAGTATCATCATTACTGCAAAGGTTTTTCCCTTGAAAACCTTTCGAGGCAGGGGTTTTTTAATCCTAGTAGTAATGATTGTACTAGCCCATTGTATGGGTCCCATGACCTATTGGTCTCCGTGGACGTTAAAAAAGCTATTCTATTCTATTCTATTCCTACATTTTTCCACCGTTGCTTGAAATATTCCACCAGAGTTACCATGCATTGCGTTGTTGACCTTTATCAGAGCATTTAGAGCATTTTGACATGCTTTTACTTTGGTGCTGAGTTTGTACCATCTCAACTTTAAACGTTGGCATAGATATTTGGCATTGATGTGTCTGAGGCAGCATTCTTGACATTTGCAATAGGCAACAAAAACATCTAAATCCTAGCTGTATATCCCCATACGTTTCGAATGCACTAGTGCAACCGTGATAGGCGTTTCATGGCCATTGTCCAAGGCCTGAAAAGTAGCACAAAGTAGTCATATGCCCATGAATAGTCAAAGTAGACAGCATTGATACAATTTTTGAAAATTGACAAAAATGGTGCATATTTAAATATGGAAATGAATTAAGATCAAAACATGATCAATATGCAATGAAGATTGAATTTTTATAGCCAGCGCAATGGTCCATATAATACAATTGTATTATGCAATGTATTGCTAATGACCTGAGTTAGTTACAGAAGACGCATCCATGATTGCATTCCCTAGCAAGAAATTCTTTACATGTCGATGTTGTACCTCCATCTTGTCCTCATATTTGAATCAAAATGCCCATTAAACTGCTACATGGAAAACAAGTAATAAACAACTAAGTAAATAAGGTAAATTAGAGTACTTCAGAAACTACGTTCATTCACAGGTTTTATAAATGATTAGTATAGTACAAATGAACATCCGGCCATTTAAAAAAAAACATTTAAATAAACAATACCAAATAAGCATACGTCTCTAATTTTTCAGTACTTCCGCAGTTGCCTTGGCACTAATAGGTTTTGATAACACGTGCAACCACAGTCTACATCATGGCATAAACAACAACCTACCAAATGGAGGATAGAGTGAATGTTTCTACAGTCAGGGGCGTAATTGATACCATTTTAACAAAACTTAACCTGTCGCATGCGAGAGGCAGTTGTTGTTTCAGCACAATGCAAATATCCTTCCGCATTGATCTTCCAGTCCAAGCTTACATACTAGCCCATTTTAATAAAGAAGATGGGTGCCCGGCATTGCCGGGCAAAACTACATTATATAATACCTTGCAAAGTTTGGAAGATGGCCAAGAGAGAAATGCAAGAAAGCACCTCTATTGTTCTTTACACTCTTCAATGGTTGCACCTAAGAATGTATGACATGCTTCATATGCATGCAAGCTCAAGGGCCTTCGAGTTAGTCTTTTTGGAGAGCCTCTTATCTAGATGCATCTAGTTCTTCATCGGGACAAACCATCCAGGCCATATGCCAAATCCAACCTCTCAGCTACGCCAGCAAATCGGGTTTTCTTCTATTCATATTCATCTCTATTGGAATCCGGCTTCTATTCATCTCTGAAAGTTTTGGCTGCGACTGAGTTTTGGGGGAGTTGGCCAAAGCATCGAAGCAGTAAGTCTAGGGTTTTCTTCGACAGAATTGGATGGACCTTCTTACGTGAAAGTTGTTGAGAAGATAGACATTGGTTTTATTTGTAAACTACATAAGGCCTTCTTCTTTGTTATTAGTAGGGTTGCCTAACCCGAGGTGCACACTTTTTTTAAATTCTAGCTATGTCACATGTCCTGCCACGTCACCTAAAATCTTTTTGAGCCGTCCGATTCTCTAATTTCGAACACTTTTTTTAAATTCTAGCTATGTCACATGTCCTGCCACGTCACCTAAAATCTTTTTGAGCCGTCCGATTCTCTAATTTCGAATCTAGGGCCAGGGAAATTAGAAAACCCAAGTAATTCTCTGTGGGAGTAATTTCTGTCGCAAGTAGTCGCCGCTGTTAACTGTCCAGATCCTTGGCCAGATCCTTGTTGCATGCTTAATTATCTTTCTTCTCTTGTATTTTTTGACAAAGATGAGGGTTCTTTTGCAAAGCGAAGGATTTGGAAGACGGAAGACTCCTCCGTTCTTCTAACAATTATGACGAGTTTTTAAATCTAAACCAGTAATTCTTAACGATTCTTGAATTTTACCACAGAGCCTGGTATGAGCCAACGATCCAAATGCGACTCCATACAATCCGCATGTAAGTTTGCTCTGACCTAGGCCTCATTTTTCGAGATACGGACCAGATTCGAGGATAGAACTGCAAAGTAGGATTATCTTGCTTGCCTGCCTATCAAGGAATATTAATATTGAATAGTTTATGGGTTTCTGAGACCCGATAAGTTTATGTAACTTTAAGCTTCTGTTGAGATACAATCACTTAGATTTCATGGTTGCATGTGACTGATTCCATCCAGTATGTATGCAAGGTGCAGTTTGTGGCAGCATGCAACAAGGTGCCTATATTTCATAGAATACAGAGTATATGCCAAAGGAAGCTTGAGGGTTTTTCTGCATAATGCCGTCGGACCTTGCCATTGATGAGGTGGTATCTGATGCAGATCTCAAGTCAGAAAACCTGGTCTTAGATGACGACCTTTCCATTAAGAGCGCCAATTTTGGACCAGGTTCTTGCTCCCAAATCCAGAAGTTTCTCTGAACCAGGTAACAGTTTCGTATTATTTATCAGGCTAAGGAGGTGTTGAAGTCTTGCTTATTTGATGCATTTTCTTGTTTGTTCATATCCTCCACGGTGGGCAGGCCGTTTGAGCTGCAGGATTCTTTTGCAGTTCTTTCTGTAGACGAAATTTGGAATGTTCTTCAGAACCGTCTTGTCGTTGTAGCTGCATTTTCTATTCAGGTAACTGCTTTAAACCATAATATACACATCCTATAGTTGTTGGGATATAACCATTATTCTGGCTATTATGCTGATTGGCTGTTATGCTCGTGATGGTTTGGTTTTTGAAGACCTCTTCATAAATATGTATTTTTGAACTCATCTCCAATCTGGAAATGCTATTCTTTAATTTTGGCCGCAAGTTCACTTATTTATAAGCCTTTTTCTGAGTGGCAGCATAATTTTGAAGTTTGAAGAATGTCTTGCTTATGAGAGAGCACTTCAAGATGCAAAAAAGTGTCAGACAAATTATGGTTCATGGGCATACTGCACAGGAGCTGCCTGTTGCTCAAACTGTTGAAACCAGAGGCATGTAAGTGCTTGTGATGATGACATTTTTGCCACTGTTAGGTGAGGTCGTTTTTCAGTTGTCATGATCCTCTATATTTTGTGAAATTGGCTTCTTGGGGACTTGTTCATTTGTTTAGTTATTTTATTGCAAGAGAATGGGAGAATGAATTGGCATTCTTCATTTGCCTGTTATGTTTAAATAATTACCTTAACCAGTTTGTATGTTGAAATGTAATTTACTGTATGTTTGCTATCTTTATCAGTGGACATGATTGACATGATTGACGTTTATTCATTGGCAGGCAAAATTGGTGAACAAATGGTTTTAGCAAAGGCCTTTGTAGTGATTGTAATGGAAAATGACAAGCTACAACTTGCTTGAGAGCTGAGTGCACAAATAAGAGCATGCCAGCTTCTACTATCTTAAGCGGCAACAAGAGGAAGTAACATCATAGCTGCATATGCTCAACCAATTATGCAGGAACTTTACTTTTTATTTTTTCAAGGTAAGGAGCTTCATTCTGATAGTGCTAAATGATTATGAAGCACAAGCATTAGAGTTGAACTAAATAGAGGACTTCGTCGGGCAGTTAGCAAGTTTTTCCTTCAACTTTATTTCTTTTTCAATCTAAAAGATGTTGATTTGCATTGTTGAAATGCAATTTTACTATATATTTTGTATGTTTGCTATCTTTATCAGTGGAGATGATGAGTAGAGATGATTGACAGTTTGTACGTTGAAATGTAATTTTACTATATGTTTTGTATGTTTGCTATCTTTATCAATGGAGATGATTGAGTAGAGATGATTGACGTTTGTTCATTGGCAGAAAAAATTGGTGAGCAAAATAGTTTTAGCAAAGGCCTGTGTAGTGATTAAAATGGAAAATGACAAGCTACAATTTGCTTGAGAGCTAATTAGTGCACAAATAAGAGCATGCCAACTTCTCCTATCTTAAGCGGCAACAAGAAGGAAGTAACATCATAGCTGCATATGCTCAGTAAATTATGCAAGAACTTTAACTTTTTATTTTTCCAAGGTGAGGAGCTTCATTCTGACAGTGCTAAGTGATTATGGACTATGCTAGTACTAAATAATCTCAAGCTTATGAAGACAAGCAAGAGGTAGCGATTATGTTCTTGAAAGTTCTCGTTCTACAAATGTTCTTAATAGTTGTTAGCGTTCAAATTGGTGGTTACTTTATTTGCCTATTGAAAGATATTATTTTATGTATTCTTTAGAGACGAGATAATTTCTGGGGTTTTTCAAGTAAGGAGCTTCATTCTGATAGTGCTAAATGATTATGAAGCACAAGTATTAGAGTTGAACTAAATAGAGGACTTCGTCGGGCAATTAGCAAGTTTTTCCTTCAACTTTATTTCTTTTTCAATCTAAAGAATGTTGATTTGCATTGTTGAAATGTAATTTTACTATATATTTTGTATGTTTGCTATCTTTATCTGTGGAGATGATGAGTAGAGATGATTGACAGTTTGTACGTTGAAATGTAATTTTACTATATGTTTTGTATGTTTGCTATCTTTATCAATGGAGATGATTGACGTTTGTTCATTGGCAGAAAAAATTGGTGAGCAAAATAGTTTTAGCAAAGGCCTGTGTAGTGATTAAAATGGAAAATGACAAGCTACAATTTGCTTGAGAGCTAAGTGCACAAATAAGAGCATGCCAACTTCTCCTATCTTAAGCGGCAACAAGAGGAAGTAACATCATAGCTGCATATGCTCAGTAAATTATGCAAGAATAACTTTTTATTTTTCCAAGGTGAGGAGCTTCATTCTGACAGTGCTAAGTGATTATGGACTTCTCAAGCTTATGAAGACAAGCAAGAGGTAGCGATTATGTTCTTGAAAGTTCTCGTTCTACAAATGTTCTTAATAGTTGTTAGCGTTCAAATTGGTGGTTACTTTATTTGCCTATTGAAAGATATTATTTTATGTATTCTTTAGAGACAAGATAATTTCTGGGGTTGTAATAGTAAAGTTCTGGATTTCATTGTTCATTTAGATCATAAAATTGAATGATAATACTTTACAAGGCTGTGTTGCTACAATTGCGGTTGCCAATGAAAAGTGTGTGACAAGACGAGCATTTATAAAGATATCAATCAAGCCTTCGTTTCCTTTTGTCTGTAGCAAGAATGGCCTTGTCCCATGTATCTTTCCGAACAAGGCAACCTATTATTATAGGAGGCGTCTTTGAGCAAAAGGATTAATACTAATGTTCAACAAATTAGCGTTTCTTGAAGGAGATATTAGTATATTTGTTCTTTGCTTTATGTGTTTTGATTAGATAAGGCAATTTGTACGGTTTAGTGTATTTTAACATCCTCTACTTGCGATGATCCTTGAGGAGTAAAGCACATGTGCATATTTGTCATTGGAATCATCTCGACTTTATTGGATGCACTTTCTTCAAAAACTTTGTCCATTGTACCACCAATCACGACAGCAAACTTCCAGCCAAACAAAACATTGCTAATGTAGCAGCAACTGCACACAACATAACCGCCATAACCTTGCAGTTCACTATACTCGTCCATTGTGATAATCATGAAGCAACTAGGTTTCTCTCTTTAGCAACTATGTATATCTCTTTCTCCTGCTATAGAACAAAAGCTATCATCATTTCAGCACTCTTCAAAAGCTATCATCTTCTTAGCAATTACAAATGTGGTCTTAAAAGAAAAGATAAAGATGTCATTTTATATGGCTCTTCAGAAATTGGGATCTTCCCATGATGGTGCCAAATCTTCTTTCATCCTACATTTTCACCTCCTAGGTTGGATGTTTTGCTTTGGATATGTCACATGTACATTACGCCCTTACAATGGGCCAATTACTTCATCAAATATTAATTTCCATTACAAGCACCTCTACCATGATAATAATCTCCAGTACATGCACCACTATGTTTATTATGTGAATTCATGAAACAATTTTGAGTTCACATTACATCACATATTAACCGCACTAGGATATCAACATCACGAGGAGGGCTACAGAAAAAAAAGGAGACCAAAATGTGATCTTGGATAAGTTATTGTCCAAAACCGCTTTGGTCATTGCAACATTAGTTAGTATCCCTACAACAGTAATGCCAATAACAAAGATAATCCCTTTACTCATACAATGGGAGACCACTTGGATGAAAATGCACAAACAAATCCTTGGAATAAATTCACGTGATTAAGATTACAACTCTTGCTTCTTATACTTCAATCCTTGTAATATCAACGGCGACTAGACTTTCAAATTTCAACTCCTCAACTTCGTAAACATGTATGAACCCATCGTCAATGGCAACCTAAGCAAATTGCTTGGTGCAATATGGCAAGCATAATATTGCAGATGATATCTGCAATATCTTGTACATGTATTTGAATCGTGTAAAATGCTCTTGTTCCTTCTAATAGACAAATAGAAACTCCATTACCGCTACATAACAAAATAAAAAATCCACACAAACGACACCCATCAAGCTACTTGCCAACATACATAGGCAGACCTCTCCACATTACAACCAAATAGAAGACCCTCAAGCCCACCTATCTAGGACGAAAGAATTATCTCTTTAATAAAAACCAATATTTACTCTTCCAATCCAACTCCTATTCAACGTGCAAACAAAATATAGAATATCCAAGTAACTAATACCAAATACAATTCACAATTCCATTTAGAAAAGCCACTACTTATTACATATGTATTTAAGTCATTTTCCATTGTTTGATCACCAATTTATTATGCTAATTATAGTAATACTTCTAGAACATGATCCTCCAAGCTATCCTTCCAACCTTCCTAATCGCCTCCCCAAGCCTGCATTACCGCTAGTTTAATAATTTGCATCTATTTTTTGTGAATGTACTTTTAGGCCCTGAATTATAATGGTTTAGGGCCATCTGTACTTATGATTGGGGCAATTAAGTCTTGAAGCTCGAACGTAATAATGGACCCTAATATCTACTGTCTAAATGCAAAAGTATATGTTGGATTAGTTATCTATAAGTAAATAGCTTCCATGTCTTGCTACATTGTGCATGCACCAAATGGTTGGGTCAACCTTATTATATTAGTTTTGAAATAAGTTGGCCTCGATTGGGAATTGTTCACTTCAAGTCCTCAGATAGTTGCACACCATTAATGTTGGATCGGTAAGGCTTCTACTTAATTAAGATGAAATGTTTGGATCAAGCTTAAATACTCATGTCTTCTTACAATGTGACATTAATAAATGATTGGTAAGGCTTCTACCTGTTTAGATCTAGTTTAAATACTCGTCTTCTTACAATGTGTATGTATCAGGGTTGTAAATGAAGCTTTATATTACTTGTAATATTTAAAATATAATGGCTATGATTGTGCATTAAATCATGTGCTACATTGTTGTGATGAAAACTCGCAATATTACGCATACCAAACATTGGCTGCTACAAACACAATCAAAACTAAAATAGAAAACTCGTTTGCAAATATGGGCATTAGCAATTGTTCGTCATGTTGGAGCATGTGGAAAATTATGAATGGGAGAAATTGATTTTTAGTTTCGAATGTTGAATCTTGCTTTATGCTAAATGTTGCTTTTTATTGAAGTCTTTAGACATATCAATGCAACACTCTAGTTCAACATTCAAGAAAGCAAAAAAGCAAAATGGATTTTGGACATATATTCATATTACATCAAGGAATCTCAAGCCTTATTGTTGAGAACATGGACAAAGGTGAGGAGTTGTGGTCCTTAGTTTTGTCTAGAACTGCTATATTGTTGACATTGTTTCAAATAGGTTTGAAATATTTGGTGAGGGGTGTCCATTGTCCACAGACTTCCACAATGTCAAGACCATTCTTGAGGCAATAGGAGTTGTTCGCATCTCTTATTGAGAAGGATTCATGTTGGTACAAAATACGTTCTTCAAACAAACTGAATTATACATGAACGATTATGTTGGCAAATGCTTTTTACTACAGTTTTGCTTGGAAATAAAGTTTTAATTAAAAAAAGCATTAAAACCCTTGTAAGGCCATTGGCTTTGCCAAATATTGACTGTCTCAAAGAAGGAAAGGTCTATGTTTGCAGCCGGCCCCTTAAGCTCTCACGACTGAAAAGTCATCACATCTGGTAAGGCAAATGTGGTAAGGTAGATCTGGTAGCGGATCTGGTAAGGCAGATCTGGTAATCCCTTACCTGGTAGCGGATCTGGCCAAGCTTATTCATGGGAAGGTTAAATCCATGCATAAGGAAGAAACCATGCATTATTGGCTAGGCTCAAATTAGCACAGATCTGTGAAGGCGGGAAGAAAGGTCTGGCCATGTGTAAAGTTCCAAAATGTTGAAGAATAGGTAGATGAGATTGAATAATGTATGAATGAGCCAAATGTGGTATATAAAACATGTATAGACACACCTTTACACCTAAGGACACGACTCCTCATATTACTGGGATTGCCACCTCAGCGTGGTCACGTGTAGGACATCTAATAAACTTTGAGGATGCCTAGATCATATAAGTTAGTCCTTCTCCCACTTGATCTATAGCATCCAAGAAATGCTAACATCGTATAATAAGATCCTCACTACTATATATATATTATTTCATCTTCTAGACACTCTAGACTATTTGGAAGACTGCACATAGTTGAGTATATAATTTTCCCAACAAACATTTGCTTTCGTCATGACAAGAATTTCCTTCTTTCAAAATAAATCCATTATACTTGTCATTATTTTCCACGTCATACCGGTGAACATCATATCGATGAATACGGGCATGGCCTTCTCTCAACGATAGCGGTTTCATGTGCCCTTCTGCATGCATCAATTTTTCATCTTCTTCTTCTACAAAAGATTCGCCAGTGAATTTTCCAACGGCCATGTCTGCAATCTTTTCTTCATAAGAAATGTTTCTCTGGCCATTTGCCTTCATTTTGTATCCGGCAGAGTAATTTGTGGCTTTAGAGATGCTCCATTTGCAATAATTCCTCATAGCCCATAACGATTCATCTAATGTGGCAAATTCAGGCTTTAGAGAGGCCAACGAAGGGGGCTTCATACTCCACTCTAATGACTTCATTATCAGACAATTTATCAACAATGATTATGGCCTTTCCTAATTCTAAGTCTTGGGCATCAATTTTCTGGGCAAAGGAATTATCCACTCGAAGAGAGTCTTCTACATATCCTTCTTCATCGAGAGTTGGATCTTCGCTCTGGTCATCTTCTTCCTGGACACCTCTATTTAGGAATTTTAAATTTGCTGGCCCATCTTGCTCCTGAATCACGTCCCCAATCGAGCATTCTTGGGCAACTCCAGCCTCTATTTGCAGAGGCCAATTCATCTTCCCATTTGGAGGGAGACATTCCTCGTACCCCCAGCCCCAACCCCAGCCCCAGCCCACCTGGGAGAACCAGGGGGAGGGACCGCCATGAAAACGGCCCCGGTCAGATAACAAAGACAAGGGAGAAACCTCTTCCATGAGAAGGGAAGCCCAGGCGAAGGCCCAATCTATGAGATTGACTGGGGAGATGGATGAAGGCTGCCAAGCCCCAACAGACGCCAGCACGAGGGCCATGAAACAAATGGAGGAACAGATCGAGAGTAACGTAACCCGGATTGCGTGATTGACAGCCAGAGATAATCTGATCCTCAAAGATCCCACGTGCTCAAAAGGCGCTTGGCGTGAAAAGGCAACGGGTTCTGAGAGATGGAGACCCGCATGCAAAGAAGTTAGAAGATCTGGCTTCGCTTTGGCCCACTTTGAGAGGCAATAGGATAAAGTGGCCTTGCCGATTTGCGAGTTCGCGTGGATTCCCTCCTCACCACCATGGAGACTATGGCATGCGACAAACAGGGTGTTGAGCAGGATACAGTGGCAACTATTTCCCACCTCAAGTCAGAAGCTTAGGGGTATGCCACCGTGATACGAAACGTCCGAGCCATCGTCGAAGCCAGCCACGCAGAGCTAAGAACCCTGCAGATTAGGGCTGAGACACAAGATCAGGAGATTCAGGAGCTCAAATCAACCATTGCCCAGCAAGGCAGCGGCCTCCATGCTGAGGTCCATGAACACCCGCGACCGCACAAAATGAGTTGGCCAAGCGGCGAGATTCCAACAGAGCTAGGTTCCCGACTCCAAAGCAAGCAGAGGTCGCAACATTGGGACGACCAATCGCACATGCCCCACGACCTCATGTGTCGCCAAACAGTGACGGACACAACCTCCTCCATCTCGCACACCACACCGCCCTCATTTGGAGAGCGGCCCATATACTCCAAACCTAACAAAGCCACCCGGGCAGCCTATGTTGCCCCTCGACTCGAGGCAGCAAAGCAGGAGCGAGTCGCCGACGTCATAATGTGGTGGTGCGTGGACTCCTGAGGAGGCAGGAGAAGATCTCACCAAAAGCGATTCGTGATGAGATCCTATCTCGAATGGCATTTTCGACTACGCATTACATTGCTAGAGCAAGCCTTTTGGGACTCAACGCACGATCGCCCGGGGTTATCACCTTCAGCGATTATGCGATGCGAGGCCATCCTGGCGTCCCGAAGAATCGGCCCGAAGGGACTGCTCACGTATGATATCCGAGGATCTCACCCCCGGAGCAACGGAGTCCTCACGGCCCGACTGGCTGGTCGTCAGGTCCGTCGTGAGGGGGCTCAACGCCTTAAGGGGCAAGCTTTTGCATTTTCCGATTACTTTCTTGAGGTCGCCGATGATGCAATGCGTCGGTGCCACTCCTCTTCTCTGCTTCCGGCCGCCAGTACCCCTCTTGCCCTCCTGCTCCCACGCCCGGATCTTTCGGTAGCCGCATCTCACCCCGCAATCGCAGATCATCGGCGTCCACATCGAATGCCAACAAGTAGGATCAGTACCTCCGGATGGTGTCTTGGAACTGTCCGGGGTTTCCCACTGGCGGCCCGAAAGAATCTCAACTCTATTGCACCGGATATGGATCTCATTTTTCCTCATGGAAACATTAGGAGCATCACGGGGCCCTGTACTCACCGGACCTCCCAGGCTATCTCAAGATTTCTCCGGTGTTCAATGAGTGCACAGGCAAGCGAGGGCATGGCGGGATTGCCTGCTACTACCGTGCAACCTTGAGGCACTCAGTCTCGTTGCACAAAACAGATAGGTACAATCGCTACTTGTGGGTGCCCGTGCAGCATTACATTGGCGACACTCTCCTCATAGCAGCATGCTACTTTCCACATGCCGAGAGCAACTTTTATAACACTCATTCGGATGTGGATCGATTGGAGCCCTGTGACACAAGGCCCCCAAAAATGAACTACTACATTTAACCAATAATAGATCGTCTAAAAACCATGATATATGTGGTTTTTTATGCATGAATATATTTGGCAGAAGAAAACCACATGCCATAGTGGTTTGTTAAATTCAGAGTGGTTTTTGATATAGTTTTCCATGTTGGTTATCAACAAAATAATGGTTTGTTAAAACTAGTAGTGGTTTATGTCATGGTTTCATGTCTGTATAATAGTTCATCAAAACTAGTCAAAACCACTGTGTGAGTTGGGACATGGTTTGGAGATAGTAGTTTAATTATGCTCAAAATTAATCAATGACATATACTTTGGCTAGCATAATGATTTATTAAATTAATCTTTTCATTGTATGGTATTGGGGAAATGAATAATTCGAAATGTTAGTCCTCAAGATGATTGATTTTCATTTCCAACATTTTAACTATATCTTTACACTTTAACTTACCTATTGACCTTTATGCTTCCTTTTTTTAGTTCAGTTCATCTTTTTTGGGTTGCCCCTAAGAGGAAAACCCTCGTTCATGTGGGTATGTGGAATATTCGGGTTATATGGCGGTATACACAAGTATTCCCTCTGATTGGCCTAAACTTGCTATCAAGATAATTTGTCGTAGTTGTCCTCTGCCTATCAAAACCCTTCGCAAGCCATAATGGAATGTTTTCTCTTTGCACCAGCTGCTCCACTGCCATCAACCCTCATTTTGGTGTATTTCCTTCTTATTAGCACTTAAAAAACAATAGGCTAGATCGGTCGATTAATTGCATATTTGTGTTTCTAAATTGTAGCCAACACTTTCAATCGGGAATGTGGGCCAGCTTTGCAGTTGATCTGTTGATATCTTCCCTGGAAGCCTCTAGGGTAAGATACTTGGATGATCCCAGTATATTATTTTGTTTTGGCAACGATCCATTTGGTCCACAGGCAGAAGGAAGTCTTGCTCTTGTGCTTGAGGATAAGTAATCTCTTACTTTAACGGAAATCCTTTATGACAATTATAGAGTTATATTGGATAATATGAACATGTTAATTTAACAACCAGTTTTATAACCATGCACTAGTAATTGCTAGCTTTAGCTCGATTTATCTCGACAGATAGTGAGGCTCACTGTTAAACTTATCCTTCTAGCTGAAATTACCATTACTCAATTGTTTTCAATTGCATAATAATCCTAGAGGCTGCGAATAACTACCATACCATTCTGCTAAGGTCGGGATACATGGGACTATCCAGCTACTACCCATAAGCACACACATATAAAGAGTGCTGATTTTTAGCACCACCACAGAGTAGGAATGATGTGCAACAACTTCTAAGCAAATGTGTGGTTGAGACAACCCCATGGATTTGCAATTTGTCAATATATATAACTGCTCTAAGAGCTACCTGAAGAAGGATAAGTCTTGAGACGAGAAAAATGTTGCACCTTTATGTATCCTTTTGGGTTGTATCGTGCTGCTCCTGAATGAGAGCCATTCTGACATAATGAACGGCATTGCATTCTAAATGTTAGTGTTTTCTTAGCATCAAACTTTTCTAGCTATATTAACAAACTTGACACACATCTGTGACTTGAACTGCAGTTTATGAAGATTCAGAAGATGAGCAGTTGCAGTGCAGTGAGGGATGCTGCTGCGGGAGAAAATATAACAAGAACATGTCTCAAGGTTTGCAATATTATGAAGTCCATGTTTGTTGTGTTTCATTTGTAATAGTTGTGAATCCTTTGTTCCAAACCTCAAAGCATTAAAGCAAAAGAATCAATAAGTAAAACCATAACTTGTTTATCTATAAAAGATCCCATCGTTCAAACTGCCTCACAGGGAATCCACAGTGCAGAAGTATCTTGTTTCTTCTTATAATTTACATTTAACGTTTATATAGGAATTGAGCGAGAAGTCAACTATTAAAATGCAAATTTTGGAGCAAAAGTTAAAATTTTATTTATGCATGATTTTAATTGATAGTATATGTGACAAGTAGAATTGTCTTGAGTGATTCCATTGAAGTGGAGCAACATGCATGAACATGCAATGGGTGCAAAAGAATTATGGCCAAACGTTTTTCTTAAGCAAGGAAAAAGCCCTATTCATGTAAAAAGTAGCCAAGGGCTAAGATTAAGTCTTGGGGATAGATCTAAGGGTGAAAAGTAAATCCCTAAATGGAAGAGGGGAAGAGGAAAAATTAGAGCGCGGCGGCCTCCAGGATGTCCACGAGATGCTGTGCATGGAGATGTACATTGACTCCAGGGAATTTTGAACTGTATGCCTCTCTCAAATTTTGAAGGTACTTCTTCTCTAGATCTGTGCTAGTCTTTGTGATTTTATTTTTCAAAAGGGGCTTTCCAGACTTTTCTCTTTAGTTACAGGGCGGCACCTTATGATGGCGTCACCTCAAAGCTTCAGGGATGTTGCCTCTGCATCGGAAGCAACGAAATACCTATTTTGCATGCCTGGGATCGATTCCTTGTTTTGATTGCTTTCTTTGCTTGAGAATTCTTCTGGTAAATTACCTCCACTCAATTTTGCATTCCTCAATAGACTGACATTTGATTCTAAGCGGATAGCCTTATTTTATATGTTGATCTGGTCTTCATTTCACTCTCATCTACACACTCTCATATTTTCTTGTTATACAATCAGGTCTGCTCTTGCTGGATTTGATCCGCTTTTAAGTTTTGGATTATTCCAATTGTGCGTCTGTATGATTTGATTCCAGTAATATACTGGTTCTCGAGTTGCCCCTAAGTGGCAATGAGCCAGGTGAAGGATATCATAAATAAATGCAAGCCTTTGCTTCTTCCTTCACCACTTATGGTGCTAAGGGAGCTTCATATTGCAATACAGAGGGGTGTTATTCCACTCCCACAATATATTTAACTCTATGGTGGCTGCTTAGGTTTTTTATTGTGCTCTCTTGTTCTTTTCTCATATAAGAATATTAGGTCTTTTCAATTCACTTCTCTGCCTCTTTGTTTTTATCATGTTAGTTGCTGATACTTTGTGCTTGATACACTTTCTTGTAGGGCGCTTAATGACTGCACCGAAAGAAGTGTCCTTTTTGTGTTTGATGCAGAATGAAGAAGTATCTGAACAATCTACAAGGTAACATACGAGATTGCCTCTTGAATTAGTAGTATTCCTGTGTAACTCCTAGAGTTTCCTTAGAAATCAATGACCAGGTTCTATTATTTGAAGCTTTAGAATGACTGAATGCCTTTTCTCAATTGTCATGCTGTTATTTAAATAAATATATTGTGCATAAATATACCTTTCTTATGTGCTTTGCTCGCACAAGGATGCAGCAAAATTTTCTGATCGATATGAACAATTTGTCTCATTTCTTGAAAGGGTATACATTCTTAAAATGAGAATTTTCTCCTTTTTATGTGCTTCTATCATTGAAATTAAGAGTTTCTTTCCAGGGACATTATACGTGATTTTGTGTAGCAATAGCAAAATCTACAGAACCATGTGTTTAGCAAAATCTACATAACCATTTGGTTATTATCTTGCTAACCGTAGTTTTTAGCACTGGAAAAATTGGAAATATTAGGGTTCAAATCCCTGGATTTCTTTTAGCTTTTACTGGAGATTCATATATGGTGTCTTTTAAGTTGTAATGTTGCAAAATCCAATCAAAATACATATGGGATTTTAATGTAAAGATTTTGATGTTTTAATAGAAAAGCTTGCTTGATAAATTTGTATATTCTTTTTACATTTCTTGATTTATTATAGAAAACCAATACAAATTACACATAATAATGGAGAAAAGACTACCAATTAAATGGGAGAAACTAATGATGGTTGGCTTGTGTCCCAAGTTGAATATGGGTATGCCTTATTTTGTTTACTACACCACCATCAATTGCATTGGCTAAAATACCATGGATTTGTCTCAATACAGAATAGATTAAAAATGCAAAACCTTTAATATCTTAATGCGAAAACCATTAGCATTTTCCCTTTATTTTTTGATAAAAAGTTACAACATTTTGTTGTAGAACCACATTGGTTCAGATGACAAAATGTACACAACTTCATTGGGAAACCACTTTAAGTTGCACAAAGAAACTACAATCGAAAGGATCAGTGGTTTATGGTCTACATCACTAACTGTATTCCATATTTAACTTAGCAAAAGCAGTATTAAAAACCAATTGAACAAATGGTGTACATCACTAACTGTATTCCATATTTAACTCAGCAAAAGCAGTATTAAAAACCAATTGAACAAACTATCGTAAGGAACCATTAAGATGAATTGTGCTAATAAACTAGAATGATAAACCATAAATAAGAACCACACTAGGTAACCACTAATTGTTATTCAACATATTAACCCACAAAGTAACATCATTTTTTTAATGTGGTTTTATGTGAAAACTGTTTCAAAAAACTGGTAATGCTTCTTTTTTGGGGGCCTTGTGTGACGCTCCCTGAATATATACGACACTCGGCCGTATACATACGGGGACTTTCCCCTCCCATGGCGACCATCTCGCCATGAGCAGGGCCCTCCGTCTATCCCGGGCCATCTATAGAAAGATGCCCGAGTGAAGGACACAGAGGGGTCATTCGGCCCACGCCTTCAATGGGACTCCTACGTCGCGGAAGCGTGAATACAATGTTAGCACACAACATAAAATATATATATAGCTAACCACCACGAAGGGTGGCACATCCATCCAAGTACCAACGGCAAAGAATATGCATCAAATCCTAAGGAAACACCCCAAAACCCGTGTTCTACCCCTGTTCGGACTCTGTGAGGATAGGCGACGCTTCGGCCTCAAGAGATCAGCGACGGTATAACTGGGCGTTGGCATAGATAGAAACGATGGCTAGGGTTGTCCACTCCATCCGCCTCCCCGTTGCACACTTTGCGGATGGGTCGATTCACGCTATGGCTTCGCTTTTAGCCTTCCTGAGACTTGGACTCAAGGTATCACCCGCCGAGCCTACTCCGGGGTTCATGGCGCCCGGTCCGGCGAGGCGGTCGGGGAAGTGTCCCCTTCCGGGATCCACCCGGTTCCATGGGTGAGCTAGAGAATACGTGCGCATCGGGCGACCCCGCATCCGCACCGACTTACTCACCCTAAATCTACTCAAAGTGCATGGTGCCCCATACGGGTCACACCACTACACCAGGGAGTGTCGGACCCATACCCGGCCCTCACGCGGCCGGGCTATCGGGCCTAGCCCATCGTAGGAGTCTCGGGAGCCTTCTATGTTCATGCAAGACCCCACCCCACTTCACCACTGCGTCCCTTCTGCGGTGCTAAGCCATTCCATAGCATCTACCCGGTGGTCTCTTTGTACCTGAAGCTAACTAGTGGGAAATACATGGATCAACCTAGGAACATACTACTAAACATGGCTCAGAGGTCTCTACCCCCCTTAATTCCCCCATTTCCAGAGTAATACTATGCAAAGAACTATCAATCCATCCTTTAAGAGCAAGACCAGAAATCAGAAATAAAGAGAACTCACCTTTGCAATCAAGGGTTAGTTCCTACAAGTAAAGCACAGAGAGAACAGAAGAAATAAACACTATATGTGCCCAACAGGGGCGCTACTCTAGAAATATCGAGCTACACTAACCACCCACCTGAGTTCCTGCTGGACCCGTTGTCATTTGGTGCTTCCATCTTCCCTAGACTTGGCGCTCAGCTCTGGACACACAGGTAAAGGTGCTTGGCAAGGTGGGCGCTCAGCTGCTGCTGTTCTTGGTCGATTTTGGGAGTCAATTAGGGATAGGGGTCAAGTTGATAGCCCAATTTGGAAGTCCCCATGCTGGTCAATCGATTTAGGCCAGGTGGCGCCTTCCCAAAGCATTAATTAACTTAATTAATCCATTTAGACATTAATTCCCTAATCATAGGTCATTATCCTTAATAATTAAATTAGCATAGCTAATTTAATCCCTTCTAGTTCAACCCCCTAGGTTACAGTACCCCATGGTGGCGTACCTTTACTGGGTGACGTGTCAATGTATTTATATGTATACCGTATGAATACGTGGAACGTCACATTCTCCCCTCCTTAGAATTAATGCTGTCCTCATTGAAGCTGAAAATATATCAGAGTGCAAGCACCAAGGTGCATTTTACAGACTTATCATCAAAAAAAAATTTAAGGACTAAAGTCCGATTTCAAAACATCATAAACAACGAAAATTAACACATGTAGACAAAACGGATCTGGAAAAGTCGGGTCATCAGCAACCCTCTATGCATGGGCTTACTGGCCTGCACATGTCAATATATCAGTATATATGAATAATATAAATAGATTGTGGTTGAAGGGACCACCCCCCCTTATAATAACTAAAAGAAAACCCTATCTACAAGGGAACCTATCATGTCTATGGTTTGCGACTCATTGCGGCATAAGGAATGGTCAAGTTCTCATTATTAATAGCCGAGATGAACGCGGTCTATCAACTATATGCTTTCCAAGCAATTCGCGGTCATGCCCACATTGACAATACACCACGTCCTAGAGAACACGAAGGTGATCTCATCATCGGTAACTATTACAGAGACGATGCATCTACCCCTCTATGCATGATTTCGGCGCATCAAGCCTTGAAGCTTACCGCCGGAAGCGGGGTTGATAGCATCGTTGATGGTGCGGTCCTGAGATTCCCGCATGAAGTCCGGATAGTGCTTCTCAAGGTCTATCTTCATCACCCATGTAGCATCCTCAACTGGTAAGTGTTTCCACTTAACCAAGTATTGCAACATTTGAGTCCTTCTGGTTTGTTTATAAGCTCGATCAAGAAGAGCTTCAGGCACTATCTCCAGGTGCTCCTCTGTCATTTCTAGGAGGGTTGGGGTATCCAAAACCTCCTCTGGATCAGGGGTGTGTTGTTTCAGAAGACTCACGTGAAAGACCTTGTGGATCTTCAAGCGGGGTGGCAAATCCAAGCGATATGCCTGTTCTCCAACATGTTCAATGATTTTGAACGGCCCAGCCCATCTGGGTGCCAATTTCTTGCAGTTACCAATCTTAAGCTTGGCTTGTTTTACTTTAATTTTAAGCCAAACTTATTCGCCCTCCTGGAAGACTCGTGGGGTTCTGTGCTTATCCGCTACACTCTTCGGACGACTGCGTGCAGCCAATAGGTAACCACGAACTTCTTCAACCAAAGCTTGCATTTCCAAGAGGAGTTGTTGAGAAACCTCCACTTTAGAGACGGGGTTATGCCATGTGTCTGGAGTAAGGCATTGATAACCATAATTTATCATGAAGGGAGACATTCTGGAAGACTCCTGCTTCATGCTGTTATAGGCAAACTCGACCAAATAAATATAGTCGGCCCATTGCGATTGCTTACTCCACACATAACTGCGTAGCATATCCTCTATAATTCGATTGGTACGCTCTGTTTGACCATCCGTCTAAGGATGATATGCCGTACTCATGGCAAGCTTAGTCTGGATGGTGGCAAAGAAATCTTTCCAGAATGCACTTACGAATTTGGGATCCCTGTCGGATACAATAACTCGGGGCATCCCGTGCAATATGAAGATCTTCTTTGCAAATAGCAAAGCGGTATCGAAGGCTGTATCCGTGGTACGACATGGCAAGAAGTGAGCCATCTTCGACAATTTGTCGACCACTACCATCAATGCATCATATCCACGGAGAGTACGTGGAAGGCCCACAATGAAATCCATGGTTATCACTTCCCACTTAGCGTTGGGCACATCCAAAGGTTGCAACTCTCCTGGAGTCCTTAATTGCTCCGCCTTGGTCTGCTGACACACCTGACACTGCTTAATGTACCTAGCAATGTCCTTCTTCATAGAAGGCCAGAAATAGCTGGAGCGAATCTTGAAGTAGGTCTTCATAAAACCCGCATGTCCAGCTATAGGGCTGTTGTGCGTGTCATGGAGAATTAGCTTACGCACTCCTGAAGTCTCAGGTACACACAACTTATCTTTGTAATATAACAAGTTGCCCTCTTTCTTATACGAACGGAAAGCTTCACGTTCTTTATCTGTGCATGCCTTCCTATTCAAACTACCCCATACATCACGGAACTCGAAATCCGTGGGCAAGGTTTGTTCTATCTGTTTCCCAAACTCACTGGTGAGTGTGGAAATTGCATTACAATGGGTTCGGGTTACCAAGGGATGGCGTGACAACGCATCCGCAACCACATTGTGTTTCCCAGGCTTATACATAATCTGAAAATCATACTCCTCCAAAAAATTCCATCCACCTTCTCTGACGGAGGTTGAGATTTGGCTGGGTTGATAGGTAACGGAGGCTCTGATGATCCGTATCAAGGTGGAATCTTCTACCAAGAAGGTAGTGTCTCCATATTCGCAAAGCGCGAACGACAGCCAACAATTCCTGATCATGGAGGTGGCACTATCCCTAGAAGAACTCCGACGACGTTTGGAATGGTGCCTCCGTTGTGCAGGCATGGGGCCTGGTTCAGATGCAGGTGGCTGCTGTAGTGGAGGACTGGGCGGTAACGGAGGTAACTCCGGTCCATCTTCCTGCACATGCTGTGGTGGATTGGCGTGTAACACATAAGTTTGTAACTCGACTAATTGTCTCTTCATCAACATGAGTTCCTGCTCAGGTGTTAATTAGTCTACTGGCATTGGAGGGCGTCTGCCAGGCGGCGTTGCGTGCACCGTCTATATCGAGCATAAAAAGGTATAAGCAGAATTATAGTGACATGAAGTCTCACAAAGAATATCATTTCGGATAGTATTGAGAAAGAGTACATAAAAGAGCACCATAACAAAGATTTTTATTACAAGTGAGAACGGTGTTACATCAGAGTTCAGTACATTGGTAGTGACAAAACTTAAAGTGATATAATACAAAGACAGGTATTATACATTAGACGTTTTTCAAGTCACACATAACATAAAAAAAACCAAACTGAGGGGACCGGCCTAGGGGTTCGCAAAAGGGTACAAAATAAAGTAGTGAACACTTTCACGCACAGCCCTGACTAGCTTGTAGCGCGCCCAGGCCTGGATAATAACAGGTTGGTAGTCGTATGTGGGGCTAATGATAAGGAGATTAAAGAGCCTCCTTAGTGCATAGAAAATCTGCCACAAGTGATCATTGACATCAGCAAAAAGCTTCATGCCTTGTCATGTCCCAATAGTCCCATGTGCGGCGAAGAGTTTGCCGCAAGTCCTCATAGGCCCGTTCTCTGAGGATGTTAACTACTTCCAACCCCTTATCTGGATCATAGGGCTCCCCTTCTTCTTCAGGTTCCCCTATCTCATAATCACCGTCTCGCTCCGGGTACTCCCCATATCGTTGGCCGTAATCCTGTTTGGGAGGCCCTGGATCATCCCTTCGTATCTGGTCGGTGATTCTTTGTTCATATTCTTCGAGTCCCTCGTCTGCAAGGTGGCAAGAATGAATATATATACATTGAACAATTTTCTTATACGCCAACTTTAAGGTAGAGAGATAAGCATTGAAGGAAAAAGACAATTCAACGGTTTTCAACAGTACAAGAAAATATAAGAAGATATCCGGAATATATAAGAAAATAGTATATAGATTATGTGATGGCCCATTAAAGGTAATGCCAATCATCAAAATTACATAAAACTGGATACAATTGTCTGATAAAATCTAGAACTAAGAGGTGGACCCTTCAACATCTTGTGCTTGGGTATCAAACTCAGGCTCTGGTCGGTGCTGCAGAAGTAACACACTAGGGTTAATTGATGAGGCAGCTGATGAAGCTATCTCTGGAGGAACATTTATAGCTAACGACGCTGCAACCAGGAGACTCAAATTCATCCAGAAACCGATGTCGTGGTCAAATACTGCAATGGCCAGATCACGATTTACCAGGATGACCTGCTCGAGGTTAGTGGGCAACTTCTTATGGCCGGCTGTCGTAGAAAGTGCCCTAAGTGCCCATACAGCCGCCTCTGCTTCAGGTGCAATTGCTTTAGCAAAGAAGAGGACTTGCCTGCTTGTAAAAGCCGACGAGAAGAACCGGGTAATATGGCATTTCAACCCCTCAACAGTCGGATGGGTTGAAGAAGCCAATTCAGACTCCAAGTTCTGGGGCAGTTCCTCTTCCTTAGCAAAATCTTTCTCCTCCTGAGCGTACTGGCCTTCATCACATAGATCCTCCATAGTTGGGTCATCCTCCATCTTGACGACGACATCGTTGATGTTGGGAACATGTGGGGCCGTAGCGTGGAAAACCGATTCAAGAATTGAGGACGGAGTACCCTGAATCATTAACTGCCGTAACGATAACAGAGTGTTGATAGGCTCAACATCAAGAGGCTGATAGTTGAGCAGTCAATGTATCTCTGGCTCATATACGGGACGAGAATAATCGATGAAGTCATTTTGACCCTGACAATACTCGGCCAGCTCATAAAGGAGATGAGCCGTCTTTTGCTTGCCCTTATTGGCGATATGCTGATATGCCCATTGAATATCGCTCAACAGTAAGTAATCTTGATCTCCAACTTTAATAGTAGGAAGCGAACCTAAGCCAACAAGAGCTTGGCCCTTACTACGAGGTAAAGGCTTCTCTGTGGCCAATTTCTTCCATCTTACAAAGTTGGCATAACTTATCTGCTCATCCTCCTCAGGATCAGGGGGAAGTGGGGACCTGGCTTGCTCTGAGGCCGTGTCGGTACCGTCAACATACCTATCCATGATAAGAGCAAGGGCAAACTGGGCCTCAAAGTACAGCTCGTTAGAGCCACAGTCAATAATGGGGGCGTGCTTAGCACGTCTGACAATGCCCTTAAGAATATCATAACTGTGACGGTCATCCCCAAACATGTGCCCTAAGATATCCCTACGGAGATAGGGTTGAGGCGGCTCTTCGAGAAACTCTGCTTGGGGCAGGTTTTCTTTGTCATAAAACTCCATAAAAAGGTTATAATGGGGATGTGCGCGCATATTGTCGATGAGGTCGACTCTACACTGCAACATGGGATCCAAAAGAGGGTATGGAACCTGGGGATCCCATTGCTCACCTCCCATGTACCATGCTAAGCGCCCAGCGTAATCCATTGCGGAGGAAGGAAAATAGGAGGAGGAAGAAAACGGAAGGAATAAGAAATGAATGAAAACCCGAAAGTGAATGTTACTTTTAAACCTCCGGGCACGGCGTTCAAGGCGCCAGCTAATTATTTTTATTATATATATATTTTTTTCTAATGTACATACATAAAAGAAAGACAATCACAGTTGGAATAAGAAGTCAAAACAGGATTCATATTAATATATCGGGTTACATATATACAAAAATGTTATTTTACATAGTCACGGCCGTTCCCCACGGATCCGGCGTGCTAGCTGAAGGTCCCTTGTCATTATCGTCACTCGCTTAGCATGGATAGCACATAAATTGGCATCGCTAAAGAGGGCCACCAAATAGGCTTCGGCCGCCTCCTGGAGTGCTAGAATTGCATGAGTCTGAAACCGAAGATCCGTTTTAAACTCTTGAGCAATCTCTCGGACCAAACGCTGGAAGGGAAGTTTCCGTAGCAAGAACTCGGTAGATTTTTGATACTTCCTTATTTCCCTAAGTGCCACGGTGCCAGGTTTGTAACGATGCCTCCGTTTAGGCTGGGGTGGGGCTCCGGGAATAGTTTTCCCCGCGGTCTTTGGATGCCGGGCCTTCCGGATGATTTCGTCCCGCTGGTTGTCCCCGGCAGCCTTGGTGGCACCACCCCGAGCCTTGAGCTGATCCCTGTACTGAGCACCCGACTTACGGGGCGTCTTCTTCAGTCTTCGGCGAGGAATAGAAACATTCGGAGGTGGCGGATCTTGACGGTCTCGTTCCTGTTCTTCTTTCCTAAGCCGCTCCTTAACGGCCTCTGTTGCTTCTGTCGCCCTCTGGTCTGCTTCATCCTGCATTCTTTTCCTATTCTGCTCCTGTTCTAGCTGCTGTGCATGGAGGGTATCTTCACGAAATTTAGCAGCCTCCTCTGCCAACTAGGCTGCCGCCTGTGCTTGTGCTTGGAGTGTTGCCTACTCCTCTGCCCGTTTTTTCCTAGCTAGCCGAATGTCCATTCTTCGTTTAAGCTCCAGGAAATACCGTGGGGGATTTGCCTGCATGTCCTGCTCGACAGCCCGCTGGAACTGGTCGGTGAAAAATGGGGGTGTTCCAGGTTCCCAAATGATACGATTTGTCTCCTCCTCATACAAAAAAGATGGGATGGTGTATGACCCACCATTAAAGAGGCACATCCCGTTACCAAGATAACGGTATCCTGAAGCTGGGTCATCGGCTGCAAGCCATTGTAGGTCCGCTGCTTGCGCCATTTGAAGGATCTTATGGGCTTGCATTTGTATGGCCTCGGCTTCAGCTTGCTCATCCCCTTCCGGCGGAAAGAATCGTGTATATTTCTGGACACCATCTTCTCCTTCAACTACGGTGTATGTTTCTTGGATGGCGTTAAGCTTGTATACAAACCGCTCATTATAGCAAAAGAGCGGGTATGGTATCCTAACCCCTTCATAAAAACGTTTAACAAAATACTCTAATAGCTCCTCAATTTTAGCCTCTTCTTCTGGCGATGGGTTTGGGCGTGGTAGCAGTTCGCCCATCAGAGACTCTATGGGAGATTTAGAGTAACGAGGCTTGCGCTTGTATACCTGCTTGGGTTCCTCCATCCTTAATAGGTGGGTGCTTGGTGGGCGCTTAGGAGAGAAAGGCAAGGAATGAGGTTTGGCTATGGCGGAGAGAGCTTGAGGTTCGGCGCCTATGGCGGCTAGGCGGAGCTCAGGGAAGCAACCAACGTTAAAAGAAATAATGAAAAATATTACTCTTAACCTAAATTTAAATTTTTACCTTAAAAATTTGAAACCAAGGCGAAACTGCGTTTTTAGGTGGCGGGCACCCCTACCTCGACCACCTCGCGGCCGCCGCCAGCGTCCGGGTACCCCCTGCCCGCCACTTAGGGTTAGGGTTTTTTTTTTTTTTAATTAATTAAGGTGGCGGGCAGACCCTATCCCGACCTCGCCACCGTTGCCAACAACACCCGGGTACCCCCTGCCTGCCACTTAGGGTTAGGGTTTTGCACTGGGTACACATACCAATATTAGACTTAAACCACATTAAATCAATCATGACGGCGTCTACTACACCACCCAACTCCAAAATCCTCACTCACTACTAACGATCTAACGAGTTAGTATGTGGCCAGTGCAATAGTTTGGTTTCCCAAAACCATGCTCTGATACCAATGTGACGCTCCCTGAATATATACGACACCCGGCCGTATACATACGGGGACTTTCCCCTCCCATGGCGACCATCTCGCCATGAGCAGGGCCCTCCGTCTATCCCGGGCCATCTATAGAAAGATGCCCGAGTGAAGGACACAGAGGGGTCATTCGGCCCACGCCTTCAATGGGACTCCTACGTCGCAGAAGCGTGAATACAATGTTAGCACACAGCATAAAATATATATATAGCTAACCACCACGAAGGGTGGCACATCCATCCAAGTACCAACGGCAAAGAATATGCATCAAATCCTAAAGAAACACCCCAAACCCCAGGTTCTACCCCGGTTCAGACTCCTGTGAGGATAGACTGACGGCTCGGCCTCAAGAGATCAGCAGACAGAGGTATAACCTGGCATTGGCTGGCATAGAACAGTGGCTAGGGTTGTCCACTCCATCCGCCCCTCCTGTGCACACTTTGCAGATGGGTCGATTCACGCTATGGATTCGCTTTAGCCTTCCGGAGACGCAGACTCAAGGTATCACCCTTCGAGCCTACTCCAGGGTTCATGACGCCCCGGTCCGACGAGGCAGGTCAGGGAAGTGTCCCCTTCCAGGATCACAATGGTTCCATGGGTGAGCTAGAGAATACGTGCCGCATCAGCGACCCCCGCATCCGTACCCGATTTACTCACCCTAAATCTACTCAAAGTGCATGGTGCCCCATACGGTCACACCACTACACCCGTGGGAGTGTCGGACCCATACCCGGCCCTCGTGGACGGCTATCGGGCCTAGCCCATCGTAGGAGTCTCGGGGAGCCTTTTATGTTCATGCAAGACCCCACCCCCACTTCACCACCGCTTCGTCCCCTTCTCGGGTGCTAAGCCATTCCATAGCATCTACGACCCGTGGTCTCTTGTACCAAAGCCGCGCAACTAGTGGGAAATACGGGGATCAACCTAGGAACATACTACTAAACATGGCTCGAGGTCTCTACCCCCTTAATTCCCCATTTCCGAGAGTAATACTATGCAAAGAACTATCAATCCATCCTTTAAGAGCAAGACCAGAAATCAGAAATAAAGAGAACTCACCTTTGCAATCAAGGGTTAGTTCCTACAAGTAAAGCACAGAGAGAACAGAAGAAATAAATACTACAAGTGCCCAACAGGGGCGCTACTCTAGAAATATCGAGCTACACTAACCACCCACCTGAGTTCCTGCTGGACCCGTTGTCATTTGGTGCTTCCATCTTCCCTAGACTTGGCGCTCAGCTCTGGACACACAGGTAAAGGTGCTTGGCAAGGTGGGCGCTCAGCTGCTGCTGTTCTTGGTCGATTTGGGGAGTCAATTAGGGATAGGGGTCAAGTTGATAGCCCAATTTGGAAGTCCCCATGCTGGCCAATCGATTTAGGCTAGGTGGCGCCTTCCCAAAGCATTAATTAACTTAATTAATCCATTTAGACATTAATTCCCTAATCATAGGTCATTATCCTTAATAATTAAATTAGCATAGCTAATTTAATCCCTTCTAGTTCAACCCCCTAGGTTACAGTACCCCATGGTGGCGTACCTTTACTGGGTGACGTGTCAATGTATTTATACGTATACCGTATGAATACGTGGAACGTCACAAGCCCTATGTCGATCTATATGACTAGTAATAGTGCCCAGCGTTGCTGGGCATAAATTAGGAATCTGTGCGACAAAAACCTATTCATTCTACCATTTTTTCATTCTCTCTTTTTTTTTTTTCTTTTTATAATCCCCTTGTCCCTCCCTTTACCTTCCCTTTCCCCTTCCCCCTTTTCCCTTTCTTTTTTTTTTTCTGATGGGCTTTTTTCCTTTCTTTTTTATCTTTCCCCAGCTCTTTCTATTTTTCCCTTTGTTTTTTCCCTTCCTTTTTCTTTTCCTATTTTTTTTCTCTTTCCCGTTGCATTTTTTTTAGCACGCCAGCCTAACCCTATCCACGTAGCACCTCCACCTCAGCAAAAACTAGCATGGCATAAATTCTGCCGTTGGATCTGTCAATTTTTATATCAACGGACTACAAAATTAGAAATGCCAAGGAAATTGGGCATGGAGATACCAAGGAGTCGTCCTTCACTATTTTGATTGTTACTTCCTTAGTTCGATTCTTGCTCAAAAGAGCTCCTTATTTTTCTTAAAGGTGCGATTTCTTCTACGCTTCGTGAGGAACCTTAAACAGCTTTTTGGGCCTCCTTTCCGGCTCTTCAAATCATTCGTTACAATCTACAACTGGCGGCTTTCATCGGCTTTCATTGTCGGTAAAACCCTAACCAGACTAAGGACAATGACTGCCGCTATACCAAGGTTCTTACTCCAATCAATCAAGGTTTACTTGCTCTGAAATGCTTTAATAAGATGCAAGAAACGGATATAAAGCCTAGCCAAGTTACATTCTTGGGCATTTGTAAAGCATGCAGTTGTATAGGTAATTTGATGCTTTCTAGATGGGCCCATGAACAAATTATTGAACATGTCATCATGCTGATTGAAATTCACCTCTGGAATTGATATGCATGACAAATCCAGGAATCTCAAGGAGGCGAAGTTGGTCTTTAGAAGTTTGCCGTTCAAAAACGTAGTGACATGGTGTACATTAACTACAAGATATGCACAAAATGGTGAAGGTATTCTCGCATTGGACACCTTTCATGAGATGCTAATTCGTTTTTTCTTTCTCTGATGGTCTTTGATATGTAGTTGGGCAATATCCGAGGTGTCTCAGGGCCCTTTGGAAGTTTCTGAAGACAACAGTTAGTAAGCTTTTCGAACTCATGCATGAAACACGTCCAGGAGTGCAGGTGGTGAAACGGAGCATTTCATTTGCGAACTTCTAAAACGGTTGCCAGCAATCATTCTAGACTTGGAAACACATCAGATTCATACTTTCTGTAAAGCGGTATGATTTTATTTACAGCTTTGAAAGGATTATGACTGCTGTGAAGGTAGCGTCATGACACATATTTTTCTTCCTTTGCAGGTTGGCTGTATAATACAAGCTGAGAGTGCTGGTTTTGGATGTGAAGAATATATACGGAGCCTTATGGAGCTTCCCAATCAGGTTGGTATGTGATATTTCTTCTATCTAAAAAACATAGAAAGAAAGACTTGTATATGAGGCACAATTGTGCGCTAATTAGAAATGAGAATCGATGCATTGCTTTGTGATCTGCAAGAGGGCATCTCCTTTCTTCAACCCACTGCTTCTTCTGCCCTGATACTTGGCTGCCTTTGCTTGGTTTGCGATTTATTTGGGGTAACAAAAAAGGAAAGCGAAATTCTAAACTACAGCACAGCTCTTAGAACAGCCAGGCCTCCATTCTCTTGTTCCAGCAGTCCAGCCTCTGTGGCAATTTTCATCTGGTTTTGATATGACATTTTAACGTTATATTCAAGGGACCAAGATGCACAGATTTTCTCCCCTTGCTTTTTTAGCATAAAAAGGGGTAAGTAAACACTAGATGGTTGTGTTGATCTGACATAGGGCTATTCACATCTGCGGACCTATGAGTGCCACTTTGGCTGGGTGTCTTGTTTAATACAAACGCAGCAAGATCTATATTTTTATTCAGGGAGCTCTGCTCATGCACTGAATCTTTGGTTATGCACCTTTTCTAGATTAGCTGTTATGCAACATGCAATCAAGGAACTTATTTGTTATTCTGTAAGCCCTTTGGTCCATGCAGTTGCATGAATGGGTGCAGCTCATATACTTGCCAAAAATCTGCAAAAGTTGTCAATTTTTGCTGGTCTTACTACTGTATGTCTCCATTTAGGACATCTCTCCATAGTGTGCCAAAAGGTTTGTATGCCATTTTCCGTGTCATTTTTACGTACTCTTCAATTTAATGCTAGGCCAGTTTCACATGCACTTCAACTTCAAGTCCAATTGTTGTTTCTCCCTTTTCTTTCTCTAATCTTTTGCAGTCTGTACCAAAAGTGCGTTGTTTCACAGAAGTTCCAAACGAAATATCTAAGTCTTTCAAAGTCAGCTAAGATGAATTGTTGGTTATGGAGTGCATAATTAGAGCTCGGTTCATCCGTTTTAACATGACAACCATCTAACTGAGTATGTTAATGCTGTAAATAAGACTTATTCCACAGGATTTGCTCGATATTACTTTCTTGGATATTTTGAGTTCTTTTTCTGGATTGGAGAAAACCTGTGGCCAGCAACGATTCATAAGATTTGGAAGTTAAATGGCTCGAAACAAAGTGTAGTATATAAAAAAAAATGGATAAAAACATCTGCTCTATTTGAATGCTGGAAGACGGTTAGTGATACCATGCGCCCCCCTTAGTTGCCAGATTTTCATAGTCTAGCAGTACAAAATGTTGCAGCTTATAAACAATTGTGAACAGATTCTTTTATCGTTGTGCTGCTGAGTTGTAATAGGTGGGTAGGTTCTTTTACAACTATAAAAAATGAGTTTTATTCAGTCTACAACTTTGATTGGATGCGTTTGTGTCTAGGAGTACATATGCTTTTATTTTCTAACCATTGTACTTAAACAACCATTCATCTATCAACCATGCATGTCAAAATATATGTGTGCCAAAAATATGTCAATTGATGCAAGGTGAAATATTGTTGACGTAGACAAGGCTTATCCTACAAAGGTTGTTGGGATATTTTGGTGTTCTAGAAAGCTAAAAAGGGAAAATCCATGCGCCCATCCAATGTGCAATCAAATAAAAGACGGCAATTTACGAAGAAAATGTTTGCCCTAACCATTGTATTTCTATCTCAGTCCTTTTGCAACACCAAACACCACATACAGATCACAAAAATGAATTTCTCCCTACTTTAATTTGCTAACTAGGACTATCATACACTATTCATGTACCCAAGGTTTCTAAAGTTGCAGATATATACAAGAAATTTAATGCGTCCTACGGTGCATGTTCGAGTTTTAGCATGTCCCTACGTGCAAGTTCTTGTAAAAGAATCTCTTGATAGATTCTCTAAGATTTTACCAAGGTTCTCTTAGAGGGTTTGTGAGGCATTTCTCTAAATTTTATAAGATTCCTTCTAGATTCTGTTAGATTTCTCTAGATTCTCCAAGATTCTATGAAGATCCCCTTAGATTCATTTAGATTTTATGATATTGCCCTAGATTCCCTTACATTACATGAGATTCAAAGAGATTCTATAAAGATTCCCTTAGATACTCTAAGATTCCATCAACATTTTCTTAGATTCCCTTAGATTTTATGAAGATTCCTTTAAATCCCCCAGATTTTAAGAGATTCCCTTAGGCTTGTAAATATTTTCCTACATTCTCTTACATTTTATAAGATTTTCTTACATTCTATTAAATTCTTCTGGATTCCTTTACATTCTATAACTTTTTAGAACATTCTAAGACTTTCTAGAACATTCTAAGACTTTCAATATATTCTAGAACTTTCTGGAAGTATTTCCCTAGATTTCTTTACATTCCCGTAGATTCCCCTACATTCTAGAACATTCTAAAACTTATTAGAACAATTTGGAACTTTCTGGAAGAATTTTCTTAGATCCCTCCTAGATTCTCTTATGTTCTAGAACTTTCGAGAAGATTCTAGAACTTTCTAGAGCCTTCCAAAACATTCTGGAACCTTCTTGAACTAGCTAGAATGTTATAGTCTATTTTATCTTAATGGGAACATTATTCTTATGAAACATAAATTGTTTATAGAATTAATGCGTGGTCTAGTGGTTAGAATGGAGGGTTGAGGGGTCAATGGCCAGGGTTCGAATCCCCCACATAACATAAAAATTTTAAAAGCCTTTTCCTAAGGGATGAGCATTCAACTTGGGCCGTAGCCCATCCAACACACTATGAAATGAAAGCGAGCATTTCTAAATCCTAATTTTGAGAGTTCTACTTACTGCAACAGAGATCACGTAAAAATATCTAGGTCCTGTGACAGAGTTTAGAGAAACAGGGCAGTGATATACGTCTAAAAATACCAGAGCCAGCTGAACATCTTCTTCTCTTGCATTTCGGTTCTCAAATCATTCATTTCTCTTGCATTTCTTCTCTTGCATAGTATTGAAGAAACAACAGTTGTTGGAGCTGAAGCAGCTCAGCAACGAATTAGAAGCAAACGGACCCTTGGTATGGCCATGGCTGCCTCTGTACTGGGCGCCCAACTTTACATTCTAAAAAAAATCCTTTGTTTGCTCTAAAAAAAAACCCTCTTTGTATCTATTTCGAACTTTTAGACCATGCATTCCTATGTCAATTTCCGCAGCCATGGCCTGACATATTCTTCCTATCTGAGCTGCCCGCTGCTACAAAACGTTTGTTAGGCTGGAAATCAAAGGGTTAAGCCCATCGGGCTGGAATAAGAAAACTAAAACTGTAGTGTAGTTTACAGGAAAGAATGGAAAGCCAAATAGAAGGGAGATGAAGAAGATGGTAGATTAAATGTAGCAACCTCGCAAAAGCCTCAGAAACTATATGTAGGCCCGGATTAGTCCATGGAGCAGCAAAACCAAAAGCCCAAAGATTGCTTCAAGTTTTGAATGATCGAGCCTGTGTAGTGATCTAAAGCTCTGAAATCAACATGCAACATGCCTACGCATCGAAACAAGGACTAACGGCTCCAAAATAACAATCCAGAACAGCAAGAGCACGATCCCCAGATAAAAGGAAATTCTTCCAATATAACAATCCGGAACAGTAAAGCACGATCCCCACATAAAAAAAAATTCTTCCAATATTAAAAAGGAAAGTGAACCCATTAAAGAGGAAAGTGAGCCAATAAGTGCACCATCATTAATCATTGTGAGGTGCCTTTTAATGTGTGACTGCAAACAGATGTGACAACCACTACAAGAGAAACGTGCTCATATTGTCAGGTATTACGTCAAAATTGTTGACACAAATGGGATCTTTTGAACTCCATATACTGTCACATCCTTGTCACTATGATGACATATTCATTGGCCACAAAGTTGTCACCGGAGCGTCAACTATTATGACAAGATTGTGGCATTTTCAATTGTCATAACGTTAGACGCAAAGGCAATTTCTAACACCATTGAAGCAACATTGCAACGACAAAGAGTCAAGATAGCATTGATATCATAAAGGACATTATAACAAGTTTATTAGCAACATATTATAAGTCATTTGACATCTTAGTAACACATTTGTAGTAAATAGTTGTGAGATATAATAAGAGACATTTCATCAAAATTGTGGCAAGCTAATAACAAACATGTTGAGTTTATTCCTTCAAATTGTAACAAATTTTAAGGCTCAAATTGTTCAACTTTGCATCAACTATTGAGTCAAGTATTGTGCCAAAGTATGCAACAAACTTTAAAGGCTCAAATGTTTCTACTTTGCATCAACCTAATAACCAAGATATTTTGTTAATAACATCTCTCTCAAAATCGCTTATTTTATTTATAGTGAATAATTTTTTTTCTACGTTGCAAAAAAATAAGGTGGTACAAAAAGTTGAATGCTTTTTTTATTCATAATGATAAGGTTTTAACAAATGCTCAATGGCAGAAATACATGTTGAAAGAAATAGATTACGAAAATTATTTTGAAGGCACTATTTTAATCATCTCGATGTTCAGGGTCATCTTCATGTTGTGGACTGCCACAGGTGAAGGAGACGCCTTCACCGACACCATTCTTCTCTCCGTTGCATTCTCCATTGTTCTCCTTCTCTCTGCTGCATTCTCCATTGTTCTCCTATTAGCCACATACATATTACATATCAGACTTATCAAATTTGGAGACGAGGAAATTAATGCATGTACTATATATTTGACATGTCTACAATCTACCTCAAAACACAATCTTTTGAGCATACCTATAATATCTTGGCCAAGGCTTGGCTGTCATGCCATTTCAAATCTTAAATACAAGAAGACCAATGTCATTTTATATAGCTAGACGAACTTTTTTACACGACCTCCATTACAAATTGAAGAAAATTAGTTCCAAATGCTTTGAGAAAAAGAATAAACTTTTTTTACCTCTTCCTTCTCTTCCTCGTCAGATTCACTATCCACATAGCACACCTTTGTCTGCAAAATACCAAGAATTAGAGAATTAATCATTAGAAGATAATTGTACAAGTAATAGAGATGTAACACTATGAAATTAATAGTTGATGCCATGTATTTGAGAACTAGGTCAAGAAATAGCCTAGGTTAATTATTGCAGAGATTCATATTGTACAGCAAGACCTTTTTGCTCAAAATGCGATGATTAGTGTTTGAAGGTCTAGGATTTCAGCAAATAAGTAGAAACCTATTATAAACAGTCCATATATAAATCAGGTATGGCTGGATTTCTGAGCAGATCGATTTCTGATAATTGAGGGCAGAAGATACGATGTCTTACAGGAGTTGTTCAAAAGGTTTTGATGTATCGAAATGACTCAAATCAATATGAACTGTGCACTAATGATATTTGCTACAGTGCCATTTGAGTTGCAATTTTTTAAGAGACACTTACAGTCTTGATTTCATTCCCCTTTTTTTACTTCGCTTTGAAGATTATTCCCGGGCTTTTTCCCTTAACATAATCCAGTGCCTTATGCTGAAATTAAAGAAACACGGAAATTTAGTAACCTGCCTTATGCAGAAATTAAAGAAACATCTGCGTTGTTTCAACCTAGAAAAAAAAGTAAAAGAAAGTACATCTAATTTTGGAAGATTACCACAGTTAAGGAGCAAGAACAGGTTGGCATGACAATGACTGAAACTAAAAGGACAGTAGAAAATACCAAGTAGAAAAGGACAGTGAAATACCAAGGGCATGAAATATTGAATGGCGTCCGGATATGTTAGGTAAGATCTATCACTAGCCCTTTTATGGAGCAGTGGATTTCACAATGATAAGCAGATCCATGGGGAATACCAGCATTTTATCTGGAACAACAGAACTGGGTTGCTGATTGAATTGAACTGCGCTGCAGCAAATCTAGTGGTATAGGATATGCCATTGCTTATGACTGACCACAAGGAGAACACAATTGGCATTGAATTGAAATAATTCTACTTAATCTCGACCCTGTCATTCCAAAGTTGCATGTTTGAAACTCGTCTCATGCTATTTTTTGTTTTGACACGTATGCATATACATATTCTGTGCATACTGGTTATCAGTCAACATGTGAAGAGGACATGGAAAACTACAATGAAAAATATGCAGCAAATGCAAATTCTATAATAGGTTATCTGTGAGGCTATTAAATAAGAACAATGAAAGAGCACAATCAAATCAAGCCAAGGAGCAAAGAGGAAGGATAGTGAGAAATAGCTGATACAACTTAAAACTTTTCCAAACTATGATCTTGAAATGTACAACTAAAAAGTAACATGTTATGACCTGCAAATAATTTTGGACATGCATTGTTTGGGGCACATGGATGTAACCAGAATGTGACGACCAGAAAGTGCCGTTATGGAATGACAAAGATTAAGACAGGCAGACAAGAAAGCAAGTAAGAATCAGTTCTCAATTTTTGCTTGTCAATGACTTGGGGTCTATGACAGATAAACGCATTTGCAGGTTATGACCACTATTCTTATGCATGTCACACACGGGAGGCATCCTTATTCCTTTGAAAGGCTTGGGAATGTGACAGGTCAGCAAAGCAATAAACTCATGGTAGTGGTCTGGGGCAATCAGTTGCTTGCTGGCAATCAGTTGCTTGCTTGCTGCATCAAGACCTCAAATAGATATGCACATAAATGTATTGTCCTTAAACTAACGCTTTTGATGGCTCGGTTAATACATGGTAATGCAGAATATCTATGAAAGAAAGGCTACCCAGAAAATAAATCCAATGCAAATTATGTTTTACTTCTGCTCAGATACAAGGAATATGGATGCTCAGATGAGCTGGGACTTTAATAAACAAGAACCACCTTCCGCGACCTAGATGGATAAGCAATTTACTGGTGTAGCAGAACTGACAGATTCAGAGACTCGCTAAAACACCAAGCGGACCTTTTAAACTTCAAACCTAATTTTGCCACCTTACATAGATAATCCTTGAAGTTTAATGTAGAAAATTCAGCTGAAGAAAGGCCCACTCAGAATTCCTTCAATCTCACCAATTGAAAAGCCTTATTTAAGGCAAATACTTGATATAAGATGGTACTTGTATTTTTTAGGCATAGAGCTTTTTCTCTTGTTACTGAAGCAACTTTCCTACCTTTCCAGAAGCATAATTTAGTTAGAAAATATCATCCATGTGATGATAAATGTACAAAATGCATGGTTGTTGTCTTACAGGATCTATTGGCAACAATCAATCTGATAGGTGTCACAAAATATGATTACAAGGCAAATACCTTTAGATCTTCTCGAATAGCGCATGCCAAATCACCTAACCCTATCTTTTGGGAGAGAGTACGCTTGTGATCTTTCAGTCCTCGATCTGGAAATTCAGTTTCCAAATGGGTTGTACTGCCGCCCTGATTGAACCCAAAACTATAGTCAAAGATATCAAAAGATGCATCGTTTGTTGCTCCTGAAGGGTTAACAGATGTTAAAGACTGTGATCCATTTGTAGAAAAATCTCACTCCAAAAGATTCTTCACCTTTCCTGGAACAAGAAATAACGGCATCCACCATGTCAAATAAGGGAGATCAAGGATGCAGAGAAATTCAATGAACAAATGCATACCAGAGGTTGCATCATCTTGTTCTAAGCTTTTCCC
Source organism: Isoetes taiwanensis (assembly GCA_021234155.1). NCBI lineage: Eukaryota > Viridiplantae > Streptophyta > Lycopodiopsida > Isoetales > Isoetaceae > Isoetes > Isoetes taiwanensis. The sequence continues at coordinate 2,002,101 of JAJEKV010000082.1, read as the reverse complement.
TCCACTCCAGACACTTGAAAACCAGGTTCCTGATTCCAAAATGTTATTACATTGCAGAGACGATCCTTGAGAAACATCAAGCATAATATCATTATATAAAATATCCACAATTTGAGTTTCGTCTTTAGAAATGAAAGCTTCGATAATACTATTTTCTCCATTACGAAATGCTCCCCCATTAGAAGAGAGTGCATTTGTAGACAATGAATTGTATACATCAAGCAATGATCCAATGCTATTGTTCTCAAATGCAACTGCTCCCTTTGTTCCACGTGATATGGGATCGTCTTAAAATGAGAAAATATCTAAATTGTCAACAATAGCACAGTCTTTAGTAGCATGAACCTGTGTCAGAACTGGGGGCTTAGGGCTCTTGTCAAGAATATCTGAAACAAGTCCCTATTGAACCCATTGGAAATCTTAGAATGTGCTTGTGGAGATGGTAGCACAAAGTCGCCCCAATCATCAGAATCATCATTATTCACAGCATTTGTTTATAGCATGAAAGTCAGAAATTTGTGGGGTGAAGTTATCTAATGGCTGAACACGGTGTTGCAATGAATTCAATCCAGATCCATGCGCCATTAACATAAAGTTGTTGGGAGATAAGTCCCATTCTACAGTTGCGAAAACTGCCTACTGGGATTTAATTAGCTGCTCATGAAAATGGTGCCCACTGCCCAGGCCAAACCTTATGAGGGATGAATTCAGTCTAAGGGATGAATATGCTGGGATTATGTGCAACTAATTTATAAGGCACGTTACTGGATAATGCGGTTACTACTGTTTCTTTGTACCTATTATCTCTGCAAAATCTATATGGGCAGCATTTTCCAGCCCTGTCATCAAGGGATCAGACATCATTTCTGGCTAAACTATAGAGCCATTAATGATCCACTTGATGTAAGCAAAGCCTGGTGCAAACGACACATTTTGCATTTCCGTTTCACTATTTTTGCATTGATCCTGCAATACAAACATTTCTTGACATCTCTAAATTTTAAATACATTGTTTAGTTGTAATTCATTTGTTGGCATCAGAATTTCAAACACCAAATCAAGGTGAACAAGCCAAAACCTGATGGGTCTGCAGAGAGCACTCTTTCCTTGAATTCCTTGAATTGAGCAAGCAAGCTGTATATTGAGCGAAAAATGGCTGATGGAGTCGGCGGGCTGCACCTGCAGATCAGCAATATCAGAACCAGAGTTGCATCCTTATATCTGAGATTCTAATACACATGCATAGCATACAAAGAGAACACGAGTTTACTGTGTTTTGGCATCGATGCTTAGCTAGTCTTCCATCGCTTTTGCTGCTTTGTGAATGGCTTTTCTTGCCATCTGCAAAAAATATGGCAATATTGAGCTTGCTCAATATATCAGTTTCAAGTTGGAGATTTGCTAAGTGGTGCACTGATGCAGTAGTGCTTTACTAAGTCTAGAAATTCCTTCTACATGAAAACCAGCCAGAAGTACGCTGATCCCACAGTGATCCTTAGAAAAAACATTTGAGGGGAGCGAATCATTATAGAGAAAAAAATGGGATTTGTAGGGAAATTTAAGTGCTTTGGGTTCACTTGAACAATCTCCTGTGGATGCCAAATATTGAGATGAAATGCGTAATGTACGCACACAAAGCATTTCCATAAACATATCTTAGGTGGGTTATGCTTACAAGGGGATAAGATGTCAGCCAGTTCTGCACAGGCAGGTGGGTCATTTTGTAGACCGAAATGGGATCGTGAAACAAAAATGAAGGAAGCAAAAAATTAGAAGCATTGACCAGAAAACGTACCCGGTTTCTTTGAAGATCGATTGCACCTGCCTGGATCGTGAGCAGCTTAAGGAAAAGAAAAGCATGAAATCCCCTGAGATATCCCTGCCTCGATTGCGCCCTGCCTCAAGCACCTGCTGCAGCAGCGGACATCTTCTCTGATATGTTCCCGCCCGTTTGAACGCAGGCAATGGGCGCCAAGAATCGATTTACAATTTGTGAAAAAAAATCTTGATTAGGAATGAGTTCAACGGTCGATGGTGGTTCCTTAGTATTTGGTTGGTCATGGATCAATGGTTTCGATGGTTTCAATATTTTAAGTAATAGGAAACCGCCACGGGGAGGAGTTTCCGTGGCGGAAACTTTCAGGCGGCGCCGCCACGAGCGGCGGAGCGTAACTCCGGCAGCTCGGAGTCGTTTTTTTAAGGCGCTGCTGTGGCGCTCGCCTCGGCGTGTAGTTTGACAGTGGCGCCATCCCCTTAGCTTCATTTTGATGCCGATTTTTCTGGATTTGGAGCTTTCTTGAAGCCCTGTGATATGTTTTTGACTTCTGGCGAGTTCTTGTGAGTTCTTGCGAGTTGTACAGTGGCGGATCGTCCTTAGCTTCAAGTTTTTCTGGATTTGAAGGAGTTCTGGCGAGTTCTGGCGTTCCGAGGAGTTTCGAGGAGTTCTGGCGAGTTCTAGCAACTTTGTGCCGAGTTCTGGCGAGTTCTGGAGTTCTTGGGAGTTCTTGAGTCTTCTGGCGAGTTTTTGTAGTTTGCCGAGTTTTCGAAGGTAATTTTTTTAGTTTTTAGTTTTCTTTATAAATTTCTAACACTTTGTTGTTTATTTCTTGCAGTTGTGGACAGTATGGCGGAGGAAAGCAGGTTCTGCATTGTGTTTTTGTTGTTCCTTAGCTTGCATGCAGTATTACCTGACTGCATTGGGGCTAGCAGACCATCTTTTGCCATTCTTGATGCTGATGAAGACCTCTGTAGGGAGGAAACAGGAACATCCTGAGTTATGTCGAGCGCAGACAACTATGAACAACTCTGGTGGCCAATCTTTTGCTGGTGCAACATTGAATCAATGTGTGATTGTTTCACTTGCAGATGCTTCTGGATTAGCTAGTGTCCTTCAGAATTGCAACAAAGTTTCCAAGTGAACAATTTCAGCTGTAAAAATTTTGGATTTTATCTGGAATTGACAATTTCAGAATTTTGGATTGTAATGGGATTTTGGATTGTAATGCGATGGTTTCCTAAATTTTGAATTGTAATGGAATTTTGGATTGTAAACAATAGTGCATTTTCGAAATTTTCTGAATATAAACAATAGTGGCGGCGCCGCTTAAGCTCCGCCACCAACAAAAGTTTCCATAGACGAAAAAAAACAAGAATCCAGGAGGAAAAAAGCCCTCCCCGTTGTTTACGCCATTAAAAAAATCGGGTGTAAACTTCTATGTGTTATGTGTTTTATAAGGCAAAAAAAACTATAGCTAAAAACTACATATCAAACTATAGTTAAAATTACAATTGTATCAATAGTCAGTACCTTGGGATGGCATTTAAAGGAAGTCGCATTTTTTTGGAGATCCTTCTAACAAGTAAGAGAGAAGTAGAACTTGGTGGGAGAAGTTGTTAGAGAGGACCCAAAGCTTTTATTGACCCAAGGGGTTTTGAAACCCACTGGAATCCAATGCTCATATAAATAAATGAAAGACAAATACAAATAGCTCAAATTCATTAAATCATGGTGCAACATTGCCATAGTCGTAGCTAGGTATTACAAGCTATGCTAATAAAAAGTCTCAGCACAATACATCTAAAGCATTCACCATTAGCTGCCAGAATCCGCCATAGCCCTCAAAACAGAGGAAGCAAGACTAAAAGCGCTGATGATGCCACGCGGCACAATTGGAGCCGTCCGATCTAGGGCAAGATTCAAAACAGACGTCCAATATAATTTTATCATATAGGATGGCATGCTTGAAATTACCAAAAGGAAAAAATCTACCATGTCTAGCACATTATCCCGCTAGAAAGACTCATTATCCATCATGCACCTAAGATTGCCAACTTGCTCTGTCTAATTAGAAGAAAACATTCGAGACCAACATAAAGGGCATACATCCATGCTAGACAAAAAGGAAATATAATAGTAGAAATATTAATCTAACAAAAAAAAAAGGTACTCATCATGCCCCCACAAGATGCATAAAATAATTATCGAGGGATAACCCTTCCTAACATGACCAATGCAACGTAACTTAGAGTAGCAAACCAATTGGTGTTGGACATGAAAATACTCGGACCCTAGTAGGTCAAATCTAGGGTAATATGCCTTTGAGAGTAGTAACTGGAAGATTTCCCTACCTCTAAAGTGGTCGAGAGCTTGCGTGCAGGGTTCCCTCGATGTTAGACGAGAGACCCCAAGAGGAAGAACGAAAAAACCCTCCCTATGCACCGGTTCCAAACTTCCCCGCAATGATGGCTCATAACAAGCTAAACATCATGCGACTGGACATGACAGAAGGCATGAAATGACAGTTCGACTGCAAGATTACATCCCAAAGGCCAAAGTTACCCCAGGGCACATGTTTGAGAAGTAGACGATCGATCAAATGCCCGGACTACCAAGAACATACTAACTTTACACTATAGCACTAGGCTAGGAGTGCAGTGCATTGAGCATAAGGTTGACTAGTTGCCTATAGCAAATCGAGTTTGGCTCTGTTGGTCATAATACTTGGTTCCTAGAGTAAGTTGGATGTTGTGGACTCATGCCCAGAGTCAGAACCCCATTCTAAGCTCGCTAGTGTGGCCGAACTGGGGGAACACATCATTTCCCCGTCGTGCCCCTACATCGAGAAACGGAAAAATTTTGGGATTGGCACATCCGTGTGGTGGATGGCCACTTTTTCTTTTCAGGAAAATTTCTTGGGACATGAGCTACCATTTGAATGGTGGGATTAACAGATGGAGCTGTTTTGGTGCCCCGATAGTTAAACCCTATTAAATCTGTAAGGTTTAGGTTTTGGCAGCCTTCCCTACCTCTGAAGTGGTCGAGAGGTTGCATCAAGGTTCCCTCAAGGGTTTGAAGAGAGACCCCAAGAGGGAGAATGAACAAATTTCGCTGCGAAACTTTTACATCATCTGGAACAGAGATTGTAGAATCTTTAATCATATATCTATTACCCCAATAAGAAAATACTTGACCTCCTATAAACGGCAATGCCCCTTCATATAATCCAAGACGCCTTTGATCAACTTGCTTTAGCATGGGTAAATTAGGCACAGAACAAGCTAAGGATGAATTCACACTTTTTTCCCATCATAGAGGCACACAATATATTCATGCGAGTACGGCACCTAGACTGACATTGTGTTGAGTTCACCTCATCATCTTCCTCAGGAATATCTCTCCAAACTCCTTTTGAAAAACTAATGCGACATAACTGAGTTGCACTTTGTGATTTGATGTGATATGTCAAACACCAAGAATTTGAAAGGACAAAGAAAATAGACTTGATAATAGACTAACCTGTCCAGAAGTGGTATGATATGGCAGGTTTGATGCTTGCAAAAACTCTCGGGAGCAGACCAAAATGGACAAACTTTTTGTAGATGATCTGCTATAATCATTGGTATTCGATCATGCCAACCAGAACAATCTCTGCACCAACATGGAGAGAATTGGCGAGCATAACTCTCCCTTTGAGGAATTGGCAGTTCTAAACCTTGTTTACATATCTCTTGTTCATGCTGATGCTACTGCTGTTGATGTTTTTGATGATGGTAGTAGAGGTTGTGATGGTGATGATGACGGTGGTGGTAGTTACAAGGGTGTTCTGGGTATATCTAATGATGTTGATGACCCATTGTTGCATGACGCTGAAGAAGGAGAATTGGAAGATATTGGCATCAACTTTGAAAAGGAGGGCGTGTATTTGGGAGAAGGTTTGCTTGAGGATGATACCGATGAACATGTTCCTTTAGATTCCATTGGCACTTACACAAGAGGTTGATAAGGAAACAACTTATCTGCTCCGGTCTCCATGTAATTCGCCAATAGCCATTCCTGGTCATATGAAGAGATTACCGGACATGTACATGATCATTCTGAAGCAATTAGAGGTTTCGCTCTTCATTTATATCTAGATGATGATGAGATAGAGGACATTGAGCATGATCTAAGTGAGCATGTATCATATGATTAATCAGCATTGTTAATCTTATTGCTATAACTACTATGGTACACATAATTTTATGTTGAGCATTGTCTTATCTTCTTTATCGCTTTGCTCCCTTCTTCATTTTGCCAGGTACCCTTTACCATTTCCTTCGTCTGACTAGTTCTTGGGTATTCACATCATTCTTGGATTATTCCAAGTAATAACCCTTGCTGCAATATTATAGGTTTAATGACGTATGAAAGTATTGGGCAAGCGTTGTAGTGATTTAGTTATAATATTGCTTAAAAAATGATGCAACAACCCACATACATTGAGATATAAAGTTGACAAATGCTCCACAAAATTCCGTTGAAATATTAGATGAAATTTTAAATAACATTTTGTTATAAGTTTTAAGAAAAGATTGTCACAACTTAGCTATAATATTGTACAGAAGTTGTTGCAATAACTTGCTCAAATAGTGCTAAAATTTTGACAAAGGGAAGTCATTGCTTTGACGAAAAATTTGACGCTATGCATTAGACACATTTTTGACATAACACAAACAGTTTGTGTCAAGATAGCAGCATTTTTCACAAAATTGACACAAGATCTGCGGCTTGTCACAAAGGTTGACACTATATCCCCCATCCTCTTGTAGTGAATATCAATTATTAAAATCAATTTATATATCACGTAGATACCGTAGATACCAGATAATATGCATATCATGTAAAGATTGGATTTAAGATATTTGCATGTGCTCTCGTGTTGTCTTAGGTTTACAAAAACGTGCACATATTGTTGGCATATAAATATAAGGCATCCTCAAGCGCTCGAACACATCTCGAACTCCTCTAGGCGCTTAACTTCGCGCTGCTCTTAGTTCTAAGGTAATACTTTGTAGTCTTTTTCTTGCTTCTTGCATTCTATATTTCTCATTCCCTTCTCTCGATCATTCTATAAATATATTATATCTCTCCATTAAGATCTACACTAATATTTCATAACACTACTACCACTTACTTCGAATCCTTTACAAAGTTTAAATTATTTGAATATTCCTTGCTCTATGAGTTAATAGTGTCTGGTAATTTCAGATGGGCAAGCCATTGCCGGAGGCCATGGTTATGATGACCTCTAATATTAAAAAATTTCTATATGTAACGATTAAAGTAAAAGGAGATGAGTTATACCATGTGGAATGTGGTTGGATACATGGATCCTCGGAGTTTCTGTTTGATACTTTAGCTGTGGAACGTTTTCTGCCTAGCTCCTTACTCAACAAACTAGAAGTAATCGAAACAAATTACCCTTTAGGCGCCATATCCTATTATCTTGAGAAGTACATGGGTTGTGGCTTCATTGGTCCCGCGGGTATCTTCAGAGTGGAGACTGAAATGGTGGATGGTAGGATTGAAATTGGGATATTCAGTGACATCTAATCCCATAGTTAGTAATTGAACAAACTTGGATTATCGAATGTACCTCTGTTTAATTTAATATCGATGTTAACATCTACATACGTTAATGTGTGTTGTGGGGTTGGAATGTGCATGTTTGTTTGGATCTATTTTGATTTTTTGTTTTTTGTATCTTGCATTATGGTAGATGGCAGAATTGGTTGAGGAGACTATTGCAGCTAAAGTTGACCTCGATAATGGGACTGTCGAGTCTCTAGCTGTTCATGATATGAATGCGGATTTGAACAATAATCAGAACAGTCGCAAGGTATCCGTGATGACCGTTAGGAAGGGAACAGACGGAACCAAATTGCTTTGCATATAGCATCGCATAGGAAACGTGCTCCTCCAATGATGGCAACGAAATTTCAAAAATAGGTGGATAGGCTTTCTGAAGAACTCGATAAAATATCTAAGGATTATATCACTCTTTCGATCAGTGTTCAAAGGTTGACTGCACAATTAACGCGTCTCCACCGATTGTTGCAAATTGTTGAGGCTAGTGATGCAGTAATGTCGGCAGTATTAGAGGGAGAGATGTAGATGACTTGATCATGTTATGTGCTTATGATAACTAGATGATAATGCCACTGCCATGGACATATTATAGGATACTTTTTCCTTGCGAGATGTAATATGCTCTCAATATGTTTTCGTTATAATAAACTCGCTGTGTAAGGCATAATATACTATTGACACTGCTATGGACATATTATAAGATAATTTTTCATTGCGAGTCGTTATATGCTCTCGATATATTTTCGTTACAACAAACTCATTACATATGGTATGTACTATGGGATAATTAGATAATTATGCTATTACTATGGACATCTTATGAGTTAATCGTGCCATTACTATGGACAACTTATAAGATACTTTTTTTTTTTTTAAGGCGTAATATGCTATCAATATAATTCCATCACAATAAACTCGTTATATAAGGTATATGTTGTGAGCCAAATTGTGAATTACGCCATGTATCTCATGCTATGTACTAGATGGATGTGATATTTAGATGCTATGAATTATGAGTTGTGTCATAGAATGCATGATGATGAACTACGTTAATAATGCAATTCCTTTGATCCTAACTACAGGCTCCCAATCTCATTGCTATCTACCCGAGGGAAGGTATTCTTGGACGAGGCAAACATGTAAGTCTTCTTCTACATAATTGCTCGTCGCGGTAGAATTTGCGTTGAATATGGATGATAACACATCGAGCTCAACTGAGAACCACATAGAATCGAGAAGGATAGGACGATATGCAAATTTGCGAGCAATGGCAAGAAATTGTGCTAGATGGCATCTAGCTGGACAGATAGGAGAGATCCCTCGTGCTCTACCAATAATAGATTATAGGGAAAGGAATCAACAGCTGGAGCGTGAGCGGCATGCAAGCTTGAGTGATGCTGCTCGAGAGGTGGTACGTGAGAGAGCGAGACGACAACCAAGACAACGTCAACCTAGGGGGGCTAGCGAATCAGACATAGCTCCTTTACATACAAATGGACTTAGAGTGAACGAATTTGCCCCAAGTGCAAATGTTCCATTTGCTAGTGGAAGCGAACTACTTGAGGAGTCACCGATAGTTGGAGGTGAGCAGAATGCATACAACTCGAACTGGTATGCTAGATTGAGTGAGGAAGGTAGGGAGGAAGTACGTCGTAGGCGAAGGGAACGGTATGCAAATTTACGTGAATCCTCCTTCGCCACTGGAGTTAGGATAAGTGACTCTGTTCCAAACCTGGATGTTCTGCCTATATTTGAAAGGGAGTTACACGAGGGGTCGCCGGTAGTTGGAGGCCAACAGAGTACGTATAGATCAGGAGGGTATGCTAGCTTGAGTGAGGAAGGCAGGGATGATGTACGACGTAGACAATAAGTTGGAATACAATAAGTTGGTTATTTGTTAACTTCTACAATACAATAAGTTGGTTATTTGTTAACTTCTACAATATTCAAAAGTTGCCATATACAATGGACTTGTAACACCATCCCATGTGGCAGATCTATAATAGAATCCCAACATAATGAAAACATTAAGTGCAAATTCTTTCAAATGCCATTAGAGCATTTTTTAAAACCATAGTTCCTTGGCAGGGTATAGTCGCCATGTTTCGCGCACTTAAGAGGCAAACTTAAAAATAGAGGCATGGTCAGCATGGAGAGGAAAAAGATAATGCTAACAATAGAAAAGATTTTTAATAATGGCATTTCTTCTCTTTGTGATATGTTTTAATATCTCATAACTTACTAGCCTTTTTAAAAGTTATAAAGAAGTTGCAAGTTGATTATTAAACGTTGAGAAATAGCATTTTGTTGGACGATAAAAACAATTCTATTCTATTCTATTCTTTGAATTCATTTCTTCGTATTAATGTCATATAAGTGAACACCTCTCAACTAAGATAACGCAAGCAAGAAGGCCTACACATTATGACATACTAATGATTTGTAGCATAGAATGAATTGGCACGACTTTTGAGTCTACGATTCTTGCATCAATGTTTTATAGTAAATCTACAAGAAAGCAATATCATTTCAAGCAATATTTCCCAAGTAATTTCACCTTTAGATGTAATGGTTTCTTGCAAAATTAGTGCAATTCACCAACCGTATGTATTGTTTAAGTAAACGTTTTGTAAATGTATTGTGTGTAAGGTGTTTTTCTTCTGGTTTGGGAATTATCTTGGCATCAAGGCAGGGCTGCTTTTCCTAAGGTGTGCAATGGCATTTGTTTGGAAATCTTTTTGGTTTTTTTTTGGAGGAGAGAACCTTGGGGCATATGGAGGCTAGGGCTCATGATATGGAACACATGGAGGCTAGGACTCATGATATGAAACACAAATGGTATTTGAGATTTAGGGTCTCACTTATTTTTGGAACGAATGGTAGGACTTGCTAAATCCAGTGCAAGGGCGATAGTGGGATAGCCGGCAATGGAGATCCCTTCATCTTCTTGCAGGCCGGCGTGGTGCTGTGTTCCAATTTTAGGGCATTGAATTATGTATAGGTGCAAAATGGTCAAAGGCATTCTGTTATCAGGCTAAGGTGTAGATCCTCACTGATGGTTGTCAGTATCATAGTTGTAGTCCAGTCCATTTTTCCCTTTTCCCCTTCCTGTAAAGCTTCAAAATGCTATAGCATGTATTGTTCTATTCTATTCCTTGATGATATAAAATTTTTTACCCATGGCATAAAATACGTTATCACCACTAATGCCTTAGCCTTATTTATCAATGCCCTTAGGCAAATTCATTTAATAATTCATATTCTCTCAACGACTTTCAGCAATTGTTGCAAATTCGTCAATATGCTGGCACTCCATAAATAAGTACATTCTATGTGTTACACACTTGCGCTTGCTCCTATGATTGACATCTTATTTACATACGCTTAATATATACTCAAAGAACGAATGTTTGTTAAGCAATACTCCTTAATTATAATGAAACATATATAATTTGGTTCTTGAATGCACAAAGCCTTGCTAAGTTATCTGAAGGCATGCTTACAAGACTTTTAGAATGCAATTAATAATATTTTCAACCCTATATCCTCACTCTCAAATTTAGCAACATTCCTATGTTCCTTAGTTATAATAGAATAGAATAGAATAGAACATACATAATATGGTTTTTTGAACACAAGACCTTCCTAAGTTATACAACTTTATTCAGAAGGCATGCTTATGAGGCTTTCAAAATGCAACTAATTGCATTCCTCACTCTCAAATTTAGCAACATGCCACCTATCTACAATTTTAGACCTTTTCTCATAAAACAATAACAAGTTTCTTGAGAAATGTCTTTCCAACATCAAAACTTTATTTCAGGCTTAAAAATACACCTCGCTTATTGCATTGTTATTCATAAGAGAAATTCAAAAAAGTTCTCATTGACTTGAGTGTTTTCCCATGCATCTAATTTGGCCCAATGGTATTCAACAATCCAGTATCTTTTGAAAAAAAAAGCTCTTGAAATTTTAGTTTGTGGTATTGACGTCTCAAAAAATATATTTTGTCATAATCGTATTTTGATTCAGCACCTAGGAGTCCATAGGGCGCCGGCTCCGCCGGCGCTAAATTCTTGTATATATATAAAATTATTTGTGGTAGTTGCCCTTGCTTTTGCTTCCTGTGATAGTCACTTTGACTATGCTTTTTATATGCCAGTCATGAGGGATTTTGCTTCTAATGTTGTCCTACCTTAGCCTCTGTGTTTCTTATTCAGGGGGTGGGGCTCCGACTTCTCCTTTCTATTGTGTGAGGTCCCTTGTGACCATTAGGGTCATGACTGGATGGGATATGATTAGTAGGTCCTATAGCATGGTTCGAGAGTTTCTTCCAGGTCAAGTTCCATGATGAGACATGGGGATGTTTACTTCCCTTTACCTTGTTTGGCCGCCTAATTTCTTGACTTCCTATTTTGTCCTTGAGGTCGGGTGCAACCCTCTCTAGAGGCTATTGTCCACTCTCTCTTGCATAGTATGTGTAGCTTGTCATTAGGTTTCGATGATGATATGAGAGCGTGCTTTGGTTTTCTTCTTGTTGATGCTGTTGTTTTCTTTGTGCTTCTATTTGTATGTGATGTGATTCGTGTTATATGGGTGGTTCTTGAGCATCTTTTTATAGTGTGGGTTCCTAACCTTCATGTACGTTGTCTATGGGAATTTATAGAATTTTTTTCTTTCTTGTTCTAATATTATCGTTTTGTGTACTTTGTCTATGGGAGTTTGAAGAAGGTAGTGCCATTATAAATGATATTACAATTGTGATAAGCATTAACACTTGTATTTATCATGGTCAAGATTACAACAAGTATTGATAGCACTACAAGAGGATGGGGGTATAGTGTCAACCCTTGTGTCAAGACATATGGATAGTGGCAGCTTTGTGACAAATGCTACTTTCTTGACACAAAGTGCTTCCACTGTGTCAAAATTGTGTCATGGACATAGTGTCAAATATTTTATCAAAGGAATAACATAATTTTGTCAATTTTATATTCCACTTTATGTGCATTGTTGTAATTGACTTCTAAATAATGTTGTACCTGAGTTGTGACGATTTTTTCTTAAGACTTGTAACAAAACATCATTCAATATTATAACTGATACTTCGATGGAATTGTGTTGAAGATTCATACATCATTGTCATACAACTTTGTCTAATTTGAGACGACTTTAAGTCGATTTTGCATCGATTTCATAAGGATAATGAGGAGTATTAATAATTACATATATCAAAAATAGCTTATATCATAGGAGTAATAGCAATAACATTAACAATACTAACCAAGTCAGTTTTAAGCAGTTGTGGCTAAGTCAGTTTTAAGCAGCACCCATGTGTATATGGCTTCGTTCATGTTGGCTCCACAGTCAAAGATACAACTTCTCGTCAGGATTGTCAGGAACTTCATCTGGGGGGGAACAGAGGAGGGTGCTGCTGTCAAAGTCAGTTGGGAAAAGTACATGTTGCCAAAGCATTTTGGCGGCCTTGGAATGATCAATTTTCTTTTGCAGAGCAAGGTGATGATTTCTAAGTTCATTTGGAGAATTTTAAATAATGTGGATGAGTCCCCTGTTCCTTGTGTATCGGGCTTTGCAAATGTGCATTTCTTTTGGGTCTCGGTCTCTTAGGCCACTTTTCCCCCAGGTTCTGTTCTATCCAGCGGCGGCATACCCTAATGCATCCCCATTTCTTAGAGGATTGCTAGTTGCATGGGAGATCAATCTCGTTTCATTTTCACCATCTTGCACACACTAGCACGATCGCAAGTTGTTGGTGGATTCCATTGGATGGTGGTCCTCACAGTTGCCAGTCCACCCATTGACGCGTCGATGGAGAGCGGCGAGTGTGCATATGATATCTGATTGGTATAATAATCAAAGGCAGTTGTTGACATGGGAGGAGTTTAGAGCTAAGTTCCTCCTTTTAAGGTGGGATCAAGCTATTTGGCAGAAGGTGTCTTCAATTCTTCCTCCAGTAGCACAAGTGGATGACCCCCAGCCGTGGGTAGTTCATGAGCATGTCAAAGAAGATAAGTTGGTGAATTCCATGTACAAGGTCCTGCTTGATGCTGACGTCTTGCCTCCTTCGTCCAAGTGGCCTTTGATCATTCCCAGGGATCGGCAGAAAGCAGTATGGAAATGGGTGTGGGATAAACTACTCCATCCTAAAGTATCTGTTTTATGGTGGCAAGTCACTCATCGTTGTCTGCGCGTTAATATTCTCGGTGCCTACGTTTAGGCCCGTAGGTAATGCGCACTTTGTCCCTTATGTGCATAGAGGGACGAGACAATTGAGCATTGCTTCTTCCTATGTGGACATATCAGACATGCTTGGTTGTGGCTTCAAGGCCTCTTTCATTGCAATTTTAATAGCCAGCAGGTGTTATTAGCAGTTTATTCAAGTAGTTGGGATGATTTCGCAAAAAGGGCGTTTCATTTGGCGTCTGCATGGATCATCTGGTCCATTTGGAAAAGAAGGAATCTTCTCATATTCAAAGGTCTTGCTTGTTCAGATGCACAGGTTCTTTTTGATGCCCAACAACGAATTGTCAAAGCATTCAGGTGCTCATCAATCGCTAATGAGGTGAAGAGCCGTATTTGGGAGCACTATCTTCAGATTCATACTTACTTATGAGTTTTTGCTTGCTCTTCATATTGTTTAGATGTTGTATTTGAGTGGGGTAGTTTTGCTCTGGTGGACATTCTCTCCACTGAGTTATTGTCCCCATTGTACTCTGTAATTTTCTCTGGATAATAAAGGCTCAAGTCCTTCAAAAAAAAAATACTAACCAATGCTATGTGAATGCATCAATTTGTTCACACAGATCATGTTGAATATCATCTATCTCGTCATCATCTAGATACAAATGTAAAGCCACGCCTGTAATTGCTTTTGAATGATCATTTGCCTGTTCTGTAGCCTCTTCATCTTCAATATAATCCTCATTATATCCAAGAATGTTGATTGGCGAAGCGAATGGAGATCGGAGCACATAATTTGCTTCCTTATCAATCTCATATCTCTCTAAAACTGTCAATGGTGATTCTAGAGGAACCTGTACGTCAATATCATCCTCAAAGTGCAAACCACCTTCAAGACAACCACCTCCTGTATACACACCTTGCCCTTCACTATCGATATCATCTTCCACATCCAAAGATCTTTCTGCTACTTCAAATTCACTTTCTTCTAATCTAACATCATATTGTGCATCATGCAATAATGGCTCACCACCACCACTACCACCACCACCATCACCATCCCCATCCCCATCACTTTCTATATTATTTTCAGTTACAGACAAATCAATTACACGTCGGGCCCTTGGTTGACAATGTACAACAATCCACCACTTCGTGTCATTAGGATTTTCATGAATAAATATTTGCTCAACTTGACTTAGAAAAACAAATGGTTCTTTCATCTCAGGCAATATCTTTGAGGAGTCTAATTCTGGAAATCTTGATGGATGACTCGTAAGTGTCCTGCCACGACCTCTGTATATAACTTTGAACCAACGTGCCTTCAAAATATTCACATGGAAGCTACGATAGTCCAATTCAATGATATCCGTTATGGTTCCGACGTAGTCAAGATTACTTTCCAGAAGGTTGTGGTCCCTGTTGCTAGATTGGCTTTTCTGTTCAAATGAAGTAATGCCAGAATCAAATGTAACTCTATGTTTGTCAACACTGCTAATGCGGAAGTGATGTCCATATGCCCACATTGAAGTATAAAATCGTGCCTATTAAAAAAAAAATTATTGTAAATAAAATGTCACAAAAATAAAACTTAGCATCAAGATTTATCATTACATACCTTCCTATTGCAGCCAAGGGAAATCTCATAATCGTCATCTGATATCACTTCTCCACGATCTTTAGCTTCATCCATACGAGCCAACAACCATGTGTTATCAAGAACATCTGGCAAAATAGACCGTCCTGACGACCTATCTTCTTTAGCAACTTCATACAAGTCCCTCCATGGTTGTAAGCTTGCAGTATTATTAATGACAAATGTGCTTATAGCTTGAAGCATGTCATCGCTCAAGTTCCGTTCTACTCCATTGCCTTGTAATACTTCTGACGTAACCTCTTTGGGTTCTTCCTTTTCCCATAATTTAGGACCGTCAGGATGACATGAACTAGTAGCATCATTTAGGTAAAAAAGCGTTTCCTGTATCCTTCAGCCATGCAACCCTCCAGTTTTCTGCTACGAGCAGGTCCAGCCAATCTTATCTCATTTGGGATGTGTATTAACAGATGTACCTGTAGATGTAAGTACATTATTGATTGCACTTAGAATTGCATAGAATATGTTTAGTTGTACCTGTAGGTCAAAAAAACTGGTGGAAAATTCTTTCTCAATGTCACAAAGCAATAGAATCACTTCCTCCTCCATATTTGATATCTCAGCCACTTCAATTTCCTTTGAAGACACCCATCTTGCAAATTTACCCAATCGATATATAATGCTCCTCATTTGTGGGCTCAAGAAGTCCCCTATCACACATGGTAGTATATGTTGCAACGTTCATGAGGTATAATTAAATACGTTGCAATATAAATTAATCAAAAGAAATGAGAGAATAAAAATTAGAAGTATACCTGGAAGAAACTTGTGCCAATGATGCGACTTTAATCCTGTGAGGCTACCTTTTTTTGTAAATGCCTTTCGCAAAGAGGCCCCATATTCAGTTGGGATGCGTACCTTTGCTATTCTCTTGTTCACTTAAACAAGTTGCTTCTTCCCCAAAACCCATGAACCCTGCTTCCATGTTAAGCTTTTTCTGCCTTTGCTCTCAACAGGCCAATATTTTTTTTTTGATTTTCTGCTCTTTGAGATCCATTCTAGCAGCCAATGTTTCCCATTCTCCTGTTAAATGATTCCTAAGAGAATGACTGACATTTTTGAAGATGTGCATCGGATCAAGTAAATGAACAAGCTCCAAGTCAGTCCAATATTCCAACCTATAAAATATAGATAATCTCTTCATTCCAGGAGGAAGTTATACATTTGCATCTCCATAACTTGTCAGGTAATTCACATGGGGATTCATCTCCTTCCAAGCATCCAACCAATCCCGGGGTGTCCATCGCTTTGGCCTCGGTGTCTCATCGGATCCATGTGCATGATGATCCTCTGTCAAGTATTTCTTATGTCCAGTATATATTTGTTTTTTTAGGTGTTTTGACTTATAAGATATTAAGCTGGTCCCACAAGTTGGACATCCACATGCACCACTTGTTTGTAGTCCTGCAAGGGGGAATACAAAGTAAATTATAGGTACTTTAAACGCGTGCCCGGCAATGCCAGGCATTAGTCATGGACGTGTGAAATAAGTAGAGGACGTGTGAAAGGAGTGGATGTAATAAAACTTGTACAAATTTGTAAATGTAATCATGTCCCTGGACTAAATATATGAAGATAAGATCAGATAAGATAAGAATAATATTGAATAAATGTGCGAAGAAAGAGGGGAGGGGGGGAGGGAGGGAGGGAGGGGGGGGGAGGGAGGGAGGGAGGGAGGGAATTTTAAACACCTTTCATAACGCTAAATCTACTGTATCTCTTAAATCAACTATAAGTTGTATCATAAGTCAAAGTGAACTCCATCAATTCTCTCTAAGATTCTCATGTCCACAAAGATAGATAGAAACATATTTGCTTCATGACACATTGGCAGCATCCTTAGGGCACATATAATACAGAGGGAGGGGGAGAGAGTGTGAGAGAGGGAGTCTGCAACTTTGTGGTATATGCATGTGGAACTTACATGCATATATGGTAGCAGAATAAAATTTCGAGTTGCAATTTTGTATATCAAAAATGTTATACACATATCTATCTATCTATCTACTCTATATATATTTCTTATGTTTGTCGCGCTTATCCGACCGTCCGTTCGAGATCCGACTGCTCACGTGGCTTTGGGACGTATCCTACGGCCCAGATGGCCTGGGAGTTTACATATAATATGTGTACCGCGATCCTACGGTCCAGGTTGATTTGATCCTGACCGTCGGTCCGAGATCCGACGGCCCACGTTGCTTTGGGACACATCCTACGGTGTACATGACCCATTCCTTGATACAGGTTTTACAGCGGCCAGACTCATCAACTTCATCCTTGCTGACAAAACAAAGGCAGCTACTACAGGTTAAGACTGTATCATATCCAAATATGAACGGTAAGACACCAATATCAGAGAAATCTTCGGAAAGGTCATCCAAATCAAATGTATCGATTTGCTCAGGTAAATCAAAGTCAAGATTAAAGGGATTGAAGCTGTCGGAAGCATCAAACAATATGTCCTCCAGATTGAAGCTACCAGAAACATCTGCAAAATTGTCCCCAATCTTATGGCTTCCACCCTGCTCCACGTTACTACCTTCGTCCTCATCATCACCACAATTTATCCAGCCATCCACCACCACCCAAAGATCGATTCTGTGGCGTTTTGGATGTGGAAGATAATCATCCAAGAACCCAAGGATTGTTTCCTCAAATTTCCTCTTCTTCGAAGCCATGTCTCCTGAAACAGAAGGCCATTACCAGCAGCTCGTTTATATAGCTATGAGACGGATTGAATTGAATGCAAAATATTCCTGTATATTTTATGTACGGCAATCAGGAACTCAATTGAGAAAGGTTTTTAGTTAGATTCGTACTATAATTTGTGGATTCTTACTATAATTTGTGCTTACCAGTTTTTATTACCGGTTTTATTTCATAGATGGAGACGTGAGACAATTCCATACCGTTAGGGTCTGTCACACATCTCCACCATGACGTCATTGCATTTATTATGTTTTAATATTGCTTCTAGACACGTGTCAGCACCAAATAGCTTCAAACAAAATAGCAGCAAATAAATACCTTCAAACAAAAAATGAAACTGACTTATATATGAGTGAAAGGTGAAATTACTTGGGAAATATTGCTTGAAATGATATTGGCTTCTTGTAGATTTACTATAAAACATTGATGCAAGAATCGTGGACTCAAAAGTCGTGCCAATTCATTCTCCAATTCATTCTATGCTACAAATCATTAGTATGTCATAATGTGTAGGCCTTCTTGCTTGCGTTATCTTAGTTGAATTCAAAGAACAAAATGCTATTTCTCAACGTTTAATAATCAACTTGCAACTTCTTCATAACTTTTAAAAAGGCTAGTAAGTTTGATATCCCAATATGAGATATTGAAACATATCACAAAGAGAAGAAATGCCATTATTAAAAATCTTTTCTATTGTTAGCATTATCTTTTTCCTCTCCATGCTGACCATGCCTCTATTTTTAAGTTTGCCTCTTAAGTGCGCGAAACATGGCGACCATACCCTAAATGCCAAGGAACCATGGTTTTAAAAAATGCTCTAATGGCATTTGAAAGAATTTGCACTTAATGTTTTCATTATGTTGGGATTCTATTATAGATCTGCCACATGGGATGGTGTTACAAGACCATTGTATATGGCAACTTTTGAATATTGTAGAAGTTCAGCCGACGTAGCGTGACACCCAGGCATGCCACGTCAGCTCGAGGGCGTCAGATGCCTCGTCAGATGCCACGTCAGATCCCTAGACGTCGTTGATCGACATGTGGCCGACGTGGCTTGATACCCAGGCATGCCACGTCAGCTCGCACACGTCAACTCTGCCCCGTTAGATGGCCGTAACGTCGTTTAACGACGTACATTGCGTCATTAAACGACCTACTGTGCTTGTTTGATTTGTAGAAACTTGCTAGTTGGTTTCTTTTCTATAAGAAATTGTAGGTAACAATTCTAGCACGTTCCCCATAAGACAAACAACATAAAATACAAATAACACAAATAGATAAACAAACTTATTGTTTTCATTCATATAAAAAGTTTATACATTACAACACAAATAGATAAACAAACTTATTGTTTCCATTCATAAAAAAAGATTATACATTATTTTTGTCCATCCTGAGGATGTGACAATTTGATGCAACCACTTGCATCATTATCTGCACGTTCAACATCGTTTCCTCTTTTTTTGGCTCGGTGAGCCATTCTACCAGTCATTCCCCGCAGGGAACGCCAGACGTTAAAGCAATCAGAAGCTCCCTTTCACGCATCCTTGCCACGATGGTGAAGGGAGGGTTCTCAGCGGGAGAAGCAGGGGGATTGCTGTCCCTTGGAGGAGGAGAAGGAGGAGGGGGATTGCTGGAGGTGTCCCTTGGAGGAAGAGGAGGAGGAGGATTACTGCTAGAAGGGACATATCGCGCAAAGGCGGTCTTTAACTGCCGGACCATTATAACAAGATGGGCAAGAAGATTGGAGGAGGAGGAGGAGGAGGAGGGTTAACATTCGTTACTAAGGGATCCACTTATAAAGTGGATGTAGGGTTAGAGTTAGGGTTAAGTTTCGTATTTGGCATACGAAAACAATTTCGTATTCAGACGCGTCGTTGAACGTCAGACGCGATCGTTGAACGTCAGACGCGTCAGACGCATCGACGTCTACTCTAACATGTCATCACGCCTGGCCTCCGCCACGCCGCGGCTTTCCGAGCCACGCCAAACCGGCAGCGACCGCGTCGGCTCTATCGCGGCGTCGTTGCCGACGACGTCTCGGCGCGGCGTGCCATGACAGCGCCCCCGTCCATGGCAACAAAGACCACCGAGCCACGCAAAATTGCGACCGCGTCGCCGCGGTGTGGCGTCGTTGCCGACGGCGTCTTCGGCGATGCCATGACACGCGGCCCGTCCGCCCGTGGCAACAACACCGAGCCACACAAAGCCGGAAGCTACGTCGACGCACCTCGTCGTTCAACGACAAAATGTTGACGTGTCATGACACGCAGGCCGGCCAGTTGGGCAAGCCACGCAAGCTGACGTGACACGTCAGCAGAGACTTGCGTCGTTCATCGACATTGTCGTCGTTAATCGACGTCAGGACGTCATTTATCTATGTGCAGACGTCATTCCACGTCGACGATCCCTTGTAGTGATTTATGGGCTCCTCACTAAAAATGTCATAACTTCTCCTTCTTAAAACTCTTGAAAAGCTTCAAAGAAATTGATGGAACCCTCTGCGCGCTAGGAAGGGGACCCGCCTCACGGAGGGGGCCATTAGACCCCACCCCCTCCTCTTCCGCCTACTCTAACTTTTTGTAGATATGTCAGAATCATGCGATTTTTTATTCATGTGAAATGCAAACATGTTAAATATCCAAAAAACATGTTTTTAATCAATTTTGACTTTGACCATGCCTCCATTTTTAAGTTTGCCTCTTAAGTGCGCGAAATATGGCAACCATACCCTAAATGCCAAGGAACTATGGTTTTAAAAAATGCTCTAATGGCATTTGAAAGGTTTTGCACTTTATGTTTTCATTGTGTTGGGATTCTATTATAGATCTGCCACATGGGATGGTGTTACAAGATCATTGTATATGGCAACTTTTGAATATTGTAGAAGTTAACAAATAACCAACTTATTGTATTGCAGCCTATCCCATGTACTTGAGATTTGCACCATTATTGTTAGCAACATTCTCTGCAATTTTAACATTATCATCATCCAGAAATGTCTAGGCTTTCTTCACTTTTAATTAGCAAACATATCATTCATAGCACGAGCTCTTATATTGTACTATGCCTTAACTCTGTAATGTCTACTTTTATAGATATGAACAACATAAATTCAAATATGGAAACAACCTCAACAATTATTAGACATGGCCACGTGCATTCTACATGTTCCCAAGATGATCCAATGGCCCGGAAGTTTCTCTATGCAAATGTATAATTTTCCAATATTTACAGGTTCCCAAATTATGCCCTGCAACGCTGGGCACCATTACTAGTAATGCTAGAAGACTATGTATTGCCTCGCTAGTAATGTGTTGAATCTAGTTGGCATCGAAAATAATTAAATTAAATTTCTAATAGACAACTCGTTATGACTAGAAAAGCTTTAGCCGTTGGACTTAGTAGCTTTAAGTATAAGGGAATGACTCGGTGGGCGACATTCCAGCACAGTCGGAGGCGGAGGCCTGTTTGACTATGCTGGAATGCCGCCCAGCGGGCCATTCACTCAACGTGGACGTGGAAGCCGGGCAGACTGTATTCAGCCGTGGATCTGTGCTAGGTGGACGTCTAGGATTAATTTCTTGCAGAATACAGAGTAGCATCAGAACAAGATTTCAGAATGCAGACTAACATTTCAGAATGTAGACCAAGAAACGGCAGGCGACATCCACAAAATGAATCTTCGTCACGTGTCAAACATGGATTGGCTCATACGGCTGAATGCAGCCTGCGCGGCTTTTGCGCATGGCATATGGTGTGCAGAGTGGGCACGTTGTGTGCATAGTCTATATTTTATTATGTATTAATGAAAGTGGCTAGGTCTAAGTGACGGTTACCTCGTCGTGTTTGCATGTTGGCGGGAATGTTCGCGTCAGCCATCATCCATGTAGGTAATGCTCCATACCAGATTGTAGAACGTAATATAGGTGTACAACCATAGATTAGAGAATTCCTTCCTATTGCTTCAAGATGCGCTTTGGGAAGGATAAGGATGTTGTTACTCACGATTCTTCTCTTCCTCAAGGTTGTGGACTTCATAAATCACCGCAAATATGACATCTTCTGTTCCTGCATCGAAAAGGACTCCATGTCTATCTTGAAAATGGGCGAATGGAAGTACCTTACTGAATCCTTTGCAGCTGTACTAAAAGAATACAAAAATGAATCATCACCATTAACAAGGGAAGGTGCTCTTTTGCACATAGCATTTATCTCAGAGTACAAGCCTGCTCTTCTTAGGGAAGTGTATGCTGATGTGATGTGCACACAAAAGGAAATGTTTCTTCCAATTTTCAATGAAAAGGGGCTTGAACAGTTTAAACTGGCAGCAAGCGGTGGGGATGCCCAAGCTCAGCAAATCATTGACCATTGGAAGAGAGTTTCTGCTCCATTTTGGCCGCCACGCTGGTTGGAGCAACAGTAAGCATAAATCTTTAATAGCATCTCATGCTTTGCACTGTTTATCTTAGTATCAAATAGGGACGTCCTTCTTAGTATGGAATATATGTTTTAAGGATAAGCTTCATTCTAATAACCCTTTTATATGCCTTCAGAGTGTTCAGCAATCGAAAAGAAGTAGCTCGTATGCTTGTTGAGGAAGGCTCACATGTATTCCGTGAACATTTTAAGATACACCACTATCAGTGCATACATTTAGTTCAAAAGATGCTTTCTGTACAGGACCTTCTACGCCTTTTTTTCAGATAATCAGTATAATAATCATTATCTATGCCGTAGGCATATAATGGGAGTCTTAGAACGAGGAAAAGTCTTACTGCAACATTGCACAAGCCGTTACTGGCTCCTTACAGGACTATTTAAATCAGAAGCGGAGAAGGAGTTTGAAGAGATCATTATTGAATTGGATGACTATTGTCTATTGATGATTGATCTATTATTAGCGGAATCTGCTATATATGTCAACGAGGACCTCAAGAAATTCAGGGAATCGTTTGAGCCAGTTAATAATAGTCTTAGTTTTTGTGCTCGAAAGGATAAGCTACAGTTTTTAGATGACCTAGCAGAGTATCAGCCACTGGCTCATGAATCGGGGTTGGTTCAACTTCTGTCAAAGGAGTTCATTGGTTCACATCATCAGAGATATGGAGATGAACATTCACTCTTGCGAAGTGAAGAGATAGAGACAGTAAGTGTCTAGGGAGCAGGTGCAGATGGTGAGGTTTCTGAAATTAAGTGGAAACATGTTACCCTTGCCATGAAAAAGTTCGAGCATAAAAGTAAAGAGGTAGGCATACTTGCAAAATTGAAGCACCCTAATATAATAACAGTAGTTTACTCCCCAGCAGGGAATGGACGGATGTTCATGGAATGCCTAAAGTCGTTTACAAACTTTGTTGAGAAATGCCAGCCCTCATATGCTCTTTCTCTAGATATCATGCTGCAAATTGCACGCGCCATGTGTTACTTACACGATAACGATACAATTCACTGTGATTTGAAACCTGCCAACTTGCTGATTAATTGTGACAATCCAACATGCAAAAATTTGCATGTCAAAGTTGCGGGTTTTGGACATGCAAGGTCCCATTTCAACACAGAAAATACAACGACCCTGGGTACCCTACCTTACATGGCACCAGAGGTTTTCAAAGAAGAACGTTACAGTAAAAAGGCTGATGTCTTTAGTTATGCCAAAACCTGTTTCTATATTCTAACAGGAGAACCTCCCTCAACAACTAGTGCTTGCCCTTCTAATATTCCTAGCTCTCTATGGCACTACCTTAACACATGCTCTGACGAAAATGCTGAGAATCGGCCATCGTTTGCACAAATCTGCAGAGTCCTAAAGTTATTAAAGAAGGCAGATGTACTTGCTATCACTCCTCAAGTAGATGAAGCCTACAGTGATTATTCTGGTGGAACTATGGTAATAGATGATAAATTTTGGCGTTGGCGTAGGATTGAAACAGATATTATAAAATCTGCAGCACTGGCAATGCTTGAACATCCAAGCGATTCAACAACGCAAGACACAGTAGAGGAGCTGAGAGAATGGCTTGTTGTGGACAAGCTAAAAACGCCGCAATTATTCAAGAAAATATCAAATCCTCAACTACTGGTAATTTGCAAATGATGCTTTATGCCAACGTATAACTATAAGTGCTATTACTTAACAGAAAAATCTTTGAATCCAAACACAGGATGGAACTGTTATTATATTGAAGTCTGTGAAGCTCCAAAAATACCTGTCAGTTGATGGGGATTTGTTGAGGGCAAACAAGGATCTCAGATCGCAGGCGCAGGAATTCAAGGTAAGTAAGATTTAGTGTTTATAAGTTACCTTTTTTAATCTCAGGTTTCAAGTTTCGGTATACCTAGCTATGGCGACACGAGAAGAAAGGCTTTTTCCATATTCAAGGACCAGGGCCGAGATTCAGGTTCTTGAGGACGAATGGAACAGACAGGCCAATATTTGAGCGCGGCTGCATATCCAAAGAGGAGACCCTGGAGATCACTGTAAGCCCAAAAGCCAAACCTAATGCAGACACATTTCAAGTACATTTCAAAGCACAGGATGATCGTCGCCCTCTTCAGGTACTTCAAACATCGTCATGTTATTTTGGTTGGGCCTCATTTTGGACCTGTATCTCATCAGGTACCAATGGATGGTTGTGCTATAGAATCTCTGTCCACAAAAGACGAATGGTCCGACAATGACCCTGCCCTTTACGAAATGACCATCATCGAATCACCACTCGGTGGGGAGTTTCAGCTTGTTAATGGCTATGGTAAAACAAAAGCATCCAGAGTTCTCAAGGTACTAAGTTGTTTTTGTTTTGTTTCCAATTCTTCTCTCTTTTTCAATCTACCTTAACCGGCAGGTCCTCGCCTATTTTAGATCCTAGCCATTAGATCCAGATTGGTGATTAGCCGTAACAGGTGATCCTCGGCCTGGTTATCACGATAAACCATCTGCAGCCTGGTTATCATGATAAACTATCTGCAGCAGCCTGTCGTGAGGGATAACTTGCCCTATATTCGTGAGGGATAACTTGCCCTATATTTTTTCCATTCTACTTGTTCTTGGTGGCTGGATATGGAAGCCATGCAACTGTCTACTTGAGTTGCCTACAAATCACGAATCTGCACCGAAAACTCTATTTCCTGGCCGGATTTGCATGCCTCATCCAAATCTGCTTTTAAAGAACATATTCCTTGCCGGATTTGTGCTGCCTGGCACATAAATCTGCTTGAAAATCTCTTCCAGGTGTAGGTTGTGCCTTCGAATCTCGCCAAAATATTTGCAAGGGAGTGTAGCAGCAAGATCATTGCCCAAAAAACAGTCTCGGACCTGCCCGGTTAAAGGGGTCAAACCCCTGTGCTCGCCCATTATGACAAATAAATGGGCGAGCCCGGAGTCGCCCCTTCGGACTTGCACATTTATTTGCACATTTATTTGCTGTAATGGGCTCTCACGGGGGTTTAACCCCTTCTCAGCCTTTAGAAAAGCTCAAAACATGTCTTGTACTGTAGCAATTCCTCTTCCCATTTATTGTCTTCAAATTTCACCAAGTCTTTTTTGGAAAGGTGAGAAAGCTAGGAAGCTCCTCACTTCCCTAAAAGCGCCAAGATTATTCCTATAATCTAGACTGCATTTCCAATTGCACTTTTGACCAATTTGCCCTTTTCCAACTTTCTACATTGTTTATCCCTCAACCATTGCCTTAGATTTTCTAACCTCAATCTCTACTCGACGTGGGTCAACCATAACTTCAAGCCATTTCTAGGTTGTTTTCTTTCGGACTATTGTGCCATAAGCTAGAAATATTTAAACATGGTAAAGAGTTCGTAAATGTTCTAAATAATAGTAGGGGTAAGAACAATTCCTAATAGATAAACACTAAAGTCAATAACTCTTGCCACTCATTCTCAACCACTTGAGTATCCAGTCCTCGCCCATACCTCCAAAGATGCTATTTTTAACTCTTATCATGTCTCCAAAGATGCTATTTTGGATGTAACATTTCTACCATGACCTTGTTTCAAAGCGCTCTCCTTTGATCGAGGTGGTGTAAATTTCTTGGCTACATCAAAGGACATTGACATGCAAAATTATGTTCTCTATAATCTCAACAATGCTGATCAGATCCATCTTTTTCTTTTTTCTATTCCATCGATGATACACCTCCACATTCTTGTCACTAGATGGGTAATCTTGAATCTAAACCATGAAAACTATGTGAGGGAAAAATTATTTCAAAAATCTTTACTACTTATTTGTCATTCTCCAGCCTTAATACTAGAAATTTAAGATAGGAATTATATAAGAAAAAACTACCAAGATTCCCGCTTCCTTTCCCATTGCTGGATATGACCACCATCTTTATCGCTGCTGAGGATTGTAGCCACTTGCCAACCGTCGGATGAGGGCATATTATGAGGAATACTCCCTCTAGCGCCATCTGAAGCGTAGTCCTCATCGTTTGACGAGGTCAAATGCTTAGGTGGCTCTATAATTTAGGGATTTGACAACCTTTGGCCAGGGCCCCTAATATTTGCTTGACTTCAAAATAGATTTTTATTTAAAAAGGCTCCTCCTGCCCACTATTGTAGGTGCACTCCGAATATGGACATGCTAATTTGGCTAAAAGGAGCAGAAGACTCAGACCCTGCAAGCATCTAGTTTATGGCTTGCCTCAATCACAGTCGCCACTCCTCTGCCTCCATGGGTTGCTGCCTCAAGAGAGCTGCTGCCACCATCCTCCTACAGGCCGCCATGGAAGCACCTGCAGGGGCTAATCCCATGCATATGCTCAAGCAAGCACTAATGCATTTTCTCATCATTTTTAAGTTTTTCCATGTCTATAATCCTCATGCAAGCAATGAATAACAAGAACTGATGAGAGTCAGCCATCAATCTTCTCTTCCAAAAGACACGCGCACAATGCTAATGCAAACAAACCATGCAGGCTCTTTCCCATTCTTTTTTTCAGCTTGAAAGGCTTCTTCACATACAAAAAACATTCTGGCTTTTTGTAATAAAATTGAAAGATGAGCCAAGTAATGTTTCCATGTTTTTTTTTTAATAGAAGATCAGAGAATAGTTCAGAACATTCTGCGTTGGCCTCACACCTCTACTAGAGAGTTATTACAATCTACAGAATCGGCTATGTACTATGAGATAATACAACTAAGCAGGACTTATATGAGCATACAACATTATAACAGCTTCCGAATGGACAAACCTGCAGATAGAAAGTCAGCAAATACATAACCAGAGTTTTTCAATTATCTTGAACAGAATCTGGTAATCGGCTAGCACCATAAGCTCCGCTAACCTGCAAACGGTGATGCAACGGCTTGCCTTTCTGCTTCTCCTTCCTACAAATCAGCTGTCGCATCTGCCTGCCTACCTGCATCTGCATCTGCTTCGTCCGCTCTTGCTAAACCTAAGCTACTAAATCTAACCTAAGACGAAAAACTAAACAAAGAGAAATTGTAGAAAGCTTTACCTTCTAAATTCGGCAACTGCATCGAACCATCGCTCTGCATTCTCGACCCCAACAAACGAGTTTCGAAAATACAGGAACCCTAAAGATTTTTTTTTGCCCTAAACACATACCTAAAATCATATAATACATGCACAAAACCTTCTAGACCATATGTAATAAAGGTATGGTTTGATGAACTAGCCAGCTATATTCTTGCATGTGTCTATCAATAAGAGACTACTCGCTTTATGTAAATACTAATTCGTTTATTAACCAGAAACATTGGAAGTTCTTCGTCACGGAAAATAACTTTTATGAACTTGCGCGAAGGCAAATAAGAGTAGTAAAAATTCTAGTAGGATGGTGGATAATAAATACTCCAGCTCCTTTTGTAGAAGGAGCATCAAATTATCTGGAAAATGCCTTTGATTGGGCAAGGTATGCTTCATGTTCCAATTTAAGTTTGCCATTCTCTTTTGCTTTTTCCTTTTCTTTTTATGCCTTGGCGACTTGGTATTATAGACGATACAACATCAAGATTATTATTAGCGTTCAAGATAGTCTAGAGCATCGGAATGGAGAATATGGGCTAGAGACAAGTTATGGCTTTAACTCGCGAGCTAAGACATTAGAGGCAATAACATTTCTTGCCAAGAAGTTAGTAAAGGGGACATCCCAATTTATTAACGATGTATACATAATATTTATTCGATTTTATCCCAATTGTTTCATGCAGATATTGGAACAACCCTACACTACAAAAGATAGAATCGGTTCCTGGCATACAGAATCAATATTATTACGGAATAGAGTATTATCCAAGAGACATGGTACAAATACAAGAAACTAATGGGGTGCTCAAATTAAAGGAAAAGGTGGGAGAGGCATCCACCATAATTTTTGGTCCACTGATGAAAAACTAAGAGCGAGCATCTTCAACTCCAACTTGCATGTGAGGCATACTTTAATGTGAAAATAGTTGCTTCAGTGAGGCAATATCAAAATGTGTTGCATTTTTTATAATTTTGTTCATAATTTTATATGATTTCAAAAACTTTGAATAAAATACGTTTTTGGGTACTCTTGTGCGCTTGCTATTTTTTTTTCCAATGTCTATTTTGTATAGTCCTTAATTATATTACTTTTCTCAAATCCCCTCCCCCCTCCAAGTGGTGCCTAAAATATTCAAATTGTCACACTTGTCAGAAATATACTAAGAAAAGGGAGGTTTTGGGGGGATTTTAGGGAATTTTTTAAAGATTCCTTTTAAAGTGCATTTGGAGCAAATCGGTGCATTTTAATTTAAACTTTGTTTTGTTTGGTTTGATCGCTCTTGCTCGAAGTGTACGACGATAGTTGATGGAGAGAGAATATGAGAATGACTAGCAAGTCATTTGTTGGGATATGCAAAGTACTTGCTCCTTTCATTCAAAAGCTGGATACTTATTACAGACTTGCAGTTCCTGTAGCATTTCGTGTTGGTTCTGCATTGTACAAGATTTTCAAAGGTCTTGACCACCATAAGACATCTCAGAAGTTTAGAATTGGAGTAAGCACATCATGTATGGTTTTGAAGGAAGTTTGTTGTGCATTTAATCGTTGCTTTAGACATAAGATCAAGTGGCCTGTTGGCGACGAGCTCCAAAGTATTGAGAATTCATTTCGAAAATCTAATGATGCAATTGATTGCATACATATATAGAAATTAACCGGCCAGATATAGGAGGTGTAGATTACTATGACAGAAAACGACATTCAATTATTCTGCAAGCGGTATGTGGTACTAATAGGAAGTTTCTTGATGTGTGCATTGGTTACTCAGGACCAGTACATGATGCCCGTGTTTTCAGAAATTTAGAGTTTACACACAAAGCATAATGCCAATAAATTTTGTACGAGCCATGTTTAATGATCAATGGGAACTATAGTTTACATCCATACGTTGTTGGTGACAAAGGGTCAGTCTTATTTCATGGCTCATAACACCATACCAAGGAGATGAGTCTCAACTTGGTGCACTTAAAAATTTCTATAATTTTAAAGCACATACAAACAAGATTGTTCATCGAGCAAGCTTTTGGCATCTTGAAGAGAGTCTTCAAGTGCTTGCATTCTACCTTGGCAATGGATATTGAGTTTATACCAAAGCTTATATTTACATGTTTCTTGCTACATAACTTGCTTCTTTAGTCAAGGGATATAGATGTTGAATATGAGCTTGAACAACCCCTAGTGGAAGAGGACAACGATAGCGATGATCACGACAATGACGTGCCAAAAGTTATCTACCAACAAGTGGATGAGACTGAAAGTATACACTCAAGCTTAACGTAATATCTGGTTTTCAATGGGTAAAAGCATATAATTCTTGGCATTATTCCTTTTTCTGTTTATTAAGTTCGAGACCGTCCAGAATCGCACTTTGAACTGTTGCACAGATGTAATGTAAAGTGGTTAGGGGCAAGGCCCAACCGAGCAATGTAGTGTGGTGTGTGATCACATGTCCAGTTGGATGCTGCCTAGTGGCTTGATGTTAAATCAACTATCTCTCTATCTATCTATTAGTCACTTGATGTTCAATTCCAAAAATATGATTAAATGTCGTTCTTGCATGGCAGAATATGAAGTTGCTTGACCAGTTTTCCATTCGGTAGGGCATCCTCCTTTTCGGATTTTGCTCTTCGTCTGTTGCTACTCTACATGCAAGCAATTGAAAGATGTTTTATTCAACTAGACAACAATAAGATAATCTAAGTTCTAGATTATCAATATGTTTAATCAAATCTACGGAAATGTATTTAGAGAACACTTAAGAAAATACATTTAAACCATTAGAACAAAGCATTGTTCATTGATACTGACTCATACACCTTTACTTTCATAATAAAACCTCGAGAGCTCGAGCCTGCAATTGAATCACAGCTTCCTTGAATCACCCTATCTACTTGTTATTCTTATAGGGTCAGATACGGCCGCTTAGGCTTGGATCCGACCGCTTTAGATCGCGAGAATCAGACCTACACTGTTCCATAGACTTGCCTCAAATATTCAAATGTAGTTGGCTCGAAAAACATTCGACCGAGCATAATATCCTATAAATAAACTTTTACCTTTGCACAATCTGAACCATTGTGCAACCATGAACATCCATGATAATTTTCACCATGGCATATACTTAATATACCTCCATGATAATTTGCACCATGACATATTCCTTAAGAATCTTAATATATCAGTTGCAAATGAATGCCTCAGAAGATTTAACATTATTTTCATCATTCCCCTTTCATGTTAACATCTTTTGAACCATTAAACTCTGATCTGTCAACATAATGTGGATTTTCATGACTATGACGAATTCCTTCCTTCCCCTTTTATGTAAATGCCACATTTTCATCTGAAAGTGTATATAATTGTTTCATCATTTTAACTGTTTGCTCTTTTGCAAACTTAACCTGCTTACTTAGTGCATGAATTCGTGTTAATTTCTGTTGTGCACTCAGCTTCTGATATTCCCAACATATGTTTGAATTTCTGAAACTTACATTCAGGTAGACCTTTAGTCAACACATTTGCAACCTGATCACGTGTGGGAATGTATTCCACTGTTACAACACCTTTGGTTACCATTTCTCTTATGAAGTGTATATGCAATTCTATATGCTTAGTCCTCTGATGTAGCACAAGGTTCCTTCTAATGGCTATGCAACTTAAGATGTCGGAGAACAACACAGTAGGAGAAGTTTGAAAAATTTTAAGCTCATCAAGCAAACGTCTTACACAGACAATTTCTTGTGCTGCAAGTATTGTTGAGTTGTACTCGGCCTCAGCAGTACACATGGCCACACTCGATTGCTTCTTGCTTTTGCCATGCAATTGCAGCCCCTCCTATTATTAAGCAAAATCCAGAGGTGGATTTCCTTGTGTCCACATCATCTCCCCAGTCTGCATCAGTATATCCAGTCAGTGTTAAACTTTACTAATAAAAGTAAGACCATGCCCTTTTGTAGACTTCAAGTATCTCAACACCCTTTTTGCTATGATCCAATGTCGGTATCCAGGATTGTTACAGAATCTACTTAGCAGGCTGACAGTGAATGCAATGTCTGGCCTAGAATAGTTTGATACAAACAACAAGCATCCTATTAATTCCCTATAAGGGACATCAGTCATTCTCATCATTTTTGTTTTGTTTTTAGCACTCATATCACTTGATAATTTCAGTCCTTGCACTTTAGGGCTTCTGGATATATTACCGTCCTGCATGTGTTTTGCATATAAAATCTTTTCAACACACCTTCAATGTTATTTGCTTAAGTAATCCGTAACACATTTTTGGACCTATCTCTGCTGACCTCCATTCCTAGAAACTTCTTGAGCTCTCCTAAGTCATTCATCTTACTTGCTTTTTAGGATGTTCTTACAATATTTCAGAATTTTTGAATTACTTGGCACCAAGATGTTATCATCAACATATAAAGCAAGAATGCAAAATTGATTCCCTTTTTAAGGATATACATATTTCCATCATTTAGGAACTTTGTGAACCTTTTTTTGCAGATATTCATCAATGCAATTGTACCACGCCTTAGGAGATTGTTTGAGCCCATATACTATATACTGTACGCTTGAGCTTCCAGATCAAACCTTCCCCTTTGACTTCAAATGCTGGTGCCTGCCTCATATAACCATCCTCATTTAATTTTGCATTTAAGAATGTTGTACTCACATCCATGTGGTGTATTTCCAGATTATGTGCATTTGCAAATGCAAGCAAAATCCTGATGCTTGTATTAGTTTCACTATTGGAGAGAAGGTTTCCTCATCGTCCATATCTCTCTTTTGTGTGAACCCTTGAGCCACTAATCTCGCGTTGAATTTTTGTTCTCCATTTATCTCTATTTTTTTTTATATATCCATTTGCTTCCAAGCATTCTTGCCTTTGGGCTTCTTGACAATATCATAAGTTTGTGTTCTTTCAGATGCTGACATTTCCTCTCTCATAGCTGCCATTTGGGTACCTTGATTTCCCCTAGTGTAGGAGCGTCCATGTCCCCTTGTTGTTCTACTATGAAGTCCTGTAATGCATCTACATATATTCCGAACAAGGTTGGGGATAACAGGCATTCCTGCTTTACTCCCGTATCGCAATTTATTGCCTTTCCCTCCTCTTCCATTTTTTCATATACATTGTGATACAATCTTGCAATTGCTCCCACCATATCTCTTGGTGCATGCATATCTATGAGTTTCTGTATGAGCTTCTCCCTCGGGACTGTGTCAAAAGCCTTTGTAAAGTCCACAAAGCAACATATTACTTTCTTCCCCTGAATTCTATTCTGCTCTATTAATATCCGAAGGGTTACTAGGTTGTCCGTGGTTGAGTGTTCTAGCCTGAAGCCTGCCTGCCCCTGTGCCCTCAGGTTCCCTGTTTCTGCCCATTGTTTCAATTTATTGTCCAGTGGCTACGACACAGAAAGGGTGGCTCTAGAAAAGCAAC
Source organism: Isoetes taiwanensis (assembly GCA_021234155.1). NCBI lineage: Eukaryota > Viridiplantae > Streptophyta > Lycopodiopsida > Isoetales > Isoetaceae > Isoetes > Isoetes taiwanensis. The sequence continues at coordinate 1,969,171 of JAJEKV010000082.1, read as the reverse complement.
GGCACAGCATGTTTCTAGCATCGATTTTCCAAATTGGAGCGTTTCCAAGCCAAATCGACCATGCCCAATCCAATTTCGGCTCTTCTTAAGCAATTTCGGCCTGTTTTCCTTTGAATCCGAGCCCAGTCTGATAGCTCCAAAATCGGTGTAAAAGTCTCTAATTCTATGATTCCTAGGCAAATCGATCCTCCTCAGTCCTTAATCGGCCCTTTAGCAATACAAATCGGCTCTTTCTTTGCATACCGAGTCCCAGTTTTGCTCACATCATCCCTGTTTTCCCATGTTTTTGCATTTTTCGAGAGAATCCAAGACACACTACGGAACAATCAATCATTCTTAATCCGCACTTCGCCTCAAAATCGACCCTTCCAAAGCCGTTTTCGCCCATTTCTACTTTGAATCCAAGCTTTTTATCCTTCAGATTATCTCTTTGATCCTAAATTGATGCTGAATAACCGTATAATTCATTGTCAAGCATAAATATGACTTGTGGTTTCGGGGGCCTTTTCAAAGCGTTAAAAGCGATTTTCGGTACCAAGACCCCGATTTCGGGAGCCAAAAAAGACCACGACGCGGGGCACCATACATAACTAGTATTTAGAAAAATCAGGAAACAGAAAACTATTATATGCTTTTTAGGGTTCGCAAGCGCCAATGGTCCTTATGAAATGCAAGGGGCTTCTCCTCAGCTGGCGGCTGGCCATTCCGTATTGTCAGATCTTTCTTCGGAATCGGTAGGCAATGTTGAGGCAAGTGTAGAGTTGAAGGATCTAATTTTGAAGCTATCAGAATTTGCGGAAGAGAGCGAAAAGATTGTCGGAAAAGCTTTGAAGAAGTTTAATCTAGACAGAAAAAAATTTACTGCAAGTGGTGTTCATTGTTTGGCCAAGTGTCCTTTTGATTCAAACCATGTCATGCCAGGAAACGCCTTGTTTAGGCATTGGCTTAGGTGCCCACAGGCACCCGCAAGGCTGGACGCAGAAGCCGATGTGTTGATTAAATCATTGCGTTATTCTCAAACTATAGACAGCTGCGCAGAAGATAAATGTTCCAACGGGAATTCTTCAACAGATCAAGAAACTCATAATCCAGCAACAGGTTATCCAGATCGAGGGGACGAAGTTAAAACTGCAGGTCCAATTCATAACCCTAACCAGATCAATCTGGGCAGTTGGTTCTTTTATGAAGATGCCCCAGCGGTTGTCCAGGAAGCTTCTTACAATATTAGGCCTCCATGCAATTCATTTAGGATGCCGAAGTGTATAAGTGATGAGATAAGTGATACAGGAAGTGTTGAACATGCTCTTGATGAGGTAAGATACGGCCAACCAGATCCTGTAAACGGGAGGGCAGAGTGGTTAGAAAAAAGTCTTCTTCCATCGGAATTGTGGATGCTAGAGAAAGAAGTTTTGGCTTGGAAAGATCTATCAACGGTTTCTTCATCATTCCCGTTAGTTAAAGCGGTGTTAAATTTGAAGAATATAGATAAAAATAAGGTCACGGATTGGCTTCTTATAAACTCTCCTTCTTATGGAATAGTTTTGGATTCGACTTTAGCACAACAGGTATTTGTGCTTCTCAGGCTTCTTTTTCATGTTGCCCGTAAAGAAGCTCTGAATTCGATTAAGTCTGATTTACAAAAACATGTGACGGAATGCACGTCTCCTGCCCACCTTACCAGAAAGTCTGAAAGCATCCACATCTTCTTTCATGAATGTTTAAGCTGGCTGCTGTGTATATTATGCATATTGTACCATCCTCCTCAAGCGAGAGCTCTGGTGCTTGAGTTAGTAAAATTTTGTGTTATTTTATCAGCGCAAGCCCTTTGTTATACTTCTGGCAAAATACACAGGAGCAACCAAGAAGATTTAAATTTGGAGAAGCGTACCAATGACATCATTTGTGCAGAAAGTAAGATAGAATTTATGGGAACAAAACGCTTGAAATCTTGTCAGGTAGATGCAGCAATTGCTGCTTTGCTTGAAAGAGCATATCTAGAAGATTATGTAAATGGGTGCATACACACGAATAGGATGTCCAAAGCCAATCTGTAAGTGCATCTATTTTGTATATTCCTTGTAATAACTCGTCATCCATATATGCTTATACATCTTATACATTATTGCAGGATATCTGAGTATGAGGCCTTTCTTCAAAGAGCATCCATACAGCGTAATCTGCAGCCTAACTATAGAGCCGTTCTAGAGCATGATAGTCTAATCTGGCACTCACAGCAACAAGAGGTTTGGAATGTCTTTATTCGTTTGAAAGATGTCTTTGTGAGCCATAGTTGCTCGATGAATCGTTGCTAAAAATGAAATAGTGTCAGATGTTATAGCTTAGGGCACAAAGCTGAGGTTTGCTTCAGTTATCTTTTGTTTAGTATCTTCATGGACTATCTTCATTAAATAAAACGATGATCAGTCTTATCGAATTTGTTTTAAGTGGCATTGTTTTGAAATGGTGTTCTTGAGGGGATGTATTATTTGTAAACGGCTCTAAATAAAGTAATGATGCAGTCATGTTTAAGGAATCCCTAATGGTCTCTAATTGCATGCACTTGCTATTTATCCAGGGTTCTAAAAAACATAAAACAAAAGAAGAATTGTTGGCAGAAGAGAGAGATTATAAGCGGCGTCGCATGTCATATCGAGGAAAAAAGATTCGTCGTACACCCACTCAGGTACAGGAACATTAGTTGTAGTGTGTAGTTAGCATGCTAGATTTAACTTTACCTTGTTTATGCTCAGCAACTACACTAATGATAGCTAATAGTTTGGATGCTGTCTTATAGGTGCTTCATGATATTATTGATAGTCATATGGGAAAGATTGTTGCGGCCGGTGGGATAGGCTGCTTTGGATACCAAAAGAACTCTATTGAGAGTGTGGCTGAAGTGTCTATTGCAAGTGAGGATGTACCTGGTAAGTCCCATTGTGAAAGTGTCACTAGGAGTCCTCAAAGACAACATGACCGTTACTCAAAAGTGTCTGGGGGGGAGAAATCCAGACCCATTGCCGGAGAAAGGAACACAAGATATGAAGATAAGGAAGATAGGAAAGCCTTTAGAGAGGCTAAAAGGCATGGAGACAGGGAAGACAGGAAGGCATCTAGGGAGGATAAATATGGGCACTGGTATGATGACAAGGATGGTGCGTATAATACAGGATATGACATGCATTACAAATCTAGTGGCCATGATAAACAAGCCTTGCATGATTATGAACATAGAAACAAGCATTCTGGGAAGACAAGGGAGCAGAGAAAAGCACACGCTAATAGAGATTTTTCTGATAGATCAGGTGTTAAAACTGAAGATGGTAAGCATAGGAAGTACGAAGATTATGATCATAGTAGATAGAAAGCATTATGAGAGGGCAGGGGAACAGGGAAAACACATGCGTATTTCTTTAGATCAGGTGTTAAAATTGAGGATGGGAAGTACGATGGTAAGCAGTTTCTCTCCATGAATGAGGAAATGGTAAGATAACGGTTCAGTGGCTTAATACTTTTGTATCCAAACATTTTGCTGTCGAAATGTTTTCGTCCAGGATCAACTCTGATTCCATGGGGTGTCTTCTCTGCCACAGGCTTTTGAAGTTGCTTCGGTTTAGGAGATCATATGTATCCTTACATGTATCCTATTCTTCTTGTTATTCCATATTGGTCTAGGCTATCTGCTTTAATTTTGAGGATAATATAGGATGATAGAGCGAATCACCTGTTTAAGGTTTTTGTATTCATTTTAGCATTTGTAGCCGATCTTTGTTCATATGCTCACCGCTGTCTTACTAGTGTAAGGTTCCTCTTTTTTTATTTTGATGTTGCCTTTCAAGCAGAAAAGAGATTAATATTTTTTGTGTAACAGTGCAGAATTTACATAGTATGTAATCTTTTTGGTGTATACATAGTATGAATCTTTGTGTAATTATTGGATTTGGGAAAACACGACCTGATAATGCAGAGTCTTTCTCTATTATCTGTTGGAAGACATTCTTTCGGGAGATTGTTTGGAAGCATGGGTGGAATTTTTTGATCGAAAACAGCATCATAAGCCAAAACAAATACACAGATCATACAGCATGTAGAATATTGCAAATTCCTCATCATCATTATTATTTATTTATTTATTTTTTTCTTTTGGAAATAGCAAAAAAATGCATTCAAGGCCAATCAATGAGATTTGGCATGATGCTCAGCAAGAACAACATAAGTATGCGCATGTCCCTAATATCCTACATCCATTCCGCTCTTCCTGAAAGGAAAGGCAAAATCTTTTGTCTTGTTGATAATGATAGAAACTGGCGCCTTTGCTCTAATATTTTCTCCTCAATGGTTATTGATTGAGAGTTTTGATGGCTACCAATAGGCTAGTTCAAGAATATGCTAGATGAATACAAAAGGAAATAGAAAGGAGGAGGAGATATCACTATGGAGCTTGACCATCACTATAATGCCAGCTTAATAGTTTCCAATATAAAATTGACGTGTTAGTCTTTGTCGATGATATCCACTCACATGATATCCACTCATGGATGTTGCCAATATAAATTGCATTCACATGATATCCACTCATGGATGTTGCCAATATAAATTGTCGTATGTTCTACTCACAGCCGAAGTCAAAATGAGGAAATGTTTTTTATAAAATTTTGGTGGAAGCAAAAAAGATTTAATCAAAAATGGATTTATAGAAGGGGTTTTTGTACAATATGAATCTAATTAAGAATGTAAAGGAAAATAAACAAGATGCTAATGCATCAATGGGTTGCCCTTTAGAGGAGCCATTGATGCATGCGCAATTACGCACTTGGCAAACTGAAAACAACTAATTACTCCTGCATAACAACATATGGCTGCTTGTAAAAGCCAAGCCTTAGAATTCCAAACCTTTGCATGTAGATCAGTCTGTTGCTTATTAGACAGAGGCCTGAGGTAATCCTTGGCAGCTTGCTCAACAAATCTGTCCTTCATGGATACTCTGATGTAAAAAAAAATAATGCTATCTAGCAAATCAATATATGTTTGTTACTAAGTGGTTGGAGTTGTGCTCTGCTCACAAAAACTGGGCTTCTAAGCTATTGGCAGCTCCTTATGGTATTTATAAGATAAACATATGCCTTTTGTGCCGTCATCTCTAATATATCTAAAACACGGCGGCCAGAACGTGATGAAGTTAATCATACGTTTCTGATTAAATCCGAGCATGATGCATTTGTTTTAGAATTTCAACTTAATTATATCCTAATATACTGCCTGATTGTAACATTAAATTTTATGCTATGTTCATGATAATTGAGATGACTCCACAATAAAAATTTATGTAGATCTTAGAAGTTTGATCATATTTGGGAGCAAGACATTGAAGAGGATAACATGAAATCTTCTAGGAAGTGAGCCATAGCTCTGTTATCTTTACAGAAACTGGCTATCTATTAATCAATATCTGTATCTTCCATACCTTGGATCTTATCAAAGAGAATTTAATGTTTTCTTCTCCTATTTCTCTCAGGAATTGAAGCACACAGGGTCTGTGTCGGGCCATTTTTCACATCCTGTAGTCCAAAGATCAGGCCTTCAAACCGAATCGAGTAAAAACTGCCTGCAAAACTTCCGATTTTCCTTCTTAGCAGGCAAAGGCGCGAGGTAAGCTTTGGCAGCTTGCTCAACCAATCTATTTTTTATGGGTATTCTTGCAACATGCACATCAGAATGTATGCCACCGAGCAAATCTATGAGACAAGTGTAAACTGCATCATTCTGTGACTGTTGAAGCGGCATTCGAATGCATATCTTGTGATCCGTTATGCCCAAACAATCTATACCATCAGACACATTCCAAACAAATCGTTGCTGTCTAAGTGTCACTGGGCGTCACAAAAACCCTAAATAATCCCAACCAAACGTAACCGCTTATACAGGATATTCTATGGCATATTATACTGAAAACAAATCGAGGCCTTCAAAACGTCACTCCACCCTCCACGGGCAACCCAAAAAGACATCCAAGCATCCAAACATGTCTTTTCGGGTTTTTAGTTGTTTGATTCTTTCTTTAGTATTATTTGCAGGGCCTGGCAGCCGAAGGCAAAGGATTGATTGTTCTTGGTGGGATGAGAGATTGGGGCTGATGGGTGTCGGAAATCAAAGATCTCCGAATCCACAAATGAATCTGGATTGGACGAATCTGGGTTGGAAGCTCCCAAGAGCTTGTTGTCAAAAGATCTCTTGTTTTGGAGACTCTTTTTTGCCAGTCTCAGGAGCCTGCCTTTAGAAGCCCTATTTAAGATTTTCTCAACCGTTTTGTGCTAGGTAACCGGCCGGATTGAGGGGTTTCCGGCCAGTAAACCGACAGGCGACGCTGCCGTGAGCAACGTTAGCCGCACGCGGCGACGCCGCTCGCGGGTTTACCGCCCGGAAACCCCGAAATCTGGCCGGCTACCAAGCGTAAGCCGTAGTTTGCTGCAAATTCCGGTCTTGTTCTCTGCTCCTGTTCTAGCCTGTTTTAAGAACAGATCCCCTGTTCTATTCTTGTTTGCGGATCTGAAGAACATATGCTTTGGTATTCTGGTGGAAGACAATTAACTATAAGAGAAATGGATGCATTAAGAACGAAATGCACAGGCATAACAAGTCCAATCGCACAAAAGCTAAGACTCAAACCAAAACAAGAGAAATGCATACCAAACTGTTCTTGACACAGATGATAGAAGCTGTATTGCAAGATCTCAAGCTTCTAGCGAGGATTCCTGTAATAGTAAGGGGAGGTGCCCGTCATTGGTTAGGGGGCACCCATTTGGTGGCACCAATGGGTCCGCCAAAGTTTTTGTTCGGCGAAGGTTTATGCCCTATTTTCCACGTAAGCGGACTCCATGTGAGCATCCAGGAGCCATCTTGGCACATTTGTTGTGCCATCGTGGAGACTTTTTCGACATCAGATGGAGCGGGAGACGGACAGCATATGGCGCGTTTCTTGGCTTTGGAGGTGATGACATAACCCTAATCGTTTTTGTGGAGGCACCCAAATGGTGCTCATGCAGTCCTTGATGGCACGCGGCAAAAATCGGTTACAGCTTCTTCCCTCCTTCATTTCTGCATGGTTTTCCCTCCTAACCTATGATTTCTCATAGTATTAAGCACAGTTGCGGGATTAGGCAGCTAAGAGCACTTCATTTGACGGATCTCTGACATGGAAACATTGTGGCCATGGATTTTTATGAAGCATCTATTCTTCTTCTGAATTCATGGTTCAAAGCATTTAGTTTGAAGGCTAAGATGGATTTGTGAGCTCGGATCACTGACATGGCAGCTTCTAATCCCTAGATTTTTCATTTTTGATAACCTCATGGATGAATCTGCCCGAATATAAATAGAACCACTGTTTAGGGTTCTTTCACAGTTCTTCCTATTCGTCCAATTTGCAGCTCTTGTATGGAACCTCTGATGCTTTTTTCCCTCTCAGTCTTACTTGCTTCTACCTTTTGAGTGCCATAGATTGTTCTCTGCTTTTGCTTTCACATCTTCCTATCCTTATATTCCCTTTGTCTACTTGCCTTCTCTCTTCTTCCATTCAAGTAACTAGAGCTTGATCACAACTCTTCCATTCTATAACAAGGTAAGTGTTGCATCTTTCTATTATATTTATATTTATATTAGTTCTACCCAAGATTAACTTATTGTTGTTGATGTTGCAGATTTAGAGCTGTTGTTGATGTTGCAAATTTAGAGCAGAAGCCTAAGGCTAACTTCTGGTGAGTTTATATACATCTCAAGATGTATAAGTATTCTTTTTGTAATGTTATATGTTGTTCACCTTCAATGCATTTACTGATAATTCATTTCTTCTTGTGTTGCACTTTTAGGCTGCCACTTCCTTGTGCTATTGTTAGCTATGCTTCTTAGAAGGAATAGGGTGGTTGCTCCACCCTTAAATTCAGAAATGCCTCCAAATCCCATAGATGTTCCTATACCTTCTAAGAAGAGAAGGACTGATAGGCCTATCCTTGCTGAAAAAGATCCCAATTCCCTAACCAATAAACATGTTAGGGCAGCTGGTAGAGGTGTCTGGTCTATGGAGCAAATGGAAGAAGCTATAGATGCAATTGAAGATGGAGTTCTTTCCATTAGAAAAGCAGCTACCAGATTTGGTATCCCCCAAACCACCTTGAGAAACCACTTGTATGGTGTTAGCCAGCACAAGTTTGGTGCCATTCCTAGGGCTTTAACAGTGCAAGAAGAAGAACAGCTTGCTGAATGGGCACTTAAGGCATTTGAGGAGGGAAAAGCTGTTACATTGGACTTGCTTAGGCAGAGAGTTAAAGAAATGGCTATTCATAGATCTACCTGTTTTGTTAATGGGCTGCCAGGTTTGAAATGGTGGAGAGGGTTCAAGAAGAGGCACCCACAAATCACTTTAAGGTCCACTCAATGTGTTGAACTGATTAGAATTCGTGCAATGACCTCTAGAAACTTGCAGAATTTTTATTCTACTTTAGAGGGAACCTTGAATGTTATGTCCTTAGATGCATCTAGGATTTGGAACTGTGATGAAACTGGTGTCCAAGCTGGTAATAGAATAGGGTTAAGGGTTGTGGCCAGAAGAGGGGCTAGAAATGTTACTGAAACTGTGCCTACCAGCAGGGAATAGGTATCCATTATGTATTGTGTGAATGCTAATGGGCATAGGCTTCCAAATTTGTATGTGTTCAAGGGGAAAAGAATGAGAGACTTAGACCTCTTGGCTAGATGTGAAGCTGGTGCAGCTGTGGCTTTCCAGAAAAATGCTTGGATGACAGATGAATTATTTGAGGCATGGTTGGATTTATTCCGCAAAAATGTTCCTGGGGGGATTAGTCCAGAAAGGCCACACTTGATGATATGTGATGGCCATGGCAGCCATATCAATTTCTCAGCTTGTCTTAAGGCTAAACAAATGGGCTTGGAAATTCTGCTGCTTCCACCTCATACTTCCCATAAGCTCCAACCCCTAGATGTTGCTTGTTTCTCTCCTTTTAAAACAACATTTAGGAGATTAAGGGCTGAGTTGATGCATACTAAACATCATGTGGAACCAACCAAAGAGGATATGGCTGCCATGGTCAGCAAAGCCATTGAACAAGGACTTACCCCCAGAAACATTTTCGCAGGCTTTCAGAAGATAGGAATTTGGCCTTTCAATTCACAAGCTATCCTTCCTGATCCTCAAGCAGATAACATGGAGCAAGAAAGATCAAGTGTTCAAGTTCAAAATGTTGCAGACAATATTTCAGATAGTGAAGAATCTGATGACAGTGACAATGAATTGATTGTGGATGTTCCAGCAAGAGGAAGAGATGAAGAACTTGCTAACAATGGTCTTGATGCTCTTGTACAGGCTGCAACAAATGAGGTTGCTGAAGCAGTAGTTGCAAGTGGACGGGATGCTGTAGAAGAGGTCCAAGTTCAATCCAAGTCAAGGAAAAGTAGAGTGCCCAAGAGTTTTGCTCATAAACTCTTGGTCACAGCTGATGATGTGATGCAGGCTAGAGCAGACCATAAGAAACAGGTGGAAGAGGCGGGCTGGTAAGGAAAGAAAAGGCTGAAGAGAAAAGGAGATTGATGGAGGAAAGGAAGGTCTTCAAAGAGAAAGAGAGGGTCAGGAAGGAACAGATGAGGAAAGAAAGGGAGGAAAGAAGAAAGGCTAAAGAAAATAGTAAGGGGAAGAAAAAGCAGAGGAAGAGGAAGACAATTGATGATTCAGATGAGGATATTGAGATAATAGAAAGGTTTGAGGCAGAACAGGCAGAACAAGAACAAATGGAACATGTAGAACATGAGTTGGCAGACAACCAACTTTCATCTAGGCCATTACAGTTGGAGATTCAACTTGGTGGTGAAAATGATTGTGAAGAACCAAGTTCTCAAGTCCATGTAGCAGGGGACCTCTTCCAAGACAGTCAATTAGATGACAGTGATGAGATTTGTGGTTGTTCACTTGAAGACACACATATCTGCAGCTATGATGAACATTTGAGGCGGAAGAAATTAAGGGCACATGTTACAGGTCCTGATTCTGAGTCTAATGTTCCTGTGAACAGAAAAACCATGGCTTTGGATGACCTATACAGAAAGGAAGCTAATCTTCATTTAAAGTCTCTTGGACTGTGATTGTAATCTGAAGTATTCTATATTTGTTTATCTGCAGGTCTAGTCATTATGATGAAAGCCTTGACATGTTATGTAACTTATCAGTTGTGAAGCTATTTTATTCACCATAACTTTTGCTGAACTTGTGGACCATATGTAGCATCTTTCTTATGTTATTTCGTGTTCAATGGTAGGGCTTCTTGTATGCACTTTTGTAAATGAATGGCAAGGGTATTCAGAGTTGTGCAGATTAGAGTTGTGCAGATAAGGTATGTTTCCTTGTTCAATTCACCTTTTCCCTAAACCTGCCATGTAGCATCTAAAGTATGTTCTTATTAAATCTGAAATGTTTTTTAGATGCAAAGTTGTGTGTCCACAATTCTTCCTTTGGACAGCTTGTTACTTCATTTCACAAATAAGGTAAGTATATATCTAAACCTTATTTTATTTGCAAACTTTCATAAAAACCTGCCATGTCTGATCATGAAGAATGATTTTATCAAAGATATGGCTGGTTTAGTAAGGCTGGAAGCGCTGAAAGGTTCAACACCTTTCCTTACTTATGTTCAATTCATGTTCAATTCAATAAGGTTCCCAAATGATTGGGTTAGTAAGGTTTTGGCAATGGTGGGGAGAGAAATCGGGGTTAGGGTTTCGTGTTTGTTTTTTTGGTCTGGGCAATGGTTTGATGCTTGAGATTCGTGGCAGGGATGGTCCGAGCATGGCGGCCGTCTGATGCGCGCGCGTAGAGATGGAGGCCATGCCGGGCGGCCAGATGCTGTTCCTGCTGGCCGGAAGGCTCCCTGGCATATGCTATGCCAAAAAAGGCCCTGGAATTTTGGGCGATTGTTCATAAAGCTGGCCTCTCTGGATTCTTTCATGCACAGTGCTCTTGCAGCTATGGCAAGTCCGTCTTCTCCAACAGGTATTCCTTAGTGTTGGATATGTTTCTTCGTAAGCTAGCCAGGGGTGTGTCCAGGGGGTATGTCGATGCAGAGGGGAGGGCTCCTGAGAGTAGCACAGCTGCAGCATGCCGTGGTTTATGGGAGGGCTTCAAGTTGTGTGAAGATGCCAATATGCACAGGAGCAGCTTTGAAGAGGTTCCACAGACTGCTGCTCCTCATGGGGATGAGGAGGCACATGACTTTGAGGTTGTGAATTCGGCTGAGACTCATGTTGTTGCAGCTGGAGATGGAGTTCCAGACAGGGGAGAGATGCCTGCTGTGTTCCAGTTCACTAGCAAGGTTCCTGTTTTCGAAGATAGGGGGCCTGGGAAGCAGGCATTTGGTGGAAACAAAAAGTTGCCATTGAAGAAGAAAATTATCACGAGGCCTGCAAAGGCATCCACTGAAGAGAAAGATCAGCCATCTTCCTTGGACGTTAGTGTGACTGTTAGTATAGGTGGAGTGGACATATGGGATGGTGTGTACAATTATGTCTGCAGGTTCTTAGACACAGAGTGTCTTAGTGGAATGGTCAGTTTGGAGAGAGGATCCGACTTGGATCACCTCCATGTGCAGTGTGTGTTTCGGATTGGTTTGAGAACTCCTATGGCGGTCAATGCACGTCTCAAGAAGTATCTCGGGTGGGATACTCATAAGCCAGCCGGTGCTGTCATTCTTTGTAAAGCTCTCAAGGATACCCAGTTGCATTGTTATGAGGGCATGTTGGGATATTGCCTCAAAGATATGGGGAAGATGCACCATAGGCATCATATGAAGTCCGTAACTGCTGATCAGATCGAACGTGGTAAAGATTTATACGCACTTTATGGTGCTGGTGACATTAAAAATTGCGTGACCCTAGACAATAGGAACCTCTTCAAGAAAGCTAGGCATTTTCAATTATACCATGGAAAGCGGCAGTTGACCGCATCTCTGATTCAGACTGTGTGTGCCATGCTTAGGACTGAAAAGTTCGTGTTGAGTGGTGCCTGGGTTCTGCCTTCCAACATGGCATTCATTTCAGAGCAGCGGGTAGAGGCTGCGTGGCGCTTGACTGTGAATCCTAAGCATGCTACTCATGCTGATGTGAGGAACGTGGTATATGGGCTCCCTCCTGGGACAGTGCCAGTGGAGCGTGTTGGGAGGCGAAGGAAAAGTTTTTGGGATGCTCAAACTGTGCTTGGGGCCGTTGAGGAGGATGTTGGCGATGAAGAATGTGCAGAAGAGGAAGCCGAGCGCCCCATGGACACACCCCTTGCTGGTGCCCCTCTTATATTCCCCTCAACTTCGAAGATTGCTCCTTCTCTGCTCAGTAAGTGCACTTGTGTTTCCTTTACTCATGTACAAATTCTTTGGTTTTGCTGTAGGGGAAGTTTTTGGTGTAGGCGAAGTTAAAGATGTAGGTAATGCTATGAACGAAGGCGATAAGGACGCTGTCTTCAGCCCTCTAGTGAACATAGACACGGATTCAGATGAGGAAGTTGAGAAGTATGTTCATGCTGCTGCTGATAACAGGTCTGAATGTTTCCATGTTCACGTAGACATAGATCTTGTGTCCAAAGAAACCATGATGAGTATTAAGGAATGCAAGACTGCCATGTGCAACACGGTTCAAAAGCTTCAGGAAGCTCTCCACTGTTTGGACATGGAGGGCTTGAAAGTGTCTCTGAAACAACGCAGGGTATTCCGTGGGTACATGAACTCAATGCGAGCCCTGCTGATAAAGCACAATAACACTTTGGATCGCCTTGGAAGAATGTATTTTTGCACGATGCAGGCATGACATGGCTGTGGTAGATTTTGCAGTCAGGATTTCGGTCATCTTCCCTGTTGTTTTGCATCCTTATATTGTGTGCTGTTTTGCACTTTTTGTCATCTTCTGGTTATGTACAGGCGTGTTGGGCATAGACGTCCTTTGTGGAGGCTTGTTGTTGAAGCTCTTTTGATGAGTGTTGTTTTCAGATATGGACACCTGCCAATGTAATATGTACTATGTGTGAGCTCTTTACTTTGGTTCACTGTATATCTGCCAATGTAATATATCTGAGCTGTTGACTTTAATTGACTCTTATCTTAGTGTGCATCTGTTGCTATTTTCGACTTCTGCTTATAGTCTGCTTCTGTAGAGACATCTTGGGCAGGGACGCCCTTTGTGAAAGCTTGTTGTTGTGAGCTGTCCACTTTGGTTAACTGTATATCTGGCAATGTAATGTATGTCACTTGTTGACTTTAGGTCACTGTTATCTTACTGTGCATCTGTTGTAAATGCAATGTTATGACCTTCACTATTTATTTGTATGGATGGAAGTATTAGGTGTATGTATATACGTAGAAAGGCCGTATGGGGTGCGCGGGTGTATACGGGGGTCTGATGTGGAAATTCCACAACCCTTGATTTGGCACATTCATGGAATAATGCTTCGATCCAATGATCGAAAAAAAGCAATAACGATAGAGCAATAAGGATAGAGCAATAAGGATCACACAATTTGGGTACTAACAAACCACTAGTTGCAGTTGCAGCTATCACCATTGGGGTTCTTGAAACCCACAACTGCAGTTGCAGCTATCACCATTGGGGTTCTACATATGAACAATTGCAGGTGCAGCGCATGCACAAGCAAGGTAGGTGCCATTACACATTTTGTTGTGATCAATTTAGGTACAGCCAGTGCACCATCAGGGTACTTTGTTGTGATCAAAGTAGGTGCAATAAGTGGGCTCAAGATACTTCTACCCTGGATTCGGGGATCCCGGAGCTAGAGATCCCGTCCTCCGGAATCCCCAGGCGTTCTCGACGGGATCCGTTCGGGGACCCCGTTTTCCCCAGCTTGACACATGCGTGCACCGCCGGTCGTCCGGGCCGCCCCCAAACCCCGTCGAATCTCCGCCCGTCCCGCGAGATCCCTCCTCCGGATCACGCCACTTGATCCCTCCTCCCGGGATCACGAGGGACCGGGTCGATATCCTCTCCCCGAGTCGGCGTGGTGATCCCCTCCTCCGGATCACGAGGGGCTGGTCGATATCCTCTCCCGAGCCGGGCCGCGGGTGATCCCCTCTCCGGGATCACGCCGGTGATCCCCTCCTCCCCGGATCACGAGGGGCTGGTCGATATCCTCTCCCGATATCCGGCCGCGGTGATCCCTCCTCCGGGATCACGAGGGACTGGTCGATATCCTCTCCCGATATCGGCCGTGGTGATCCCCTCCTCCGGGATCATGAGGCCCTCGTCGATATCGTCTCCCGATATCGGCCGTGGTGATCCCCTCCTCCGGGATCACATCCATGACGGTTATCAGCCGTTGCGATTCCGACCTCCAGGATCAGCACGTTGATTGCACCTGTGATTCCGGAGGCCGGTATATGAAAGCGTATGGACGTTGGAGATTGAAGCGTAGACCCACCCAACGGTCCAGGTTTGAACTTGCCAGCCCATGCACGGACTGGCCACTCGAATGAGGACACGTGTAGGTTCTGAGACCATCCTCCGGGATCACTCCTGAGTACGTTGTTTCTCCTCGGTTTCTCTCCTCCGCATGTCGAAGTAGCCTGGTAGAGGAGCGGAATGCCGCAGGCATGGACGAACTAGAGGAGAAGAGAGAAGAGGTAATCGATTACTAAGTCATTTCAATGAAGAGACATGCATTCCCATTTATATTTTGAGTATTTTTCTACAGCTAAGGGCTGAAATACAGCCCGAATCACCTCCAAATGGGTTGTTTGATCATGGCAATCTCCATTGGTATCCTGAAGAGCATCAGGTACCTACTATTCAAGGGGGTGGGCGGATGCTGCTGTGGACCTGCTACATCCACACCAACCGGTTCAAGATTTTATTCTTGGGGAGCGTAAGAATTCCCAAGCACCTTGCAACTTCTATCTCCTGAGAGTCTCCGGTGAGAGAGAGTGTTAAAAAGACCCTACAAAGATTCCTACTTGACCTTGAAGAGGTATAGACATTGTTAGATTCATGTGTTTTTAATTGGAAATCATCATTGAGTGAACCAAGAAGTTATTGTGTTTGCTTGAAGTTATTTTGATTCATTTGAAGTGGTTCTTTTAGAATTACACTTAGGTCTACATTGACTTGTATTTGCATAATACAGATATTGGTGTTCATATGGACCTCAAGACATGACATGCCTCGCTCTGAATCTCTGCTGCTGAAGCTCCCATATGGTTTGAATCGATGAAGTTCTCAAGCTCTGAGTTACAGATGCAAACCGTCAGTTACAGATGCAAACCGTCAGTTACAGATGCAGACCTTGGATTGAAGTACCGGAGGAGATTCAGCGATGGCATCCGAAAAGAAGTCTCAGACTGCATGCGGGATTAAAGTAATTACAGAAGCTGGGTTTGAACATATCTGTTGGCGAAAGTGAAGATCGTTTGAACATATCTATTGGCGAAAGTGGTGAAAGTGGATAGATGTTGGCAAAAGTGGAGAAATTCCTATCTTTTTTAAAGCTCGGTATACTGTGCGGTCTTTTGGAATCAGACCCTTTTGGTATACTGTGCGGTATATTGTTCTGTCTTTTGAAAAAGCAATGCAGATTTTAGACGTTTGCAGATTTCAGAGAGTGGTTTGAAGGTTAAGGATTATGAGCTGCTGCATAGTTCCTTCTACTAAGATCTATGGTATGGATTTCTATGTGGTCTTAGAGTGACCTGGCCATCATGTGGGTAGACGGTGTAAGCCATGTATGGGTATTCAGCACGGTTCTGCACAGAGTAACTCAGGAGGATTCATGAAGTGGTTTCAAGTGAAATATGAGGGTGTCATTCTGTGCAAATCCCATGCCATTACAAATAGAAGTCATTTGGTTGTGGTTGTGGTATTTGCTATCCAAGTTAGCAGAAGGTTCTTAGAATGAAATGTACTCTTTTTTTTAGCATAGGATACATGTTGCGCAATTAGTGCCATATGATTCTCACCATGTTTCTTAAACAAAGTAATTTGCTTTTAACATAAGGCTAGGGATCCTTGCAGCCGGAGTGCACTAGCTGGAGTGCACTGCTAGCTTACAGATAAGCCAAGATAGGTAGGGGGCAAGGAGAATTTAACCAGAAAACCTTGCCAGAGAGCAGATGCCATCAGATGTAACATCAGATGCAAAACACATCAGATACAAAACACAAGAAGCTTTGTGATTTCTACAAACTGGCCATTAACACAATACTGGCAACAGTGGCCAAGCTATCAAAATTATTCAAGGAATGTGCAAACATGTATAAGGCAAGCATATGGAGGTAGACGGAAGTATCCTTTTTAATACGCTATTCGTTTTTTCCAAGTATTATGACGTTTGGTTCAAGTTTTATTGCAAACCATTGATCTGGCGAATATTCTAGGTATTGTGCCAGATCAATGGCCATTAGAATTTTGACACAAAAATTGCATGCCAATGTCAATGGTGTAGAACGAACCTATGGTTGCAGCGGAAAAAAAAAAGGAGCAACATAAAAAAAACCCAATGGTGCCAATAAATTTGCTGTACCGAGTCCTGCCATAGTATAAACTGGCAGGGCCTTCTGCCATGGCGCCTGCCCCTATTAAAAGCCACCATAGCTTGAACACTAGTCACATAACAAACTACAAGGCGGAATGAAAGACAGCAGAATTCGATATGATCCCTCCTTCTTCAAATTAAGAGTGCAATCTTGTATTCACATAGCTTGGAGCTCGGGTCGGATTCACCATCTGCTGCACAAATCCCTGCCTCTTTCTGTTGGCTCTACCCTTCGCCTTCAACTGGACTAAAATCTGGACTAGATTTGCAGATACTTTTTGCAGCTCATCTCCTCTGAGAATGCTGAGAATGCGATGGAGGTGTGGATGCGGAGGTTGGGATTTGCGAAATAGGTCATGCAAAGGAAGAAGTGCGGTGTTCTTGCAGTTTGAAATCTGTGTATTTGCACAGTGGGTTCGCTCCAACCCGCAGAGTAGGTCTCAGAAAATTTATGAAGATGCTGGAGTATCACTCTGGAGTATTTCTGACATTTAACCGGCTATGGCTACGGATTCTGGAGCTAAAATCCTTCACCGACCTGGCCATTCTTTTGATGCCGAACCGTTAGCTCTGCCATACCCTCCGCCGAACCAGTAGCTCCAAAGCCTTAAACTAGCTTCTTGAATCCATGCCAATCGTCCCCTGGTACCACAAAACCTAAACACAGCAGAAGCCGTCCTTGCTCGCTCCACCGCCCCTACTCTGCAAATAGAAAACACAACGAATATGGGATTTGAACCCACAAGCAAGCCAGCCGGAATCCTTCAGCGCTGCTATCAGAGCGGCCATCTCTGGCCCAGGCACGCTCCTGCAAAACTCCGTCCACATAATACAGAGATGAAGCCCCGGATCCCTCGCTCGGATCGCCTGGCACCTCGCCGAGAAAAGAAACCAGCGTGAAAACTTATCCGTGGCCCTAAAATTTAGAATCTTTTCCTTCCAACCATTACAAAAAATGCAAAAACATCCATGAAAAAAGCGAGTTGCAGATCGCCCAAAATAGCAAAAAACACTCAAGCTCCTCCCACATGGCAAATTATACCATTTTTTATACAATACTATACGAAAATCATAGTCCTAACCAGTGCCTGAAAACCCTCCCCCAACCCAAAATGAAATTAGCACACTATATTGAGGAAAAAGAATTTGAAAAAATTTGTTTTGGTGTGTTATGGGATTTCTGCTATTATTAATGGTATTCATGAACTTGCCAATGTTTTTTGAATTTTTTTTTTTTTTCACGACAATAAAACAACATCTCCCATAAGACACCAAAACAAATATTTTCAAATTTTGCAAATATTTTTATATTTTCAATATGGCATTGCCAAAACTATTTTAAAGGTTCGAGGATATTTCTTGGGCTTAAATAATTACAAAATTGCTAGAGGTCACCACATGGAGGAGAACCACATGGCAACATCTTTGTGCATTCCACTCCATAGTTGTGGAATCATTCCTGCAAAAGACCTCTTGTATTTTAAGTGACTTTAGTGCCACGTCAACAAAAGATATCCACCTCACCCTATCGGGGGACTTAATGTACCTTTTGGCCATGCATTGCTACTATATCCAGCTAACTATATATTGGTATATTGTAGGTACAGGTTCAGCTTTGTGGACTTTGCCAAAGCTTTCGATATGGTCCCTAGAGAGAAGCTGTGGAAAGGACTGATGAGATTGGCAGTTCCATAGGAATTGAAAAATGCAGTTTACATGCTCTATGAAACCTGCTCAACTCGAATGCCATCCTCAGGAAGAGTTATCAATAGTCATATTAGAGTCATCCAAGGGTGTCCATTCGCTTCTATGCTGTTTGAATTGTACATTGATCAACTTGATGATTGGCTTGAATATCATGGAGGTGGAGGAGCCAGGCTTGTCTACCATATCATCTAAGAACCGATACTTGCGGAAGACATGGACCTTTTAGCCTACATTCCAGCGAAGCATCTAGATGCATTGAATACTTTATGCTAGACCATTGGAATGCAAGTTAGTTTGGGCATAACCAAGGTGCTCTTGTTGTCGTCTTCGAGGCAATAGAGGCCGCCTTACTTCACTTACCAAGGTCAAGATGTAGAAGTAGTGCAAACATACAAGTACCTAAGACCCACCTAAGAGTGGAGTTCATTAATAGCATGTATTGGAATACATGTACTAGCGAATGTGTAATGGCAAGCTAGAAGGCTTTTTTTGCAATGCAGAACAGTTGAGACAAAGTAGAGCTTTATGAATGGTCACATCAGTCACATTCGTTCAGGGTGGAGCCAGTGCTTCTGTAGGGATTTGAAATACGGGGCTAGTGATATCAACTACCATTTGGGATATTAGAACGGGTACAAAAAGCCTATCTGATCCGAGCACTTGGAGTCAAGTGCATAGTCCCATATTAAATTCTTCCGCAAGAGACTGGATTTCTACCTCTTGAAAGAGCTGTCTGGAACGTCACACTATAGACTGCCAGAAAATGGTGAATATGGAAGACTCTCGCCTTCCAAGCCTCAGCTAGACAATGGCCATGGATTCACAATGCTTTATAGCCCATTGGAAGGAGAAACGAGCCATCTAGTTTTTCTGATGGAATGCTCAAATGGATGCATACAAGTATATAACAATGAGGATCACAATGGCCTGAAATAGTATCTAGACGTACATTTCTTAAGTAAGCTTTGGGATAACAGTGCTTTGGAGTTGGTAAAGGCATCGCACTAAAAAACCAGATTAATCTCATTGCCATGAGCCACAGCAGTACATGTTAACTCCTTTATCCATGAAAAAGCATAGACCGATTGCCTCCATTTGCGCATGAGCACACCGCCTCAGGATTGAGACAAGCAGATGGGTCCAAAAAGAGTGAGAAAATAAGGTATGCGAATGCTACCAGCTGGGAGTTACTAAAGATGGGATCCATACTCTTCAGCACTGCCCAACACATGCAACTATCTAGGCACGCTATAATGGATTGGTTACACCTAACCAACCGCTACATGTGATGATGAACACGTCTTTAGTAGGAGATCTGATATCTTACATTCAGGAGATACTAGATATGCGAGCCCAATTATGCCCCTGATCATTACCCTGACTAGCAAGTCTTTTTTATTATTATTATTTATTTATTTATTTATTTATTCATTATTTTTGAAAAATTGCAGATATATTATATTACATATAAGGAATTATATAATATACAAAAATGACAGGGATGGGATCGCTGACCAAAAAAGTAATGGTCAGTGACCACCACAAACTCCTCCATAGGAGGGTATCTATAGATAAGTTCTAAACAAAATGATAATAAGATCATAGAAATCACAATTAACAATCAAGTTTCAGCTTTAGATAGCAACATAGAAGTTCGATTAAAAACAAAAGACTAGACTGTTGCAACCCGAGCTTCAAGCCTCCGGCCCGACCAAATCAATAATCAAGTGCACCATCGAGAGTGATAATGAAGAAAGCTTCCTTGATGTGCTCAAACATGAGCCGATCAAGCTCATTCGAGCTCTAGGTAGTGGAGTCAAGCAGGTGAAGGATCTAATCATCCTGAGTCGATTTCACCCTTCAAAATACTTCTTGATTTCTGGATTGAAGGCCCAGATATCCTTGTCCTCCAAGATTTGCTCCAAAGTTTCACACCCAATGACTTCTGATTTAACCCAATGTAGACACTCGATTGATGAGCATTATAGTAGAAATAGAAACCTCATGTGCATGACCTGTAAAAGATCCAACTCGGTCCTATAGGTGGTCATATTTTTTTTCCCTTTCAACAGTCTACGGGCCACAAGAGAATCAAGCAGATGAATTTGAAAAGAAGCTTTGAGAACATGCAGTGATGGAGTGTTGCTGGAGATAGCAACACCATTCTTGTGCTTCTAAATTGTCCAGCAACATAGGATTGTGACACTTCCAAGAAAGGGAGAGGCCGGATCTAAAAAAGGGAAGCACATTCTCCTCTCTTTGGGAAGTAAAACCTAAGAAAGCTCTGATCCAAACCCAAAACGGTCGAAGCTTGGGGCAGATAAATACATGGTTAGATGTCTCAGATCTTCCACGTCCCAAAGGGCAGAGATAGCAAGCCTATTATTGCTAAGATATTTCCATCGAAAACTCTTCGGGATGGGAGTTTTTTAATCTTGGATAGTAGTAGGCTGACATCTTTGTTTCTTTATTTGGGTCCGATAGGCCATCTGGTCTCCGAGGGCTATAAATCTAGATTCAAGATATTTAGAAGGTCGTTCGTGGAGTGCTGGTTAGATTTTCTTCGGAAAAGAAATATGATCCAACAAAAGAGATAAATAAACAAACAGGAAGTATCCTGGAACAAAATAAATACCCAGTTTTTCTAGTTGAAACATCGAGAAAAATATGTTTATGTCTTATAAATATACATGGATGTGGATCTATTATATACTATCTAAATGTGGGACTTTTGTATAATATCTAGATAAGCAGCAGGACGATTATCTCTAGATATGACCCGATCTATATATATACCATGCCTTTAATATTTGAAGTTCCCTTTCTCATTTTTGATAAGCGGGCAAAAGTATGCTAGTGGGGTATAAAAGCAGGCGTCCGAACACATGCTGACAGCACTCATATAGCACCCCGTGTGGCAGCTTGTTTAGGGTGTTACTGGTACTAGCACATGGTAAATAGGTAGTCAATAGAAACATGTAACAACTCCAATGAATGACAAGTGGAATACTATGATAGAATAGTAGGTGTAGGGTGCTGGTCTAAGTGCTGGGGTCACGCTTTTTTGTACCCCACTAGCATACTTTTGTCCAAGCATCTAAAGATCTTTATACTTAAGATGATCGCATAGCAACATATTATATATCTTTGGAATATTAAGCTTTTTAGCAGGCTTGCCCCTCCCCACCCACACCCCCAAAAAAAAAAAAATCACACGCACACACACACACACACACACACACAGAGAGAGAGAGAGAGAGAGAGAGAGAGAGAGAGAGAGAGAGAGAGAGAGAGAGAGAGAGAGAGAGAGAGAGAGAGAGAGAGAGAGAGAGAGAGAGAGAGAGAGAGAGAGAGAGAGAGAGAGAGAGAGAGAGAGAGAGAGAGAGAGAGAGAGAGAGAGACTAGCCTATCCACGTGTAGGACACCTCATCCAAAAATTGATGTGGGTGAAACTCGTCCCTTAGATTCATTATTTTTCAATCCCGCGGTTAGGAAAATTAGGAATTCCCCCAATATTATCTTTCTTCTTTCTTATCCCAGTTTCGACCCTTTTTTTTTTTATTTTATTGTTTTTTTTTTGCCTCTTTTCTTCTTGCCTTCTTTCCAATTTGATCAAACACTTGCCTTGGATTTTGCAAGTGAAGATCGCTATTGTGCTATCTATTGAATAAAAAACCAAGTATATATTTTGACATGCCTTATTTATGCTCTTATCCATCGTCCACACTTTGCATGATATCATAAGGCAGAGCTGGAGGAAAGACCATCATCAGATCTTAGTATCGAGGAACTATAGTACTGGTACAAATTCATTGGAGCTATAGATAGAAACTGCCTGTTCTTGCTATAGATCAAACTATAGTAGGCATATCAGAGGCTGATGTTTGAGAGTACGGATGTACACAGAAAAGTGGATATTACGAATTTCATCCTTGCCAGATTGTAAAGTTTTCAATTCTAATTTCTTTTCCCTGTGCTTTGAATGCATATGCAAATTGCTTAATCATATTCTCTGCATCTTCCATTTTGAACAAGGTGCAACTATGAAAGTTATTTACGAAGTGGTTTGTCAACTTGTTGTCAACCGTATTTATGAGATAGGATCATCGCCGGTGTGGAAACCTTGTGTATACTTTGCTCATGGATATTGCAAGCATGGAAGCAAACGCATGTTCTTGCATACATCATTGAAGGATGATAGTTCTGGCCCATCTTCTTCAAATAGTTCATAGTGGGAGCTAGCTGGAGAAGACAACATCAAAATAAGATCATTAGAAATGCTAGACCCAGAGTTGTTTTCTACAAAAAGGCATCAATTTCTATAGTTTTCTTCTCACAACTTTATTATGAAAGATTTGGTAAAACAATACAAGCAAAAAGATATTTGATTGAGAGTTAGAGGCATGGAAAGGCTGGTTTTAACCTAAGAAAGTTGCTTGCCAGTGTATGTTTTTGTCTACCTTGTTCTAACACTTATTGTTCATCGTCAAAGACTCTTTTACAAGTTTGTACCATACAGTCAATGTTAGCAAGCAACTTATATACTTTTATTCCAATTTTAGAATTACATCCTCACTATTGTGCATTGCAGGCCCTTCCCAATCTAAAATACTCATTGATATCATTTTTTAGTTCCCAACAACATAAAACCAATCCGCAGGGATTATGAAAAAACTTTGCTGAGGCATCCTGCAAAGCGCAGTGTGATGGAATTTATAGATGGTCTGACATTTTATTTCCTACGAAAAACAGAGCCATCATGCAAGCTTTTGTATGTGACACTAGAAAGCATGCAGGGGCTTTATCGTTCTCCTACAACATTCACAACAAAAGGTTGCTAACTTTGTCCTTTGGACTTGAATGTTTACCTTGAAAAATGCAGTGATCTTGATATTTTATAGTTTTGCAGAGATAATGACACGTTTTGTGATTGATAGAGCTCACTGTGAAGGTAAGTACCCTTTACAAATGTGATATAATGAATGTCGTCATGGTTGGTTCGCATCTATAGCAGTGGCATCAAATGGGGAATTATTGGCATAAAACACAATATGACAGGTCCGAAAACACATCGTATATTACAGTTCTTATTGCTAACAGAGTTAAAGGTGAAGAACAGATTCCATCCATATTAGTTGCAATTCTAAGACTAGATATGCCAGATATGTTGTTCCACGTCACCGTCCGAAGCCATAACGGCAAGTACATGTACAATATATAATGGTTGGTTCACATCTATATCAGTAACATCAAATGGGGAACTATTGGCATTATTTCACAGTTCTCATTCCATCCATATTAATTGCAATTTTGAGACCAAATATGCTAGAAGTTATCCCATGTAACTATTTGAGGTCGTAAGGGCAAGGTACATGTACACTAATTCCAAGTCTTGCAACAGTAAACATGGACCACGTCTCTTCATTAAAGCAGACTGTTGTACAACTAGTTTTTTTTCCTTTTGAAAGAGGTAAGAGTTTGACATAGGAGTCATAAAGGTTAATTCCTAGTAAATTATCATGTGTTGTAGATACTGGTTGAAAACGGCTGAACATAAAGCATGAGCACAAGATAACATGATGGGCGGTTGTCAATGAAACAAAGATTGCAGTTTAAGTTTGCAAGCTTTGTTTAAATCAATTTCCATGCAAAGAATCTACATTGTTGGAGCAATCGAAGATGCATTGTTTGCTGGAATATGCATGTGGAGCCTATTCCACCATCCAAAAACTTAAACTTAAATTGTTGCACGATGTTGTAGAAGGGGATAAAGTCCAAAGTATTGCCGTTGTTTAATTAGATTGTATGAGAATGGCATCATATTCTCAATAGTGCAGTTAATCACGCAAGGGGCCTACCTATTCTAGGTAAAAAAATTAAAGCTCAATAGATAACTAATGATTCCACACAATATCATGAACACTATGTAAACTACAAGAACATGCCCATCACAAAATCCAAAACAAATTACACCATGCACGATGTTTTGATAATCCCCTAAAGTTTAACATAAGCTTCAACATTTGTGTATGCTTACATACACAACCTGGATTATATAACATGGAACCAACTTGTGATCTACCAACACTTAATTTGCCAATGAAAAAAAATAAATAGGAACTATTGTGCACTTGTCGTGCAAACAAAAACTAGATTGTTGTCTCATACATGATTGAATTTAACTTTAGTACTGCTAGACTCCTGCGTCCAACCTCTCTTAAGTGTATACATTTGTTTCACCATGTAATATGGCAAATCTTCATGCTAGTGACCAATGCACACTCCTTCACTTTACATTAAGATACTTTGAGTGGGATTCCTAGAGAGATATGAGAGATGGACGTATATCTAGCAATTCTTACATCATATCCCATTGGCGATATCCCATAAGACATGACATATGGTGCCTCTACCATCATGTATACTTAAACTAGACAAGAGGGATGACTGAGAAGGGAAACATGCACACTCTCTCATTGACTTCTTCCCCATTGATTGCCATCAACCTTCACACATGTTTACAAGAGGAAACCTACAATACCAAAATGTAGAAAAATAAAAGATTATGATGCTATGGTCAGAATATAGAATTTTCTACTTTGTATGTACGTTCTATATACTTTATGACTAAGGGGCCGCTGTCTAACATCTTATTTCAAATGTTGAGTGGCCTTGTTGCCTAAACCAATTCTAATATCCACATATTAGATACATGCTGAGCTCCTTCTCCCATTATGCCTTTCACGACATCTTATTTTCCAGTCTATATTTTATCTTCTTATTTTTCTTCATATGTTCTCTGTTCTTTCTTCCCATTCAACCCACCCTTTGTCCCAAGTCTGTCGTACTATTAGTTACTTAGTCTATTTCTCTTTTTTTTTTTTATATATATATATAATGATATGTAGTTGATACTGTTGGTAGTCTATACGTATCTTTATTTCTTCTATAACAAAGCATTATTTAATTAAAGTGGGTCAGATCTTGAAATTTGGGACTCAGACTGAAAATGGGACTTGTGCTATAGAAAAAAAAATGTTGAATTGAATGCTTGAATAGAATTACACATCACGCACAAAGAACTGGGTAACTTGTTTTCCTCATAAACTTTACAAACCACTAGTTGGGAAAGTCATAAAGCTTCTCAATATTATCTACCCTCATACAATGATATAGCATGGAGGTTGCTCATGGCTTTGTCCATCTCCCTTTTTGGGATCTTGTGTGTCTTGTCTTTTGAAATCTGACAAGTTGGATATGACCATACCACACACTCCACCAATTCCCTCCTTTGAGGATCAGCATGATTTACCCTCCACGTCTTCTCCCAACGATTGGTTGTATTGCTCCTTCAAGTTGCCCTTCTTGTGTCTTTCCAATGGGCTCCCAATATTGAACTTGGAATCGAGGCCAACTCCTCTCCATCACCATGGTGATGGTTACATCGCCACTTACCACCCCTAACCATATTGGACAATCCTCATCGTCGGGGCCCTCACCAACACAAAAGTATCCTTCCTTGATGTCCTCAAAGGGACCCCACTCAGGAAGATCAAACCACTTCGGCTTTGAGGCCTTACTTCCCACAAACCACTTGGAACCTTTGTTAGGACCCAATTGAACATTCTTAGACGTGCTTGCTCCTTTGGAACCCTGCCATCTGGACTCAGGTAAGAACCCGTCCCTCAGCTCCCTCCCACATGGTTGTTCAATTTCTAAACATGTCGCAACTTTCTCCCAGTAATTGATTAGGGAGTCCATGTGATTTTTTTTAAGAGTGGAGGTGTGCTTTTCATTTCGAACATCATCCCAGTGCGTTATATAATCCTTGATGCCCTTCACTAGCTGGCTAGAGTCTTTAACAGTCTTGAAGGGAGGTAGTGGTTTTGGCTGCCCTTTAGGAATAAGAACTTCACCTTTAGCACCCCGTTGCCACAACTCGATTCCTTGTATAGGCATCCACAACCTGTCACCTGGTCTCCACTTATATTGCATGATTGGTATTCCATCCCTAACCCAAAACTTGAACTGGGCGCCTTTGTGTGTCCTGGGCCAAACCCATCCTTACCATCTAACAAGTATCCCTCGACAAATGATTTCCAATCTGCAACCTCATCCATCAAGAAAGCCATTGGGTTGGGGTCAATGCAGCTCTCAAACAAATCCATTAGTTCAGGGAGACTAGTCACGTTTTCTCTCCTGAGCTTGCTAGAGAAGTTTCCGAAGAATGCATCTATATCATCATGGGTATGGCCAACCATCATGAACCCCACTTTTACAACTTTGAATACTCCCCACCACCGTCAAGTATGACATTGCCCCAAACATCCATCTATTCTTGTTTTCTTTCCAAAGAGGTTGTCCAATTGAACACATAGCTCCTCAGGCAGTTGTTTCTCAAGTAAGGGGAAATCATCCCAAGTCCTCCTTGATTCACCCTTAACCTTGAATGTGAGCTTTTTTATCTGCCTTTGGTAACAAAGCGGTTGATCATCCATCAAAGCCTCAAAAATGGGGGCTAATGGGGAATACCTCCTCCCTTTTATCGATCCTTTCTCTAGTGTTCTCAAGCACTTGAAAATAGAGCTCACATGGAAGTTTGGATCATCCCTCCATAGATCAAGCACAAAATGACCATAGGTTCCGGTTCCATGCCCATGTGTTAAGACACCCGCCCGGACTTACTTTCATCCGAAAAGCGTTTTGACAACGGCTTGGGTAAAGGATCCGCTTTGGCAAGAAAGTCTTGTGTTGGTCCATCTTATCATGAATTATACACAAAAATCATGCCGTGCGCATCCGAGAAAATGTTCTCCACTGCCAATACAACTGTCTACATGATATTTGGTCCCTTTGGTGATCTGCAAATTGCTCCCTAAGTGCCATTCTTTCTTTCTCTATTGCAGTTGATGCAAGTGTATCCTTGAGTTGAATGCAAGTGTTGCACTTTGAGAATGGCATTTGTTGCAGGACACTCACGTCTGAGAAGTGAGTGCTCCATAACTTGCTGAAATGTGATTGAGAAAGAGGCCTACCTCCAGTAGTTTCTAGGATGGAGTTGACCTCTTTAAGGCACTCTTTTTGGATATAATGTTGTGGCAACACCCTTTGCACCACTTGCACACCATGCTCGTTCACCTTCGACTTGTGGGGCATAGATTGAGACATATATCTCACAAAGCTCGAAGACTGCAATGGCCTCGAAGACTGCAATGGCCTTGAGGGTGTTTGCTCTAGGTTTCAAAGTGAGTGCATTGCCATGTTGGAACAACCTGTGCCCTTTTCTAACCTGCTCCCAGTATCTGTAGAATGAAGACTTGCTCACGCCAAGAATCCATCTCAATGCTCTCATACATACCTTCAGGCCCCTCAATTGATATAGTAACCTTCCTGTGTTTTCATCATAGCTAGAATTTCTACACAAGGAGTAGATGAAATTAATCCTATCTTTCTGAAGCTGTCCAATGTATTGAGACCTTATCTGCACTAGGTCATCCACACTGTACTATACTGTGCAATCTAGGTTGCAACACTCTTGTCCCCTAATTGCCTCCAGGTTTTCTTTGGTTGGGGCCATACTTTCTATCCTTTCTAAATATTTGTCACTTCTAGGCCTCTTGGACACCCTTGGCTGCCTTTTATGAAAAACATAGCGCCTCTTCCTTGTGATCAAAGGATGCTCATCCACTACCAAATCTTCCACATGGCCTGGGCTGGGCCTTGGGGTATCTAGTTCAGTAGGGACTTCCAAACTCTCACCATTCTTATGTGTAATATATCTTATTGGCCATCTTAACTGTGTTTGGGACTCCAACAAGCCAGAGCACACAATGCAATCACTAGAGCTTCCCTGGGACATGATTGTATCAACTTGGATAAGAAGCTTCACAATGCCAACTCCAAGATGATCATCTCCCAGCCTTTCATCATTCACACTATCAAAAGGATCAACTGGGTTAGCTATGATGCCCTCTCAAAATACCGCCTCGTTGCAAGGGTGCAACAATAAGCGTGCCATCTTCCTCCATTGGAGCCTAGGGCAATGTCCTGTGCTGGGCTTCCTTGGCTCCATTTTGCTCATCTCACATGCTCCCTGAATGAAAGAGCACACATTAAAACCATATACAACCATTAAAACCATTAAATCCATTTAAACCACTAAAACAATTTAAACCACACAGAACCATTACAACCATATAACCATTAAAAACATTAAAACCATATAACCATTAAAAACATTAAAACATTATAAAACATTGGAACATTATAAAACATTATAACCATTGGAACATTATAAAACATTATAACCATTGGAACATTATAAAACATTAAAACATTTAAACGTCCACGTGGCGCTTCGTCAGCGACCGCTGACATGGCCACGTCAGCATTCCGGACACCCAGGTCACGGATGGCATGGCCCACACATGACAGGGTGTCATAATGGCAACTTTATCGAGGTTCGAGTGTGCAGCCAGAAATAACTGCAACCTCTTCCTCTTCCCCCGCGACCCATTCATCCTCTTTCTCTGTTCTGTTTTTCTATTCCATCTCCGGAGCTCCCCCTTGGCGATCGATCTATTCCACCAATTCTGACGTCTTCTTATGGCAGCAGACTGGTCGACGGATCGTGAGCTTCCAGCGCCGAGGTTTTCGCGCAGTTCGAATGTTCGAGCGGGCGTTACTGCCTAAGAAGAAAGTGAGGTTCTTCTCTGTAAGTTTTTAGCTTCTTTTACTGCTTCTTTTTAGTTTTCTGTAAGTCCTTTACTACACTCTTACTTATATTCTTTTATTAGAGGCTCTTAATATCCCCTAATACAATTTCCAGTCCTTATTCTCGCTTTGCAAACGCCTGTAGTCACATGGAATCGAACACGGGAGCTTCCTCCTCATCCAACAAATATTCCAGGTATATTTTTTTAATATCATACTGTTTTTTAATATCTCATTTGTCTCCACTGTTTCACTCTGTTTCACATGTTGTCTCTGTTTTCTATTTTCCTTTTGTTTTGTTTTCTGTTTTTGTTTTCTTTTTCTTAGTTTTTGTTGAATTGAATACCTTGTACAGGCATAAGTGAGACTAGTGGTAAGAGTAGTGGCAAGCAACCGAATTAGGAATCCTCAGAGACAGGTGATAGGAAGAAAAATATTGCAGAGCAGTAGCAGAACATTACTATGAATGATTCACAAAAGAAATTGCTAAACTATCTATAAATGTTTCATAACAGAACATAACTATGAATCAATGTTTCTAACTATCAACTAAGAATAGGAATTGCTTTACAGAATCTGCAATTCTAACTCACAGCATATCCTCCTCTGCAGGAGAGGTGCAGAAGGGAACCCGGCTTTCTCGACTCACGAGTCGAGAATGCCTCAGCTTGCCAACAATCCAGGAAGTACAGGCCTTCTTCTCGACTCGCGAGTCGAGAATTTCTCGATTCGCGAGGCGAGAGGGATTGTACACTCTGGATTGTTGGCTGGTTGAGGAATTCTCGAATCGCGAGTCGAGAATGCACACAGCCAATGCCCCTGTGTCCGGTCGCAGGTGCCTCCACCCAGTCCGAGCCACTCTACTTCGGACCATCTTCATCGAATATTGCGAAGAGGACTGGCTCGGACCGGGTGGAGGCCTCACGATAACCCGCAGCGTCTTTGGCTTTTCTCGACTTTCGTGAGTCGAAAAACTTTACTAGTCTCACACGGTTTGCGGCTCAGTGCATTCTCACGACGGCCCACTGCCCACAGTCTGAACCACTCTCCTCGAACTATCTTGCTCGAATATTGTGAAGGAAAGTGGCCCACGGCTGTCTGAAACCTCTGAAATGGCTTTTATCTGCTGCATTCTTGACTTCGATGAGAGTGCCTTAACCGACCAGCACTCGGAGTACTACGGAGTTTTCCTGGCTAAGGCATTTCTCGACTTGCGAGTCGAAATCTTGACGAAGCAACAACTGCATTCTCGACTTCGCCCGGTCAATCCCTTAGCCAGCCCATTCTCCACATTATGCAGTGCGGCGAGGGTACCTCGACCCGATCCGAGCCACTCTCGCCGATCAATCTTCGAATATTGCGAAGGGAGGGCTGAACTAGTGGAGGCCTCTACAACAACCTACAAAGGGAAACCCGCGAGGCACTTTGTTGCATTCTCGACTTCGCGAAGTCGAATGCCTTAAGCACGAGAAATGTAACCCTTAAGGCCAAGATTCTCAAGGTGCTCGCCAAGTTTTCTCGACTTCGTGGGGTGAAGACCCGCTAGTCTCACAAACAGCCCAAGGTTGAGTGCATTCTCCTGTTTTTAGTCCTAGGTGGCTCTGGCACATGCGTTCCAGCCACTCCTTCGAACCATCTTCCTCGAATATTGCGAAGGGGAGTGGCCCGGACTGGGTGGAGGCCTCTGCGACTAATCACAGGGGGGATGCATTTGAACCGCATCTCTAAGGCCCTAGACCTAGCATTCCAAGCAAAAATACTGCATACACTTGAAATCGTTTTGCGAAGTTGCTCGATTTATAGTTCCCTTGTGCCGAGCATCTCTCAACCTAGAGAGTATTTCGACGCTGAAATATGCTCAACAAGGAAACCATAAATCGGCGAAGTGGCCGAACAGTTCCATGATCAAAACAGGGAGTTGTTCGAGTGTTACTCCGATCCATTGTTTCCGTGTCGAGCATATCTCAACCCAGAGACTATATTTCATCTCTGGACGCTGAAATATGCTGGACAAGGAAACAATAAATCCGTCGAGCTTTCGAGCAGTTCCATGTTCTAAACACATTTGGCATGTTCTACACACACAATGAAACAGGCATCTCTGAAACTCACCTCTTCACGCAGAATTCCTTTGGGCCATTGTATCACGATCCCGCGCCTCACCGAAGTCTTAAAGCTTTTTTGTTGGCCTCATCAACAATGCATCCGCATCAAATACTTGTATCAAAGCGATTCTCGTGTATCCCTCTTCCATGACACGGCAGTGAAGAGTTCCCGTGTGCTGCAGCTCCTCTCCGCTTGCTACCTTAGCCCCGTGCTCATCGATCAAATCAACTATTTGCAAAAAGACACGCAGTTAGAAATAGACAGAGAGTAAGGCGCTGTTAGGAGCTTACAACGTCGTGGCATCCGTGAACTCAACTTCGAAAGCAATCGATCTCCTCGGTTCGCTCTAAGCACCCTAACTAAAAGCGCCTGTTGCCAAACTAAACTGCCGGAAATCTCCAATCGCTCACTAAAGTCCCCTGGAAATGAATGAATTTGGAATTGGTGTTTGGGCGGGCTAAAGTTGACCGCGGCCGCATCTTTTTACCCCGCCCGCTTTTTCCTTGAATGATTGTGTGTCCTTAATTTCAAATTTAAGAACACGCCCGACCGCTTTTACGCGTCGCAGTCCTAAAACCTCCAAGGCGCTGAAGAGGCTCAATTTACAAGGGAATTCGAAAGCAAGAAGATGCGGGGGCATACGATATGGCGACTCCATCGAAGAAGCGAGGCGCCGAGCGAAAGCCGGGTTCAAGCGGCACCAAGAAAAGAAAGACGCGACTCTCCACGCGGAGTTTCCTCGCTTTGTGTTCGGCCAGGATACCTTTATCGATCCATCCTTCGCCTTGCGGCATTGGATCATGGAGACGCTTAGTGATCACCGGGTCGAACTCCGCTTCTTCGTTATCGAGGGATTGGAGATAGAGCTGCTTGATACACCAGCAGATTCTTGGTGGTATGTCGAAGTGTCAACAAGTGGGAAGGAGAAAGATATGTTCCTGTGGCAAAGGGATAAGAAGAGCTCCGGCGACAAGTACAAGAAGGTCGGTATTGTGCTCTCCGTCTCTGCGCCAGATTCGAAGCATCTTACATTATATGTGGAAGACTGCCTGAAGGGTAAGTTCTACCACACGAAGAAGTTATCAGTATCTAATTACTCTCACTCTTCAATGAGCAAGTCGGCGGGGACCGGCTAAAAGGCCGGGCGCCTTTAAATTGTCGTAACCTTGGGTGGAAGGATGCGAAGGGATGAAGGAGGCCGGAACCCTAACATCCAGGGAGCTTGGAATGGAGATTTCCAGGGTGAGGGAGAAGCTTTTCAACACCGGGAGCTTTACCTCCAGCGTGCTAAAGACTCTAAAGCACTCGGCAGTTACCCAGGATGTTGTAGTTCAGAAAGAAAAAACTCCGAACAGGACTGCAGATGAAGCAGATGAGAGTAAAAACTCCAACAGACCGCAGATGAAGCGGATGAGAGTACACCTGGAGGATTCGTGATGTCAAGATGAGGAAGATATGGTCGACTCCCAATTCTTGGATCCAGATGAGTAGATTAGGAAATCACAGAGAGGGGCCCAGAAGATGGAGCGGCTAGCTCAAGATATCCATTGGGGATATCACACAAGCCGCCGGCCGACATCGACGCGGGTTTGCACTGTGAGATGCCGCCTTGTTCAACCAAAGGGAATTTAATCCGGCAAGACATGCCGGAGATTCTTTCGAACTTGATGGTGCGGCATCCCGCTGCAGATCCAATGCTCCGGATGTCATACCATTCAGCCAGATCGAATCGCGAGTTGTTCACCGGAAGTCCGAGGAAGACCTGAAGGGAAAAGATGTCGTTTTTGGGTTGTGGACGGCCAGCATTCAGTGAGGGCAGCGCAAGTATTGCGCATGTAAAAGGAAGTGCCGCAGCGATCAAGGACAGATATTCCAAACGAGAGTGCAGAGTTCTTTCACGACACGCCACCAACGGAGCTCGCCAAAGATTAGCCATCGTCGAACAATAGCGTTAGTGCCGCCTACATAAGGTAAATTAATCGCTCGATTCGGGGTTTCTCCTCGAAGTCGAGAAAGCCGAGGAACACAGAAATCGAAGATGGGGGCTTTCTCGACTCGAGTCGAAACCCTGAGAAGTAAAGAAAAATAAAGATTGAAGGGACTTTCTTCGATTCATGAAGCCGAAAGCCGAGAATAAACGGAAGAAACAAGATGAAGGGGGCTTTCGACTCTCGACTCGCGGGTCGAGAAAGTCCCTTCATACTTCGACTTTCCCCGCTTCTTCTTTTCGACTTTCAAATCGAGATACCCCAGGGCAATAGAGAGAATATTAGAGATTATTGGCTGACGAAAGTGAAAACATCGAGTTTTCCCATCCTTTCTTCCCTCGCCTCTTCGGGCAATGTCGCTTAGTTTATATCCTAAGTTGCATCGTTCGAAGAGGCGGGGCAAGCAAGGATTTGGGAATGAGCGGTGCTTTCACTCTGGCCTTCATTCTCCTATGTTCTCTCCTCTCCTGTGGGTATTCTCGACTTCATGAAATCAAGAAAGTCCCTTCGATCTTCTCCTCTCCTCAGTAACTCCTCGACTTTCCCCGACTCAAGGAAGTCGAAAAGTCCAAATAAATAGAGAGAAACATTAGAGATTAATGGTTGAAGAGTGAAAGCATCGAAGCCTTCCCAATCTTTCTTTCCCCGCCTCTTCGGCAATGTCGCTTAGTTTATATCCTAAGTTGCATCGCTCAAGAGGCGGAAAGCAAAGATTTGGGAATGCGCTGATGCTTTCGCCTCGCCTCGACTCTCCTATGTTTTCTCCTCTCCTGTGGTTATTCTCGACTCGCGAGTCGAGAAACCCCCTGCATTCTTCTATTTATTTTTTCCTTCGGGTGTTAGGAGATACTTTCATGCTCTGACATTGTGACATTTACTGAATGCATCCCGTATCCTGACTAGATCATACACGCTCGGCAACAGTGAAAAGCATTGGGTTGTCCTCAGCGTCCTAAAGGAAACAGGGCCCCCTCCGATAAGTGGAAGACCTTCGAGAAACTCTGTAGATATGTTCTTCTGGAAGGCCAGGAAGATGATAAGGGAGAGGATGAAGACGAGAAGAAGAAGAGAACACCAAGAAAGGGCAGGGAATCTCTATCAGACCAATATGACCTCATTCTTAGCACTGAGGCGGTCTGGGAGAAATGGACTGAGATATGGGATCAATGGACAAGATGCAAGCTGAAGGACAGCAATGGAGAATTGCCAGCCAGGCCGGACCCAAAGTTGTTCGACAAGCAATTCATGAAAAGGATACAGGGCCTGACAGACAAGGAAACGCTTGATCTACAGGGCAGAATCCTGGATGGAACAATCCTGCTAAGGAAAAGCAGAAGTTCAAAATTGCAGGATGCAAAGGATTACGCCACAATCCTAAAGAGACGGCGTGCATTGGAAGAAGGCAACACAGAGTTTTAACCATCATTCATTTAAATTGGATTTATGTCTGTTCCAAAAGCACGCCACCTTTGCATACCCTTTTCTCAATATAGTGTTGTGTAACATGTTGTTTTGCATTGCTGCAAATTTTTGCATTGTAGTAGTGGGTAGTTTAACATTTTCTTGTTTTAGGAGAAGAATGTGGTGTTTGATTAGCATTTGTAGATAACAATACATCAATATACACAGAACACTTTTTACATTGTATTCACTTGATATGAAGATTACATCATGGAGGGACTAGTCCTTTCTTTGTCAAATAACTCTCAAGATAGGGATCCATCTCCTTAGTCCGATCTAGTTCTGGATGCGTTTTGACAACATCTGATACTGTTTTACCAGCAGCCAAGCCACTCATGATGGACATGAATAGTACTAGAAACTCATCTGTTGAGTAATCTTGTGGAGTATAAGTTGGTGGATTTAGAGCCTGACTTTGATTATAAAAGCACTTAAGAGTATCATCATCTACTATTATGATGTCTTCTTTCTTTTGAATGCCAAACTGATCCATCATAGTACTAAGATGTTTGACGAAGACCGGTTTGCATCCGGATCTCTTGGATGTGGAAACTTTATACACTTACTTTGGTCCCAAATTGTCACAAAGTCTCGATTCATGCCTGGTAACACCCTAAGTACTTCATCAACATTTCTGCGTTCCATTGAGGACCAGATGGCAACTCGAAACAATCTGAATGCCTCATTCATCATATCTTCTAAGTGTGGACGACGATAGATCCACTTAGTATTCGATTCTAGAGGGACTTGCTCGAAGTCATCCCTGTTAATAAGCTTCTTAGGAAATGTTTTACACAAGGACACCATTCAGATCGAAGACAATGATTTTGTCACAAGCCGGTGGAGCCCTGAACCATGGAAAACAAAGAGTTAGCCATGCAAAAGTGGTCTGCAATACACGCCAAGCGCGTTTTATCCTTCATAAATAAGCTACATATCGCGCCTGGCGTGAATTACCTTTCATCGTCGCCGTCATCCCCAGCAGTCGTAGCGTCTACTTCACTCCCCGGATGCTTACTGTCAGAAGCATGAACTCCACGGTTTAGTTCGGACACGTTCTCTTCTATGAAAGCTACCACAGGGGTTTGATTCATAACCTCAATAGTTGCATCTGAGCTTGCATGATCATCCTGGCTGGTATCAGGAACTACCATAGATCGTACCCCAAAATTTGGACATTACCGGTTGCAATGTTATCAAGCATGGACTTCATATTTTTCTCCAAGGTCTCACGTTCCCGCTAGCATTTCGCCTTCTCCTCGGGGTTGCATTGCTTTTTGAACATTCCGGAGTTGCACTTGGAGGCTTTTGTGAACTAGTAGTGCCTTACGCCCTTTGTAAGGTACCAAAGCCAACGGGTTTTATCTTTGATGGGACCCCAATCAACAAAGGCTAGTACCTTTTTCAAAAACACTTCAAGGAAATCCTGGACTGGTCATCGTTGATTTAAACTTAAATATCTTCTTGATGTCTTCGGGCCTCTCTACCAATATACCCTCCAACATGCAATTCCACGGCAGTGTGGTATCAAGTGGTGCAAATGCCTCAAGAAGATAGCCGATTGATTGCAAACCCATGTTTATTCAAGGGCCCCTTTTTCTTTTGTCGGCAATTCCAGAGTGATGTCTTTCCGGTGAGGGTTAGGAACATCAAATTCCTCGCCATTTGCTTCATCCTCATCATCCGCTTTGTAGAAGACATTTTTCAAGTTGGGTTCATCCAAAAGAAAACACTGCCATGCACCTTTATCCGATGCCCCTTTGCTCTTAGCTACCTCATAGTGCCATCATCCGCACAAGGATATCATTATGAAGATTATACAAAGCGCTTTTAAACCGCATCCTCAAATCAAGATCCTTTGTCTCAAAGAGAAGAGAACCTTCCCTAACGACCTTTAGGCATTCCAAGTCGTATGAAGCCACCAAAGCATGCATATGAGGCTCTCCCCAGGGGGCATATGATGACAACAAGAAAGAGCTTCGAAGTTGTTAAGCCTATGCGGCTACTAAAAAACCGATGTACTCCCTGTTGAGTCATCCCCTTCTCTCCTTTTTAGTCCCCGCTATCCAATACAAACAGAGAAATATTATGAGGGCCTATTGTTGTATCGGGTAGGAGACCTTTATAGCCGGTAGAGACCGGGTATTGGAGTGCGGGTAAGTCACCACCAACATCTTTTAGGGCGGCAACCTTTCTTCTTAGCTCACCATCACCTTATCGATAGCTTTGCGGTGTCTTTACATTGGTTCTTTGATTTCTGTTTTGCGAAAATTCCTTCGACCAAAAGACGTATTTCTTGATGTCATCGCCAGACACGCCATACTTGTCTAGCAGGCCGACTTCAGATAATGTTACATCACCGGATAGCTTCCCGAAGTTCTTCACCAATCGCTACCTTCATAACTTCGCGTGATGTTATTTATATGAGTGCAACAATCAATGAAGGACATTTTGTCCTTAACTGAAGAAGCCTTCTTGTACAGAACTTCTTTGTTTATGCATTGATTTAACAACCAAATGATTTCATCATCTTGAAGGCCCTGTACTTTCCTCATCTCGGTAGTCTTGAGATCAAATATTGAAGTATCTTGAGGAGGCACTCTTCCCATTGGGTCCGGTAGTCGTTTTACGAGCATAAGCATCCTGTAACTTCGTTCCACTTCGCCCGGACTTAGTCCTTAGCGAAGACGATCTTGTAGGCATCTGTAGGACCTCCGGAAGCCGCCTGGGGCGCCTCACCGCTTCCTCCCCAGTTTTTTTTTCTGTCTTTTTTGCCCTTGGTTTCTTATCTTGGATGATAGTCTGAGCCAAGGTCTTTTCCAATGCCTTAAACTCCTCAGACTTCGTTCCTCCCTGTTTTGTTTGCAGGGGTCTTCCATATTCTATCCATTGCTGGTGGGCATGACGGAGTTCTTCCACGTAAGGGCTGCACGTGTAAGGAAAGCATGTCAGCCAATATGAGCAGGGCATATAAAAATTAACCGCTTTTTAGATCAAGCAAATAGGATAATCAGGAAATGTCAAAGCCAGGCATGCCAATTCGCGCGTGGCATGTATTCATGCTGACAATTCGCGGACGAATACACGCCAGGCGCGAATTGGCAATGCAGCGTTTTGATCAGGCAGTACATTGCCAATTCGTCGCGCCTGGCGTGTATTTGTCCGCGAATTGTCAGCATGAATACGCGCCAGGCGCGAATTGGCAATGTACTGTCTGATCAAAATGCTTCAGGCACGTATTCATGCAGCCAATTCGTGCCTGCAGTACATTGCCAATTCGCGCCTGGCGTGACGCCAGGCGCGAATTGGCAGCATGGAAAGTTACTTGACGCGAATTGGCATGCCTTGACACACGCTGGACCTAGTCTACTACTGTTATTCCTACTTGATATATCTGACTCTATTCCACCTAATATACTAACCTTTTATAAGACTTCGCCCATTTCGTTCAATGTTGCACTAATCTCTGCCAGCTCCTCTGCAGGGGTATGGGGGCTTAGAAACCGACACCTCCTGTGGTTAATGTAGCAGATACATTGTTTGTCCTGTTTGCTTAGCCTAGTTGGATAGGGATCGTTGTGCCTCAATAGAATGTTGTCCGTCAATAATAAGGAAGCATACATTAGGGTTCTCCACTGTAAGCTCCTCTAGTGTTGTCCACTGGAGTGGAGCATCCTTTTTCTTATCCCAAGGAAGCACGTCTGCTGGCATAGGAACTTGGCCTGGATTCCTCACCATCGCCCTCAAGATTTCTCTAGCATGCTCAGGGTCATACCTCCTGCTACAAGACTTGACTTATGTGATCTCACCAGACGGTCAACATGGATGGGATGTGTAAAAGATTGACCAAGTGGGTAGTTGTCTGCATACTTGACTAGCCTACTCATTGCCTCCAGCTGCGATTTCTTTTCGGAGTCATTTTCTGCCAAAATGCCATCAACTGTTGCAGCTGGGATGTCCTTTCCTAAGTCCAGCAATCTTCCTGATATCATTTTAATGCTTCAACTCTTCCAGGTAGTAACTTGGAGAAGGTCCTCGCAAAGCTCTCCTCACTGCAGACACCCCTTCACTAATAGAAACTGGAGTGAGGACAGTATTTTGAGGCCATCCATACTTGAAACATGACTCAGCACTCACGTCCTTCTTCATCAGACCATCTTTGAAAGCAGTTGCCCTGGCATGTGTAAATCTGACGAGATCTTTCTTGTGGTTCTTCACAATCTCCACTAGGAGTTGACAACATATGTCATCCTGCTCCTCACAAGTGATAAGAATACCTTGTTTCTTCATAAGATCGGTCTCTTTCTTCCTGGAGTGTAACACAAGATCCACCTTACCATTTGTTTTGCCTACATCAACATACCACTCCGTCATCCATCTTCTCCTCAGGGCATGGAGGATCTGTGTCTGCTCTGATAATGGATCCGCTATCATCCATCGACAATGCATAGGATACTGCATCCTCATTAGGCTTTCCCTTCTTCTGTAAGCTGGAGCTCGCTGGAGTATCTTCCGAGCCTCTTGCTTTCTTAGGAGGAGGTGAACTACCAATCGGTTTTGTCTCTTCTTCCCTGCAAACGAGGGTGCAATACACGCTTAGCGCGATTTCGAGTGGCCATCCATTCCGGCCAGGCTAAAATACAGAATGGCATACAATCGCCAATTACAGACATGCACTCATAAGGCGTGCCAATTACAGCAGGCCAAACAGACACTCGAAGGCAGGCCAACTAAACACGGTCATACTACTTTACACACAGGTGGACAAATTATAGACAGAATAGTTAATCACGAGCAGGACAATTTAACACAGGAAGGACATTAATTATGCAGATGCAAATTCAAGTCACTGTAGAAATGAGCAGCTAAAGAAATGATAGATAGGAGTGTGAGCAGCTATAGAAATTTAAGTCACTGCTACAGAAATAATAGACAGGAGTATAGGCAGAAGATTTATTGACAGTAAATACAGAGCAAACACTGCACACTAATCAGAGCAATGAACAATGAATGAATGACACACAAAATGATGACAATACTGACCTTGAGCATCTTCTCTCGTGGCCCGGCCTGAGTTTGGAGCAGCACGACCTTTGGGCGGCATCTTCGCGATGAGCGCCTCGGAGTTCTTGAGTTCTTGAGCGCCTCGGAGTTCTTGAGCATCTCGGAGCAAGTCGGCAATCAAAAAGCAAGAAATGACATTCAAAAACTTATATAGATTTCCATAAGCCGAGTAGGTCGGCTTTCGATCGACGGGTTTCATTCGGATCGACTTTTGATCGACGGTCCGATAGAAGCGAGCGGTTATTTAAATTTCGCGGATCGATTTTTAATCGACGGTCCGATAGAAGCGAGCGGTTATTTAAATTTCACGGATCGACTTTTAATCGACGGTCAGCAATCTTACGATTGGGCCTAATGGACGGGACGCGATCGTACGAGCAGTAAATGGCTCTACGACCGCCGTATTGTGAAATCTCACAATTAGATTTCACTCAGCGGCTAAAAAAGCAGTACAATTAACGGATAATTTGAAACCACCACCTAATCTTGCCGCCAGCCTTTCTTGTCATTCGAACTCGAAAGAACTTGGAAGAACAGGAAGAACTCGGAAGAACTGGGAAGAAGCCGGCGCCTAAGCGATGTCGAGCGCCTTCATGTAAATTCATCTACTCTTCCAGATCCCAAGCTCCAAATTAATCCCATGATCTTGCGACATTGGACAGCGTTGGAGAAGAATGTTACATGCTGACGACGAATTTGAAGAGGAGGGTGGGAAATTGCAAGATAGAATCAGTCGATCCGGAAGCAATCTGCCATGGAGTTCCTCTTGGAAATGATCATGTGAAGATTCTAGTAACCAGTTGCCATTTCAACGACGAAGCATTACCCAGAAGGCATCCTGATGGAGACACAGTGGGTGAAAGCATCGGAACCTTTGTTGCATGGCCAGTAATTCGCTTAAAGAAGGTGAGTTTCATTTTCTTGGAAGACATAGAGGAAGATACATCAAAAAAAGTAGATTGAGTGCTTATACTAAGATACACAAGCTGATTCTGTCATATGTATGAAATTAAAACGCTTGCATACCAGACCATTCATTCAAAATTTCAAAACTATAAGGCCTGCAGACCAGACCATTCAGGAATTTAACAAACACTAGACACTATTTACATTGTTTTAATTACGTCTATGTGTTATTCATCTGTGTGTTGTTCCTCAGTAGTCTCAAATGCTGGCACAATAGTCTCAAATGCTGTTGTAACAAGATAAGCTAGCACACAAGAATCTGGCAAATAAGATGGTGCAGCTATTGGGATATTACCCAAAATGGCTTCGAGGTCTGCAACTCTCATTCTCAGCTGAGCATTCTAAATTTCAAGCCCCTCCAGAGCACGACACAACTCATTGAATAAGCCTATGCTTGTAGCCTATGCTGGCACAGGAGGAACTTCAGTTGAATACGCGCCAGGCGTATGTTCAGTTGAATACGCGCCAGGCGCGAATTCATAAATCTGTAAGTTAGAGAGAAAAAACAAATTAGTGATTTCGCGCCATGAGCGAATACCATTCATTTGTAATTTAAATGCAGTACTGGCATTAGCAGAAGTCTTATGAATTGTAAACTCATTTAATGCATTAAAAAAATTAGCAGGTCTTTGTTAGGAAATATTAAGATACGACAGCTAGTTACTGTATGCAATTCACGCCATGCGTGTAATTTCTTCAG
The DNA here is from genome assembly GCA_021234155.1 of Isoetes taiwanensis. Classification (NCBI taxonomy): domain Eukaryota; kingdom Viridiplantae; phylum Streptophyta; class Lycopodiopsida; order Isoetales; family Isoetaceae; genus Isoetes; species Isoetes taiwanensis. Next base: position 1,927,887 of record JAJEKV010000082.1, on the reverse strand, counting down.
AAGCTGTACTGTAATTTTTAAATATGAGAGAGCTGAAGTGAAATCACGCCAGGCGCGAAATATGTTTGTGTGCAAAATGTTTACATTGTACAGGTCCAATACACGCCTGGCGTGAACTGCATAAAGCTAATTCAGTGCAATTCATGCCAGTGTATTGACCTTGACAATTTAAACATTTTGCACACAAACATATTTCTCGCTTTGTGATCTCACTTCAGCTCTCTCAAAAATTAAGAATGAAAGAGCGAATTCAAAACAAACTTACGAAGAAATTACAGTTATGCTTTTAAGTTAGAGTTGACACTAAAGAAACATATTGCAGTCATTAAATCCTTGTATTGCCATTGAAAATTTTTACATAAGGCCTTTTATTAGAGTTGCCCAGCTCTGTGTTACAAAATTACAAAAGTTCTAGGCAGTTTAAGGAGATGCCTAGCTCCATTCATAATCATCATTTGAGGCCTTTTTTGGAGATGCCCAGCTCTCTTTTCTTAACAAAAAACTAAATAACAAAAACAAACAAAGAAAATCAGCCCTCTACCTCCTCCTCTTCTTCCTCTGAGTTTTCATCTGCCATCTCTTCAAGAATGGCTTCTGCAGTAAATTCATCATCCGAGGAGGAGAGGGCGTCCATTAAAATGTGCTTCTTCTCTTCGTCCAACTCTTCTCGCCACTCCTCATCTGCTTCCTCCATTTCTTCTTCTTTTTCAACCTCCTTCTCCATCTCTTCATCAGAATCTGCTGGTGTATGGGGGGACTCAGGGCTGCTAGTGCTTGTGCTGAGATACTCCTTCCCAGGGCGAAGCTTACCCTGAAGAAACAACTCCTCGCAATTATCCGGACTTTGGTGCGGAAGGTAGCCACAACGGCATCTGCGGAATGGAGGAATGAATTTCTTGATCAGTTTTCTGATCTCCCTCTTCGCCTCTCGGAGGCGAGTCCATCCGAGATGGGCGGGATGCGGGCAAAGATGGCTCACCATGGTAAGGAAGAAAATGCGATAGAATGGCGCTAGAAGAAATAAAGGATGGGCGGTTGAAGGAATGGAGGGTTTCATGCAAGATATAGTAGTTACATGCAAGGTTTCGTATAGGTGCGGTTGTAATTATGATTCCATCACATCATATACGAATTATATCCATCACATCATATACTAATCATATCTATTGAATTAATTACGCCCTAGGTTATCATTAATTCTCTATAGCATTACCCACATGTGAGCTATACTTAAAACCTATGTTGTCATTAATTTTGTATAATTACCTAGACCTCATCTATACTTACAACCTACTTTGGCCTATCTAGAATTACGACCAATACTTACCTCATTAGTACTACTAACATACACCCTATGTTATCATTAATTTTGCATAATTACCTGCACCTAAGCTATACTTACAACCTATTTTTGGCTGCACTTACAACATATATTTGTCCATTTAATGGTTTTTTTGGTATTTTTTAAAGTTCCCTTTAATCTATTCTCAAATTTAATTTGTCCTTTTTTCGAACTAATATTAAGACATTTAACTTTATATAGGTGAAGCGTGTGGATCCTAAAAAGGGTAAAAATGTAATACCTATCCCCCCCAACATGTTTCAACATTGTTACAACATGTTCTTATCACATTGTTACCCCATTGTAAACATTGTTCTTGTAGGTGAATGGTGTGGACCACCCAAAGGGTGTTGAGGCTGAGTCTACTAAGCAAATTATCCTCTGATGGGTTGGATTGGAAGAATAAGAAGGTGAAAGTGAAGCACCAATGCAATAAGGAGCTAGTAGGTGAAGGAACTATCATACTAGCTGATCCTATCCAAGCTGTCAATGATGAAAGGTTAGGAGAGGATAAAGTGGGTGTGGCCATAACAAGTTTAGAAGAAAAATGGAAGGAAAAAGGTCAAATCACCCGAGGATTGCAATCGCTTGTATTAAACAATTGGAGGTTCCATGCATCATGCCATGGCCTATAGCCCGCATTGAGTTTATAGAAGAATTCCTTTTACGAGCCGGAGGTTATGGATGACACCGATTTTTTAATGCACCTCCAATAGCTGCCGGGACCACATTTTTGAGAAGAGGGCACACTCGGTGGTGAAACATTATCCTAGCAAGAGGTCCAAGTCAAGTAGTGATTGTTCACGTGAAGCTCGACTAAGGTAAGGGAATGGAATGTTGTTGGGCTAATTGTGTTCGGAAGTTTGAAATTGATGAATTGGTGGAAGCAAGAGCCACCTTCCAAGAGTATACTTGTGATGAGAGGGAGGACTTACATGTACTCCATTCATGAGCTTGCACTTCAAGATGAAAAATTTCCAAAGAAAAAAAAATACCCACTGCTAGGGACATGGATATGTAAAGTTGCATGGATATATATTCATGGCATTCCAATTTCATCTTGGCAAAATTGGCAAGCAAGTCATGCAAAGGGGAGTAAAATTGCATTACATGGAAATAATGGCATGTTGAGGCCAACTTCTAGGATCCTGACTGCTAGGGAGGTTTTTGAAAAATATGTTGAATTCAATGTTGAGAATATGCCACATAAAAGTAGGAAAGATCAACAGGGAAAAATAGTTGTCGAGAAGAGATTGCCATCCCATTGTACCCAGAAGAGCATATTGGAGGAAGTGAATGCTTTGCTTCGAGAACTACATTACACCGCAATATCTCAACCCGGCTTGGTGAACTATGGAGCAAGCACACTTCGAACAACTTTGCAAAGTGCAACTTGTGTGCTAAGTTGAAAGAGATTCTGGATAAGACCAAGCAACCAAGCCAAAGGGCTAAGATAAGAGAGCAAATGAAAGATCACATGACAGACCAACTATCATGCAGATCCATTTATTGGATGTGGAGAACATTATCGTGTTTGGAACCCAATAACTATGTTTGTATTATACATGACAAGATGGATCAATCGAAGACTTGTTTGCCACAAAGATAGTTACATACCCAAGCAAATCAATAGAGCTTATCCTTTGCAAGTCTCTCCGACAGTGCAATAGTGCATGGCTCGGTGCCAATTTATTATGGCCATTTTAGTTTGCAATTGTAGAGTGATGGTCCCGATTTTCATATTGGAAGTGTGATGAGGTGCTTGAGGAACTATGAGAGTGGTTATTACGGTGACCTCCACAACCACGGAGGTGGTAGCCAACCACTCTTGATGCATTGTTGGATAGAAAGCCTAATAATTTAGAAAAGTTTACTAAGGCAAGGTTTAGGAAGTCGGGTGCTTACGAACATGTTGGAGCCTCAAGTTCACGTTCCCAACCTCGAGATCTACCACCAAGGTTCCTCCTCCAACTTGACAATTGTCTTTGGGCCGAGAATAAAAACAGTATATGTTCTCATTCCAATCTTATTTAACAGCTTTGGGTGTCTTTGAAAGAGTGAATTTAGGGTTCTTAATGCCCGGACATACTCATGAGGATGTGGATGCATTGTTTGGGAAGTATAGTCTTGGCTTGAAATCTCAAAAGCTGTGACCAATCTTCCTAGACTAATAGAAGTTCTTAGTGAATGCATTTCACCTTCTCCTATAGGGTTGATCATACAAGAGGTGCCCGATTGGAAGAATTTTTATCGAAGGTTATGCTCTTGATATGGAAGGTCAATCTAGACCTCTTGATTACACTTTCCGGATCATGGGAAATAAGCCAATAATGCAATGGAAGATGAGACCTTCGGATGATAAATAGAGGCCGATGAATGAGTACCTATATGGCACGAAGATGAAAATGGTAAACCCTAAGATTCCAAGGGGTCAACCAAAAAGCTCTTAAGCCTTTTGCAGAGGTGGATTCATTGCAAAGCACATTGGGCCGGCATTTAAATCGTCAAGTATTGGAAAAATAACCCCAATGATACCAACCTTGCATTGATAGATTATTGGACACGGTACATGGATTATTGGGACAAGTAGACACATCCTCCTCGATGAACCGAAAGATGGATGGCTACCTAAGACTAGGTGGAGAGACTTGATAACACCCGAGGAAGTTGATGATGTGGTTAGTAGTATTCAAGAAGTCGATGGCTCCTCCAAATTCTGAAAAACACTATGTTGGTCCTAGGAAAGGAAGGCCTAAATATCTCGGGCTGGAGGATTATGATCCCAAAGATGACTTGCTTTGCCATCAATTTGCACTTATAGTACCAGAGCGCAAAGAGATATACCCTGTGTGGATGGGTTACACCATCTCAGAGGTTTGCAAAGAAGTAGGTGACCGCAACGTGAACAAAGTTCGTGTGGAGTGGTGGTGTCCAGTGCATCAGTTAAATGCAGTGGCAGAGGAAGAAATGTATAGAGACTGTTGGACAAAGAGATGGAAGAGAAACCCTATTGAAGGGGATGATTGGGTTGAGTTAGATACTATTTTGTTTTCATGGACCCCAAAGGTCATCCCAGGCAAGACTGCTAGGGTTACAATACCTGTGGAAGTGAGGATTCTGTAGCCATGGCAGTATGATTAGTCAGTTTTTGAAAATTATGGCAGAATGTTTTGGTGCCTTATTACAGTTGATAATTTAAGACTGGGCCCTGAGAGTAGTCTGGTGGGTTGGGCTTGTTCTAAGCCTAACTAGCTTCAAGATAACTGTTTGAGCCTGAGTAACCTTCTGCTATTATTTAGATTGTTGATTGGTTAGGCTGCTTGGAGGCAGAGAATCATATCCATAAAAGAAGGTGGCAGCTTCAGGAATAGTGTGGCAGCCTATTCCATTTATTACTGCTTTCCCTTTAAATGTTCTATGTATATATGGGAATTTCCATGTGTCTTTGCAGATGTGGTCAGGTAAATTGTATTAAAAACCTTGAAATTCAAGTTTCGGGAGACCTTGGATTTCACTTTCTGATGAAGGGTTATGTAGACTGCTAGTTCTTGAATCTTTGCCCGTATGGAAGCATGATGACCTAGAGGTTTCGCCAACAATGCACCATCTTTTGGATCATCTTCTAGGGTTGGGCTGGTGGTCTAGTTGGATTTTAATGGATTCAGAAGCATGGGGAGCTAGGAGCTCTGCTACCTCTACAATGGGAATGCGTTCTCTTCAGGCATAAGGTTTGGGCAATTACTTGGCTATATGTCCTTCTTTTCTATTCAGGTTTTGGTCCAATTTATCCTACTAATCTTCAAAGGATACTGGGAATTATTACTTGTGCTTAATCCAAATCTGGCCAATAAGGGTAACAGAAGCTGTTGCAGTTGAGCCAGTAAGTGGATTAGTGGTGGAAATTTATAGAGAAGGTCCTATAGTATTTGGTTCAGCAGAAGAAGGTTGTTCCCTATAGTAAGTTGACCCAAAGAAGATGTTGAACAACTCCATGATGAGTACTCTACTTTTTTCATTTACTGTATATTCTGAGAACAGTTTCTTATCTTTTTCCCTGAATCTTCAGGGTTTTTTTTGTGCTGTAAAGTTATATCATATGAATACAAAAACTGCCGTCTCTTCAAAAAAAAAAAGAAAAAAAAAGAAAGCTATGATATCTCTAGGGGTCACTTCTGAGAAGTAATTGGCAATATGTAACTCAACATGCATATGTGAAATATTTTTAATTTTTAATGCAATCATGTTGTGCTGTTATAAAAAAAAAAGTCACATTCTCGATGCAAATTTACTAACCCGGGAAAAAGTTGCAGTGCCAAAATGGTCCAAAATCCTGACATAAATCTAATTTAAATGAATGATGGTTTTTTGCAATGTTGCCTCCAATGCATGCCATGAATTTGATTATTATAAGGAGAAGGCTGCGCTTGATGAGGAAGACATGAAGGAGTTGAACCGTCTATGTGAACCCTACATCAACACCAAGCGAAAGCGTAACGTCAAAACCCTCCCCTTCCCTGAACGTGTTATGGCAATTCTGAAGAGGAAGCTTGGATTCGGGGTGGTCCCATTTAAGACGGATGATAGCTCCCCTCCATTCCTGGTAACCTTGGGACACAAGGGGTTTGGTGATCTAGAACTGGCACCTGGGCCCGTGGCACTATTTGCCATGAATATGATTGAAGACCCCACTCTATTTTATGAAAAACCTGACATTGAGCAGTGGTACAAGACGTATCTGGACATGACCGAGCTGGATACTTTCAGTTTCCTTATCTTTTGCATGCCGGGCAATCAGACAACTGTTATGTCACAATGGGCAGCTGATATTAACTTCACCAACAAGATCTTGTATTCCATATACGAACTGGAACATGAGTGTAGACTTGGCCTGCCGAAGGCACCAAGTTTTGCCAATGTAGTTTTGGTTTTGGTTTCAAGATCGGCTGCAGACCTGGACAAGTGGTGGTCTAGCGAACACTGCTATCTCGACAAGTTCATGATTTCTCAAGAGCAGATGGAACCCTGGAAGGGCGGCAGATTTATGGAGGATGTGCCATTGATAGACAAAGTCGCACTGATGGTGCGACAGGTCCAATACATAGAATTCCTATCTGGCCAAGAGTTATCAAGTACTTCATAACCAGCTTGGTCGAGGAAGATCATATTGTATGCGAGTGGTAGATGAATGGCCTGTTCTCTCAGGGGGCTATGCTGTATGGAATGAAACCTATATCCGTGGTTGGAAATAAGGACATGGTTGAAACCTACCTGGACCTGCTTCATGAGCATTTCAAAGGGAGGAAGACAAATGGAAGCAGTAAGGACGATGATGACGAAGACAAACCTGACAGCCAGGGAGAGAAAGGTGACGGAGACGACAATGTCCAAGGTTTAGATGACAACGCTGCCGAACTAATTCTGGAGAGTCTGAGATTGAGGTGAGTTCACTTTGCTCTCGGAGTGTTTCTTGACTCGCGAGTCGAGAAACCCTCCGAGTCTTTAGTTTTTTCTTTTCTCGACTCGTGAGTCGAGAAAATGTTTCCTATCTGACGTCTTTCATCATTCCAGGGACATCGACCGCAAGGAATCGGGATCATTGATAATATCACACGAATCTGCTGGCAGTTCACATCACGTGGAGGATACTGGATCCAAGAAAGGCAGTCAAGAGCAAGACAGTGCGGGCAGCAACAAAGGACCTGAAAAAATAATGATCCTGCATATGGATTCCGATCAATCAGAAATCTGGTCAGAGTCAAACTCTAACTGGGATCCAGGGGGCCCACCGAGCTTATAATATTTGACCTCAATGGAGTATTAGCTGCAGTATACCACGATAAAGACGTCCCTGAGCTTAACACTTCATAAATCCCGACAAAAACGGGGTCTAAAATCGTGTATCCTCGACCTAAAGCAAAGGAGATTATTGAGTGGTGCGTGGAACGGGGATTCCAAGTGGCCATATGGTCTTGTATGGCAAAGAAAAATATTATCAATGTCCTTGGTGTTCTCAGCCTTCCAGTTTTGATGTTCAAGTTTGTTTGAGGAAATGAAAGGGTCGAGCATGTGTCAGACCTCGATCCAGCCATCACAAAGGGGAAGCCTATTATGGTGAAAAGGCCGGGCCGGGGTTTATGAAGCATACCAGACTTTAACAAACACAACACTCGATCATAGACGACTCGCCTACAAGTGCTATCATAACTTCGCACAATACAATCATTGCCAAGAGTTATCGACCGTAAGAGTATGAAACGGATAGGTGGTTGTCTTTCAATCTCGTTCTGTCTTGGCGGAATCCCCGTTTGCCATACTTGTGGTCGATGTGATTATGAACTATCCAGAACCTCAAGGAGGTCGATCCAGAGCGGCCCATCATGAAAGCTATGGACGACAAATATTTTGGTGATAAAAAGAGCGACCTCTACTTTGGATAGTCGAATTGTGTGAATCTTGTAAAGAAAACGTGAAGAAATGTACTATATTTTGTAATGAATATACTTGTACATTGAGTTTTTTGACTTTCTCGACTCGCTGAGTCGAAAGGCATGCTTTGTCCTATTGATGAAACCATTTGTATGTTTGTTTGTGTGACTGGATGCAGCCATATTCTATAATGATAATGGTTGTACATTGGGTTTCCTGGGCCTTTCTCGACTTGCTTGTCTCGTTGACGAAACCATTTGTATGCTTCAGTGTGTGATTGGATGCAACCATATTCTAATGAGAATGGTTGTACTTTGACTTTTCCGGGAGAAAGGCACTACTTGCCACGTGATTGGATGCAGTTATATAGAATGAATGTTCTCCATTGTATTTTGAATTCACCATTCTTTTCTTGGTTTTGACTAATGATACCGTAATTGTTAATCATACTCTCCTTGCTCCAGGTGGTTCAGGCACAGATCCCGCGCACCAAACGAGATCCCGCTTCGGGCATCACGAGAGACCAGAGGGCGCACACGCATCCCACTCAAGGCGCGAGATATCGTTAAAGCGCGATCCCGGGCCACGCTACACTCTTACCCGACCTTTGGGATAAGGTTGCTCGTGAATGCAGATGCCATGCACACGCTCGGGATAAAGAAGAGGGGAAGAAATTTGAGACAGTCCAGAATTGCAAGCATTGCATAACATCCACGGAGGTTGGGGAAGGAGCATATTCGATGAAAAGTCATGGAGGAGAGTGGAGAAGCCGGTGGGCCAGTCGGTAGGTGGCTCCCGAGGCACCTCCTCGTGAGGCATTCCACACTCTTCAGGTTGCCCCCAAGGCTTACAGACGGCATGAAGAAGCCCCGCAAGTTAATCCCCTAAGGTCTACCATGATGATGTAACTGTAGTGACAGCAAGACCGCCATGGTCTCTGCGTCCGATGTAAAATACATTGTACCTATTCAATTTATTAATAAAAATTCTTTTTCAACTAGAACTTTGGTTTCAATCTTTAATGAATTTCCTTTGTTTGAGTTGTATTGTTCTTGTTCTCGACTCGCTATCCGAGAAAACTGGGAGAAAGCTCGAACCCACACTAAGAGACAAATATTCGAATATTGGACAGTTTTCGAGTCGGAGCTCTCCTTTTTGTATAAAATAACAGGGTTCCGAAAAAAAATGGGAATGGAATGAGACCCACTTTAATTAAATAGTGCTTAACATTATAAGTATAAAAAGTTTGAGTCTTATTGGATGGCCTTATATATTGAGGTATATAAGCATTTGTTTAAAGCTTTCCCTGATTCTATTTAGATCCATTTCTTATTGAAATGACTAATGCCTAGAACTCTTATATAGCAAATGCAGGGATGTGTCAAATTTTGAGTCATATTAGCATGTAATTAGTAAATGATAAACAACACTTTGACAAGTTAGGTCTGAGTTCTTTGAGCATAATAGAGTGCTCTTCATAGTTAAAAAATTATACCAAGGACTCAAATGATTTTAAACTAGCCTATAATTGGTCTTTAAACATGATAGACTGGGATGATATTAAAACAATTATTCCTCACGCCTAAGACGATTTTTGTGGATCCTCAAAATGACGACTTTATACGTAAATACTTTGCTAAAAGTCAAAGGCAATAAAGTAAAATATAATTGAGTGGTTGTATAAGTAATACCTGACCCAATCCATGTCGTTAACTCTAGACACGTGAATTTCAACAATGGTTTTGGATTGGCATGTCAAAAGAGTTTGGGATAAGGCTGTGCAAGGAGTTGATGTACCATCTTATGTGAGCTTGGTCTATGATGAGTTGATAATACGGTGAAGGTATTGATGAATACAACTGGTTGTGCTAGTCGGGTTTTGACTAGATATTCTAAACCATCGACTTGCATATCGAACAGTTTCAATAAGATACCATGCATTGCTTGCTGGGCTAATTTATCATAAGCAGAATTGTATAAAACCACCCAATGGACTCATAAAAAAATGGACAACTAAACTCTTGGCTCATTTTATAGGCTTGTTATATATATCCTTGATTCATTTTAATTGTATAAACCACCCAATGGACTCATAAAAAATGGACAACCAAACTCTTTGGCTAATGGCCATTAGAATTTTGAAAGAAAAAATGCATAGGAATGTCAATGGTGTAGAACGAACCCATGATTGAGGCAAAACAAATAAAAAAGAAGCAAACCAATGGTGCTCTTGAATTTGCCACACCCAGCTTCACACAGGTCGACCCTCCATCAAACCGCAGCAAAAAAAAGTTATGACATGTCATAGCTTCAAGGAACCATAGCTTCATCAAACCGTCGTACTGCCATAGTATAATCAGACAGACCGCAGGATCCTCAAGGAAGTTGTTGTAGTCCGCATAATCCGCCCATCCGCAAAGAAAACCATCCAAAATACCACGAGTCAACAATGCAAAATCGCAGGGCTTCAGAGCTCCATCCTCAAATCTGGATTGCAACTAAATTTAGGTAAACAGAGGCTTCCTAAGAAGTGGATTTAACTGCAACCTTGGCTTTGCTGGATCCAAAACAGCCTTAGCCCACAATCTGTAGAACGGGTTAGATTCTGCATAATAATTACCGTTCAAAAAATTGCAATTCCAATACTTTGCAAGATCTTTTCCATACATTTGATTTTTTTCTTCTGTTGTATGCGGCTATGGCGGCACTGGAAGGCTATGGCATCCTCTGTGTTCATTTTGGATTTGTTTTGATGCAGGAAACTTGAGTTATATCAAACTATTTTATAGGAGATGGATTTGTTTGATGCAAAAAAACCCAGTTATGCCAAATGATTCTGTGCAAGATGGAGAGCGATCCATGATTGGTATGCAGCTACAAACCTCTATTCATTTTGGACCTCAAGCAAAAACTTGCCCATAAAAGGCTCGTGCATTTCCAAAATAGGACCTTTGAGACATAGGCATAAAAAAACACAAAATAGAAAATACCAATTAAGCTCCTCTCACGTGGCAAAATACTATTTTTAATACAATACAATACCAAAATTATAGCTTTAACCACTGCCAAAATACCCTCGGGGTGAAACGAAACGAATTGGGCAAAGTATATCCTTGATTCATTTTAATCTAATCATAGTAGAACACACATGAGAAATATAGTAATAATGGTTATTTGACACGTGGAGAGACCGATCACATATGATTCTATCGGGATTTCGTAATAATTTAGTTAGAGCTTTATCCCTAACTGCTTGGAGGAAGACCCAGCTTGGGGATGCCTTGGAAAATTGGAGTTCTTCACGCCGTATTCAATACCTTTGGCCAGGGATTGGAGTCATAGAGCTTTAGAGGAGCATTAGAGGATGCGATGCTAGGTTTCTTAGGCACTTAGTCTAAGATACATCACTGAGCTGAGGCTCGGTGGGACGTGGTAGTGGAGATATAAATCAGAGGAGGCAGAAAACCCACCTGTATTCTTCTAGTTGTTCTAGTCTGCGTACCAACATTCCCATACTCTAGAGTTGGATTAAAAGGACTAAAAGGATTCATTGACAATATAGTTGATCTCTTACCTCTGAGCCAGAATATCCAATGTGATCACCACTTTGAAGTTAATCCTCTCCAAAAGCTAGGAATTTGCTTTAGCTGTGTAAGTCAGTTAACATAATGCGTAGAAGGAATAGATCTACCAGCACGTTTTTCAAAGAATATCCAATGTGATCACCACTTTGAAGTTAATCCTCTTGAATGAAACATTTAAAGTACCTCCAAAAACTAGGCATTTGCTTCAGCTGTGCATGTCAGTTCACATAATGCGCAAAAGGAATAGATCTACCAGCACGTTTTTCAAGAAGATCTCGAATGTTATACATAAACATTACTCCCTAAGTGGCATTTGGCTACTTACGTCTGCTCTTACACCACCTTTACACCACCTTTGGTTTCATTGTTGTAAAGAAAGAACACCCATTGTTTATCTGCATCCAAATATTGACCAAGAACACCATACCAGTTCTTCCTTTTGCCTTCGTCCACTATCATTTAAATAAGGCACTAGTCCTACTTGCGCTTGATGAGAGCTCTATCAGACCATTTTAAAAGCTTTTATCCTGGGTATCAACAATTATTTCTTGTTACCCTGGGAGCACAACTTAGGATGGCCAAACACTCAAATGTTTCTAGCCTCCTAGGCGTCCTAGCACTCTGTTGCAAACAACCCATGTGTTAAAAACATCTCAAGAAAGTTGGACATGCAAAAACAAAATCTGCACTGCCTACCTTAAATCTGCAGTAATCATTCGAAAAGGATGTCTACCTCTGATTCCCATCCCCACACCTTAGCAGCCACAAACCAGACAACAGACTAGAAACTTCCAGCTCTGTTCAGATCGCTCTCTTCATTACAGTCCAAATTGAGGTGCATAAATATAACAATAAAATCTTATGTCTGACACTGTCTTCTAGTGCAATGATTATCTAACTTCTAGCTTGTATACCAAAGAATCCACAAACCTCTCCCAAGAGTTTAATAAGCTAGTGAATCATCCTCCACCATTTGGCACCTTCTACCATAAGCATTCTCGTCAATGGTACACATACTAACCATCCTTTGGAATTCATCAAATTGATAGAGTGTCCTGCCCTCGCCTGTCTGCAAATTACTACTTCCCCATCTAGCCTCAAAACTTAGCAAGTCAACAGGCAGAGCTACATCTGTACCATCATATAGAACACGCACAAAATACTCTGAATCTTCTTCTGTAGTCCATAGTTCCAGTGATATAGATGACACATAAGAGGGCCATGAAGGCCACGGTGAACCTAGCGCAACTGCATCCAAATAATCAGATGCAGAATGAAGGACCTAGCTTAAATTATCCAGGCTACATATATCTAGCTTACCTGATAATGGCACAATTGTTGCATCATGACCAGAATATAAAAACAAGGAAGCACTTTTTTTACGCGATTTTTTTGTGGCATCAACCATGTGATCCAGCACCTCAGATAAAAGTCTTCCCATCATAAGCTGACATATTTCTCTGTTCTGTAGGTAACACTGGTTAAGGTGCTATGGCTTCCAAAAATACAAATAGTTTAGTTCACAGCACCTGAAGTGTTTTAACATAATCTTTCGCAAGCAGATTACAGACTTCAGTTATATTGCTGCTACAAAGTTCTTCTGGCAATGGATCTCCATGGCAAAGAGCACAGTTCACAGTATCAACAGCCTAATAATAGAGTGGAGAATTTAAGCATCATGATGTTGTAAAATATGCAAGGGACACATGCATTTACCAGAAACCAAGGAAACCGTTTCTCATTTGGAAATTCTAACTCAAGAAACTTTATTATGGCCTTCTTCATTTCCTGAATACAACAATAGCAAGAAACAAATACAGTAAGGAAACATAACAATGCAGCATTCATCATTAGCCATCCCTTTCCCACAAACCTCATAAGTGGTATGCCATCCAACTTCTTCATTGCCATCAGCAGAGACCTGCCTTAATCTTTTACATGCCTCATGCCATAGCTTATTCAAGCTGCATGAAGGTATAGAGTTGAAATCAAGCTAAAGTTATAGAGTTAATACTACGGGTATGAATTCTGAAACAACTTTTGCCTTTCGAGTATTTTAAGGATTTTTCTCAACATTCTGCTCACTAAATTACCGTGGACATTGGTCATTGTGGTATAAGTTATCATAACGATCTTCGAGGATATGAATGGGTACAAATGCCGGGTTGGAAGTAGATTCAAGAAGCCCTTCAAGTACAAACCAGCCTGGAAGTAGTACAAAGAAAATTCCTTTACCAATGACTGTATTTTATCATCATATACTAATAATCAGAAAATGCAGAATGCAAATCCATAATGCAAAAGCCTACCAGTCATATGAGTGCGAAGGTAATTTGTGGAACGCACTCTCAGAAAGGAAAAGGGTTCCTTTAACTCTACATTCAGAACAGGGAGATAAGATTGTTTAATCCAGCGTCCCAGTTCTCTTGCCTGCTCTGCACCTGGGCAAATAAAACTTGCAATGAGTTACAATTGACCCTAAACATAAGCCACCATGAACATACCTTTTTTTGTAAGCTGACCAAATGGATGCTCCTGGTGGTAATATTCGCGCAGAGGAAGAAGTGAAGGCAAGTGCTCCAATCTGCTTGCCCAGAGGTCCAAAGTACTGGTCTTTGATTTTCCAAAGGGTGTTGGAGATCTATCACCATGTCTAAAAAACAAATGAACCTGCAGGCAGAGTCATGGACCATCAAAAACACATATCTACAATAACCAAACTAGAAAAGGAATCAAATTTACTTCATCTACAACCTGTACTAGCTTCAAAGGCATATCATTGAACTTGGCAGGTTGGTAAGGAGGCCGTGTTGCAGCGTCCATTGTCTTTTTCTTTATCTTTCAAGCATGCAAAGAATGAACTGCTTGAAAATGAGCAAATTCAATGCATGTCTCTATATAACAGATTCGGCATTTTTGGTAGATTCTTCATTGGCTCTTTGAGGCTCTGACTTAAAGGAGAAGATTAAAACGGGAAATAAAGAGCATCATAATAGCGGAATCACAACAACGGTGTGATAGACTGTACTTATCACAATGACAGCCCGCCCTTGGCACCATCTTGGCCACATGCTTAGAATATATCCCCTTTATGAGATAAGATGACCCAAGCTCTGATTCCCAGCCCACCGGCCATAGCCCACCAGAGCATTTTATATTCATATTTGAGAAAGTTTAAATGGGACACTTGTCCCCAAGAATTTACTCTGTTGAATCTATCCACATACAGAAGAATCAATGTGTGAGAAAAAGACCTCTTTCTTTCTAGGTGCTTGGCAATAATTGCTACTCATGTGCTTTTAGATAACCAATAACAAAGCTCAGTCCATTCAACCTATTACAATGTCCATATCCAACTTAAGGACCAATTAGGTGGCCATGAGTTTTGACTCAGCAAACAAACAAGATTTTAAAATTGTGGTAATATATGCCATTACATATATTCTTGTGCGGTCTCTATGCCACTTCCTCTTAATGGCTGTAATTGACTACTTGCATATGGCGAAGTTAACAATATTTAGTTACTTTAAAGCCTGGTACCACCCCCAACCCCCCAAGGAATACAACTTCATTTACTTCGAGAAAAGGATACAAAGCCACATTGCCGGGGTTCTTTTTAAGGGATACAACTTCATTTACTTCAAGTAAAAGATACAAAGCCACATGGCCGGGGTGCACTCATTCGTGAATATGAGATGGGATAGCTACATGGTTCCATGTTGTAGTATTCTTTTTACCGACCTAAAGTAGATTTAGATAGGTACCCCATATTCCTACCTTTTCAGCTGCTTCGCTCTGAAACACTAGCTTTTTTTCCCCCTTTGGTGGTCTTTCGAGTACTGTATGAAGTAGCTGACTTGGTGATATGTACTACTCCTGATCAGCAGCAAAGATTATGGTGTTCCTCCTTTTCCATATTTTCAAATTGTCTAGGCCCTAGTTATGTTAAGTTCAGGTCTGGTTGCCGACAACCATGAACAAATTGCACAAAAAAGGATGGTTGTTGGCCAACGACGTCCAAAAGGTAGAAAAGTTAAAATAAATGGAATTTTTAGTAACAAAAAGCAACTGAAAAGTTTCATTGAAGTAAGGACTATGAGAAAGAAAAGAATCATGTATGAATTACCAGACAAATTTCCTCCCTTTAATTTAAAACAAGGAAACTTTTAAAATGGCAAGGAAACTTTTAAAATGGCACTTTTTGAGATAAATTATTCCCGCTTCTATTCTCTCTTCTTGCATTCCATCAAATAGTGCTCTATGGGCTTCTCTTCAACTTCACACATGGAACAGAGTGGGCTAACATCATTATCCAATTTTGAGACCAGTCGAGTCGGTTGACCCTAGGAACCTTGTGAATCACATGCCAAAGAACGACGTTGATACATGGGGGAGATACTTCAGCCATGCATTTTCTGAGATGTTTTTAAGTTGTTCTTCTGTGAGCACTAATTCTCACTTAGTAGATATTGGTTATTCCCTTAACCTTAATCTTCTCTAACAAGACTTCAGGAACTTGTTTAAGTGTATAGAGAGGTGCAGAATCCATGGGTTATGACCTCCTCTACTTATAGTGTTCGGGAGTGCCATACCCATACATCTCATGCTGATTTGCCAGCCTCCTCTAAACCAAAGTGGACCTTAAATTTTGCCTAGCTCGTTAGTTACTCTCCCTTGTACACACTATACACAAGAATTAATTCCACAGGTTTGCCATCTCATTACAATCTCGGCATCAATCACGATACCTAAAGGGCCTTCTTTATTGTGGATATTGATCAATATTCACCATTGGGGCGTCCCTCGGGGGGGTAGGGGGAGAGGGTATGTGCTTCAAAGTTGTTGATGTCAAGTGTAAAGAATTTCTTTGTGCCATTCCAAGCCGAAATCAATTCTTTTAGGAAGGGTGAAGTTTAGCTGCATGGCTAAAGGTTATAGAAGTGACCATGGGAGTGAGACCTTAACGGAGAGCTTACTGTGCTTGAGCCTAGTAGATGAGGTGCATACCTGGAGACTTCATCTTTTGTTCCAAGATCATCCATATCATTAATGGTGAAGTGTATATATTAACGTCCATGAGAGCCAAAATGACTTTAGGACAAAGTACAGTGTTGAATCATTTTATTTGACGCTACATATATAAGCCTGCCAAATTGTCTCAAGTGTTCTATGTCACTTAAGAACTCAACTAGATTTGAATTTTGCTATCCTAAGGATGAGAATTTTGCTCAAATACTATCATACTTATGACATCTAAAGACTAGTGTTCTTCTGATTCCACCTCACCGTATTCACAAACACATAGCATGTACTTTTGTTCTAGCTTTATCCATTGTCCAACTTCTATTAATACTCTGTGTAAGCTCATTCTAAACTCAAAAATAGCATGACCAAGATATTTAGACATTTCAACTAATAGATTGATTGAGGCATGATTGTCATCTGGGGTTGAAATCCCAAAAGTAATAGCCCATTTTTGCTTTTCTTGTGTTTTGCACATACCTAGCAACATTTGCCTCCCTTGGCACCCGATGAACATCCAATGAAATGCCAAGCCGAGCAATCCACATAAAAAGAAAAAAAAAAAACCCCCCTTTTTCTGTGTTGCATCTTGTAGGCCAAGAAACAGCCGAAACAGAGCACTTTGGAGGAGATTTGACCATCGAAATTTATTCCTGAGTTTTTCTACTCTCTGTTTCGATCATTAGAAGAAAAGACATTGCCAAATCCGGCCAAGACGTCGCCAAAATCGAGCTCCATGTACCTTCTTCCACATTTTTTTCCTGTATTGTAATTGCATCTCGTAGGCTAAGAAACAACCGGAACATAGCACTTTGGAGTATATTTGACCATCGAAATCCATTCTTGAGTTCTTCTACTCTCTGTTTAGATCATTGCAAGGAGAAGACATTGCCAAATCCGCCCAAGACGTCGCCAAATCGAGCTCCATGTACCTTCTTCCACATTTTTTTTCAACTCCAGGCTGGAAAACTAATCTAAGGTGCTTGTTTGGCAAGTTAGATGCACCATTGGATCTTAGTTCTCAGCCAAAATAGCCGATTTACAGGTCAGTCTTGCATTATTCTATTGTATTTCATATCTTAGCTACAGCATCGCCCAAAAGAGTGTCCAAGTGAGTGATAAAAGTATAAGAGGATCTTAGTTCTCATGCAGAAGCTTCTTACAAGCTACTCAAAGGCCCGGTTTCATGCTGTTAGAAGCTGCTCAAAGGCCCCAGGTTCGTTCCAAGCCTGAGGTTCGTTCCATTGGAATTTCTGGTTAATTTTTCTACTGCATCCCAATTCAATTTGGGTGTTTTGAATAAAGAAAGGGGTGTCAATGCATGACACTTTTACTACTGTGTCAATGCTTGCTGTAGAAGATATAGATATGGCATTATTGTTGCCTGATACTACTTGCTAGAGTTCTGGCTCAATGTCCATTGTTACAAACCACATATTAAATGAAATTTCTGCAGTTTGTGTTCACCAGCTGGTACTTAGAAGATAGTGAAGCAAATCTATACTGTTTATTTTATTCCTTGTCCATCATCTGGTATTTAGAAAATAGCTTTTTCTTGAAGATGCAAATAAAGCTCGACTTGTTTATCTTGAAGATCTTATGATCCATATAAACTTGAGATGCTAAAGATTATGAAAGAAAGACCATATAGATTAAAATCAAGAACAAAAAGCTGTCTTGAAATCCACCTAAAACTAAGACCAGCAATTACCCTCTAAAAGTAGAAATTAATCGATCCTTGATTATTTGTATTGACTATTTTGTTTTGTTAGGCCAAGATGATAAGTCCACAGTGGGAACAAGTCATCAAAATTCGTAAATATGATAAGGGGAAAGGTGTTTGGTGGTCAAAATGCAAGTATTGTGATCATGAATACTCGTTGAATCCATATAAAATCAGAGGTCACTTTCTGGGCTTAGGGAGAGGTCCTAAGAAATGTACCAAGTGCAACCCTGAGGTTAAACTCATGATAGAGAAGTTAGATGTGACGGGCCTGGCCAGTTAACCTCTCGGTAACTGGATTATCCCATCGATCTCTACCGTTGGATCTATTTACTCTTGGAACTCAGAAAATTGATACATGCATACTTAGGTAAAGAATTTAATCTTTATACATGCTCAAAGGTCCCAAAAATTATACTTGCCATTGCTCAGCAAAAACCCCACACCACAACCAAAGTTTTAAAATAATTATAGCTTCAAGCCCATATAATATTAATAGTATTAATAGTCAAGTTTATTGAATAACAATCCACACTCTTCTACTCTACGCCTTTTACGGAAGCTTGGCTACTCTCCAGAGCATCTCGCATACGCTACACCATTAACCACGGGGTTAGTCACCTGCGGACTAAGTGGGGATCGGGGAATCTAGGACATGTCTAGCATTAATAATCACAAAGCGTTAACTTAGAACAATAACGTAGCCCTTACCGTAACCTAAGCCCCCAACCCAAGTAATTAATCCAACAAGCATAACCACAATGCATAATTATACCAAGCATAGCCATTGCAACTTGATTCCAACATTAAAACCACATACACAATAACCAAGCAACCATAGCATCAACATTGCAACCAATATTCCTCTGGGTCTGAGCAAGGTCAACTTTCGGTACCGGGCCGGTTGACATAGAGGGGGGTAACCACGCATGTGTACACACCCATCCACGCCATTCGTCCGCATTGGAGGACCACTTACCGTGCATGACGTTGTACCATATGGTACCAACGCCCGATGTTCAAATATTACCATTTGCATAGCACTGTGCAAAACCGTGAGTCTAGACCATCGCACCTAGACTCCGGCCCCAGAGGTCTATATCAAAGAATTACATCATAGATAATTACATAATTTCCATCATTATAACCCATGCCTTAACAAGCTTACATCAAGTTAATTCCATACACACTCTATGTAACAAGGAAAAGTTCAACCACGATTCAATAATTATAATAGCCTCAATAATGCAATATGCAACTATCACCATCAAATAAAAGACGATTATCTACCCCTTTCCAAGATTCACTAACAACAAGGTTAATATCCATATTTAAGGCTTAAATGATGTCTAAACTATAGCATTCAATTATTATTATGCTTCCGTTATAAACTTCCTCCATACGGAACACTTATGTCTTGTGTTTTTATTTTCTCTCTTACTTTAACTAATTCCAAAGGCTTTTTAAATTATAACTACCTAGCTTATTAGATTGCTCATGTAGTTATGACTATTAGCATAAACCCGCCTTAACAAGGGCCTCCAGCTTTAATCAATTCCGAACCTTATCCCTTGCTCCAACTAACCCTTACTATTGTAATTTAACTTATAACCTTAGCTTTAATTTCTTAACCTTACTAACTATTGCCTTACTAACTAAAAACTAATTGTTAACATTTTCGTTAATTCTAACCTAACCCTAACTACGTTAACAGGCACGAACTCGGCTGCAGCTACCGGATCTGGCCTCCAGGCCATCGAATCCACAAGAAGAGCCCCTTAAACCTTCCGATTTTGCTGCCAAAGGGGTTTCTTAGCCATTTCAGTCAGATTCGGGCCCTAATCCGGCAGTTCTGAATCAATTTTTGGGCACCAAGATCCGGATTTTTATAGCCAGATTCAACTCCAATCAACCTAATTCTGTATTATCTCTCCATTTCGGCCTCCCTAAGGCCCAAATCGATCCATTTCAGAGTGATTCACATGCTTTTACAGCATGCCAAATCGGCAAGCTCATGCCGTTCTTCCAGCAGCATGCAAGAAAGATACTGCTGTCTTTGCCAGTTCTGGCCTCATTACTTTAATTCTAATCATTTCACATAACTTTTCATGATTTTCTGATCATTACAGTTCGTCAGGTTCATGCTATCCAAACGGAAGCATGCAAGAGAAACTTTTTCAATCTTAACTGATTTCTGCCATACTTTTGTCTTAATCCATCCCTCAGGTTCTAATCTGAGCTATTCCAATCACTTCTGGCCTGGTTTAAATGATCCGCTCCCTAGAAATCATTAGATCTGTGATACTTTTGCGAGCTTTCAATACTTTATGCAAGCTTTCAGTATGCAATCATAAAATATTTCTTTATACAATCATGCAAGCTTATTCACGTTCACGCACTTAAAAATTAAACTCCAAATCCATGGTAAGTTCCAAACAATTCTACTACATCACACAATTTTGCTATGCTAGAAAAAACCCAGGTGTAAGGCTTGATCCCCACCTGGAATCCCGCTTGCTTCTTCTGCGCTCCAACACGCTCCCAGTGAGCAATCCCTCTGCAATCTATCTCCTTCCAAATGCTTTTCCACTGTGCTTATTTTTTTATTTTTAGCCACCAGTATTTCGTCTGTATAATCTCTACATATACGATGTATTACTCTGCATGCGTGATATTTTAATTATTATCCCCTTTGCATCTTTTAATAAAATAATTCCACAATGTACCTCAATATCCTAGGTCCGTTACATTAGAGACGAAGTCCAAACGCAAAAAAGAGTTGCAAATTAATCCATATTATGAGGATGTTGATGAAGAAGATATCAATTGTAGTGTGCGATCTTCGTCTACGGCTCTGGCAAGTAATAACAAGCGTGCTAGAACCGCTTCTGGAAACACCTCCTCTCAAATAGGGCCTCTTTCAAAAGTTTTCAAGGCTAATGCACATAAACTTGCAGATGAGGCAATTGCACGATGGTTTTATGCTTCCGCTATACCATACAATGCTTCAAATAGTAGCTTCTATAGGGATGCTTTTGCTAAAGCGGCAAAAGTAGGAGAAGGTTATAATCCCCCAAAGTATAATTTGTTGAAAGGGAAGCATCTTATTAGGGAGTATGACAATGTCAAAGAAAGATTGGAACCTCTCAATTCAAGGTAAATGGTTTTTATATTACTTCAATTACATATTTAGAGAAGGCCTCTCGGCTGAATTAATTAAATGGGGGGGAGATGGCATGGTTACGAATCTCACAAGGGTTCTTAACAATGCAGCAAAAGAGGGGTTCCCTAAACAATGGCGAATATGCAGAGTAGCCTCTATTTATAAGGCAGGAGATCGACATGATGCGCGGAGTTACAGAACAATCCTAGTAGGCAGCATCTTTGCTAAAATCTTTGGTGTTCTACTTGAGAAGAAGATTAGTATGTGGGCTGATTCTTCGGATAAGAGAACTGTCATAGAAGCAGGATTCCGAAAGGATCACAGTACTTATGATCATATTCTGTCACTTGTACTCATGGAAAGAGCTAAACGCCCCAGAAAATCATTATACATGGCTTTCATTGATTTTTCGAAGGCCTTTGACTCGGTCCCCAGAGCTGGACTTGAGGAGAGAATGGAAGAGTTAGGTATTCCAGAGAATATATGCGGAGCAGTTGCTAAACTATACGAGGAGGTCATTGCTAAAATCTTTTGTAAGCTACCAAATGAAATCAGCAGTACAGTGGGCGTGAAACAGGGGTGTCCCTTATCCCCCACGTTATTTGGGCTCTACATTGACTCTTTAGAAGAATGGCTTAAATATAAGGGACAAGCTGGGGCACAACTTGGAAGCTTATGGGAAGCATGAGCAAGTTAAAGGCTTGGTGGACAGATCCGTCCATCAGAGGCGGATCTGCGGGAGTGTCATTTGATTCAAAAGCATGCTCCTTTATTGTTTGAAAAGAAGGCCAGAATCAGGATGATCAAATTCGGCTTTGTCTGTCACAAAAAACTTTTATGAGAATTTGAATCTGCCGTAGCTAGGAAAGATGAATGCTATGCAAGAAGGCCGAATTTGCCACAATTGTTTCTCCTGGATTGGCTCCATTTTGGATGAACAGATATCTGAAGGCCGGATTAAGGTGCAGAATAGAGGAATTTATTGTAGAAAAAGGTGGATGATCTGCGGAGAAGGAGCGCACAATGCAGGCAGAGCTCTTTTTTGTGCCTATTTATTTTGCAACACTGCCTCAATGTGTTGGATTCACTTGCCTATGTGGCGCTGATAGAGGTGCCAGTAGAACTTGTCTGTCAAATCGGCAACACACATCAGGTTCCATCCAGTAGGTTTCGCTCCCTAAATCGCTGTTAGTGAGCCACCCACTTATCGGGTGCTTACACTTTCACTCCATGGTATTTAAACAACTAAATTATTCTTTTAAGGAAATATCTTCAATGCCTACACCCATTACCCATTATTTGAAATACCCTAAGGCAACATGCTAGCTACTATGGCTTGTGCACCTAGGTAACCCAAGACATTCTACAACAAACAACCTGGGGCAACAACCATGCTTTAAGACTGATTTATATTTCAACTCTTAACTATTAAAATATATCATTACCCCAAGCATGGCATACATGCAAACTACTCAATGCACATGGAACTTTTTTTCGTTGTTACATACCTCTCTAGCCCATCCATTGGCGATCCGTTTCCAGCTGCACGTAGGTTTGATGCCCTAGCTATGCTCTCGTCACTGCTCATGGATAAATGGATGAATCAATACGACATAGTAAGAATCAGTTAACATTAACTTGCCAAATTCACAGGTTATAACTTTCAAGGCACATTTGTGGTTTGACTGCCTGCAAAAACACCACCTTAGTCAGACACAATACCGAGAAAGCCATAACCAATAACGCTCATACGCACAGAAAATGTACATGTGCTTTGTGTAGACAAACACTGTGTAAATTTAAAAAAACATCCAAAGGAGTGAGTTTCAAACATCTCAATCTTCCATTTGCATACAAATTTGTAACACACATCATAGACTTCCCATTTCATTATGCACAAACACGCATATTGTTTATAAGATTGTTTCATATGTGCAGAACGCAACAAAAGAATATGCCTTCATCAAAAACATAAGAACTGCCAAACTTGCGATATCGACATCTCAAAGGAGATATTTTCTCGGTTCATCTTCCACAAGCTCAAGGACCAAACTGCGAGCCCCCTTCAGGGTTTCTATTCAACATTGACATGGCCCTTTACTTAGAGTCACATTTGAGTTCGACTATCAGAGTGCACAAAACACTGGTTCTGCCTGCTGAAATGAAGCCGGCCTTCTGTGGGTTCTTTTGCAATCATGAAAACGCAATTGGTTGAACTTTATTATTTTCAGAAGTTCTTCATAGAACTCTTATCCAAACAGATCCTTCTATTCACACGGGAGATACGACTAACGTAGTTGGAGCTCAATCTTCACATCCAAATTTGGGCACTCTCTTTTGCAATCATGGGAACTCAATTGGTTGAACTTTATTATTCTCAAAAGTTCTTCATAAAACTCTTACCCAAAAAGATCTTTCTATTCACATGGGAGATACAGCTAACATAGCTGGGGCTCAATCTTCACATCTAAATTGGAGCACTCGAACCTCCACTATAATTTGGCCACCCCAAATTCCTCTTACCAGAATTACTCTTCACTCCTCCTCTACGAGAGCTTCTGTAACCTTTGTTAACCATTCCTCCCCATGTGGCAACGCCACGTGCCAATGAGTGGTGGCAGTCTGGCAACCCAATCAGCAGCAGTTGATGCTAACGAAGCAACTCCCACTGCCTATTCCACTAGATTCCAGTACTCGATGGTGAGGCACCCGATTTATGGGTGCTCTACCAATGGTTTAACAAATTATTGTTTTATTGTCTCAACATATTTTTACCCATGGTATAAAATATGTTATTGCCCCTAATGCCAAGACCTATTTAACAATGCCCTTGGGCATAAAATATGCCATCTTGCACTAGCATCCCCTAGCCTAAGAAATACCAAGGAGCACCATAACCTTAGAACTATGAAAACATATTGTTGCAGATACGTGCTGGTGCAACATCAATGTAACATAGAATCTCTCCATCTATATTACGGGCATTGCAAACTGTTTTCCAAAGTTTGAAGTTATTTTCAACAAGTAACCTCATATTATATCTAAGGCATATCTGCTATGTTTTAGAGATTTCATTTAGTCCGATAAACCAAGCATCAAGATATAAATGAGATGTTGCATATCTAAATAGTGTTGCATAGTGTGTTTGTTAATCTTTCATTGGCCACTCTTGCATAACAATACAAATAATCTAATTCCATATGTGCCGCAAGTATGCCTTATCTGGCGTATGACATATCTAACGTAGGAATAACCACTTTAGTGAAAATGAATGAATTAGAGCTAACTTCGAGGAATAATCACAGGTGGGAGGAAATTGGCAACGAAAACCAAGCAAAATATATCAAGTCAAAATTTTCACCCCGTATATATCTTGATACATGGGTGCATAGGGCGCCAGCTCCGCCGACGCTAAATTCTTGTATATGTAATATCACAATACTTGCCTTTAAAAAAAAAAGAGGACCTGAGCCCAAGCATGTCAACAAAAATGCAAAACAAAACAATTTGCTAACACTCAAACAAAAATGCAAAAGAAAACAATTTGCTAGCACTTGATCTCAAACATTAACAATCTCATTGAGCACTAAAAGGAAAGTTTAAAAAAAAAAAATCAAGATGGCAAGGAAACCATTGCATAGTCGAAATAGTTCAAGACATAAAATCAAGTAATTTAGATCATTCAAGCCTAAAAACAACAACAAAACTGTTAAGACTTTGCCAAACTAGTTGGATCACACTGTGCAACAGAAACATGTTTCACCCCTTCGATCGATTACGATTCTTAAAAGCCTACAACAATACATTGCAACATTCGAAGAGGAAGAGTGGGTGATCCAAGCCTAAAAATCTTTTTTATCCAATTGTAGAAGTTTGATTGAATGGCTGAGTGGTTATCCCTATTAAGTTATTATATAGATGAATGATACCACTCGCCAGTAACTTATAATTTTTTAGAAATATATTTTGATCTAAAAAAAACATTCCACATAATATTTGGCCTTGGCAAAGTAGAAATATATTTTGATCCTAAAAAAAACATTCCACATAATATTTGGCCTTGGCAAAGTAGCATTAGGTATGAACATACCACGGCCAAAAAATCTACCATACTTACATTAATAAAACTTGTTTTATGAGATGCTTTAGAGCATTGCAGGTGAAAATCTATTATACTTACATTAAACTTGTTTTTTAGGATGCTTTAAAGCATCATCTATTATACTTACATTAAACTTGTTTTTTAGGATGCTTTAAAGCATCATCATGTTCAACAAGATAATAAACAGCACCCACTGGATATTGAGGTTCAAAATTTGCTGCAAATCCATTCACATCAAATTTTTCGCGTCCCTCAATTTTGCTGACATGTAAGGTTCCCTTCTGGACAAGGAACCCAAACTTTAGCAAACATCCAAGACCATGATCCCAAACTTTAGCAAATACCTAACAATCATTCTTTCTAAAAACTTCATACGTTGTGGAATGTGAGAAAACAAAAGCACGACCTGACCTGTTCGAAAATGAGAATAACATATCGATGGGTTCCAAGAGGCGGAGCAGGGCCCATGTACTCAACAACCTCGCTTCCAGTGTTCCATATATCTACATACAAATGATAACTTACAAATGACAAATGAGGGTTGTGATATTCTTTATCTCTATGCAAATGAAAGGGTTGTGGTATTCCCTATCTCTAAGCCAATAAGCCAATGAGTCCTGATTCTTCTTTTTGGGGATCTTCAAAGTGTCTAGGCGAGCTTATTTGTATGGTTATGAGCAAAGAATTTGCATATAACAAACATGTTCCTAAATCAAGTAGTAGAAGCCAAATTCTAGCATATATGCGCACAAAAAAATCTCTACGTAAATAATAAGCTATAACATAAGATAAAACAACGAAAGATAGACAAAAGATAGACAGATAGTACTTTTTACGTCATGCCACACAGATATGCCACATATGCCACACATTCACATGTGGCATTGACAGTATCTATGTTATGAAGACATATGTGGCATTGGAAGTATCTATGAGGACATATGGCAGACCCAGAGAAGCAAGGTATACATACATACATACCTTCATGAGGGGAGGTACTGCCAGGAATGTTGATGACCATCCAGTGCAAGAAATTTCGAGAGGTGGGGTTGTTAGGATGAGGAGCGTCAGGGTCGACCATGAGGAGAGTGTAGAAATGATTGGGGAGGAAGGGCTCTCCTCGGAGCTCCACATGCGGGCGCTGCTGGCTCTGAGCTTTTCTGATGGCGAGGCCATTGGCGACCTCCACCTCCTTGTACGCTACTCTAAAATCGAGCACACTTGGCCCCAATTCCCAAACCACATCCGGTGCTATTTTTGCGCTCCTCAATTGATCCAGCTTCATAGCCGTTCCGGCGCCTGCTGCCATTCCGAACTCCCCCCGCCTTCCTTCTCCTCTCCTTTTCGCTGTTCCTCACCAGCACATGCATTTTGCCACGTTTACTTATTACAAATGTACTTTCGCACTAACCGTTAAAGTTAGGTTTAGTTAGAGTTTTTAACTGCAATCAACTTCACAGTTTAGGGCTGTTAAGTTTTTTTTAACTGAAAACACTAATAAAAAATTCCTTTCACACAGAAAATGTTGGTTAGAATATTGTTAACAAAATTTAACTGTGGATGAAAAATAAACTAAAAGTTAAAGTGATATACGAGGTCACTTTAGCCGCAGTTAGCGATGGCATTTTGTGGACGGGCCCGTCGAGTGCCGAGGAAGCGGTGGACGTGGCCATGGAGGGCGAGGGCGAGGGCGTGGGCCTGATATTCGAAGGTGCAGAAGATTTACAGGTGCCATGATGTTTTCATTTTCAATGAATAGGGCCTCTCTGATGGAGGATGGTAAATCATTCCGAGCAACAAAGCGGTTACATCTCTTGCAGTGATCTTTGTGCCCATACGGTGTTTTCTTGGTGCTGTGTTTTTTAGTACTTTGTATTCTTGGTGCTGTGTTTCACAAATTCTAGTGAACCAAGCAAAGGATGCACCGCCGAATTAAGTCTAGATTGCTCTTCTGGATCTCACAGATTGCATGAGGTACTTACTTGAACCCGTGCAGGGTATTCAGAATGTGGAAGCATGCAAAACCTCTTGTCTCTCAAATTGTTCCTGCAAGGCTACATTTTTTCTAAATTCTTCACTTTCATGCTATCAGATTGAAAATGTAAGGACAATGTATCAATCAGGCAACAACAGTGATCTGGCTTTTCTCAAGGTTCAAGAGAAAAAGAAATCAAATAAATTCCTGATATTAGGTCTTGCAATTGGGCTAGGAATTCCTGTCTTGGCAATCTGCTTTGTACTTTGGCTGAAAATCAAGAAGCCAACAGCAGCTTTACGGGAAGAAGAAGATGCCCTTAAAGACTTACCAGGGCTGCCTCCTAGATTCTCACTAAAGGATTCAGAAACAGCTACAAATATGTTTTCTAAAAAGCTTGGATCTGGAGGCTTTGGTGCAGTCTATGAAGGAACACTTCCAGATGGAAGACTAGTGGCAATTAAGAGGTTGGAAAGCAACGTCCATGTTATGAAGCTATTCCTAGCAGAAGTAGCTACACTTGGAGGCATCAGCCACATAAATTTAGTTAGACTACGTGGATTCTGCTTAGATGGTGCTCATCATTTACTTGTTTATGAACTTGTGTCAAATTCTTTTCTAGATAGATGGTTATTTAAGGAAGGTTCTAAACTGGGATACCAGATATCGCATTGCTTTAGATACAGCTAGAGGTCTGGCTTACTTGCATGAAGAATGTATGGACGCCATTATACATCTGGACATAAAACCTGAAAATATCTTGTTAGATCATGACTTCACTGCTAAAGTAGCAGATTTTGGTTTGTCTAAGCTGATCCAACGTGATCAAAGTCTATTTCTAACCAGCATAGGAGGCACTCCAGGATACATTGCACCGGAGGTCCTTTTGCACTCTATTGTGACAAAAAAGTGCGACGTATATAGTTACGGAAAACTCTTATTTGAATTAGTGGGTGGTAGGAGGCAATTTATTTCCGATGTACAGGCAAGTGTAGAAATGTACCTGCCAAGCTGGGCAGTGCTCAAGTTGAAAGAGGACAAGATTGAAGCAATTGTGGATCCAAGGTTGGATGGCATGTTTAACAAGAGAGAAGCTTTCCGTTTACTTCAAATTGCTCTGCTCTGTATACAGGATGATCCATCTGCAAGGCCTTCTATGGCAGAGGTTGTTAGAATGCTTGAAGGAAATGTGGCTCTGCCACCTGTTCCTGCCTCTGTAGAAATTCAAGTCATGCTTTATGCTTCCAATGCAGCAAAAGCTTTAGAAGTGTCATATTGAGCAGATCACCAAGCTGTAACATTGTTTTTTGAAATCAGAAACCAATTCATGGCTTGTTCTGTTCTTAAAAACACTTGAAACAGTAGACACTTGAGAAAGTTGTGCAGTTGTATCTGTCTTAACAATTTTTTGTGATTTAGAAATATTCTTTGCTTTTTGTTGCTGAAAATATTGAGCAAGATCCCGTTTCAGGTGTTACAATCATATTTGAGATGACTGTTCATTTTAGTGACAGATGCAGATTAAGATACTGAAAAAGAACTAGAATCGATGGAAGAAGTAAATGGGTGAAGAAGCAAGTCTGGCTTAGATTAAATTGCTGCTTCATGTTTTTGAAGCCTTTTGTTATCCATCTCTGCTTCCAATAGTTTTTGCTGCAAATGACTAAGTGATAGTTTGGTCTCTGCCTTCATCTTAAAATGATTATCAAAAACTTGATAGTCCCTCGCAAGCCATGAACTACATACATGATCAAGGCGACATCATCCAATCTGGGTATATAAAGCCTTTTGGGTATATGTTCTTTCAAGTAGGTAAATAACTTGACTGAGAACATGTTTTGAATAAGTTTTGATTAAGTTAACAACAATAAACAGAACTGAATTGGTTTGAATGCATTCTGGTTAAGTTAAATTTGTAACGTAACTGGTTAAGTTAAATTTGTAACGTAACTAAAGGCATGTCTGAAGGGATTTTGGTTAACCATTAACTTAACGAGACAATGTCTGAACAACTAGTAGTTAGGTTAAAATCTTCTAACTTAACTATGTTTGGTGTGAAGAAATATAACTTGTTCTAGAAGTTAAGTATTCAACATAAATTTAACTATTTTTAGTGTGAATGCAGTTGTTCTAGTTAAGTTTAACTAGGTAGTTAATTTTTTTTAACTTAACTTAACTAAGCGGCGGGTGCGAATGAACCCTTATTACCATAATAATACGATATATTTGTATTTCCCTTCTTTCCGAATCTTGGCCATTTGTTGAGGTTGCTATAAGGTTTGCAAATTATCTGTGGAGTATGATTTTGGTAATGGTTGCCCGACATATGGGGGTTAGGGTTTTGAAAAAAATTGTTCAGGTTTGTTCTCTTCCATGGTCGTCTGCTGGGAAGTCGTGGCGTCCTCTCCATGTGCCTGGGGAGATGGCGACCATGCCGGACGGCCAGATGGTGCTGCTGCTCTTTTGGATTCTGCTCCGCATATGGCATTCCAAGAACGGCCCTAAAATTGTGACCGTCCTCTGTTTCTAATGTTGGAGGATAAATTCGGCCTGATGGACTACAGCCGACACTTCCTTTCTGTTGTGGTCCCTGTTTCAGTTTTTGTAGGGCAGAGCCAGCCTTGTTCTGCTGTATTTCAACCATTGGTGAGGTTTACAAGCTCAATGATTGCTGAGGTTTACAAGCTCTGCTTTAGATTATGCAGCACAAGCTGTGCTTTAGATTATGCACAGGATTTCATGCACTTCTACGTGGTAGGTAGGGCTTCAGATATAGAAGAACAGATAGAATGGAGCGGTTGATGTGGAATCACTCTTAGATTCATCCAGGCATCAATGGCACCCGAGTTTAGGGTGCATGCTGAGCCGAGCTGGGTGGTTTGGAGGTTCAGAAGTAGATGAACTGGGTGGTTTGGAGGTTCAGAAGCAGATGAACACCGTCTCCTGACATTTTCTTTCTTTTTTTACGATGGTTTGAACCTGTATTCGCCATTGCCATACGTATTTTTATATGTACATACATACGCTGGGGAGCGCCAAAATATACAGGGGTGTGATGTGTAATGTGTGGACCCTAGATCTGGCGAATATGCCAAAATCCAATGAACCTTAAAAAACAATAAGGAGTGAGCAATAAGGATTAGAGCAATCCTTATTGTTTTTTTTTTTAATCATTGGATCCAAGCATAGTTCCATGAATATGCCAAATGAAGGGCCGTGGAATTTACACATATAAGGTTGCTATAATGTTTGCACAATCACATGCCGCCCATTTGGGGGCAGGGCATATGGCGCCCAGAGAGGCCGATGCCAAATTTGGCCCCCGCAGGAGATTTGTCTGTAGGCGGCAAAGAGCAAGATTGCCGCATCTCCAGATCGCTGAAAAAAGCTCTGGAGTATCAAACCACAAAGGGTCGGTCTTCGCTTTTCGATGCCTCAAATAACCACAAATAATAGAATCAAACAGACAAAAATTGTATCGAGAGCCATAATTGCATCTACCCTTGATTCCTTTTAAACACATATTGACACATATGTCCATTCTCAGCATCTAGCTCTAGCACATGTAAAGCTCGGCTATACCATTTCCTCCTATATCTCTGCAAGTACAAAGCAGATAGTATAACTACTTATATTTACTCCTTACTTCTCACACTATCCATGCTAACATATCCAGTTCGCTTAACTTCATTGAAAAGTATATTGTTTTTTTACATGCTAGAGTCTTATTCTTTTTGTTTTGCATATCACTTCCCATCATACTTGCTCTCTATTTGGATCTTATCTATGTTCCAAACATCTGATC
This sequence comes from Isoetes taiwanensis, assembly GCA_021234155.1. Taxonomy (NCBI): domain Eukaryota; kingdom Viridiplantae; phylum Streptophyta; class Lycopodiopsida; order Isoetales; family Isoetaceae; genus Isoetes; species Isoetes taiwanensis. The sequence goes on along the minus strand of JAJEKV010000082.1, from coordinate 1,896,745 downwards.
TTTGTTGTGAACAGTTGTTGGAAAGGTTAGATGGGTAAACTCAATTCCATTATCTCTTTAAATGGTCTAGCAATCCTTTTAGCATATTGAAGTACTTTATAGTATCTTTCATTGGTTCTGCTGCATTGCATCTCTCATTAATTAGGTATGCACTTGAGGAGAATGAATAAGTTTTGTTAGCAAATGTGATTAACCTGGCTTGACTTGCCAATTTAAATGTTAGCAATGGTAGTTAACCTGGTTTGACTGTCTGGTGGAATGGAAGCCATATGCAGGTCCTGAGCAGGATAATAGTAGTTTTACCCCTAAATGATTCATCTTCTAGTAATTGAACATGTGCCACCCCATTGGATGCACATTATGTTAGGTACGAGATCCAATCATCAATATCAATATTCTTAAACATGCCATTACAAGAGGTGTCGAGTGGTTCCAACTTGCTAGCATCAGGTTTTCGCTTTTTTATATTAATTTATAGAAGAGCACAATAATTATTTTGATGCTTTCGTCAATTCACAAACAAATATTGAATTTGATTTGTAGATTCTGGTGAACATAGATATGGTATTGATGGAATTCTTTCATTGCTTTCGTTTTACCAAAACACTTCTAGAAATTATAAGGAGTTTTTAATATAATATCTGAAAAGCTAGCTAAGCTATAAGGGTAGATAGAAATATGCTAGGGTTTCTAAACAATTGATAAAAGTAAAGCTTCATGTCTGATGTCTATAATCTACAATAGAGCTATGGGTTTGAAAAGTTGTTTAAAGAGCTACACAAGAGATCTTGGCCATTATATCTATGCTTTTAACCATAGTTCCTATATATTTTTGGATTGATCTATAGCTTCGCTTTGTAAGAGATTTAAGTAAACCCCACCACTAAACGTGTTCCTTGCATATGGAATATAATCTTATGATGCTTTATGCTTATATAGAAGATGCATTTATATTTTATAAGTTATCTGGTCAAATAATATAAGCTTTTAATCCATGTATGCATTGCTTATTTCTGCATTTTGTATTCTGAATGGAGTGTCCCATTTTGTTTTCTATAAGGAGTACTTTGTTTATATGGTGTTTCGACTACAGTAGGCAATATTTTGAGATGGAACTATTAAATTTTATTTTCAACATTTATTTAAAACGGCATCCCATTTCTTAGCTTATATCGATTTTGGGAATACAGAGGAAGTAGGAGCTTTGTTATTTGTAGAATAACATATGGTCACTGAATCTTATACATGGGTTTCGTCAACTGTTTTAATGCAAGTACTCATAACTCTTTGTATTCCCTTGCTCAGGCATCTGTAATAATTTGTCTACTTTGTTTTCTTCCCCCTGCATCAGGAACTAGGTAATTAGGTGTTTTTATTACAAGCATGATGCAGGCTCTAGCTCTTATCACTGGGTTGTCCATTGAAAGATTCAAATGTTGCATCTAAAAGGACAACAAAAGAAGCCGATGATTTGCTCATAGTCCAGATTGCATCTTTACTATATCCTCAATTTCATCAAGATCGATTTTTCAATTCTTTGCAACTGCTTCAATCACAGTGGGTATTAATTCTTTAGAAACATTCTAATAAACTGAATATGTTGAACCTTTTGGCATAATGCACCTGTCCTATGGCAGTCTGATTTTCAAGAACTTCAATATGTGACAATCTTTTTACTTCTCTTGCAGACTGCCTCAGTGTCTTAGAGGCAACATGTGAGGAAGTTTGGTCCTCTTCATTTAACATGTAAGTATTTTTTTCCACCTGCTTCAGGCACATGAGGTATTAGTTGCTTCAGTCAAATTAGTTACAGATTTGTGGCCACGTCAAGGACGGATTTAATGAGGATAGCTTACGGTGAATGCTTTACCCTCCACAAGAAAACTATCTCCTTTATTTATAGGCATCTAAATCCTTCCTTTGGGGGTTTTCATAATATTTTCACGTTAAACACCCAAAAAAATCTATAGTTCAATTTCAATAGAGTAGAATAACATCTTTGGTAGATGGGTGGGTGGGTGGGTGGGTGGGTGGGTGGGGTGGGGTGGGGTGGGATTGGATTGGACCGGATGGATGGATAGGTCTTTAACGTCCACGGAGGCCAAATTGGGCATGTGATCCACACAACAAAAAGGGCATGGTAACCCAGATCCTCCACCTACCCCTCTCAAAGCACATCCACGTAAACAACGTTCCCTTGAATAGACTTGAGCAAATAGGAAGTCATCAATTAGTTGGATGAAGTGCTCCAACTTGACAACCTCGTCAGTGCAAAATATTTCTTCCATCTTTGCAATGAGCTCCTCAATTTCCACGTTCGCGATCCCATGCATATGAGCGCAGTATTTTCATCCCCAATCATACTATGACCCAAGAGCGCGTATGACAAAAGTAACACTGGAGACGTGATAACTCTTGTCACCCTTTAGGCGTTTGATGACATGGTGACCAAAGACATACCATGGGACCAAGATACGAACCATTTACACGGACGAAGAAATAAGTAAGTAAGACAAAAAATAAAAAAAGTAGAAGAAATCAATGAGAACAAGAGAAATTGGAAGTAGAGCATTTTTTAAGTAATAGACTCACATCTAGAGGAGTTATTTATAAACAATATTTGTTGTATATCTTGATATGTCGACATCTGGGAAAATATCTCCATCCTTTGATAGAATGAGTACCTTTAAGCCTTGGATTTTGTGAGCTCTCTAGAATGCCGCGTAGAGTTGTCCTGCTAAACATTCCAAAACCTTTTGGCATAGGGTGCTTCGAAAGCCACTTGCAGGGCAAATCACTACTGGACAATGGGAACAATACTTGCAGCAGCTCCATCTATGATCCTATAGGGACACAAATAGCCATACCCCTGCAGAATTGTCTGACATTAGAGCTCACAGAAGATGATGTCGACCAGTCTAGCCAATGGGAGAGCAACAGACCTGGATAGTATGCGAGCATAATTGCTCAAGTGGGTGGGTCAACATATAGTGCCGGTCCTCATTGCCCTATTCAACCACTTGCTGTAGGAAGGTTTTTTCCAACAATGGACCACAAGTAGGGTTGTTCCCATTTACAAGGCAGGAGATCCATGTCCAGCCAACTACCGGACAATCATAGTTAGTTCAGTATTTGAAAAGCTGTTGGCTGGCATTTTCAAGCAGCAATTGACAGAATGGGAAAACACAGTAGATGTGCGCAAGCGGGCTTTAGACCTCGACACTACCATCTCTTCACATTGAGGACCTTGCTTGAAGATAGTAGGAACCACCGGCAGAACCTGTGTTGTTGCTTCTTTGACTTTGCGAAAGCTTTTGACACTATGCCTCGGGAAAAGCTGTGGGCAAGATTGCGCCAACTGGGGATCCCTGTAGATGTGCAAAATGCGGTGTACAGACTATATGAGAGCTACCCCGGCCAAATGCAACTTACGGGACAACCATTCACCAGCAGTATCGGGGTCCGCCAGGGATGCCCTCCCCCTCCAATACTGTTTGGCTTCTACATTGACTAGTTGGAAACATGTCTCGCTAACAATGGGGATGGCAGGACCCAATTTTTGCATCAGGTCATCAGGCAACTCATATATGCAGATGATGTCGACTGCCTGGCCCACACTCTGGAGGATACGCAGTCTCATCTATATGCCCTGGATGCATTCTGCCAGGCCACAGACATGTGCGTCAATCTGGCCGAGTAAGGGTGGTCCTCATCTCATCCCCACGCCATCCAAGACCCCTTTCATTCACCTACTAGGGCAAATTGTGAAGGTGATGCCCACCTACAAGTATTTGGGAATGGAGTTTCCTTCCACACTATGTTGGGACATATCTATCCGATTACGAGTGACAGCAGACTGAAAAGTGATTTATGCAATGCAGAACAACAGCCAAAATGCAGAGCTCTATGATTGGGGCCATCAATCACATCTGTTCAGGGTACTGGTAGAGCCTTTCTATACGGGGTCTGCAATCTCATTTTTCTAAGCTCTTTTCTTCTGTTAAGTGATGCAGAGCTTGGTCATCCAATCTAATACTCCACGTCTGATTTTAACAATCCTGATCATTCTATTTTCCTTAAATTAACTCTTTTATTATTAGTAAGCAGGAAACTCCAATCTATGTGTTTTGTCTGCCCTTGCAGGTCTTGAGAAGATAGCAGATATACAATTAACTGCTGCTACCTTTTGTACAAGTCGTAAAGAGGTAAAGTACATTTCCAATGTCGTACAAACGCCACACCTTTGCTGTATTCACCAGAAGACATAAACATGCATCATTGCAAACCCATGTAGTTGTCTTTGCAAAGTACTGCAAGCAATGGAAAAGATAGACTTAATTGCTCTAGATATCTCTTTCAAGTGAAGACGGGTTATAGTTACTGAGACATCCAAACATCACCTCCATTTCTGAAAATTTTAATTTCTTGAAGAAGCAACATGCCTCCTTTGTCATAAAGTTCTAGAAGTTTCTTACTTTTCAGTTTTTCCGGCCTCCTGATTCACCAAAAGAAACCCCACTCATCTAATGAAACAACTTCGAGTCAAAAGTACATGAAGATATGCATTATAACCGAATAGATCTATAGCTACCATTTTCTTAATTTGCATACCTCAGAAACAAGGAATAGCTACACAAACTTCTAACTTAAAAGACTCAAAAACTTTTTGCTCCACTTTCTCTCTCTACGCCGCCTTGCCCACTTTCTCTCTAGCCCCTGGGCCCTCCTTCTCCCTCTAACCCTCCTTCTCCACCTTCTCTCTCTCTCTAGCCACCTTATGACCTCTCTACTGGCTTAAAAGACCCAAAGACGCCTTCCTTGCCCACTTTCTCTCTCTAGTCCCTGGGCCCTCCTTCTCCCTCTAACACTCCTTCTCCACCTTCTCTCTCTCTAGCCAGCTTATGACCTCTCTAGCCCTACCAACTCCCTAGCCACCTTATGGTCTCCCTAGCCTTGCACCAGACCTTCTAGCTACCTAGGTGTCTCTCTAACGGCCCACCACTTTCTCCCTCTGACCAAGATGACTCATGGCTTCTCCCTCTGACCAAGACGACTCACGGCGCACCAATAGCATGTGCCAACTTCTAGCTTACTCAAAATACGCAGGGTGAGATGCCTTCTGCTTCTTCCTTGTGTCTAATCCAGACGAGGGCCATGAAACAAATGGAGGAACAAAATATAGAGTAGTCCAAAAAGCTTAGCTATTCCTGGAATAACTAAATGCTAAGTCTAAAGTTTAACTGTTTGCTTCAATAAGATCCAGCTCCTCGATGGTGTATGAAGTGAAGTCCATCATCATGAGTACTCGGGCTTCCCTCCTTTTTTGCCTCAAACATTGGCTTTAAGCTATGTGGAGGCACTTATTTGTTCATATATGAGATATAAATTTGATAATCTAATTTCTAATGTTTGCCCTGGTATTTGCAAATGGGTGTAAAATCGCTAGTGGAGTACAACTTTTGGCGAAGCGTTTAAGCACTTTAAGTGCTGAAACTCGCGGACGTCGAAGCCCGTCACGCCCTTCTCCCTCCTTTTCCCCTGGGCGCGAAAACTCAGATCAGTGTTTCACTGTTGATGATGGAGGCATGGAGCACGGATGATTTTCCACAGCATCAGAGGTCTGTGCAATTCGGGGGTGAAGCCCCATGAGGAAGAAGCTTGGTTGGAAAATAATGTCACGGATCGAGATTGGGATTCTGTTTGGACAAAGAAGTTGAACAAGGGAAAGATAAAATGGCACTTTGTGCAAAGGAGCATCTTCAAGAGAAGTTGGAAACACTCACTAAAAATCTACAAGAATTGTCACAACAAAGAAGTAAGAAAGCAACTGGCCCTTGCTTTTGCATTTGAAAATTGCACTAGATCAATACTTGCACATGAGGAACACAAAGTAAACTGGCTGCATTTGTCGTGGTAATGCCAAAGATACCACAACAATAGACAAGTAAAAAGAGGGCATGTTGTAGCACATGTTAGGAAAATCAAAATCAAGGCAAAGCCAAAGGTGCCACCGGATCAAATGAGATTAGTGCATGTGATGAAAACATAAAAACTTTAGAGAATGCAAAGACAGAGATTGGAAAATCAGTTTTACTTATCACAAAGAATCGAAGCAAGAGGAAGTGAGCTGAAAGGCAATGAGAAGGCCTCCGAAGTTACGTAAAATGATGTTGGAAGAGGCCGAGAACAGCTTTAAGACAAACCCACAAATGATTTGGCTACAAAACAGAGGAGTTCAAGCTTAATCCAAACCGTGAGTTGGAGGCGAAATTAAAGATTTGGAGCAGACCGTCCGGATGGAAACTTGGCACAGAACAAGGTACAAAAAGCAATGAACCCCATGATCCGTTAATGAGCGGTGAAATGTAAACTCAAACTTGAGGAGGAGTTAAAAGTTCTCGAAGAAGAACAGACTTCGCAATTCTACATAAACAATTTGTGGAAGCTGAAAATGGATACTCCTGCAACATTTAGCATCTCTACTATTATAATGAGATAAGTTGTTAGTGGAAGATCCATTTTATACATGTTCAAAGATGTGGTCCGAATTCACTAAAGCTTATAGGTTAAGTTTAGCAATCGAATTGCCAACATGAGTATCATATAGCTTGTTGTTCATTGTTGAGAGGAGGACAATGTATTCATGGTTGCCCCGAAAGGTGCCGAGGGTGTATTTGACGAGCTAGGTTTTGTCCATGTTGCGTGCTTCAAATAGTACACCAAAAAGGGATGTATTAATCCGTCCCCGCAATTGAGGTCTCACCCTTCAGGGTTCAAAGAAGGACAATGGTGCCATTTGATGATGCACAACACCGCAAAGTCCTATAGGAGTACAAATCCAATTGTGACCGATTTGAATGCAACAGCAGAACCACCACCACCACCCAAGAAGCTGTCCAAGAAGCTATAGAGGAAGTCAGAACACAAAGACCGGTTGTAAACACAAAGACCCAGTTGTGGAAAAAACAACGTAATCCCGATTGTACACAATCGAAGCACCTAAGGAAGTTGAGGGAGTAATTCCATCGAATGAGGGCAACTTGGGTGAATATTTGCCAAAAGGAAAGGGCGTAAGAACAAATAGGGTAAGCCGGAGGATAGCAAAGAAGTTGTTCGGGCTACAAGAAAGAGAACAAGAAGTAGTTATGCAAAAGATGCAGGAAGCAGTCTCAATCATGACACCACACCTATCGAAGTGTGTTCTGAAGAAAATGCAGAATCAGGCCCTCAAGTTTCAGGTGAGCCTGATGTTCAACAAGTGATTGCTGCCCTTAATAAACCTGGAGGGTCAGTGTGGGCATTCTTTGGGCAAGCCCGTAAATAGTGTTGCTTAAAACATTGAATATTATTGATTTTCTTTTTGTTGCATTCAATTGTAGGATTACCGGTTGATTCTGTTAGGTCGAGAATCTCGCCGTTGATACGAAAGGTTTCCACATTCAACCCATTTTTCATTTTCATCTTCATCTATTTATTCATGTAGTAATTCCTGTTGTGTAGGTATTCAGGATGTTCCAACGTACTAAATATTGATTTGGCAGCAAAAGATAAACTCATTGTATTGGATTTAAATGGTGTGTTGGTAAAAACATATGGTGCAAATGAACACATACGCTTGGAAGCATTTGACAATGACATACACTAGCGTAAAGAAAGTGATATTCGCACCGAGCGTTGTTCTTCTTGAAGACTTTGTTACGTATGTTGTGTTGGTATATGGTCATCAATGCAACTCTCTAATGTGGAAGATGTGCTTTGCAAGTACTATGTCCGTTTTGAGGGACGGATTTCAATTTGTATGGGGACAGGAAAAATGTGTGCAGACCAGTTTTCACCACCCTAACAAACCTGGCTGTCCAGTCATGATGAAGCCACTTGGGAAAATATATGAGTCATACCTAAGATTCAAAGGTAAGACTTTGCTTCTTGATGATTCATTATACAAGACTTACCTTAGCAGTCCCTGGAAATTTCTGCGGGTACCTGCATTCAAGATGGATGTCTATGATGAAGTGCTAACAGTACTCACCCCAAAGATAGAAGAAATACTGCAGGCCAAAACTGAGGAAAAAATGAAGTTACTGGTGAAGAACACACACAGATACAAACAGATAGAAAGATTATGAAGCTATGCTTGGAAAGACTTTCTGGAAAACAATTGTAGTTCTGCAGGTTTGTGAAGGAGGAATTGGAGAAGGTTTATGGTGATGAAGATTGTCATTCTCCATGATTGTTGGCCTGTTTGTCATTTATTTAGGCCAAGGAATCCTACACTTTTCATGTACCATCTTTATCTTAATTTAAGAATGTTTTTGCTATATTGTTTATGTAGTTCAATGCAGACTTGTCTATAAGTTTTTGCTATATTGTTTATATCTACTTCAATGCTGACTGCAAGGGATGCTTAAAACTTATCAAGTGCTTAAAAAAAATTGCCCGCAAGTGCTAGTCCGTATGAGTCTTAATAGCAGATAACGCTTATTGTCATGCAAAGGATGAGTTACTTTTATGTAGTTGCTTAACGCCAGCGTATGTTAATGTCATCAAGTGCTTATTGTCATGCGCTTAAAGTGCGATTAACTTCTTGTTAAGCTATATAACCTGCTTAAAGCTAGTCGCTTTATTGCATAAGTGCTTTCGTGTGTTCCAAAGCTTACTCACAAGCAATCGCTGAAACTAATTAAAATGCTTAGTGTTTGAAAGTAATTAAAGAGCTAGAGCACTGTTACATTCAAGCAGAATCAGAATGGATTGTACAAGAATTCAAACTTCATAAATTTGATAGATAGACAAAAATAACATTTAATAGAGAAACAAAAAACTTTGATAGAGACAACAAAAAAAGTTTGATAGAAACAAGATTTCTTACAAAAAAAAGGCCCTCAGGCCAGTGTACACATGTTATAAACAATTTTTTTTACAAAAAAATTGGCCCTCGTGCCGTTGTCTTCTTCGGTGTCTTCTTCTGTGGGTGTCTTCGGGGTGTTCTTCGGGGGTGTCTTCTTGGGGTTGTCTGGAGGCAAGAACAATTAAAAAAAAAAAACGCCGGAGGCAAGATGTAGGCCCTTCATTCTCCATCTGCAACACCAATAACAAAAAATTGATTAAACACATGAAAATAAAAAATTGATTAAAGAAAACAAATGAAACATGCATACCATTTATGAGCGCCCTGAACTCCTCCAAGTCGGCCGATTCGTCTTCAATTTCAAGATCCTCTTCTTCTTCTTCAGGGACTTCTTCATCAGACTCGCCTTCTTCTTCTGATTCCCCTATCCATCCTTGCGTAACCTAGCGTGACATATTCTACTGCGAAGACATTTCCGATTCCTCATAGGAATCAGCAGAATCGAATCTAATCGTAAGAAGGTTCTTCAAATTGAGAGGCGAAGAGAGTGGGGCGTGAGAGGAGGCAGCAGAGGGCAAAGGTGGGAAGAGGAGAGGGAACACCTCTTCGACGCTAGTAACCGCCTCTTAGAGGTGACCTCTCCGCCCCCTCCGCATGATCGCCTTCATGCTTGGATTGGGAAGGAGTGCGGAGGAATTGGGAAGGAGTGCGGTGGATTGGGAAGGAGTGCGGAGGAATTGGGGGGGAATGGGCGGAGCGTGAGCTTGTGAGAGAGCTTACGCTTAGGCCCCTAGTGCTTAAATCCTGTGCTTAGCGCCACGTCCGTTAATACGAAAAACCTCACACACGCCAAAACAATTAATTCAGAACTGTGCTTAAATATTTCAGATGACCAAATGAATTGACACATGTCACATCGAGGAAATGCCTTGACAATATAATTTTGCCAAGAATGTTGGGATAGTGATGGTATCAAAATAAATAATTGAATCTTATTCCAATGTCACAAATCTACATTCTTAAACAACAATTCAATCTTCATTTCGAAGTTCATGTCCATGCACACCACCCTTGTGCATCCTCACTATTATTAATATATATAAAAATGTGTGCTTACGTGCTTAGGTGCTGGAACAACAAATCACTTGAAAAGAATAACATCAATTTGATTAAGTGTCAAAGAATTACAATGTTATTGGGAGACGGGCCATAATTTTTTCATGGGTCTCCCCGTGAAAATTTTGTACATGTCCAGGCCTTCTATTTTTCCATATCAATTTTAGGATATCTTACCACATGGTCAGTGCACCTGAGGCTTCGGGTTGTTTAGTGAGCAACATGTACTTGAAATTACCCAAGAATTGATAATACAATCCACTTAAGATAACCTCATGCACTCCAAATTTTGCCCCCATCCATCTTTGTATGAATCTTCAAGTGTGCATTTGGGTTACATGCACTTGAGGATGTAGAAGTCCACACCCCCTCCCATTGTCTACCTCCGCATTCAACGCAAAAATTGTCACCTACCTCTACCAAATTACCGATCCATTCATTGGCTTGTTCAAGAGTCTCCTTTTTCTTCTCAACTCCCCGGTTTTAAGTCAGGTTACCTCCCACTTTCCAAATCTACCGTATTGATGCAGGAGTCCCAATTATGATCCATGCAAAACAAGCGAAACATGATGGGCATCTATGAGCAAGCCTGCTTGGTCTACTCCCTCGGCAGTGCGTCTGATGAATCTTCTTTGTGCCTTTAAGTGTTTCAATTTCATATTCTTCCATGTTTGCCACAACAACAAGGGTTCAATTTCCCAAAAATATCTTTTGATCTCATCTGTTTCATCAACCGGTAGATCACTGAAATATGTACCACGTAAATTTTACAATATCTTTAGCATGCCTTAGTTGCACACTATTGGGTTTGAGTTGTTCCTTACTTAGCAACCTTTTGATAACAAACTGCACCATCATGTTCACCTTTACCATGAGCAAGGGCAAAGTAGTTCCACACTATTTCCTTTGTCATTCATTGTGAAGTACCAAGAAGAAAAAAAGGTTTTTCTGACTTGAATTGTGATGAGCAGCCATCACTCCAAACCCAATGCTTCTCATACTCTATTTCCTGTTCCTTAAGCCATGCAACATGCTTTTGTAGGCAGTGTTCCACAAATAATGAGTCATGCACTTTATCATCAGAAATGTAAAAGTGAGTCTCTTTTATGATCTTCCTACCATTGTTGAGTCTATTCCTGATCTGCTCCAATCTTCTGTTCTTTTTTTTCTTCTTTGGACAGTCTTCTTCTGTCTGCACAGGAACAGGAATATCAGCACTTTTGTCATGTCTATATGTTATGTGAACAAGTATAGAAACTTGGTCTGTATGCCAGGTCATTGACTGGGGCTCATTCGGATCTTGATGTTTGTAATTTTCTCAAAAAGTCAATAAATGATACAATTGTATCTTCTGGAAATGATGACACACACTGTTTAAACTGATTGGCCTGCCAATGTGCTATGTAATTGTGTGGAACAAAATCTGATATTACCTTCTTCACATCCTCTTGAAACTCTTTGGGACTTCTCTCCTTCTGTACTAATCTCAAGACAGGTTTGTACCTCAAAGCCTTTCTTGGATCCCCTGAATTCTCGTCTGGTCCGGTCCACAAGTTGCTTTTCAAATGTCTTCCAAGTAACTAGTACGGAACCCGTGCCATCCATTTCCTGTTGACATTTTCTAATTCTATCCAACCCACATTTTTGACACGCCAACATCAAGCAGGTATGATCAAACCACTCCTCATAATCACCTTTGCTGCAGACCACTTGTCTCCATAAATCACTGATGCACTTGATTGTATGCTCCTTGGCTGCACATTCTAGGCCAGGGCCACAAATCTCACAGTGGCAGTTGCAATTGTCATGAACTCCACCCGATTTTCTCAGGCTGTTCAATCCCTGGATGATGTATTCAAATTTCAAGTGGTAGATGCAACATCATGTATGCCTCTCCACGATCCTCCTTACAAAACTTCGGTTTCAACCTCTCAAAAGTCACAAATGCAATTTTGATATGAGGATTCTCCTCTCTAAACCTGAGGTAGAATTGCAACTGCAGGGAAATCGTGTGAATGCCAAATAAATGCTACATATAATGAACCCTACAATATAGGATGAATACTTACTTGGCTGACTTCAAGAAGGTGAATTGGATGTTCCATCTTTATTCCTGTCTCTGATACATACCTCCTCACGTCTTTCTTGTATGGAGAAACTCTTGTATTTTCTCGGCCCGTAACTTGATAATGACTTCTCTATTGTAATCTAACATGCTGTCCATCTGCTTCCTCCTCCTGAACATTGACCAAGGTCCTTCCCCTTTGTTAGCTTGCACCCTTCTTTGAAAAGCATTTGAAATTGTTTTCCTGGGGATGCTGAGCAATCTGGCCACTTCTGTTTGATTCAATGGCTTGACACCATTTGTACCTGCTGCTGCCATTATCAGGGTGGACTTCCTTGCACGAAGCATGTCATGATTCCTCTCATACTTATGTTCTTGCATTGTTTCCTTCAAATTCTTCACCATTTGCTCGGCCATAGTAACCTGCTTAGATTTCTTTATAGAAGCAATTGGTAAATCCATTGCCCTCCAAAGAAGACTGTCAAGGATATGGCCTTTGTCATTGTCATCAACATTTGTACTAATTTGGTTGAATACTTCATAAATTTCTCCTGAAATTTCTCTTATTCTGCGGTCACTCAGTCTCAATTTCTTATTCTTCTTTAAAGGCGAATCTTTAGAAGGGGAATTCTTCTTCATTGCTACCTTCTTTGCATACAATCTACGCCTCGATCTCTTCCTTGTTTGCATCAATGGCTCTATAAACCTGAGCGGGGAGAGGAATTGGGTTTCATCTATCCCTGATTTGTGTATTGCAAAATTGGTGAGGGCAAATTGTTGAATTTCGGTTCAGGCAATTCTTGGAAACAATTAGTCCCTCCATTTTGCTTGAATTCAAGATGGGTTAGCCCGCCATCCACGAATATGGCGGGCTACACGCATTCATGTTTCCGGCACCAAACAAGCTCATGATTCTCTCAGCCTGTCATTTGACGGGCGCGCACCCTACATGTCAATTGATCAATCACGCACGTCGTGTTTAAAACACGCCGATTTTCAGCACTTGTAAGCGACGTCCGGACGGTGATTTCTGCTACCCAGTACCGATTTTGCACCCAAATTATCTATAGTTGAAGGGTTGGACATTTTAGCAATTGGGGAGGCACTTATTCGTTCATATCTGAGAAGTCAATTTGATAATCTAACTTCTAATGTTTGTCCTGATGTTTGGAATCACATCAAAGATAGCTGGTTGTAGAGATGTGTAAAACTAGAAAAGGTATGTTGTTTTGATGCAATGAAGAAAGATTCCTTGGTCCTTTTACATATGTGAATGGCCAAGGTTGTGCAGACATAGCAAGTTCAGTAATATTATTTAACATGAAAGTGCATGACCCAGTATTATTGCAAGGTATTAATAAAGCTAAGGACCTTAGGCTGTAAGAACGAAACTATGTCCGTGAAAACTCAACAACTACTTTTGGCAGGTAGACATCTTCCTTGATTTACTGTGGTGTATCTTTTCTGAAGTCAATTGTTTGGGTATTTGGTTGTTATTTTGCTGATCTATCTTAAAGGAAAATTACATATATGTGCTTCCATGTTTAGTTAAGAAATTCTTCTGTCCCGTCTTCATCCTAAGCCTGCAACAATTAGAAGTGCAATCTCATTTTTCTAAGCTCTTTTCTTCTGTTAAGTGATGCAGAGCTTGGTCATCCAATCTAATACTCCACGTCTGATTTTAACAATCCTGATCATTCTATTTTCCTTAAATTAACTCTTTTATTATTAGTAAGCAGGAAACTCCAATCTAGGTGTTTTGTTTGCCCTTGCAGGTCTTGAGAAGATAGCAGATATACAATTAACTGCTGCTACCTTTTGTACAAGTCGTAAAGAGGTAAAGTACATTTCCAATGTCGTACAAATGCCACACCTTTGCTGTATTCACCAGAAGACATAAACATGCATCATTGCAAACCCATGCAGTTGTCTTTGCAAAGTACTGCAAGCAATGGAAACGATAGACTTAATTGCTCTAGATATCTCTTTCAAGTGAAGACGGGTTATAGTTACTGAGACATCCAAACATCACCTCCATTTCTGAAATTTTTAATTTCTTGAAGAAGCAACATGCCTCCTTTGTCATAAAGTTCTAGAAGTTTCTTACTTTTCAGTTTTTCTGGCTCCTCGCATTCACCAAAAAGAAACCTGAGAGACTCATCTAATGAAACAACTCGAGTCTGCAAGTACATGAAGGATATGCATTATAACAGAATAGATCTATAGCTACCATTTTCTTAATTTGCATACCTCAGAAACAAGGAATAGCTACACAAACTTCTAACTTAAAAGACTCAAAGACTTTTTGCTCCACTTTCTCTCTCTACGCTGCCTTGCCCACTTTCTCTCCCTAGCCCCTGGGCCCTCCTTCTCCCTCTAACCCTCCTTCTCCACCTTCTCTCTCTCTCTAGCCACCTTATGACCTCTCTACTGGCTTAAAAGACCCAAAGACGCCTTGCCCACTTTCTCTCTCTAGTCCCTGGGCCCTCCTTCTCTCTCTAACACTCCTTCTCCACCTTCTCTCTCTCTAGCCACCTTATGACCTCTCTAGCCCTGCCAACTCCCTAGCCACCTTATGGTCTTCCTAGCCTTGCACCAGACCTTCTAGCTACCTAGGTCTCTCTCTAATGCTCCACCACTTTCTCCCTTTGACCAAGACGACTCATGGCTTCTCCCTCTGACCAAGACGACTCATGGCGCACCAATAGCATGTGCCAACTTCTAGCTTACTCAAAATACGCAGGGTGAGACGCCTTCTACTTCTTCCTTGTGTCTAATCCAGACGAGAGCCATGAAACAAATGGAGGAACAAAATATAGAGTAGTCCAAAAAGGTTAGCTATTCCTGGAATAGCTAAATGCTAAGTCTGAAGTTTAACTGTTTGCTTCAATAAGATCCTGCAGGGATAGATCAGCTACAGTGGAGTTACCAAATATATTGAGCATATTGTCTAGCTCCTCGATGGTGTATGAAGTGAAGTCCATCATCATGAGTACTCGGGCTTCCCTTCTTTTTTGCCTCAAACATTGGCTTTAAGCTATGTGGAGGCACTTATTTGTTCATATATGAGATATAAATTTGATAATCTAATTTTTAATGTTTGCCCTGGTATTTGCAAATTATCTATAGTTGAAGGGTTGATTGGGGAGGCACTTATTCGTTCATATCTGAGAAGTCAATTTGATAATCTAACTTCTAATGTTTTCCCAGATGTTTGGAATTACATCAAAGATAGCTGGTTGTAGAGATGTGTAAAAAGAAAAGGTATGTTGTTTTGATGCAATGAAGAAAGATTCCTTGGTCCTTTTACATATGTGAATGGCCAAGGTTGTGCAGACATAGCAAGTTCAGTAACATTGTTTAACATGAAAGTGCATGACCCAGTATTATTGCAAGGTATTAATAAAGCTAAGGACCTTAGGCTGTAAGAACGAAACTATGTCCGTGAAAACTCAACAACTACTTTTGGCATTATTATTTTTTCCATAAATATTGGAATGGGTAGGGCATTTTTCCAATCAGTTACATGGCAGCTTTTATTAGCAGCACATGGGACATGCTGTAGTCTAGCCAAATAGGAACACTCAACCCTAAGGACAATACTTTTTATTCATTGGAGCAAATTTGATTCTTCATTTCTTTTTGCTTGACCATAGGTCAGTGGATAACTAGACTGCTTGCATTCTCAGTCATAAATGTGTTTCCTTGATCTTCCATTCATTGCACTCACACCCTGGAATCTCCCATGATTGGACATACCCTTTCAAAGTTTTGTTGTCATAACTCGGACTTTCAGTTTCCTACATTAGTCACTACTTTGTCTTAACCACACAATACGACATGTTGTTCTGTCGCTTGTTAACATATATGATTTGAAAGGCCCGAGGTCGCTATGTCTGGTAAGTTATAATTCACTTTTACATATCTTATTTGTGACAGCTGAACTCCATTTGCCACTATCTTAAAACATGGTGCTACGTCTTCCTCTTTCCTTCCGAATATTTGAGGACATATACTAGGAAACCCGTACTAGCTAAGGCAGATCTACATGACTGCGGCACAAAGCAAAGACCCTATTCAGGCTTTCTTGTGCTTCACAAATCTGACTCTTGCTACTAAATGGGTGCTGTTCTACTGTTTCTAGCAACAGAAGGCACCTAACCACATTTGGAGCGCCTTCTATGGATCACTGGCCATGAGTGTGCCTGGATTTACTGCATATAGCTTATTAAACAGCTTCCCACTAGTGCCCTAATCTATACTTTATTATCAAGAAAGCCCCAAAGCTTCATAGTATTTGAAAGTGGACTATATATGAAGAACACTAAATAGGTGAAATCACCTCATTGCTCGCCGAAATTACACCTTCCATAGATGTATACATAGTTACGGCCTTTTAAAGTTATTCCTTTACTTCTCTAAATTCAATCCAAGACTAAGAATCATTATGTGTGAAGAGTATGGATGTCATTTACCTCACTGATTCCACCCCTGTGATAGGAACCCAAATGCACAAGTTGATAGCAGGGCCCTAAGTGTATCCGTAGGAGATTTACTGCCGTTGACAATTGACAGAAAGCTCGATGATATCGAAAACTATAGCATTGTCAAATTTCATACTTATGAACAACGAAGCCCAGTATTTCAAATTTCGCACAAGAGATTCAGATCCCCAGTACAGCAAGAACTAAAATGAAATCTGTAAGATTTCATCTGGCTGCGAGGTCATTTATCACGCATGTGGCAGAGGTTTTTAATAACCTAGTGACAAAATACAGCATAACTTAGCAAATGAGACTGGACGAAGGTAGGTGGACAAAGTAGAGAAGATTGACATACAAATCGACCTGCATATGGCCCTGAATCAGCCATATTTCTATGTTGTGAATCAGCCTGATTTGCCAATGAAATATAACGAACATGCAGAGATATTTCAAAATGCATACCTGTCCAGTCTCATCACTAGAAATAATGCACGATACTTCACTTGCAATAGAGATGCATTGAGTTGCAGGCTTGTGAACAGCTAAGACACAAAAACGCTGAAAACCAGTAGAGACTAAGGAGATCTCTGCCAATCATGTCGCTATATGAAGACATGCATGAAATATACTTAGAAATGCTCTGTTTCTACTGAATTGATCTGGCTCTCTTGCCAGAGAGTCTGGTACATACAGAAGAATCTGGATCTGCTCAACAAACGCCTGCATCTGCACGGCATGGGCGAACCTCATTCTTCTTCCAACTAAATTTTGCAACCTATTTGGATCTCCTAATATGAAAACTTCCAAAGCCTGTTGCAGTGATGGAGAAGCATTTGCCATAGCCATTCCTTCCTTATAGCTCAAATTCTGCACTAAAAATTCGAGCCAAATCACGGCCGAGTTTTTCGGATTGGGCATAAGAATCAGTTACCTATATCTCAGTATGCCCTATTCGGAGCTCCAGCCATGAAAGAATGCTTTATCCCAATTACGGATTCCTTAAACCTGCAAACATGCATTGACGGCCCAAACAGAATAATAAAACGACAATACAGCTGCACCACGCTGCAATATAGAACCAAGCAAAGTAGGTAAATTGAATAATATGGATTTTTTGCCACAACTTCCTATTTCTGAAGAACCTGAGGTACCTGGGTAGGCCAAATCCCAGAAGGAGCAAAAATTCCAGCATTACTACCACCTTTCTAGCAATGAATAGAAAGAGTTACCCTCCTACAGCACAGTCTGGCACCCCTATCCTTAGCCGCCCAGCTGATGCGAGGTGTGATCGATTGGACATCCTTCGTCGTCCACCTCATGCCATCTATAACCAATTCAACGGCAACCACCATGGTTTCCAGCGGCTCTATTGCTTATAGTGAAAAAAACAAAACAAATTTGCCCATAATCTTGCCATAGCTATAGCTTTTCCATCCGACCACCGTTTAAGAAGGTTCAGTTCGCTTGCATGTAAATGCCTTCGTATGCGGCGCTAGTGGATCTGGCTTCCGTGCAGAGGAAGAAAGTCGAAGACGTTGTCGGTTGCTTGCAAAGGAAGCAATTCGCTCGATTAGAGGAACCCATTGAACGACAAAGAAGAGACGATAGAGAATGGACGGCCCAGATCAGTGCGCCGGTGACAGGAATATTCTTAAGCATCGTTGTATAGCAATTATATATGTTTAGAAAATTTCAACAAACATTGCAACAGTCCAACGTAAAATTTGGGTGGAGCATTTTCTGCCCCATCCGCCTATCCCTGTATGCCACGTGGCGTACATTCTTTCCAAGAATCAGTGATTCTTCAAGTCCATTTTTCAGGAATCACTGATTCTTAAAAAAAAAGTTTCGGTATGTTTTTCACTAATTAGGTGTGTTTTTCAGTGATTTCTCAATCTCAGACAGAGTTGTAAAATCAACTGAAAAATCAGAGGCGACAAAAACTCAGTGTAGACAAAATCAGAGGCTGAAAAACTCAGTAGACAAATAGATGAATCAAGTGTAAGAATAAGCTAAAGAAACACAAAATAAAAGCTCACTGCCATACTATTCAACGTAAAATAAAGACAGAAAGAACTGCACAAATCCGAGGCAATCCATCCAATCTTCAAACTCCTGCCACGGTCTTGCTTCCAGCCACAAACCCTGCTTCCGGCCCTGCTTCATTCCTCAACGCCTTGATCTAACCTGTGCCCTGATCTAACAGAGATGTCTATGGAGCTTATATCTATGAGATCTTCTTCATCCTCGCTGGAAAGAAGGCCTTTTCCGGCCCTGCTTCTGGCCCTGCTTCATGCCACAGTTGCTCCATTCTAACGGTCGTGCTTCTGGCCATCGCCCCTGCTTCAAAAAGAGCTGCCTAAAAGAAAAATCCACAGGAAGATCCATAAGCCAGCTCCAAGAAACTCATCCACAACTATAAGCCAACTCTAAGAAACAAGAAACTCCAGAAAGACACAAGAATACAAAGATCCTTCAAAAACTATGATACTCTCAAGCGCTCTTCTTCAAAATCTTCTTCTTCTTGGCGCTAGGTTGGCGCTAGGTTGAGCACTTGGTGAGAAAAGGTAGGGTGACAGGATGTGTACTGTAGATGTGGGGCCAACAGAGGGCCAATCTGGGGACAGGGGTGTTGGAAACCGGGATTTGTGTGGAAAAGCAACAAGATGGACAGAAAACAGGGGGACAGGGGAAAGTTGTATCAGAAGGCAGTGATAAGGACATTGAGAGTCAGATGATGATGTATTTTGGGCAGATGTCACGTCAGAATAGAATCCAGTTGATTGATATGGTACGATGTATGAATGAAAAGGGGGTAAAAAATCTGGACAACAGTAAGAATACCTACTTTACATGGAGGAGATTAACGATTCCAGCATGGCGGAAGGAAGTCGGGTGGAGGTCAGCGGTCGATCCCAACGATTCAAATGCAGTCCCACTTGGTGCAACCCGATTAAAACGAGATAAATGCTGAGCAAGGGACCCAATTCGACAAAATAAAGAGAAGAGGCAGCCATGAATTCAGAGGTATCCCCTCCCTCAAACATGTTTTTGTCCCGGATAGGCTTAAACAACTTGAAACCAAGGCAGTAATTGGGTGTATAAGGCATGAAGGGGTGAAGCTCAGTCTGTTAAAGAATGAAATCTGCAAAATAAACAAGAACATTGAGGTAACAGGAATGTATTGGCTCGATTTTCCTTTTTTTGTTGTGGAATGTGGAAATGAACAATCTGTTCAGCTCCTCCTGAAACAAGGAACCATTTTTAAGGCCAATACTCAGTTCTACTTTCAAAAATGGAAGGCAAAATTTGACCCTCAGAACTTGAAAGAACTATACCACCCAGCATCTTGTTCTGTGCAGGGCCTCAGCCCAATCTACTGGCACGAGGAGATTTTTAGGAGGCTATTCTCCTCAATTGGAGAATACATAGGATGGGAATCAGTTCCTGAAAGGGCTCCTAAGGTTTGGATCCAATTGAATATTTTGAACCCGATTCCATCCTCTGTCCAATACCACGATTTCTTTGGAGATCAGAAGAGCCTAAAGGTAAATTGGCAAGGTCTCCCAAGCCCCTGTAATGTCTGTGGTTTGAGTCTTCATGGAGGGGGAGTATGCAAAGGAACTAAGCAATTCAGCTCTGATCCATCTAATTCTAATACAAGGAAGACTCAAGAAGGATGTGAACAAAAGATCATTAATGATACTCTTGGAAATGTGGAAGGAACAGCACAAAGAGAGGAAATTTGGACTCCAGGAACCAAAAAAAGAAGACAACACAAAAATGGTAGTGCCTACAAAAAAGCAAGAAGGGATAAAGCAAGATCAAAAAATATGGAACAGCAGAAACAAAAAAACACTGATAAAGCTGTGAGGAAACAATGGAAGGAGAAGGAAAAAAATATAAAATTGGCATGTCATGTCAAGGTCCTCAACAAACCAGTAGGCCAAGGATTGGAGGAATCCAAAGACTTATTAAGCCCTACTGAAGGATTGATCCAGAAAGGTGATAAAGGAAAAGATGTAATCTGCCTGGAACAGAAGGAGATGGTTGTCACACCAGCTCATCAGCTCAGGAAAAATACCCTTACTATTCAGGAATCTGATTTTCCTCCACTTAATACATATCCTGAGTCTTCTGACTCAGATCTTTCCACAGGGGGCACACTTCTACTCAAAGGTGAGGGTTCCCAAATTCATGAAGAAGTAACTCCTAAGAGCATTAATTTTTCCACTCCTGGAAAAATTACACAGAGCCCTGATATGGGAGATATCCTCTTGGACATAATGGAGAGAGAGCAAGAGATTGAAAATGGGGAGAGAGTCCCTGCCACCCCAACTGAGTTCTTAACTCGAGCAAACACAGTGTATGAAAACAAGTTTAAATTCTATACAAAATCCCCAATGGAAGATCTGCCCATAGATACTGAGAGGGAAGGAGAAAGATTTGATCAGAAAGATGAATCAAATGTGATGGACTCTACTTTAACTCCTATAAGTCCTGTCAAAGGCCAGGGTGAAGTACACCATGATGAGCACAGGCCTATAACACCATCTAGCCTAGGATTGGAGAAATCCAGTGGACTAATAAGTCTAGATGGCCAGGTAGTGCTGTCTAAGATATCAAATGGTCTGGGATCAAACCCAATAAACCCAATTGAGTATAAGAATGAGGGGTCGATTGCCAAAAAGGATGATCTTGAGGTATTCTACACTCCTATGATCAAAAAATGCAATAAAAAGGTTCAGTTCTCAGCTGACAGCCCAGCCTTTAACTTAAGGTCTCAGGCTAGAACTAAGTGCCCTGCTCAATGAGGATAATCACTTGGAATATGAGGGGGATAAAGGCCCCCCCTCAAAAGAAAGAGAGCACTCATAGCTCTTAAGGAGATGAAAGCTGATATTATTCTGTTACAGGAACATAGACTTCCAAGTTTTGAGTCCCAACACTTGGGGTCTTGGATCATTCCCAATGGAGACTCTGTATATGCCCAAGCTGATGGGACAAAGGGAGGTATTTGTATGGTTTGGAAAGGTTTTGGCTGCTGTCAGAAATTCACACATAGCTCAGGGAGATGGACTGTAGCTGTCTTAGAGAAAGGAGCAGAAAAATTGGGAATTTTCAATGTCTATGCATCCACTGAACCAAATGAAAGGGCTGATCAATGGACTCAAATGAGACAATGGATAGTTGGCAATCAAATGGAGAATTACTTGATAGCAGGTGACTTTAATAACACACCACAATGGGATCAAAAGTTAGGGAAGAAATTGAATATGTCTAAAAAGGAATCTGCTGCTTGGGATTTACTGATGACTGAGTGTGTGTATATCCCCCCATCTTCATCTCAAACTTATTCCTGGAGTAATAAGAGAAAGGGAGATGATAGAACATACTGCCTGCTGGATAGATTCTATATTTGCAATAAATCTCTGCTCCACTGGGATAATGTGGTTGTTACTGGAGACATAGGGAATTCTATTTCTGATCACATCCCACAATACTTGGATGACAAAATGGTGGCATGTAAGGGTGGTCAGAACATCCCATTTAAATTCAACACAGAACTGTTGAAATGCAAGAGATTTTGTGATGAATTCAAGATCTTTTACAGCTCCTTGCCTCCTCTACCAAAAACTGAGTCAATGAAAGCATTCACCATTAGGCTGAAGGAATTCAAGGGCTGGATTAAGAGATGGGGCAGAGAATGGTATAAAGAGAAGAGGAAGGAGAAATGTGAGATTTATCTCAAGATCAGTGAAATAAGAAGGAAACTTTTTCAGGATAAGAATAACAAACTGGCACAGCAAGAAGAGGAGGAGCTTGAGATAAAGGTAAAGGCAATTGAAGAGAGAGAGGCTAAATCACTGGCAGTAAGGAGTAGATGTAAATACATCAATGGTATGGATAATGGAGGCTCTGCTTTCTTTTTCAGGGCAGCAAAAAGTAGAATCCTGAATAATGGTATTGTGAAGGTAAATGATGACAGTGGGAAAGTCATTGAAGGTCAAAAGGAAATAGAAGGTTTTTTCCATGATGAATATAGGAAGATGTTCCAGAATTACCAAGTACCTGAAAAAGTGATTGATAATTTCTTTCAGAATATTCCTAAAGCTAAGGAGGTGTTAAAAGATGATGAGCTTCTAGCAGTTCCCCAGGAGAAAGAAATTTGGGAGACTTTAAAATCTATGGCTGCTGGGAAAAGCCCTAGACCAGATGGATTCTAGCCCGAATTCTATGTGGAATTTTGGGAAATAATGAAAGAGGATTTGATAACCTTTTTCCAAGGCTCTTGGAAAGCCAATAGCCTCAATCCAGCCATAAATGCTGGACACATTACACTTATTCCAAAGGTGGATTGTCCAAAAGGGATTGGGGACTGGAGACCGATTTCTTTAACAAACACAAGCTACAAAGTCTTAGCAAAGATATTGGCAAACAGATTAAAAATGTTTCTACACTCAACAATTAATCCACCTTGCTAATCAAACTTTTTTACCTCGAGAGGAATATATTGGAAAATTATATTGGAGTCTTTGAAGGTTTGCATTGAAATAAAAGATCGGGACAAAACGTATGTTGTTGCTCAAGTTGGATTTCAAAAGGGCATATGATACAATAAGGCAAGGCGGTTCTTAGAGAAAGCTATGACACATATTGGACTTCCAAGCAATGTCTATCAAAAGGTTTGGAGCTTCAATGTAAATTCAAAGATCGGCATTAATTATCAATGGCACACCTACCAAGCCGTTCAAATGTCAAAGAGGGGTTAGACAGGGGATGCCCATTGGCCCCACTTCCCTCATTGTGGCTGAGATGGTAACAAGGAAAGCAATACAAATGCAAATTGAGGGGGATATAAAGAGCCTTGACTACCGGATAATAAAGGTCCCTTCACTATGATGCAATATGCATTTATACTTTTGTATTTTTGGATAAAGAAGATAAGAGTCTCGGAAAACTTTTACATCAACTATGGATGAATTTGGTGATGATTTGCGGAGTCGACTAAACAAAAACAAGAGTGCAATAATCTATGACTCACAAGATACAATGCTACAAGGGATCAAAGTGTTGAGCTCCAATTCTGCCACAACTATCCTGGGAATTCCTTTGTCAATTAATAGTTCTTTGCAGGGGATATGGGAACCCATAGTGACCAGAATTAAGAAGAAGTTGTCCATGTATACCTCCTCATTATCTCCTCGGCAGAAGAATTGAAATTGCAAATTCTGTAATAAGTAGTACACATGTGTACTTTTCATCTGCTATTGTTGGAGATAAAAACTCTTACAATAAAATGGAGGCAGCAATAAGGAAATTTATATGGCAAGGCTCTCACAAGGTGGCATGGGCGGACCTAATTAAATCTAAAAAAGATGGAGGTATGGGCTGTGGGACATGTTCATTCAAGCTCGGGCACTAGCAAAACCAAAATGATATGGAAAGCAATTTATGTCACAAAGCCATCTCCCCGCTTTACAATTGGTGAAATATTGGATTCGGGAATCTTTCCCTCAGTAGGAAGCCATACTCTAAAACATCAACTTCCGGACTTCGGCTTTCTTCCAATTGTCTCCTTGCCCGTGCACTTCTAACATTCTCAAAAGGATGCTGCAGGCTTGGAACAATGCAGCTTTGTGCTATAGACCTCCTAATATTGATGCTACATGTAAAGAGGTGAATTTCTTTTGGCACCCTGATTTTGCACCAGAAAATATAGGGTGTCTTGCTTTGAAACACCCACAGAAGTATATGCAATGGCATAAGAGTGGTATTAAAACATTTGAGGATCTCAGAATACAGGATAGATGGATGTCTTGGGAGGAATTTGCAGAGAAGACAAAAGCATCTGAACTAGACAAAGAAATTTTCAGGGCTGTTATGAGCAGGATAGAAAGATATGATGAGTTTAGTAACAACTCAAGTACATGGCATTTGAACAATAAGGAATGGTATTCGGTCAGAGAAATTTACAAAGCCCTGGTGCCAAATAAACCATCCAAGGCAGGTTCCCTATGGCAATGTGATGAAGACAAACTTGCAGATATATGTGCTAAAGGATGGTTAAGTTATGGTGCAAATAAAATCAAAGCCTTTAGGTGGCTGGCAGTACACCAAAGTTTACAAACAAATCAAAAAAGAGCAAAATTTGATAGGTCTGTTTCAGGTTTATGCCCTCTGTGTGGACAGATAGAAACTTCAAATCATGTCTTCACATGTTCATGGTTAACTGAATTTTGGAGTTGGTCTGCCCAGATTAATAAAGGAGCCCCTACTGATCAAAATTTGCTTAGTTTTTGGGATACCAATGATAGACTGGAGAGTACCACAAGAACTTTGAGCTGCTGGGTTGTCTGGCTACACAGAAACAGGGTTGTGATTAATAATCAAACTCCTTCCATCATATGGCTTAAGAGAGCTTTTGTAGACATAATCCAAATAACTGCCATAGCTCACAGGATGCTCAAAGGAAAGAAATATGATTCAGCTTGGAACTCTCTAGGGAAATTCTATGGCTTATATGATTTCTTTCTAACTAATCTAACAATTTCAGATGATGTCTTTGCCTGGATGCAATGAGGGAGACTCAATAGAGTTGGGAGTATGGATCGAGCAATGGGAGTGGTCAAGATTCAAGGTGAAGATACCCAATTGTCTCAAGAAGAACTGGAGGAAAGGGTGATCCAAATCAAGCGGTGTTATACATGCTAAGGCCATTAAGAAAGTGCCAAAACGGGCTGAAGTGTGGAGGTATAACAGCCTTTAAGCCTTACTTCACCTCTACTCTGTACCATAAGTGGCGGAAAGAGAGGCCAATGTGTTCTTTGCTCCTTGATTTTACAAATTTCCAGTTTGTGTCTTGGACACTCTCCTTACAATCCTTGGAAACTGGAGAGTTGATGATATTACAATAGAGGATTTACTGGATGAAGACTGAAGTGGGAAACAGAACCAAAGGAAACTTTCAGATGCAAAAACGTTATATTATTTTGGTTAAACAGTTTATTAGTATTGCTGTATTACTATGGTACATGGATCCCTTCTATAAGGACCAGGTAACACATTTTGGCATCATGTATCCTTTGCATGAGGATCATGATTTTTGGCCGAATAGTATCATGCAACTTTTAGGTATGTCTGTAATGATATACCATCTGATGTATCTTTCTTAGATGAAATATAAAAACAACCTTGCCCTCAAAAAAAAAAAAAAAAAAAAAAAAAAATCCTATCAAAACAAAGAGCAGAATCGGGCGCTTCAGAAAATGCAAACAACGGCCGGATCCATGACACGACGGCGCCATAGCCAGAGCTTGGCCGGCCAGAGAAAAATGGTGCAGTGATATGGTGATGTGGCACCGACAATGCGCCCCCCAAATTTCACGTTACACCAATGTTTGTGTGTCGGGAATTCTGGCCAGAAAATTGGCCTCCGCGCTAATGCGTGTCGGCCAATTTTCAAACATTCCTGTATACATAACTTTAATGACTTAAACTTCCAGAAATGCTTACGGCAGTGTATCATGTGCAACAAAATCTATCCGATATTTATCTATGAATTCCTTAATGATCACCCAAGGCGCATCCGCGATCAGTTCATCTACCCACCTATATGAAGGCCACACAATATATTTATTAAGTATGCTGCATAGAGATTCTTAGATAGCAATGAATGCATCAGTAAACGCAGCTTGCCTGCAATGACGAAGAGATTCATAACGTTCAGCCTCTGTCATCACCGTTGCTAAATTAAATATCAAGCAAGACTGGACGCCCATTTGAATAAATCGAGCAAAATGAATGGGTCAGAGGAAGCTTACAGGCCAAGTTCTGGACCTCAAAAGCGATGGAGCTGGAACGGGTGGAGATCTGTTGTTGCTAAGTTAAATATCAAGACTAGATACCCATTTGAATAAATCGAGCAAAATGAATGGGTTAGAGGAAGCTTACAGGCCAAGTTCAGGACTTCAAAAGCGATGGAGCTGGAATATATAATCCATGCTTAGCCATTTGTTGCTTGATGAGGAAGAAAGGGGAACCAGGATTGCTTGAAGAGAAAGGAATGGAAAGAGCCACCGGAGGGATTGCTTGAAGAGCAAGAGATAGTTTCTATAGATGGGTGTTTTTTTGTGGTTAGTTTGTTTTCGGCTCCAATGGTTCGGTTATGGCAGGGCATGTGCGTCGGTCGAACTGGAGGCAGACGATTTGCCCTCTGCAAAGTGGATCGGCAGGATTGGGGAGACGCAAGCAGGCCATCTGCGCCTTCATGTGAGGCCGGATGGCTCGCAGGAGGCGCCAGGGTTTTTTGGTGCAGACGTTTTGCAGGGCTTGGAGCGCGAACAGGATGGAAGGCGCTGGTAAGACTCTTCTTCCCTGCTGATTTTGTGTGTTTTAGGGTGTCAGGGCATGATGCAGCTGAGAAAGCAAGCCAGATTGAAGGTGAAAGTGTATGAAATGGTGCTGCCGAGACTCACGCTAGATAGCAGGCCGTGTGATTGTGCAGAGACATGCAAGGCAATGGAATTTTCCATTGTCCGGATCTTGGTCGGCCACGAGGAGGGCAGCAAAATTTGGAGAGTCACGAAGAGCCAGTGCATGGGTTCCAGAGGTTGGTTGGAAAGAGGCCTCAGAGGGCACGAAGGAAGTGGTGATTGATAGGCCGGGTAAGAAGGACGCTGGAATTCATATGGCTGATCATGGGAATAGGCAGGCTGGGTGCGTGGAGGCTGCAGCAGTGTTTGAGGATAGAGCAGGAGCAATTTTCCCAGAGAAGAATGTGGCTCCAGTTGGAAGGGGAGGAGCAAGAAGAGGCAGAGGTACAGGCAGAGGCAAAGGCAGAGGTGGAGGTAGAGGGCGTGGGGGTGGCCGTGGTGGTGCTGCAAGGGCAGATGTCAACTTACCTTCGTCTGTGAGTCAGAGCATGGGAGATATGGATGGAGATGAGGAGGGCCCTTGTCTTCCCATAAAGACAAGTAGAGGCAAAGAAAGAAGATGTGGTAGAGGGAGAGGGAGAGGCAGGCGAACCGTGTCTTTTATGGAAGAGCATGTGGGCAGTGATATAGGACGTGGGCCAGGTGAAGAGGCAATAGATTTACCATCTCTTCTAGATACATCTGTGACGATAATATTCGGTGGATGTGATGTTCCCTTGGCCTTGTACGATAGAATGGTCACCTTCTTGAAAGAAAACTGTAAAGCTGGTGTTGTTGCTTTGGAGAGGGGATCGGCCCTCGATCATTTGCACATCCAGGCTGTCATGCGGTCTGATAGCAAAACTCCTGCTAGCCAGAATGTTAGAATTAAAAACTTTCTAGGATGGAACAGCTGCAAGCCTGCTGGGGCAATGATTCTGTGTAAGGCACTGCGAGGGAGCAAGTTACACTGCTTTGAGGGAATTGCAGCTTACTGCCTAAAAGATATAGGAAAATTACACTTTAGAGCACACATCCATAACGTGAGCGTGAAAAGAGATTAGTATGGGTAAAGAGCTATATGCTCTTTACGGTGCTGGGGAAGTGAAGCACCTCATGATTCTACATAGTGGCAACATCATGGAGAAGGCCCTTCACTTCGTTTCATATCATGCAGGCAAATTCCGGGGTGTTTCTTTGTTGCATACAATAAAGTGTATGCTTCAGACGGGGAACTTTAGATTAGCTTCCTCTTGGGTCTTGCCAAGTAATTCGGCCTATGCATCATTGGAGAGTCGCGGTGCTGCGGAGGATCATCTTGTCTCCATGAACTGCGCATATAAAGATGTGCGAATGGCATTATTCGGTTCGCAGCCAGGGGTGGTTCCGATAGAGCGTGTGGGCAAGAGGAGAAAGAGGCCATGGGATCAGCCGGGTGTTTTTGAGGACGGTGAAGAGAGCATGGAAGAGGGGAGCAGCGGTGATGAATTCGTTTATGCGAAGAGCGGTGTGGAACCACCGCCACAGGAACCTGCACATCCGTTTGCAGAATTCATCCCGCTCGATATACATGATGATGAATTTGACATTGCATAATGTGCTTTTCTATTTGCTTATTAGAAATAGTGTGATGCATTTCACTGATGCATAATTTGTGTTGTTGCAGGTGAGAATCGCGTGATGCTGCTTGGAGAGAATGGCCAGGAAGTAGTTGTCATTAGTGACAGCTCTCAAGAAGCTGATTCCGTTGAGCAGTCTGTTGTAGAATCATGTGACAAGCAGCCTAGTGTAGATTTTGTGCACTTGTTGAAAGAGGCTGAGAATTCTGTCAGGAATGTTTGTTCTGCTGTACAGAACCTGAGGATGGCGCTTGCTAGTGTCTTGGAAGAAATAGAGAGTGCCATGGAAGTGGTGGATCGGTGTGAAGCACAAGATGTGGTTTTTGAACGAGGCATACTGCGATCACACCTCAACTTGTCAAGAGCACTCCTGATTAAAGAACTTCGAGAGCTGGAGCTGGTTCGCCGACGACATGATCTTGGTGGGCCGAATCCTGCGAAGAGAGGAGCACCATGAGCAGCCTTCCTTTTTTTTTGGTTCTGGTGTGAGGTCATGTAAATGTGTTTGGTTCTGATAGTGATGTAAATAGAGTCTGTAAAGCAATGTAATGTCATGTAACTGCAGTTTCTGGAAATACCTGTGGTTGGATAGTGAATCACTGTTACGTTGGCCTTTTGGTCGGCATGCATATGTGAATAAATAAAAGGTTATGAACTTATGTTTTTTTGCACCATTGGACAAATCTATTTGTTTTTAAGGATATAATTTGGTGGCCGTGGATCGTTGGGATTGTCTGGAATATTCCCTCGATCGACGGCTGCGTTTGAAACTCCAAGTGAACGCCATATACATATGAAAAAGACAAGGGCTATTGAAACCCTTTTTGTATATATTGTCTTTTTCATATGTATATGGCGTTCACTTGGAGTTTCAAACGCAGCCGTCGATCGAGGGAATATTCCAGACATTCCCAACGATCCACGGCCACCAAATTATATGAAAGGGGAAATTATGAGACTTTTTATTTTTTGTTATTTTTTTATGTGAACGTGTCATGCCCAGGTTTTTCCTGGGGCAGAAATATTAGCTTCGAACATAAATTAAACATAAATTGAAGCTGGCTTAATATATGTATTGAAATTTGGGCAGGTCTAAGTGATGGCTACCTAGTCGTGTTTGCATGTTCGCGGCGTCAGCCATTATCTATACAAGAAATTTATCGCGGCGGCCAAGGCCGCCGCGAACATTTCTTTTGCCCAACTCGTAGCAGAGGAGGTTTTGTATCAAGTCAAAAGGATCTCAAATATAGACCTACGAAATTGAACTAAATGCTTCTAAGTTGAAGAAGCCTAACCTCCACATTTTCTCTCAAAAAAACTCAAAAGCAATGCAAAAGGATCTCAACTATTCCATCTATTGCATCCTTATCAACATTTTGCAAATGGATGTCATATAAAACACCTGCCAAAGTTTGCACATGTAGCATGTCCACTCTTGTTCTAAGTCCAATTACATCTAGAACGATTGGACTTGCTATTAAAATCGATAGAATATATATAGTGCTTTTGGAGTTTGTGGAACTAGATCGGACTATTGTAGAAGGATCCAGTCGCATTTGAGCTCTTGAAGGCACAAGAACTATAACGATTTGAAGGCTCAGGGCTCCACTTGGCTGGACGGTGTTGGCTGGGTCAAGACTAAGAGGAAGACCCCCCCTTGGAATATTAGCCTTTACAATAAGGACACGAAATAAGTCCATATTCGGCTAGGTACACGAAATAGTGCAGAAAAGGGCAAAACGCGTCAGGGAGAGGCAACGAAATAAATAGAAAAGGAGAGGCGCCCATTCAAGATGAGTTGAAGGCGAATCGATCAGAGCAAAAGGTGGATCGATCAGAGCAGACGGTTTTGGATCCGGTTTGCAGGGAAGGCTTCAGAATAAGCACTGATATAAAAGCGGGCAGATAAATCCGAGGAGAAAGCGGTGATAGAAGATAAATTCTTATAGAGGCTGCTTGGGTTATCGGCTGCAACATTCAAGTTGGAATCTGCTGTGTAGGCTGATTGCAACACCCCTTCTATGCATCGCGACAGGTCATGGTGAGGCCAATCCAGATGATATCAGGCCTATATGAGGAATTCGGATGGGTAAGATAATCTGTGCATTCCAAGTACAGGGCAAGTACAGGGCGTTGTGAGTGATCTTGTAACAGGGGCGAGATTTTGGGTTTTTGGCAATGCACGCTATTTTCTTAATTCTTTCAGGTTATCTTTAGATCCGGAAGAGAAGAAATGGTTACAATGAAAAGAGGTGCGGACTAAAATGTGGGCAGGATCATACAATCGAGGTTCAAAGGGAATTTGCTGCATGATTGAGTTGCAGATTTTTATGCCATTCCTTTCCTTTTACCTGCAAGAATCAGGTATTCAGACCATTTTTCTCTGAAACCTGAGGTTCATTTTTCTGCGACACAGGATTAAGCAGTTGGAGCTAATGCAGGAGCCAGCAACCTTTCCACATAACCGCATAAGCATTCATCCAAGCATATTAGACATGTGCAATTTAAGAATAGAAGCGGCCGCAAGAGCTCTGGGCTCTTAAATAGATTGGGTGGTTTAGCTGCTACGGGACAAATTCTGGCTAGCGATACAGCTAGAACACCTGTAGCACGAAGAAACAAATACCTTCCTCCAGTGGCCGCGCATCCACTTCGATGGCTATGGCGGTGCAAGATTGTGTGGTTTAGCTGCTGCCAGAATTTCCACAGATTTCAGTTTGCTGGCGGCATCAGTGGTCACGGCGGCGGACTTGAGAAAAACATTAAATACAACTTTTGCGGGACGAAAGCATCTACCGAATATGCCAAATGCATCTTCCCCCTAATAATTATATATGTTAAGATAGGTAATTCTCCATATCAGATTCTAGAACGTAATATAGGTGTACAACCATAGATTAGAGAATTCCTTCCTATTGCTTCAAGATGCGCTTTGGGAAGGATAAGGATGTTGTTACTCACGATTCTTCTCTTCCTCAAGGTTCTGAACTTCATAATCACCGCAAATATGACATCTTCTGTTCCTGCATCGAAAAGGACTCCATGTCTATCTTGAAAATGGACAAATGGAGGTACCTTACTAAACCCTTTGCAGCTGTACTAAAAGAATACAAAACTGAATCATCACCATTAACAAGGGAAGGTGCGCTTTTGCACATAGCATTTATCTCAGAGTACAAGCCTGCTCTTCTTAGGGAAGTGTATGCTGCTGATGTGATGTGCGCACAAAAGGAAATGTTTCTTCCAATTTTCAATGAAAAGGGGCTTGAACAGTTTAAACTGGCAGCAAGCGGTGGGGATGCCCAAGCTCAGCAAATCATTGACCATTGGAAGAGAGTTTCTGCTCCATTTTGGCCGCTACGCTGGTTGGAGTACAAGTAAGCATAAATCTTTAATAGCATCTCATGCCTTGCACTGTTTATCTTAGTATCAAATAGGGACGTCCTTCTTAGTATGGAATAGATGTTTTAAGGATAAGCTTCATTCTAATAACCCTTTTATATGCCTTCAGAGTGTTCAACAATCAAAAAGAAGTAACTCGTATGCTTGTTGAGGAAGGCTCACATGTATTCCGTGAACATTTTAAGATACACCACTATCAGTGCATACATTTAGTTCAAAAGATGCTTTCTGTACAGGACCTTCTTCTACGCCATATTACAGATAGTCATCATAATAATTATTATCTATGCCTTAGGCATATAATGGGAGTCTTAGAACGAGGAAAAGTCTTACTGCAACATTGCACAAGCCGTTACTGGCTCCTTACAGGACTATTTAAATCAGAAGCGGAGAAGGAGTTTGAAGAGATCATTATTGAATTGGATGACTATTGTCTATTGATGATTGATCTATTGTTAGCAGAATCGGTTATATATGTCAACGAGCACGTCAAGAAATTCAGGGAATCGTTTGAGCCAGTTAATAATAGTCTTAGTTTTTGTGCTCGAAAGGATAAGCTACAGTTTTTAGATGACTTAGCAGAGTATCAGCCACTGGCTCATGAATCGGGGTTGGTTCAACTTCTTCTGTCAAAGTTCATTGGTTCACATCATCAGAGATGTGGAGATGAACATCCACTCTTGCAAAGTGAAGAGATAGAGACAGTAAGTGTCTTGGGAGCAGGTACAGATGGTGAGGTTTCTGAAATTAAGTGGAAACATGTTACCCTTGCCATGAAAAAGTTCGAGCCTGAAAGTAAAGAGGTAGGCATACTTGCAAAATTGAAGCACCCTAATATAATAACAGTAGTTTACTCCCCAGCAGGGGATGGACGGATGTTCATGGAATGCCGAAAGTCGTTTACAAACTTTGTTGAGAAATGCCAGCCCTCATATGCTCTTTCTCTAGATATCATGCTGCAAATTGCACGCGCCATGTGTTACTTACACGATAACGATACAATTCACCGTGATTTGAAACCTGCCAACTTGCTGATTAATTGTGTCAATCCAACATGCAAAAATTTGCATGTCAAAGTTGGGGGTTTTGGAATTGCAAGGTCCCATTTCAACGCAACGACCCTGGGTACCCTACCTTACATGGCACCAGAGGTTTTCAAAGAAGAATGTTACAGTAAAAAGGCTGATGTCTTTAGTTATGCCAAAACCTGTTTCTATATTCTAACAGGAGAACCTCCCTCAACAACTAGTGCTTGCCCTTCTGATATTCCTAGCTCTCTATGGCACTACCTTAACACATGCTCTGACGAAAATGCTGAGAATCGGCCATCGTTTGCACAAATCTGCAGAGTCCTAAAGTTATTAAAGAAGGCAGATGTACTTGCTATCACTCCTCAAGTAGATGAAGCCTACAGTGATTATTCTGATGGAACTATGGTAGATCATAAATTTCGGTATAGGTGCAAGATTGAAATAGATATTATAAAATCTGCAGCGCTGGCAATGCTTGAACATCCAAGTGATTCAACAACGCAACACACAGTAGAGGAGCTGACAGGATGGCTTATTGTGGACAAGCTGAAAACGCCGCAATTATTCAAGAAAATATCAAATCCTCAACTACTGGTAATTTGCAAATGATGCTTTATGCCAACGTATAACTATAAGTGCTAGTACTTAACAGAAAAATCTTCGAATTCAAACCCAGGATGGAACTGTTATTATATTGAAGTCTGTGAAGCTCCAAAAATACCTGTCAGTTGATGGGGATTTGTTGAGGGCAAACAAGGATCTCAGATCGCAGGCGCAGGAATTCAAGGTAAGTAAGATTTAGTGTTTATAAGTTATCTTTTTTTAAAGTGTGTATCAATCTGAGGTTTCAAGTTTCGGTATACCTAGCTATGGCGACACGAGAAGAAAGGCTTTTTCCATATTCAAGGACCAGGGCCGAGATTCAGATTCTTGAGGACGAATGGAACAGCCAGGCCAATATTTGAGCGCGAGTGCGTATCCAAAGAGGAGACCTTGGAGATCACTGTAAGCCCAAAAGCCAAACCTAATGCAGACACATTTCGAGTACATTTCAAAGCGCAGGATGATCGTCGCCTTCTTCAGGTACTTCAAATATCGTCATGTTATTTTGGTTGGGCCTCATTTTGGACTTGTATCTTATCAGGTACCAATGGATGGTTGTGCTATAGAATCTCTGTCCACAAAAGACGAATGGTCCGACAATGACCCTGCCCTTTACGAAATGACCATCATCATATCACCACTCGGTGGGGAGTTTCAGCTTGTTAACGGCTATGGTAAAAAAAAAAGCATCCAGAGTTCTCAAGGTACGAAGTTGTTTTTTGTTTTGTTTCCACTGCTTCTCTCTTTTCGAATTTACCTTAGCCAGAAAAGCCCAAAGCTTGTCTTCTACTGTAGCAATTCCTCTTCTTGTTTATTGTTTTCAAATTTCACAAGTCTTTCTTGGAAAGGTGAGAAAGCTAGGAAGCGCCTTCCCTAAAAGCACCAAGATTATTACTATAATCTAGACTACATTTCCAATTTCACTTTTTGACCAATTTGCTTGACTTCAAAATAGACTTTCATTTAAAAAGACTCCTCCTGCCCACTATTGTAGGTGCACTCCAAATATGGACCTGCTAATTTGGCTAAAAGGATAAGCTTCTAGAAGAAGACTCAGACCCTGCAAGCATCTAGTTTATGGATTGCCTCAATCAGAGTCGCCACTCCTCTGCCTCCATGTGTTGCTACCTCAAGAGGGCTGCTGTCTCCGTCCTCCTATAGGCCGCCATAGAAGCACCTGCTCAGGCATGAGCAAAATCGGTTGCAAGCAGCAACCTCATGCCTTCACCTGCAGATTCGCCACTCTTACAGCACGTTCGATTTGCCACCTGCAATCACACTGAAGAAACAGACCAAGGGATTCGAACCCCCTGCGCATTGCGCAGCTCCAAGCGGTCTGCCCGCCCTTAAAGGGCAGGGGCTAATCCCATGCATATGCTCAAGCAAGCAGTAATGCATTTTCTCATCATTTTTAAGTTTTTCCATATCTATATTCCTCATGCAAGCAATGAATAACAAGAACTGATGAGAGTTGGCCATCAATCTTCTCTTCCAAAAGATAGACACCAGTGCGCTCAATGCCAATGCAAACAAACCATGCAGGCTCTTTCCCATTCCTTTTTTTAGTTTAAAAGGCTTCTTCACATAAAAAAACATTCTGGCTTTCTGTAATAAAACTGAAAGATTAGCCAAGTAATATTTCCATGTTTGTTTTTAATAGAAGCTCAGGGAATGGTTCAGAACATTCTGCGTTGGCCTCACCCCTCTATTAGAGAGTTATTACAACCTATGAGGCCTCTATTAGAGAGTTATTACAATCTATAGAATCGACTATGTACTATGAGATAATACAACTAAGCAGGACTTATATGAGCACATACAGCATTATAGCAGCTTCTGAATGGTTTCCGAATGTACAAACCTGCAGATAGAAGTCGGCAAATACATAACCAGAGTTTTTCAATCATAAGCTCCACTAACCTGCATCTGCTTGCCTACCCGCATCTGCTTCGTCCGCTCTTGCTAAACCTAAGCTATTAAATCTAACCTAAGACAAAAAACTAAATAAAGAGAAATTGTAGAAAGCCTTACCTTCTAAATCCGTCGGATTGCATCAAACCATCGCGCTGCATTCTCGACCCCAACAAACGAGTTCCAAAAATACAGGAGCCTAAAGATTCCTTTTTGTCGTAAACACATATCTAAAATCATACAATACATGCCCAAAACCTTCTAAACCATATGTAATAAGAGTATGGTTTGATGAACTAGCCAGCTATATTCTTGCATGTGTTTATCAATAAGAGACTACTCACTTTATGTAAATACTAATTCTTGCATGTGTTTATCAATAAGAGACTACTCACTTTATGTAAATACTAATTCGTTTATTAACCAGAAACATTGGAAGTTCTTTGTCACGGAAAATAACTTTTATGAATTTGCGCGAAAGCAAATAAGAGTAGTAAAAATTCTGGTAGGATGGTGGATATTAAATAGTCCAGCTCCTTTTGTAGAAGGAGCATCAAATTATCTGGAAAATGCCTTTGATTGGGCAAGGTATGCTTCATGTTCCAATTTAACTTTGTCATTCTCTTTTGCTTTTTCCTTTTCTTTTTATGCTCTGGCGACTTGGTATTTTAGACGATACAACATCAAGATTACTATTAGTGTTCAAGATAGTCTAGAGCATCGGAATGGAGAATATGGGCTAGAGACAAGTTATGGCTTTGACTCACGAGCTAAGACATTAGAGACAATAACATTTCTTGCCAAGAAGTTAGTAAAGGGGACATTCCAATTTATTAACGATGTATACATAATATTTATTCGATTTGAACCCAATTGTTTCATGCAGATATGGAAAAGACCCTACCCTAGAAAAGATAGAATCGCTTCCTGGCATACAAGATCAATATTATTACGGAATAGAGTTTTGTCCAAGGGACATGGTACAAATACAAAAAACTAATGGGGTGCTTAAATTAAAGGAAAAGGTGGGAGAGGCATCCACCATCCCCACGCGCTCGCCCTAATTTTGGTCCACTGTTGAAAATATTAGTTTTTTTTTTTTTTTTTTTGTCCACATGTATTTTATTCAAAGATCACAAAAAAATCTACATGTAGATTTGTGGAGGTGGTGTTGTGTCTACTGTTGTTTTTTTTTTTAAAGAGCTGTGGTTATTATTTTTTAAAAGGTGGTTTTTTAAGGAAGTATATTTTTTTGTTAGAATCATTATACAATCATTGCACTACTCTCATCCATATGACTCACCATAAAGTATTCATGTTGTCATTACATGCCATGTGTAAAAAGCAATATCTTATCTATTGTCCCTCTTGTGACGACAATACAAGTGTTCTATTTATATGTACAAAAGATGGTCGTCATACAGATGCAAAAGAGTAGTTGTAAAGGCAAGGTTTAAAACTCACAATCTTTTAGTTGCAAGTCATCCACCTTCACCACATGCGCTAGCAATACTTGTTGAAGACATTCCCTCACATCTTCTTCATATGCGCGGTCGATTCTAAGAGGGTCTAGAATATTATAGAACCTACACGCATGTGTGACGCTTGGCGTGATCTTGTCCATTGGAGTGGTCCGATCCTCGCCGTTGGCCTAGATATATATATATAGAGGCACCTCTTGTCGAATCATTCCAACTCAATGCCAGCATTGAGCCTTCTAGGCGTCTTTTTCGTGTTCCTACTTCATTTCAAATCATTGTATTCTTGTTTCTTCATCATATATTAGATTCTCTACGATCTTCGCGTATTTCTTTTGTATTTCTTGCGTATTCTTTGCATAATTTCCTTATTTTCACATAATTTCATGATAGTTAGAACTGAAATTTTTTACCGATTCTTGCCTGCTCTGATTCTAAGCATTTGTTTTTGCTCATATTTAATAACTTCATATCTATGGAGGGGGTTTCGACCTTATTACAGTAAGTCCAGCAGCTTGTTAGCATTTGTTTGCATTGAGTTTTTTGTTTTCACCATGCAATACGTTCTTCTCACCCAAGTTTCTCAGTATCCCTTTTAGCTGCACAATGCAGCAACATAAATCAGTCCATTCCACTGCCATATGTTCTGTTGTGAATCTTCTATTGCAATTTCATTTGAACATCACAAGCCTTATTTTTTAAGTTCCATCTAGAGTAGCTGGTTTCCAGTAGGCCTGAATGCATTATTTTTTTGTCATATTCAGGCCATTATCTTATTATTTGAAAGCGTTGAATTTTGTTAGTGTTTTTGTCATATTTGCAAGCTTGTTTCTCCCATTCCTCATGTGCAATGCCATAGACAAATTAAAAGCTTTTTGTTTCTAGAGAAAATGAATTAATACTTTTAATTTCTCAATCAATCTTGTGATGCAGGAAGCAAAAAAGAAAGCTAAGGAGGAAAAAAGTTTACGCTCCTTGTTAGAAATCCACTTCACCACAAGGTTGTAAAATAAGGAATACCTTTTGCTGGTTATATATACATGTGCTTCAACTTTCTCAGTTTTAAAATCTTGTGTGCTAGTTTGATAGTTGGAGTTTTAAGATCTTATGTGCTAGTTTGATAGTTGGGACTTGAAATCAAGAGTAGAATATAATAGAAGAGAAACAAGGTTAAGGTTTGGCTATAGCTATAGGTTCACCTCTGTTAAAGTCGGCTAAGTTGCTCGAGAACTACAGAAGGCTGGCTTGGCAAAGCACTTAAAATCCCTGTAGGTCTTCTTGTTCCAAATCAGAGCAATCAGATTGCCAAAGGACTGAAAATCCTTTGTGATCACCTGTGAATGTTAGATATTCCTTCCTCAGCATGACTCCATACTGTGCATGACTCCATATGAAGAACTCCAAGTCCATACCATCATTTTTTGTAGCATGGAATGTGGATTATGGAATTTGTTTTCCATTGCAAATACCTTGCCACATGACTTCATAAGAACATTATTTATAGCGCGGAATGTGGAATTATAGCACGTTATTGATCCATGCAATCATCTTGGTATTTTGAACACAATAATAGCACTTCAAATTATGATGTTCACATGTGGCAATATGTGTATTTCCGAGTTTTATGTGCCTTTGGATATGGTCCAACCACTATCCTTTCCTTCTTTGATGCAATAGAAAACCTTAGGAATGCGATTATAGTACAAAATTTATGTTTTTATGATATGTCGATCTTTTTCTTTTAAAAATATGAATACTTTTTCCCAGGGCTCCGAAGGGGCCAAAACAATTTCATAACACAAACCATTAGCCTTCACACTTATAATTAAATTTCCCCTGAAAACCCCTTTTGGTTTGGGTGCATATTCACACGGAGGGTGACGTAGGGCAGCGAGAGCCCCTAAAATTATGTTTCGCATGTATAAAATGAACACCATATAGTACATTATCTCAAATCTTATAGTATTTTGCAAATCTTCTTATACAATATGGCAAATTTTGTACATGCATACCCCACAAACAAGGGACTTTACATACGGTGTAGATCAAAAAATAAAGGGTGCATATGCCAATCCAACAGCTCTCGATGCCCGGAGTCACCTCCCGTGTGAATATGCACCCAAACCAAAGGGGGTTTTCAGGGGGAATTTAATTATAAGTGTGAAGGCTAACGGTTCGTGTAAATAGGCTGGAATAGAAATGGGTTTCTTCACATGAAAGAGCTAAAGATCTTAGCAAAAAAGAGTTATCTCAGAAGAATTCCATAGTTAAGAAGTAAGGTAGAAGGAAATCAAGAAATTGGTCTTCAGATTGTTGGACTGGGCTGGAACGAGGTCTCCTATTTCGGAATTACAGAAGCCGAATCGATTGCACTATAGCAAGTGGTCCACGATTCACTGTAGCTGCCAATTTTGTCGCCCAGGTGTCAGCCAATTTGTTGCTGCTATTCGCCCCCCTTCACAATTCTGCTGCCGCCCTTTTATAAGGAGAAAAAGTTCGTGACCTTTTTTCCTTAAAATAAGTATTGTTAAAATAGATGGATTTTTCTACAAAAGCTTTAGAACATTATTTTAAGCCTTTGGCCTTTTTTTTCCTTGACGTATGATAACCTTAAAGCCAATAAAGACCCTTTAATAACTTAAACAATAGGAATATTTGGCTTGACTCAAGGCTTAATATGAACGTTTGGTCTTTCTTTTTCTTTCTCTTGCTCCCGATAAACATTCCCCCGAGCACCACCGTATCAATTCCTCCCCTTCCCAGGATTGATCGTCCTCGATCAAGGAATTATATGGCAAATTTAGCACAACCAAATCCATGGCTGCAACCCTGATTGAGTCCACAATCAGAAATATTCAAGTCCAGCCCTTTAGGCTTAAAATTTGTCCAGCCCTTAAGGCTAAATATTCACAAGATTAATTATTAACAGGCTTAAGGATATAGAAGGTCAAGATCATCAATTACCAAATTGATGCAACTACAAGATGTAAACGTCAGATGACTGCAAAATTCAAAGTTTTAAGTTTGACTATGGCTTATTGACCTGGAAAGAATAGAATAAGATAGAGTAGAGAAGGTGTCAGTTAAAAGGTAACTCAATACAATTGTAACCACTGGAGAACACTCTCTAGCAACCATCCAAATTTGGAAAAAATTAGGAAAATGGTAATTCAATAAAAAACCACTAGCTCTAGCAACCATCCAAATTCTAAGGTTCAGGCTTCAGGAATTGGCTTAAGGAAAGATCGAAATTTTGGCTACCTGCAAACAAGGCTTATGGTTCATAATTAATATCCACTAATTATCGTCTGTAACAGCCTAGCGGATCTGGTATTCGTTGAAGTAGGAAGCTAGGTCGAAGATATTTTAGAACAATTCGCTGATAATCGCACGGTTGAATGCAGTGGCTCTTCTAGACTTGAGTGTGCACAAGATAGATCTATCTCTCATGCCTGACTTTCTCTTAAATATCCATGGAAGCTTCCTTTACGGTATTCT
Source organism: Isoetes taiwanensis (assembly GCA_021234155.1). Lineage (NCBI taxonomy): Eukaryota > Viridiplantae > Streptophyta > Lycopodiopsida > Isoetales > Isoetaceae > Isoetes > Isoetes taiwanensis. The sequence continues at coordinate 1,856,275 of JAJEKV010000082.1, read as the reverse complement.
GCTGCATCTTTTTAATTAAAGAAATTTCGTCTCAATTCTCAATGACAATTTTGCCAATCTGCCAATAAATTACTCTCATCCTACTTATGCTAGTATCTTCCGTAAACTGAATTCACTCTTGCTTTAGACTGCAAGCTAAAGCATATTCTTTGATCTTATTTGATCGTATCAGGTTACTGCAAGTTTCTAATGAAACTTAAAACTGCTGCTTTAGTTGCTCAGACCATTTTCTGAACTCTAGCTATTCTGTTTTTCCATTAATTAAAAAGATGTCAGAAATTCAAGCTCCATTCACATGTTTCTGAAAAGTTAAGAGAATGCCGATTTCTTCATCACAAACAAAGATTAGTCCAAGAGAATAACTGCTTTACAGGCTAACTGAATGCATCTGTTCTTCGATCAATAGAAGCTTCTAGATAAATCCATCCATGCTCTAGAATTTCAAACTAGTTCTAGTTTTCAAAATTGCAAATCTAGATTCCATTCCACAGATTCTAGATAAACTGAAACCATGCTCTGATACCAATTTGATACGAATCTGTAATCACAAGAGAACTTTTGCGAAAACATCGTCAAGAAATACTACAGATAAGCGCAATAAGTTCACAGGTCCACCCATCCGGGTAAGCTCATCGCCCAACCGGGTTGTACTTGCGCAAGAGACTTCCAGAGTAAGACTGAATTTTGGAAAGGAATGGCGTAGGATGAAATTAATTTAGACACTAGAAATCCATCTAGCAAGATCACAAATTTAAGGGAAGAATAATTTAGGGAATGGGCTGGAATAGAAATGGGTTTCTTCACATGAAAGAGTTGATAGAATCCTCTATCTAACTCTGACCAAAAGATCTTAGCAAAAAAGAATTATCTGAGAAGAATTCCACGTGCAAGAAGTAAGGTAGAGGGAAAGAATTATCTGAGAAGAATTCCACGTGCAAGAAGTAAGGTAGAAGGAAATCAAGAAATTGGTCTTCAGATTGTCGGATTGGGCTAGAAGGAGGTCCCCTATTCCGGAATTACAGAAGACGAATTGAATTGCACTGTAGCAGGTGGTCCACGATTCACTGTAGCTGCCAATTTTGTCACCCAGGTGTCGGCCAATTTGTTGCTGATGTTCGCCCCCCTTCACAATTCCGCTGCGCCCTTTTATAAGGGGAAAAAGGTCATGACCTTTTTTTTTCTTAAAATAACTATTGTTAAAATAGATGGATTTTTCTACAAAAGCTTTAGAACATTAGTTTAACCTTTGGCCTTTTTTTCCCCTTGACATATGATCTTTAACCTTAAGGTTAATGAAGACCCTTTAATAACTTAAATAATATGAATATTTGGTTTGGCTCAAAGCTTGATATGAACGTTTGGTCTTTCTTTCTCTTTCTCTTGCTCCCGACAACCACTTCCCTGAGCACCACTGCATTAGTAGAGAGCTCAAATGCTAGCTTCGACAGGTCATGAAACCCGCTTTACCCCCTTACAATCAAACAATACCATCTGTTTCTAAAAAGCAAGAAAATCAGATACATTGAGGAGCACAAAACAAAAAAGTTCTACCTCCTGGACCAGCATCCTAGGATATTATGGAGAAAAGTCATGCACAAAACCATGCAACCCACAACAAATATCAACCCTGACCAATGGGTGCAATACTCGCGCCAGCTCTATGATCCTCTTGAGGTCTGAGCAAAGGTACCCCTATAGACGGGCCCGACGTTGGAAATCACAGAAGCAGATGTTTTACAGGGCCTGCAACATTTTGCCAAAGGAAAGGCGGCTGATTTGGATGGAAAAGCAAGCAAAGCTGCTTAAATGGGCAAGGCCATCGATAGTGTCCATTCTCATTGCAGTATTCAACAAGACATTACAGGAAGGACTTTCCAGACAGTGGACCACTAGTAGAATAGTCCCCATCTATAAGGCAGGGGACCCACACAACCGTGCCAATTACAAAATAATTATAGTCAGTTTGTTCATTGTAAAATTTATGGTCGGCATTTTTGAGCAAAGGAAGCAGAAGTGTGAACCCTCATACATTCAGCCCCACATCCCATCATTGATCACATTTTCACACTACCCACCCTAGAAGTCACTCCTAGGAGTCATATTTTCACACCCCTAAAAGTCACTCAAGTGGTTTATACGGGTTCAAAATGTGAACCCCCCCTGCTAACATCTTGTCAACTCTTGCTTGCTTACTCTGTCAAAGGCTTTGGAAAAGACAATGTACCCCATAAATCTTGCATTGCCATGTCCTTCAGCTTCTTCAACAAGTACTCTCAAAGTTATCAAGGAATAAGCTGCCCTAAAACTTGCTTATCCATTTGCCGATGCATTCTTCCAATCTGTCCAACTACTTAATTTACTTTCAACAATGAATTTGGCCATGATGCTACTTATTATAATGGTTCTATAATTATGCACATCCTCCTTATTCTTATGATATATATTTGTATTTGTATTTGTACAGTTTGATAGCAAACCTATTCCTATCATGGTTTTTCCCTCAAACAACCCTTCGGGGCGGGGAGCGGGTTTTTTAACCCGGACACGAATACGCTTGCTGCACCTCCTGTTTGGGTCCCATAGGCTAATTGGTCTCCGTGGATGATAAAAACTCTATTCTATTCTTATCACAAAACTTATATACATGAACCACTCTGCTAATGTTTACCACTTACCATCATTTGATTGCAAAGATTTGCAAGTTTCTTATGTACATTGAATGTCCCCATTTGAAAAGCTCTTATGTTAAATCTTCTGAGTCCTTAGCCTTTCCATTTACCACTTCCTTCAAGGTTTGTACAACGTACTTCTCCATGAAGAAAGGAGTTACTCTATTTACGATATCTGGCATTGGTTGGCTAGCTAGTGATGGCTAGCTGGTATTGTATATACATCTACTACAAACTGCAGCAACGCTCACTGGAGGAGCCATGTCTAGATTCGTATTTTGGTTTAGTCCTTATTCAGAAAGCCTGGACATCATTCTCATCTCCTATAAAATTTGACCATGCACATTGTTAAGCCATAATGCTTTCTATTTCCCAATACCTCAAATGTTTTTTTAGCAGTGCAAAAGGTATACTTAAATTGATTTATAAGCATGCAATACACTTTATAGCATTTCTAGACTGTGCACTAATTTTATACCATTTTTTGCATTCTTTTCCCATATGGTTTTGTTGTAGTAAGCATTTTTCCACTTGTATTTTTTTCCTATACCATACAAAAAAATTTCGACCAGTGCAATCCTAGGGTTTTACCCTGCCAAATTTTGCTCTGCAATTTTAAGAAATTTCAATGTTGTCTTTGGTTTTAGCTATGATAGAGAGAGATCCAGGTCAAAAATGTCTTCTGGAATGACAAGAAACCTTGAAATGATGGTAATTAGTTCATATGGATCAAATGTTTTACAGAGTTGGAGGCAATTTTGGCAACCAATTCCTAGTCCTTGGATACTTGGATCACCCCGAGAAACATTAAATATGATATGTATTGATAATAAGCATAACAACTCCTGCTACATCTTACAGAAGATGTGAATGAATAGAATAGAGAAGACATGGAGGTTATGCGCTTTATGTTGGTTTTTAAAAAATCGAGTGTTGAGAATGTGGCATCTTCGCCATTATCTGGCTCAACAGGGTTACATGTAGGATAGTCGCACACCTTTCTAACACTTCCACTTGTCCCAATTCATGTATCTTCAATTATTCTAAGCATCCTAAGAACAGCCTAATGTTTTTCAAACTTTTCTTTACCCAATAGTTTTGTAAAGATATCAACAATCCTCTCTTCACTCCCAATAAACATAAGCTTGCAGCCTATAATTCATGAAGAAACTTCATCTATATTGTTTCCTTTCATGCATGTTTGGTAGCAATATGCATCCCTCAAAATGCATATGATTCCACTCCTCATTATGCTTTGCTATTTGTACATATTAAATTTATGGGAAATTTACTTTTTGATATATTTCTCAAAAAACTCTTTGTAGTTTAAAAATTCCCAAAAAGCCCCTAAATTTTTTTGTCTCCAATTTTTCTATTTATAGTTTTAAACGAAAAGGCTTTTTGGAAGATTACTTGGCAATTGAAGGCTTTTGGAGAAATTTTCAAAGAAGAAGGGCTTTTGGGAAATAACTCAACAACTGAGAGTATTTTAGTATATGCTTAGAAGCATTGTTGGGTGTCCACCAAGCCGAAGGGATTTAGATGGCACGTGAATCCTTTTTTTTACTCTTACCAAAGTCCAAGTGCTTGATCCAATGCTATCTATCCACATACAATTTGAAACAAGCTATAAACAATGATGAAACACTTATGGAATAAAAGCTACCTTTGTCTAAAACATTTCTAAAATAAAAACTACTTGGAGTCTTTTTTGCAGTTACTTCCATACTATTGTAGCTTTAATATGGATATTGGTCAGTTCATAACATCTTCCCTATCTCACCACTCCCTGCAATCACCTTAATATGGATATTGGCCAGTTCATAACCTCTTTCCTATCTCACCACTCCTTGCATGGTAGAATTCAACAACCTCCAATTCTGCTTAGCAATCTTACTTACTATAATAATTCATGCATTTTATAAAATCAATAAGATTTTCTAAAATTCTAGTTCGTCCACATGGCCTACCACATCATAATTTCTTGGCATGTCCTTACCATATCGGAAACTTGTATCTTACCATATTAGAACAACAATCTGCTAAGCTTGTTATTGTCGTTTTGACAATGTTTCGAAAAAAGATGCTCAAGTATACTCACATACATCCAGCTTTCCTCGAAACAAATTGTTTAATGACAGCAAAGCTCTTCAGCGACAACTCAAACTAGTAATTGATACTGCTCTCTGATTACAAACAATTAAGCAATATAGAGCTTTCATCAAAGGCAAGAAGGCACATTATATTGCAGGATATTTATGGGGAATTGTCACGAGCCTACACCAAGAATATGAAAATACAAGAGAAATACGCAAAATGTCCACACAAATATGATATATCAAAAATAAGTATGTACAATAGTCCAAAGGACAATCAAATGCAAGAACCCGAGCTAGAATGCTCGAGGGAGAAACAAGAGAGCAAGAACTCCCCGGGGGGTTCACACATGTATTCCGTAGAATACATGTGCGTGGACGGAGAAGGGGTTTTTTTGAAAAAAAAAAAAAGTACGTATACCTGCGGTCGCTCATACGTTTTGGCGCCCAGGATGTATGGATTTCCACGGTCCGGGGATGGATTTCTTCGAGCTGCTAAGGCGTAAGAGTATGTTTTGAGGGCTTTGAATCCGAAGCTTGCTGCCAGAAAAACGTCAAGGGATTTGGTGTTTCGGAGGTAATGTTTTGAAGTTTTTTCGTCCTTAAGAGGCATTTGCAAATGCCCTTGTTGGTGATTTATGCTTAAAACGACAGGCTGGTGCTTATGTTTGGATGTGCCGTAACTGATAGTAGCACATGTCTTCTCTGTCTACACTGCACAGGTGCTCAAAATGCTGGGCGGACCTCTGTGGATGCAACAAACGGCATGCTTGAAAGGTTTCTTTTGCATAAAAATGCAACAGTTGTACATGGCTGATGCCGTAACTGATAGAGGCATATATCTGCTCTGCTTGAACTGCTCAAGTTGGTGGTGTTTTGATCACGAGTTCTTATTCATATGTCGAGAATGCCAGGCTCAAATATTTGCACTGCCAGAACAACTCATGATTGGAAGTTTAAACCTCAGCTTCAATACTCAGGTTCGTTTTCATCATTTTTCAGTGAAAATGGTGGTGTTAATACAGGTTAATGAGATATATTGCAGAGATATAGATCTGTCTAAGAAGTTAGATCTAGAATACTATGAAATAGAACATGAAAAGATGTATGAGTTGAATGGAAAAAGTGCTGTTTTTTTGCCCTGTTCTTTGATATGCCTAGATGCTTTTTGCTTGTGCTAGAGGTCTGGGCTTGCTGGCTTTTTCCATAGACAGGTAGGTAATGACAATATAGTGCCTTTCGGTTTCTTTTCCCAGTCTTTGGTAAACATATGTTGGCCGACCGGTTGCTCTATTCTATTCTTTGATTTGCTTAGATGCCTCCGGCTTTTGCTACTGATGCTAGTTTGCTGGTTTAAATGCATAGATAGATGGAGATACCAGGCCATAGGATAGCTTTAACCCATGCATGCAGTTGTTGGGGTGGTATACCCAAAAAACGGCTTATATGAATTTGTGAAGATATTTGCTTGACTTTATAATATGCTGGCTCTTACCAAAGTGCTATCCTGTAACTACGGTGGGGCTGTTTGATTATATGGGTCAAACTTATAATGTTTAGTCTAACTATCCTCTAGTGTAATACTGAATGGGGTTAAGCTCCAAGGTATGACAACGCTCATATACTTATATGATGGTTCATTGTGGCCACATTAAATAATACAGAGGCTTAAATTGGATGAACATGCTTCCAAAATACAGATTAAGAGGTGAAACTAGCTAAAGAATAGAATAGAATAGAATAGGTTTTTAGCGTCCACGGAGACCAACTGGCCTATGGGACCCAAACAAAAAGAGAGCAGCAAGCATATTACTGACAGGATTAAAAAACCCCCGCCCCGAAGGGTTTTCGAGGGAAAAACCTTAGCAGTAATAAGCCTGCTGGCACACTGTACAATTGCATAGGACAGTTCAATACCGTCCCGTAGGACACAAACGAGTCCGTGCATCCATAACCTCCTGGAGGTATGACCCCAACAAACCTACTGACGCCGTAGCCAATAACTGATGCAACGGCTGGCCAGGCACTAGTAATCGAACATATCGCTCTCGGATATGGGCAAATGCTGGGCAGGTCTGGAGGGCATGACATTCATCCTCAATCGCGCCCTGGTGGCAACACTGGCAAAGCCTTTGCTCCCGTGCTTCACGAGCCCAACGCCTGTTTCAATCACGGGCTGATGTGCCCCCGTCGGCGAATGGAAGCTATAAGCTGCGTTTCTTCATGGGTAGCCGGGTGTACAAATGCGGTGTGGGCCTCTTGTGAGCCTAGGATTGACTTGTCTGGCGATAGTGTGCCGCCTTAACATGTGTCGAGCCTCTCGCATCCCACGACCGCTGAAGGAAAGTAGCATCAAGGTATAGTTTAAGTGCCTCGCGATCTTTCTTTGTCCCACTGGACACATCGTTTTACTGCACACCCCAAACCCGAAAACCACCGAGCCCGCTTGTCTTTCCGGCCCGAGGATTTCAGGTTGGGGACCCATTGCCGTGGCCAAAGCAAAGCGGGGGCAGCGTGTATCAGCCATAGCGACCACCTTTTGGAAGTAAACGATATGGCGTTCCAATGCGGCCCCGTTGAAGGGGTAGAAAATCCTCTCTCTGAGTAGGATCTCGCACGAACTGTGGACTTCACCCCCAGGGCCCGTGCCAAGAAGGCCTTCTGCACCTGCTCGAGGTCATTCCAGGTGTTGAGGGATATCACCGGACCCCAAACTTCTGCCCCATACAAAAGGGCCGGCTCAACCAAGGCCCGAAACAAATGTGACTGGTGACCCTGGGCATACAACTTCTGCCTTGTGGTCATTGTTGTTCGCATGGCATATAGTGCTTTCCAACCCGCAGGTGACCCAACCCGATAGCCGCATCCCAATGGGTGGTAGTTGAGAACTCAATCCCCAAGTACTTGTAGGTCGGAGCCACCTCTACCTCCCCCCTCGGTAAAGTGAATGTGGGAAGCCTTGGTCGACGGGATGATGCAACTAGCAAACCCCTAGTTTTGGCCAGTTAACTTGCATGCCAGTGAATTGGCAAAAAGTGTCAAGAGCATCCAGGTGACGTTGCATGTCCTCTGGAGTATAGGCCATGAGGTTGACATCGTCAGCATATATGAGTTGCCGGATTGTGTGATGCATGATATGTGCGCCCGCACCTCCATGCTCAGAGAGCCAATCTTCCAACTGATCAATGTACAGGCCAAAGAGTGTGGGGGAGAGGGGGGGCAACCCCGACGCGACTCAATGCTACCGGTCACCGGGTCAGGCCGCTGATGTGATACGGCCCCGAGCATGCCTCGACAAATATATATATCGTGATTCGCAAGTCCGGGGGGTCCCCCGTGCGCACCGTCCCATAGCTTATTGCGGGTATCGGTCGAATGCCTTTGCAAAATCCACGAAACAACAATACAGGTTCTGCCGGCAATTCCTGCTATCTTCAATCAATGTGTGCAGAGTGAAGATATGATCAATGGTGGAATGTCTGGGCCGAAAACCTGCCTGTGTAAGAGCTCGCACCTCCGCTTTCCCTCGCCCATATTGTCACCGCTCAAGGATGCCAGCCAACAGTTTTGCAAAGAGAGAGCTGACCATAATAGTGCGGTAGTTGGCCGGACATTGAGGGTCCCCTGCTTTGTATATGGGCACTACTCTACTAGTGGTCCATTGCGTAGGGAAGCCTTCTCGCAATGCTTTATTGAACAATGCCGTGAGAACAGTAACTGGAGGCCCAGCCCATTTCATTTAAGCTCTGCCTGCATGCCATCTAAATCTGTCAGCCTTCCCATTAGCTAGGCGTCAGAGGGCCCTCTGCGGATAACCGTGAGCCATGCCTATCCGTGGAGGGATCGGTGCCCGCCCCGAAAGGGTCATACAAATGCTGCAAGGCACCGCACTCCATTGCCCGGTGGTGATGTTCCCCGTGGGCGCGGCAGCTTGCTCAAGACCCTTCTCCGTATCGTCCTCGGGTGCCGGGTCCAGAGACCAAACATCCGCTAGTCGATGCTCATGAGGTATCCGCCTTCTTGCTCTTGAGAAAGGAACGGTATTGACCGACGGCCTGTGGGCGAGAGATGGGATCTGACTTGCCGAGTGTGCGCTTGAGCTCCCGACACTCATCATCAAACCATCGGTTCGGGGGAAGGTGGTGGTGCCCGAGGCTTGCCGTGTGAGCGGCCTCCCCAAAGCATCTTTCTCGCACGAAGGTGTGAGTCACCGAGCATTGTTCTTGAAGTGTGGGAGTTGCGGCCCCGCCGGATCATGCTCAAGCAGTGGGCATAGGTCCCCGCGACGGCCGTAGTCCAGCGCAAAATTGGGCACCCAGGGTTTGAGGCAAGAGAGGTGCACGTGGAGCTTCCCACCGAGATGCATGAACAGGGCGGTGGTCAGTCTACTTCCCTCGTCCCGAAAATGTCCGTCCCCGATGGAAAATGAGTAACCAGTGTGCGACCCGCCTCAACCGCCAGATAATCCACCACACCGAGACGCCCTTGGTTCTCCCCGTTTACAAGTGCGGCAGAAATGGAAGACGCCATTGCACCAACCCATTACTGATAACTGTGTCAAAGATACTACCCAAAGAATAATCGCCGCCATAGCGTGAAATATGGTCGCTTATCCGATATCCTTGACCAAGCCACCTCTGCGGGGTTCAGCTGCAAGACGTCCTCTGCCAGGCAATCTGAATGGATGGCTTTTTTGCACAAGTGTTTGGTTCCTGAACCTATTTAGTTAATGAGCTGACCCAAAAACATGATTGTGCTTTAATCCCTATGTTTTGGTAGACAGGATTTATTTGGGTTAGATCTACATCAGTAACAATCATAGGCTAATAGGGCTACTATCTATCATTATATATGGTTGTCTAAGCAGTAATATCGTTAAGTGATATTCAGTACACTTAAATAAATTAATTCTTGGTTTAAATACTGCATGGCCATGTGGTTTTGAACTGATTTATTACTGCTATTAACTAGGAGTACAGGGCTGATGTAAAAGCCAGTTCTGCAAGACCCAATATCTTACTTGAATGTTATTAATTGGTACTGATAGAATATACATTTGCGTAGTTTGGTATTCTTACTGAAAATAATAGAATAGAATAGAATAGTTTATAATAGAAAATAATAGGTGAAGGGCGATGAGCCAGAATGTTTTACTGCTTACCTGACGCCCCTTGTCTTGTTATTACCATGATTTGCTAACATTGGCATTGTTTGGGTGCAGGTAACCAAAACATTCTTTCCTGGACTTGTTTTCAGTATGATTTCTTACAATTCATGGACCACATGGAGAACAGTGCTATGATCAAGACATGGCACAAAATGGGTGAGATCTACCTGTTTATTGAAATAGTGGACCATTGAAATAAAATAATGCAATGATTAAAGTCAAGGCCAGTTGGGCCAGATTAGAGAATCTGCATAATTGCTGGATCTAAACTAGAATTATCATGGTCTGGAACCATGGACAAACAGTTTATCATGATTAAAAAGGAAAAAATATGATGTGAATAAAAGCCAACAGATATCAAGTTTGTTTTGAAGTAAAGGATTGATGAAAAACTTAGTTGGTTTGGATGAACATGCATATGGATTTATTGAAACTTTACATGGAACTTCTCTTTTAACTAATATGGTAACTGCTCGAATGGTGATAAATTGCATATGACTTAAGACTTATACATGGGAGTAGGAGTACCTGGTGTGGCCTGGCGTAAAAAACCAGGGTAGATATTGGAAAATATGTACTCACTTTGAATGAAGTCATTTAATTGTTTTAAACATTAACTGAACATAGTCTTTGTGAGAACATAATCGAAGAAGAAACAATAATTAATAATCAATTTCGTAATTATGTCATCCTAAAATCGATTTCAATAGAATATATAAAATATATACTTCCCTATGTATTCCAAGCGTATTTCTTTTTTCATTTCTTTTCTTATTTTTTGGAGTGACCATTGAACTAAAATGGCGCCATGGATGAACCCTAAATCCTGAGTTAAACCATTAAGATCTTCACTGAGATAAGCCGTAAACCCCGCGTAAACCATGATTGGGGTCAAAGTGTAGAATAACTTGAACCCAGTTGGGAGTACATTTGGCTCAACATTGATCCTATGGAACACATACATGTAGTTCCCAGCTCTATGGTCCTCTACAGCTGCTCCGGCATCACTAATGAACACAACTTGTGAAGCTTGCAACGTTTGTAGACTGGATGTAAATATAAGGTAGAGGGTAGGCTACATGAATGAATAATGGACGTAAAAATAAGGTTAAGGGTAGGGCAAGAAGTGGGTGTAAAAGTATGGAATCGGGTATGATTCTTCGACAGTACGGGACCGTATACATAGGGGTTTCTATGAAGGGTCAGCTGTATACATAGGGGTTTCTCCTGACTTGATGCACGCACATGCCATATGCCCCTTATATAGAGGTGAACCCCCCGGGAAGAACTCGAACTCGACAAAGAGGCTCACAACTGGAATTGAGTTGGAATGGTCTTGCCATCCTCAATCTCCTCTATTTATAGTGCGCCATTGTATGAGCCTGGACTGCATATAATCGCCACCTAACATAGGTACATGCTCGTCACTTGGCTGCAATGCACGGTGTGACTTGGTGGCTATGCTTAATGACATAATTGTTGATGAATATGAATAGCATAGTTGGCAAGATCAATAGAACATACCTAAAAAGTTCAAGAGCTCAAATCCTTTTTAGTGCGTCATTACACTACCTCTCTTCCATGGTAAGTTTTACGAGCCAAAATTTGTTAAGCTCCTAGATAAAAGGTAAGAAACTATAGCTTTGCTAACCTTGTTGTTACCTTGATATTAGTAGTGCAACTTGCCTTTCACAAGGAAGGGAGTTTGATATAAGCTGGATGAAGTACAGTAAGTAAAGCAAGGATTAAAACACGAGCACGAATAACACTTGAGTTGTAAAGAGATCCTAGAGGCAAAACCATTTCTATGACCTAGCTGAAGCTGAGACTACTAGCATTATGGTTGGAACTGAGGCATGAACTATTGAAGCACATGTTGCAAGAGGAGTTAAAGCAATAGTCGAAATACAGGGATCAAAGTTAGAAGTAAAAATTGGAGGTGATTTAGAAACCAGAGTTGGAATTAGAACTACTGGATGTAGAATGGGAACTAGAGGCAAGGATGGAGTAAGAGCAAGAGTAGAATCTAAGTCAACAATGGGATTAGAATTAGGAGCTAGAGTAGGAGGAAGAACAAAGGCAGTATGAACAACATAAAAAACGGGTGCATGATTTGGATTAAAAATAAGAACAAGGGTGAGGTGGATGGCGCCTTTGGATGTATAACAAAGTCATAACCCCACATGCATCAGGAACTTCAACTGGAACTAGATCTGATTCTGGATCTAGAACTAAATTTAGAACATGTGTGAAATTATCAACAAGATGAGGAAGAGACATATAACTATTTGACTGTGTTTGCTCTCCAATTTTCGCATGATGCTCCTCATTTCTATCTTGCATCGCTAGAAGCTTATAGCACAATGCTTCAACCCTCTGACTCATGTCATCGCTCTAGCTTAGTTGCTTCAACTGCAACCGCATCTGTTGATTCCTCTCCTCTTACCTCACACTAAATTTTGAGATTCTCTATCATGGAGAGGACATGCATATGTTCTAGATGGCTAACTACCCCTAACTACAGCCATGACTATAGCCTAACTTCAAGGCAAAGCAAACTTGAATTCGAGAAGGAAATTCCAGCTCAAATGGGCATGAGCCTACACCAAAAATACAAAAAAATATAAGAGAAATGCGCAAAATATCCACACAAATATGATATATTAAAAATAGGTATGTAGATAGATGGTTGGATGGATGGATGGATAGATAGATAGTATTTTTACGTCATGCCGCATTGGCATCCTCCATGAGGACATATGACGAACCCCCAGAGACTTGAACACAAGAAGACGAACCCCCAGAGACTTGAACACAAGATCTCTTAATTGCTAATCCAATGGAGAGGAAGAACTCGAACTAGACATGAAGGTTCACAACTGTCGTTGAGCCCGAATGGTTTTGCTATTCTTGAACTCCTCTATTTATAGTGCTCCATTCATGAGCTTGGATTGCACATGATTGCCACCTAACATAGGTGCATGCTCGCCACTTGGCTACCATGCACAGTGTCACTTAGCAGCATGCAGGTTGTCACTTAAAAGAATATGATAGTATAAATCCTTGATCATCAATAATCATCATGAATAACGTAGTTGGCAAGACCAATAGAACATAACTAAAAGGTTAGAGTATATTGGTCATCACATAATGTTTACCTTCTTTTTTCTTTTGAAGAACTGTGTCATCAATATATTAAAAGAATGGTAATGTTACAAAGCAAGTGAGGAGGAAGGAGAACTGCCCCAAAGAGACCGCGATACCTCGACACTCCACAACAAACTCACAGAAAAACTGCAACTCTACTGCTGTACAAACCGACCATCACCATCTACAACACCTAAGAAATCCCGCCAAATGGCAAACTTCCGCTCTACTAATCTCGGGAACACCAGAAAGCTTTGAAATAGCTTGTACCTGAGTCGAGGAAGCTGAAGGGCTGCAGGCTACTGAATCCCCTGAAAGATCCACAACCGCCGCCGCTTCCAAATCATCCACACCAACCAAGCCACGCACAGATGCAAGGCTTGCTGCTACAAGGGCGGCCAAGCACCATCTTGACGGTCACCCAAGAACATTTTGGAGGAGAGTATTACACAAACCTGTGCAGTTTCTTGGTAATATCTCTTCTGAGTAGTGAGTGCAGTACTTGATGCAGTTTTACGATCGTAACATGGTCCTGAATACGGTGCCAACAAAAACCGATTCCTCATTGATTGTAACTGCAGCAGATATAGCAAAGTGCTTGCAATGCCATGTAAATGGCAAGGCGACAGATCTAGATGGGATGCAAGCAGATCTATTGAAGCGGGCTAAATCATAGATTGTCCCAGTCCTGTCTAGTCTGCTCAGTAAGGCCCTCCATGAAGGCTTCCCCATACAATGGACCATCTATAGAGTAGTTCTAATGTATAAAGCAGAGAAACGTCATTGTCTTGCGATTTACATCAGAATCATGTCGGTCTTTTATTGGCAAAACTGCTCGCTGAAATTCTTAAATAGCAATTGACAATGTACGCACTTGGACATCTAGGTTTTAGACCTAAGCATTGCACTATTCATCATATTTTCCCATTGTTCATTCCTGCTAGAGACATCAGGAAAAAAAAAATGATAGGACTTGTATTGCTGCTTTGTTGATGTTTGGGAAGGCTTTTGATATTGTGCTTAAAAGGAAGCTGTCGAACAAAGTCTATTGATTAGCTTTTATTGAGATGGTAAATTGAAAATATAGTATATATTCCGTATTTTTGATGGTTCATAAACATTTTGTAGGATATGGTTGAAAGAGCATATTTAAACATGCAAGACATACTTAAGTATCCAGGAATGCCCCTCTGCCTTGAATTCTGGTGAGGAAGGCTGGCCGATGCGCACAGAGGGGCATTCATACAACGTGAATGCAAGGTAACTAAGGGTGAAATCACACCTGCGGCCAACCAAGTTTTTAAAAGGTATCAGCCATACATAACATGCCATTTGGCATGGCCAATCATACTCCTTATCACACTAGAATGCCCAAGATGCGAAATTTCTTGGGCGCGGACGAATTTCTTGGGCGGGAGATTCCCCCTGACTAAGACCGTGGCCGCCGCCATGTCAACTCTGTTTTGCAAAAACAAATCGACCGAGGCATGTGATTCATGGATTGAAGCCTTTCAAGATCGATCAAAACCCTTTCTCTTTGTGAAGGAAGGCGAAATAGCAAAGATTTCCTGTAACAAAAGACAAAAATCCGAAGGGGTTTGCTTGTAATGAAGTCGAAATCTGATTTTTTTGCTCTGAACGGAGCCGCAACAGTAAAAATCAAATTATATTGAAGCTCAATACCAAAAACTTGAAAGGATTAGCGGCGGAAATGAAGATTTTTTTACTAATTTTTTTTACCTTGAATTCGTAGCTGGAAGCCTTTCCTGATCAGAATACAAGAACGCAATTGTTTCGCAGAAATAGATATCCAGCGTGGAAAAAGCAAATTGATGAAATATCAATGTAACATCAAATTGTCGACCATAAATCAATATGCCCAAGAGAAAAAAAAGGGGGTTTGGTTCAAGGCAGCAAGGTGCCTTTGAGCCTTGCAACACTCCTTTTACCATGCAAAATAAAGTTTAAAAAAAAATAGACATTCAAAAACAAGTCTATATTTTGCATAGGCTTGCAGAATGGAAGTCAAGAAAAAATTAGGCATGCGACAAAAAGTATATTTCTTGCTTGGCGATGCACTTCTACCCCTATATTAATTTAATCTTTTAAATATTATGTATGGCAATCCCATACATATCACCAATGTACCATATATAGAGAAATAAAAAATTAGAGAAAAAAATCAAAGAATAATGTATTATAGAATAGAATCTTCATTTAATAGAATGGCATGGCAAATAATATTGCCAAAATTCCCTTCAAAATTAATTGGAGACGATGGGTTCTTGCAGGTGTTTTCTCTATTCAAGCATGGTATGAGGCGGGTCGCCTACTGTCTTGGCCTGAATTCCAGGCAAAGTTCTTGCTCTCTCGTTGGGATGTATCTTTATGGGAGAAGGTCGCAGAAAATTTGCCTCTTATAGTGCAAGTTGGTGTTGCTGAAAGGGTGCCATGGGACTGTCATGAACAAAGGCAAGCACTTTGTCGATCAAGACACAAAGACTTTAGCACCACAGCCTCCGGCTGCCGATGGGTGGCACCTGCTGTGTTCCACAAACCACTTTGTGTCGTACATGGCGATGGCTTTGGGATAGGTTGCTCCATCCTAAAGTCTCTGTACTGTGGTGGCAGGTTATCCATAGGTGTCTGCGGGTTAATGCCTTCCGACATCGCTATGATCCTCGCATATCTGCAGTATGCCCATGTTGAGACTCTTGAGCATTGTCTCTTTGATTGTCCTAAGGTTCAACCAGCATGGTCCTGGCTACAGGGTTTGTTTAACAGTGCATTGGACTACAGTTGCATTCTCTTGGCATCCTATCCCAACACATGGCCTCCAGCTAAACAAAGGGTATTCCATCTGGGTTCCGGTTGGCTCCTATGGTCGATATGGGAGCGTCGCAGACACCACATCTTTCAGAGCATTAATTCTTCTGCACGCAGTGTTATTGCGGTGGCCCAGAAAAAGATATTGACAGCCTACGAGTGTTCCTCCCTTGACTCAGAAATGATGGAACGCATCTGGATTCAGTATCTTCGAATTGATTCTTATCATTAGTCTCCTATTCTGGAGTAAGTACATTGTGCTCCAGGCTCGTGCTCCTGTGGCATCTTTTTGTGCTTACACAGTTAGATGAGACATGTAAATTTTGTATGGCCTCATAGAATAGAAAAGAACTAAATCTTTATATGTTATAAATATTGCATGTGCATTGTTACTTTTAAGTATCTTAAGGGGAAAAAAAATTAAGCCTATGCATTGTTATTTTTGGACTAACAATGCAAATGAAAGTCTAATTTAAATTATGCCATGCAATTTGAAAGTCCAGTTTTCAAAGTGACCTTCAAAAGAACGTAAGGGCAACCCTTCAATTTCCAACCGTGGGCGCAAGTGTGATTTCGCCCTAAGATTCTGGGGCTAAAATCCACAGAATGTTTTGGGTTAAATAGCAAAGCAGAAGAAAGGCCGCTACGTGACAAAGCGTGATTGCCTGGTCAGAATCTTAGTTACCTTACATTTACGTACTAATTCTTGAAACCATAAAGCGACAGCGATAACAAAAGCCAGCACCCACGTCTCTCAACACTCGAAACCATAAAGCGACAGCGATAACAAAAGCCAGCACCCACGTCTCTCAACACTCAAATCAAGTAGCAATGAAGCAATGGAAGACAACATAATAAATGGTGTTCGTGGGTAAGATACTGAACACAGCAATGTTTTCCCCATTGTGAAATGTTTGAGTTCGATTTCTCTGACGTTCAAAAAGTGCTCTTAAAGGCCGTGCCAAAGATGATGTATTGTGTTTGCTGCATTACCCTCTGCTTCCTCTGTGTTCCAAGGATTTCTTGCACAAACCCATGTTTGATCATCAAATTGGCCTTCCCTCGTGTTGTTGTCAGCACCATAGCCATATCTGGATCATGTGTTCGAGCTGTTCGTAACTTAGGGTGCGGCTTGTTTGTTTTATCTTTTGGAAGCAGTTCCGGTTGTGAAGGAGATTACGGACAAGGAAGGCGACGCTGCATTATTTAAAGGTATGAATAAGCCTACAAAAAGATTATGTATTTTGGGCTTCACTATTGGATAGTTAGTAGTCTTTAGCATAAGCACTTCCTACATTTTGCCAAGCAGTGCATGAGTCCCAACAAATTCGCTTCAGGTGCAGCCATCCCACATGCTTTTTTGTGCTTCGTATTGCTAGATTCTTATATTGTATTGCGAAACCTGCTAGTTTATGAAGCTGTGGAATTTACTCGTAATGGTAGCATGAACAAAATCTGGAAAGGGCATGGTAGGGTTGCAAAGGGTTATGAACCATATAATCTTCTCTCTGAGGCACATGCTGTTCATGTTTATCAGCTTATGTAATGCTGTTTAATCATCCTTCAAAGAGCCAACATGCTGTTTAGTCTTAATTAACATTTTCTTTCATGTTTTTGTTGTTTTGTAAGATATGTGACAAGCTGGTCAAAACAAGAAGAGGAGGGAGGAAAGCAAGGTATCAAATAGGGACAAACGCATTTAGAAAAGGTAAGCCAATTGTAGACCATTACATGAATTTAGTAGCACAGGACGTGAGTTAAAGAGTTCATCAAACTAAGTGTAGATGTATTTCTAGTGCTTCGCAAAATATTAAGTTAAAGAGTTCATCAGACTAAGTGCACGTGTATTTCTAGTGCTTGGCATAATATTAAGTGCAAATTGCTTAGTGTCTCTCCAGTAATGTAAGTCATAAGGAACAGTTCAATATCCTGCATGCACAAAGATGCACAGATATGCAACGAGACTTTGGCAAGCTTTCTTGTTGTATCTAAAAGCGGTGCTGCCATTCTGTTTCTGGTAGCATATCGTAATGCGTTCTTTTTAACAGTCTATTTGCATTTGTTGGGGTGTTTTTGTTTTCCTGTTTCTCTTTCATCTTGTCTTCTCATTTTTTCAAGGTAGATGCCAAAAGTGCAAATGTGTATTTGGAACATGCATTACAAAGATAACAAAGTAAAATTTTAAATTATATATATGCAGACAATTTGAACTATGGCAGAAGCTTCAACTAGAATAGTTATGGCAGAGGAAGAGGTCAGGCAGCAAGACACTCAACTGCCTGACATGAATGAGGACTCTGCCGAGAAAGCTTTTCAGGAAAAAGTAGCCAGGACCGTGTTCCTGCAAGAGCTTTCACCAAATGTTACACCTCCTGTGATTGCATCTGCACTAGGCCAGTTTGGTAATGTTGTAAACATTGAGATCGTGAAGAATCCAGCAGATCCAAAACAGTCTATGGGTCGTGCTTTGGTGGAGATGGACACACCCCAGTCAGCGCAGAATGTGATTACCACAATAAATGAATATCTTTTTATGCTCGGAGGTATACCAAGACCTGTTACGGCCGGAAAGGCCACTGAAAGTTTGTTTTCTGGTTCACCTCTTTTAAAGAAAAAACCAAAGTTGGCACCTAGGCTCAGTGGTAAAGGAGATGAAGGATGGGAGGAAGCCTATCGGAGAAGAGACCTCGGGTATAAGCACCTGAAGCAGATTGAGTTTCTTGCAAAGGTGAGTTTGTGACTTCTTAGTTTCTTATTAGTCAGTTTAAGTACCAAGCTGTTTGTTGCTTTGCAGCACCAGAAAGAAGAAAAGGAGAAACTGGCAGCAGATCAGGAAGAGCAACTTAGGAAATACTACAACCTTACAGAAAGCATTTTCAAAATAACCGAGGATGGATCTGTTGAGCGCATGAAGCATGAATTGTTCCATTTATAGTTGTTAGTGTAAGTGCATTAAGAAATGAATCATTTAATAGTTGGAATTTCTGTAATACGTCAACATACATGAAGTTACGAACTTATGTAAACTGCTTAAAAGAAGACGATGAACAAATCGTTTCAAAGATATATGTAGGCAATTTTATTGAGACTAATTTGTGGGTTTTGGGTGCAGGTAACTGGATCATCGGTATAGAAAATTTTGACCCATATGTCTTGTTTCATGTAGAAGAGGATGGTCTACCTGTTATTCTGTCTATGCTAAAAAATAACATGCAAAAGATACTGTTGTAAAGCAGAAGCTTCAGTTGTAGAAGAACTAAGCTACAGATTAAAATAGTGGCCTTGCTTTACTTGATCATGATTCTAAGATGAAGCTGGTACTTTCTACCTTTGGCTATATTTCCTGGTGCGCTATGTTGCAGAAATATGGTTGCTGAATGCTCATGCATCTCTGGCAGTAAAATATAAAGTTTGTTCAGCCAGCGAGGCTATAGTGCGTACACAAGTTTTGATCAACTCTTTGTAAAGATGCTCCTGCATTGAAATTATTACTATCTTTGTTTTGACACTTGCGAAAGTAAGAGAAATGCCTAAATGTATGATGGACATTTATCTTCTCCACTTCATTAGTATGCTTCATTTGCTGACTGTTGAGGTGAATAAGATTTTCTGTTCTAAAGTTAGCATATTCGGCCTGTTCTTTGTTTTATCCTTGTTTCTGGAATTGAATACCTAGTTTCCTAAATTTAGTACACTGCGAATCATCTAGGTTATTTAAATGCTGGATATTCATGGCATCTGAATATTTGGCATAATCGTATTTGTGCTAGTTAGAAATGCAGTTTTGACTAAGTTAAATATGATAGGAACCGTAGTTTTGACAAGTTAAATATTGCACGGTATATTTTGTGTGCTAATTTAGAGTTAGGCCAGCATCTGCATAAAGAAAATTTTGTGGCGAGAAATCCACTTTAGAAACCCACTTATGACCAGCATCAGGCCAAAGAGAAATGCTTGAGGAAGCTTTATAAGATCTGGAAAAACCAAACACTATAAATATCCTACAATATATTTTTGATTATTTGCACCCTATTGGCTTTTCACCCCAAAAAAATCCGGTAATCTTTAGCAATTTCCAAAATTAATTTTCCGGATATTTTTGCAAAAATATCCGGAAAATAGGCTTAAAAAAAATTTATTTGGTAACATTAAATTGAGGCCAACATTTTTCCCAGTTGGGTGGGCCACTAAATTCCAGCCCTGCTTATTTGTCCCAAAACTCGTTTAAATAGAATTGATGATATTAAGCCTCTCAAACCATACCACTGATTTGCATAATGCAAGAATAGGGTTCCTCTTTTTTCAACATCGAGGTGGTATAAACAACTATACCTATGGAGTGCGTAGTTGCTTGTAATATTCGAATCATGTTGGACCCACTATTTCAGCTGAAAGGGAAAATTCTGCCATAGCTGGCCAACTTGAAGATCATGACCTCCATCTTGAGGGCCGGATCAAAAAGCTTCTCTTAGAACAGATTGATGAATTGTTATAAGCTAATAATAATTAGCATTTGTTTCAGTTGCAAGCTATGGTCAACTCCTTATCTTTCTCCTTCTCAATATGAAGGATTCCATCCTTGGGCTACATACAAATGAAACAAGTATATGCTCTCAATGCTAATGCTTTCCACTAACCTGGCTGGCTCGTTAACTTTTCTATCCTTTTAAATATAAAAATCTACCTTTCCTTCAAGTATAGATAGACATCGTTATCATTGCGAGGACCAAAAAAATCATGCGTCTCCTCTACTGGATATCAAGTCTGAGATTAAAGGTGAAACATAGAATCACAAAAGATACTCTTGACTTCAAAGTTAAGAGCATAGGGTATTTACACTATACTGTACATAATTGAAGTTCTCGTCATGAAGGTCAACAGTACAAGCTGCCTAGTGCAAATGTCACCAGACTAGGCGGTAAAATCTGTATCACATCCCACATAAGCAAGTGGGCAGAAGGAATCACAGAATGTATCACAAACCACGCGCCGAGGAACAAAACCTAAGTTTTGCATATAACGGACAGTAGGATGTTACAAAATAATTTCACAAATGTCACCAGAGACATGATTTGAAAATTATAGAATCTGAATCGCTAGCTAATGAATGCTTACCATGTAAGCACTTTACAAAACGTGTAAACTCTACAAGACAATCCCTTTCCATGAGCTCAGAGCTTAGTCTTAGGTAAGTAAAAGAAGCCATATGCCGCTTATCCGGATTGTTTCTTGGCTTCACGTTCTCTAAAATTTTATTGTATCCATCTCGGTCAAAACATGGGAGCGCATTTTCGCTTGCCACGGAGAGATTGGCATCCCAAGCTGCATTCAAAACCTGCAAGACAAAAAAAATCAGTTAAAACCTATCTATAATTAAGGCTTTTAGCAACGGCTGCCTAGTTCAAATAAGCAATATGGCAATGCAATCCATTCCAGCAACCCACATGTTTAAGTTCAAAAACTTTAATTTCAGTGTTCCATTGAATGTAATCTTGTCAGCTTCGAATGCAGTGCTAGTAATTTACCTGCCAGACTAAACCCTCTGGGTCGGCAAACGCTTCAGGAAACTCCTCTTCATGAGCTAAATGCCGATGTTCGACACAAGTAAAATTGAAAGTTACATTATGCTTTGCCAGCATTTGAGTGATGGGGGCATATCCATCACGGTTAGATGGGTTGTAAAAGCCAGCAGTCAGCTCTGCCGCATGACTAGCCATCTTGTACCACCAATGAATACCTGAGATCTGTAGTTATCCTGCATCAATTAGTGCCTTTCATCCCATTTATTTAACAATTAGTAGCATTGTACCTTAGCAGAGATCTTCGTGTCCTCAAAAGCAAGGCGTGCTAGGGCCAGCACTCTGTCTCCATGCTCAATCAGGGTGTCTGAATACCAGCGAAGAAAAAACCGGCCATAATAGCTGTCATAGTCACCTCCATCACGGAAGAAGTCTGTATCTTGTGGTCGTGAATTGTAATCTCCTGTACTATCTGGGCCCCTTCCCCACTCTGGGTGCCCACGAGCTTCAGCAGCCTTTCTTAAGCTCTTCATCAAATATCTATCGTAACACTGCATGACAGTTAATAAGATGAGTGACATGGAAAAAGAATCCTTTCCAACAAGAAGATCAAATGATGCAACATAGCATGACAAAGGCTAAAAGAATTAAATGCTACGCTGTGACAGTTCCGGAAGATCAGAGATTTTGCTCGGTCAGAGAGAAGCTTCTTCTTTATTGCGTAGACAAGTCACGAGAAATTTAAATGTGATATACATATTCCCAATAAATAATATTCCTAAACAATAGCATACAAGGTCCTCCTTAAGTAAAAGATAATTATATGTTTCGAGGATGAAAGATCAGGGATGCAGCATGAGACCTGAAACTCTCCAATTCCTGGATAAGTCCAACCATTCCTCGGAGGATAAGAAGGATAGCGCAACTCTCCACATGCACCCAGTCCAACTTCAATTTCAGCAATTGTGCCATCCACAAATAATTCGTCAAATTTTTGGCGAAAGCTTCTCATGAAATCAAAAAAGACCTGCACCATGAAATCAGTTTGAATCATATCGGCATGACAAAAGGAAAGTTAAGAATGACGATACCTCAAGGCCAGTGCGCCCTCTAAGCACTCGCTCTTTATCTACACCCCAAGAAAGACATTCAGTATTCCTAGTACCATGCTTATCTGTAAAGTAGATATCTGAATTTTCTGCACCGACGTCAAGTATCCACCTAGGAAGTGGTATGTTGACATCATCACCGACATTGCCACCACATTGATGAAAAGACATAACCACCTAGAAAGGTCAAAATTATCAGATAGTTATAAAAGCGAAGATGGACAATACGCACATGCATGCCATTCCCCTGCTAACATACAAGAATAACACAAGTAAAAGAGTCGCCCAAAGTGATAAGAAATGTTGGGCATCGTTGCTTCTTAACCCAAGTATTTAAGCTACACAATAAGTCACCGGAGTTCAAACAACCTATTACCACGCCATCTACTAACCTACACTTGTCACTGCCTAACCAGAAAGGGATCAATAAAATAAAGCACTTCTAGATCTCGCAATTGCAAAATGATTTCAACTTTGATATTCAAACATAACATGGGAACTCCAATATCAATTTCCCAGGCACATCGAGAAAGCAACATAGGAAGCTGCACTACCTCCGCACACAAATTACTGCCCACAAGCCAAAAAGCCCATTCAACGACAGTATTACATGAAGGTAGGAAGAAGAGATGATGGAAAAGGTTGTGGCATAAAGGAACTATGGCTCATGTAGCAAAATGCCAAAAAGAACCTTAACCATCTAAAGTCTGCCTCACATTTTCCACCTCATTGAGATGTCCCCTCAGGTTGGAGTGCACTCTCTGGCTCCGCTTCAGCCCTTCCCTAATCAATCCAGCTTCGTGCCAGGCATGCCAGAATAGCACGAGATCCAAGTGATTTTAGGTTCATATAATGAGGCTGTGTCAGTAAGACTTGCAAGGGTCGTTTGCAGCATTTCACTCTGAGAGCTGCATGATGTCAATAAGATTATGGACAGATTATGGATTTGTGCCCTATTGCAATACCACCATTGCTCTAATTTATAGTACCTGCAACTTCAGCTGTGCACTTCGCACAATATTGAATAAGTACTTATAAGCCGTCCAATCATATCGTTGAGGTGTGTCTTTTTCAACTAATCCCCACCAAACATCCACCATAACACCATCAACATTAAGTGACTTCAGTACCCGTAAATCATGAATTAACCGCTCAGGCTCCACAACTCTGTTATCATGGTTGACAATTCCTAGCTGCATGATAGCAAACTCCATATTAAGACTATAACTAAGCCATTATTTAATCTCATTATCTTATGACCAACATAAAACGAGGACAACGTAAAGCACATAAATTCATACCAGAAACCATGTTCCATGCAGTACATCTATCAAGTGATAATGGCACCCTTACAATACACACATGGCCAATAAATATATCAAAACTGATACATAACCGTCCAGTCTATGCATCTGCCTAATTATTCATCAGTGTGAAATCCACTCAGTACTCCAGTTTTACCAGTTTAAAATAGACTATTGAAAAGTCATTGAGTTGCCTCAATGAGATTCATTAGCTTCTCACGAAACTAGACGTGCAAAAATTATGAAATAACTTATCTGTAATTACAGTTTGATGATACTCACAGGAAGCATGACATAAATTGGAACATATCCTGTGTCTGCAAAATTGCGTTCAGGCTCCTGAAAGTCATGGTCCACCTACACAAAACAAATCATAGTGAGGTCACTTTTCCTTTCCATATTTGCTATAGTAAGGCCACATCACCAGCATGTTTTATATAAAAAATGTCCACGTAAATACACATAAGAGAAAGGAAATACTAGAGAGGATCACCCCTGTTTTGATTAGCCTAGATTTGCTACAAGGGAATTGGGGCCAAAAGCTTTGCCAATGGAAGAAGCTTTCACCTCATCCTTCCATATCTCTTAGCTTGCCCAAATATGCCCATGACAAATACAGAAGGGTGATTAGTTGGGAACCAAAAGGTCGCATGTTAATGAAATAAACAAAAATAGGGAAAAGCATACGTGCTGCTAGATATGACCAGTTATTAATAAAGAGGCGGGAATATATTTAAAAGTAAAAGTGGCTAGGCCAAAGAGAAGAACAGCAACTTGGGTCTTCTTACTAAGTCGATTGAGTTGTTGTCCATGCTCATCTCAAACCCCCACTAATCATTTTAAATTGCACAATCTTATCTATGTTAGTGTCACACCTGAGAAAGAGGAGGTGGCCGTTCTGTGTCTAAATATAAATCCTACATGTACTTATTAAAAAGAGCCAGAAATAAAATAAATAATGATGATCAATTACCTGGCCATGAACATCAGCTTCAAGGGGGTTGTCCATGCCTACTACTGAACCCCGAATTTGTCTTGTAAGTCCTAAATTATTAAATGAGGCATGCCGTCCATAAGGCCTACTTAACTTGCAAGATTTAGTGATATCCTTGACAGCTGATTTTGGAGCTTTTAACTTTGTATCAGGACAGAAGGTTGACCAATTAACATCAGGAGTAGTTACATTTCGCATTCCAATGGGGAATGAATGCCCCATAAGATGGCATGGTACTGATGCTGCCATTCTTGTATCTGCAACCGAAACCTAAAAGAATAAAGAAACAATGTAGAATCAGCCTTGCCTCAACACATACTATTCCTAAAGTTTGGGATGAAACTGAAGAATGCTACACAATGTAAAGTCCTTGGCAGGATTTTTTTCCTATGGAATAAATAATGCGCAGACTCACATGCTGCTGTTGTTGCTGCTGCTGCTGCTGCTGCTGCTGTGCAAGAGATTGGGGGGATTGAATGGTGGAAACCATAGCATTGGCACCTGCTCTCGAAGAAATGGGAGTGCTGCTGCTACTGCGCGGGGCATTACTAGTGTTAGGATTACTTCGATAAGTGGTCCCATCCTGATCAACTGTCCATCCAGCCTCTCTAGCCAGCGCCCTAAGAACGTCATTAATATCAGCTCGCATGGGCAAGCTGTAGTTACCATGTTTCCTTAATCCTGCTAGTATGCGCCCTGTTACTGCCCTTCTATATCTTTCCCGCATTTTTGTTCGTTCTTTTTCCTTCTCCGATTTTCGGCGATCCCTCTCTCTCTGTGTTAACTGCCCATCTCCTGATTCAAGAGGGTCCATGGCTACGTGATGCCCGTTGTCCCCGGCCACTTCTGCAGCAGCAATGTGCGCCAATACATGCCGAGTTGTGGCCGTGTCTCCGCTGCTACAGGGACCTCCGCTGCAGACCCCTGCTTCGTCTACATCCACCTCCACATCCATAGCTGAATCTCCATTGTCAGAATCCATGCTGCTGCTGTGCCTTGGAGTATTCCATCTGCCGGATTTAAACCCCCGGAATTAAAACTATCCTCAACTTTCTAGCCATCTCTCTTCTGCAAATCTTCTTAATCCTGGGAGAAAAAATGGCCTGCCTTTTCCGATATAGCAAGCCTCTTAGCATTTGAAAAAGATCAAAAATTCATCTGACGAACCCATGCCGGAGCTCCAGGATCTGTCAATTCCGGCAACACATGATTGCGACAAAATGCAGCATCCACCTAAGAACATTATTTGTGGCATTACAAAAGCGACCCTGCTCCGCATATAAACTTGCAAACCCTAAAGAGGGACTGTTACAGAGGCCCAAAAGTTTAGCAGCTGCATGAGAAGCTTGAAATCTAGTAAAAAAAAAAGAATTCTGCTTCTTAACAGGATGGAAGCGCCGAAGTTGGGCAGATCTCGCTCTTCATACCTGATCAGAATGACCCAACTGAGCAGTCCAAGAAGGAAGAGTGATTGTACATGTACGACCTTGAAGCTGGCTGATAACGGGAGGCTCTTTATGGTGTTTGATAACCGGTGTATGACATATACTTCCAATGTAGTTGTGTGGCGCATGAATTTGTAACCATGTTGAGGCCTTTCTTCGGTTTATTGGCTAGTCTATTGGGTTAGTAACTAAGAGATCTTGTGTTCAAGTCTGGAGTCCGTCATATGTCCTTATGGACACTGCCAATGTGGCATGACGTAAAAATATTATCTATCTATCAAATCAAAATATTAAGCTCAAGCATAGCTTTCCTAGTGGCTGAAAATAACTAGCTTTCCTAGTGGTCAAAAATAACTATAATCTGGATTTGGTGATACATTCACACAGGGTGCCTTCCACCAGAATCACCAAAATAGCACACTAACTGTGCAGCCATGTTGGCTGCACTTGCCCCTTGGCCAATTTTTTGCTCAGATTTTTTAGCATGAATATCTCGATCGATCCAGCTCCAAATCGGTTCGATCGACTTCCATGCTGGTCGGAATGAGAGGGACTAGACTTGTTGATCCCTGCAAACCAAAAACCTCCTCAGGCGCCTCCAGATTGATCAGTTCCAAGAGGGCAAAAAACTGCCCTCAAAATACGCAGTAACCCACGTATGATTTGGGCGGGTATTTCCGCAGACGGGATGTTTTTGCTGTGATTCCGCAGGAAGAGATACTTCTGCAAGGGTATCACCAAATCCAGTTTATAGTTCTTTTCAACACTTTGGTTTGGTGGCAGTCCATTGGGCTAGATTTATAAATCAATATTAAGTAGCTTGATAGCTTTGGTTTTGCCTAATAAGCATGAGCCAGTAAATTTGCTGCAGTGCCATAACCGTGCTTTTGAGAGAAATCGTCAGATCATGCTTGGTCACAGATCTTAATGGATCTTGATACCGTCACAGTTTTCATTTTTTACAAGTAGCTCTTGAGGGCTTTTTGCTTGTGTTGGTTTCACAAGATTCATCAGCTTGAAGCTCTAGTTTGTCCGGACCGGTTGTTTGTGCATGTATTTGTATATTTAATATATTTATTTTTTATATCTAACAATTATGCGGTTATAATCCAATGCTTGAACTTTAAGATTTGCAAAAAGATATACTTAGACGTAAGGTATTACAGAGACATAAAGGAAGCAATAAAGTCCATTATATGCCAAAAAATAGATCTAGATGGGACTATTGCTTATATTATTGAGAATTGAATTGAATTAAACTTTTTTTTTTTAATAGGCTTGTCTAACCTCCCATAACAATTTCTAACATTCTAGCCTATCCACATTGTACTACACTTCAGCAAATTTCAATTTATACCGTTGGATCTTCAAATTTCCCCATCTACTGTCTAGAAAATCACAAAAACTCAAGAGATTTACTTTGGCCCTCCTCGATGTACTTCTTCCCCTTCCCTCTTTATTCTTTTCACACATCGTGCTCCAGCAGACCATAATAGCAACTACCAGTGACCCATCTACTGTTGAGAAAATCTTAGTATTCATTTATAGCAAAAGTATTCAGCCAGATCATTGATGGTTTTAATGGTGTGACATCTCCTGCTCGTATACGATGCTCCCATCATATAAGAACACGGAGTTTATCCCTCTTGCCAACGCATGTGTTGACAGAGGCCGTCCACCTATCATCAAATCCTTGCGATCTGACAAGAACTCGATGGGGAGGAATGGACATGTCATTCATCCCGTCTCCCTCGGGATCGTCCTAGCTGCGGGAGCGTGTATAAATATAAGCACATAGCATCAAAGGACATACATATCCACCTCGAAGAGTGGCTCATCGTAATATAGCTTCTATAACAACAACGTCAGTGACATCAACATAAAGGGGGTCCTACCCAGGGCTCAGACTCAAGGGGATTGACTGACGGCTCGGGTCTCCAGAGGTCAAAGCAGACAGAATTCATAACAATAAGCTTGGCTGGCATAGAGCATGGTTATTGGGTAGTCTGCTCCATCTGCCCCTCCCGTGCATATTTTGCAGAATAGGCCAATAAGTCTTAGGGCTTGACCATAGCCTGCTGGGGGCATAACCAAAGGGGCTATTCCTGGGTTGGATCTCCCCAGTCTCGATGAGGCAGGAGGGGATCACCACCTCCAGAGGCACACATGCCCATCACAGGTGCTAGAGAGCCACTGCTCGTCTACGACTTGAACCCCATTGAAGGTGAAGCATCACCCACGAGGTGTGGAGCCCATGCCTTGCCCACACTCAGTGGCAAACCATTAGGCCTAGCCCGCTAAGATCCCCGGTAGGCTTTACACACCAGAGGGATCAATCTATAATAGGACATGTCCTCCTTATATGCCGGTATAGCCCCGCCACCCACAGCCAGGGGGGCTCTTTGGACAATCTCAAATTGATCGTCCGTCATTTCCAACAAACTCGGTGTCTCTAATACTTCCTCTGGATTAGGAGTGTGCCTCTTTAGGAGAATTACGTCGAAAACTCTATGGATCTTCAACTGTGCTGGCAGGTCCAACTTGTAGGATTGGTTATCCACTCTTTTGGTTATCCTGAATGGTCCAGCCCACCTTGGAGCAAGCTTCTTGCAATTGCCGATGCGGAGCTTCGCTTGTTTGACCTTGATCTTCAGCCAAACATTGTCCTCGACTTGGAATTCTCTTATTGTTATGTGCTTGTCCGTTACTCTTATGTCGGCTTCTTGCTGCTAGAACCAATTGTTGCATGTCAACTAGCATCTGTAGGGATACTTCTACCTTGGACACGGGATTGTGCCGAGTGTCTAGCGTCAACCATTGGTAGTCGTAGTTGATCATGTGAGATGACTCCTGCTTAGTGATGTTGTATGCAAACTCCACCAAGTGGATGTAGTCGTTCCACTTCAATTGCTTGTTCTAGACATAGCTTCTCAATATGTCTTCAAGTATCTGATTCGTACACTCCATTTGCCCATCTGTCTGAGGATGATATGTCGTGCTGAAGAGATCTTGCCAAAATGCGCTCATGAACTTCGAAAGAGATTCTCTCTCTCGGCATCCCATAGAATCTAAAGATCTCCTTTGTGAATAACAAGGCGGTATCCAATGTTGTGTCGGTGGTCCTGCGTGGCACAAAATGTGCCATCTTTGACAACTTGTCAACTACGACCATTAAGGCATCCTTGCCCCTTATAGTTTTGGGGAGCCCTGTTATGAAGTCCATGCTAATTACCTCCCATTTGGCATTTGGCACTGTCAATGGCTCTAGTGCTTCTGGAATCTGAAGTTGTTCCGCCTTTGTCTGCTGACATAGCTGACACTCCCAAATGTACCTGGCTATCTGTTTCTTCATGCCGGGCCAATAATAGCTACTTCTTATTTTGAAGTAGGTTTTCATGAAACCTGCATGGCCAGCTATTGGGCTATTGTGCGTGTCATGTAGCATCAATTTCCTCACCCCGGATGACTCTGGTACGCACAATTTGTTCTTATGGTATAATAAGTTATCTTCCTTCTTGAAATGCTTGAAGGTCTCCCTCTCTTTGTTCGTTCTTGCCTCTTTCGGAAGGCTTGTCCATGCTTCCTTGAAGTCTCGGTCCGTTAGCAACGTCTCTTCTATCTTCTTGCTAAACTCACTGGTGAGTGTTGATATGGCATTGCAATAGACTCTTGCCATCAAAGGGTGCCTTAAGAGCACATCCACAACCACATTGAGCTTGTCTGGTTTGTAAATGATGTCGAAATCGTGCTCCTCCAGGAACTCCATCCACCTCCTTTGTCTTAAGTTGAGATGTAGTTGGGTGAAGACATATTGTAGACTCTGGTGGCCCGTATCTAATTAAAACTTCCTTTCCAATAGATAGTGTCTTCATATTCTCAATGCTCTCACCACTGCTAGCAACTCTTCATCATGGGTTGGGTAGCGCATTTTGGCGTCGTTCATCTTCCTTGAATCATACGCTACCACCCTCGACTCCTGCATTAAGACTACTCCTGTTGCAATCTTGCTAGCATCGATTGCCATCAAATTGTCATTCTCTGGGTTTGGCAATGTGAGGACTGGGGCAGTCATTAAAGCCTCTTTCAATATCTCGAATCCTACTTGAGCCCTTCTTTTGCCAATGACTCGCCCAGCCTTTTATCTTCTCTGCTTTGGTAAGGTCCGTTAACGGGGCTACTATCTTGGCAAAGTTCTTGGCAAACTTCCTGTAATAACCCGCTAAGCCGAAGAAGCTCCTCACTTCATGGATGGTCTTCGGTGCTGGCCAATCAACTACCGCTTCAATCTTCGCAGAGTCGGTGGAAATCCCTTATGCTAAAATTACATGTCCCAAGTACTCTACTCTTTCGGTAGTGATGGACAACTTCGCGTAGAGTTGATGCCTCCTTAGTTTTTCAAGTACCTTCCTCAAGTGTTGTGCGTGCTCCTTAAGGGACTTGCTATGCACCAAGATGTCATCAAAGAAAACTATGATGAACGTATCTAGAAACTCACGAAAAATGCCGTTCGTGAGTCTCATGAAGGTTGCTAGGGCATTGGACAGTACGAATGGCATCACTGTGAACTCATAGTGGCCATATCTCGTTCTGAAGGTGGTCTTATGGATGTCTTCTTCCTTAATCCTGATCTGCTAGTAGCTCGACCTCAAATCTATCTCCGATAAGACTTTTGCACCTTGGAACTGATCCATCAAATCGCCTGATCTGGGTAAGGCGTACTTGTTCTTGATGGTGTGCTTGTTTAATTGATGATAGTCAATGCACATCCTTAAGCTTCTATCTTTCTTCTTGACGAATAGGATAAGTGCCCTAAATAGGGACATATTAGGTCTTATAAATCCTAGGTCCAACAACTCTTGCAACTGCCTCTTCAATTCTACCAACTCTTGAGCTGCCATTTTGTACAGTGCCTTACTTGTGGGCTTAGTCTCTGGTTCAAGTGTTATTTCACACTCAACTCCCCTGTATGGAGGAAGTTGCTTGATCTCATCTGGAAACAGATCATGGAATTCCTTATGGAGGAAGTTGCTTGATCTCATCTGGAAACAGATCATGGAATTCCCTTAGTTCCTCCTTGTCTTCCTCTGTTTCCAGCTCCTCAACTTTGAGCTTGAAGAAGTAGGCCATTGCTCTCTCTTTATGCATTTATGTAACTTCTTACTAGACATGCATTTCATAATTGGGGTGATCTCTTTACCTGTTATCTCAATGATTTTGCCATTTGGTGCCGTCATGGTCACTTTTCGTTTCCCACAACCAATTATAGCACTAGTCGGGCCGAGGTATCCCATTCCTATGATCAGGTCATACTTGCCAATGTTCATGACCTCTGCTCCCATTCCAATGTTGATGTCGGGCAAGTCTATGTCGAGGTTGATCCTTTTTTCTGCTATGTGTCAAATTGCTCCACTTGTCAACACTATCGGGCTAGGCTTGGACTTCAAGGGTTCCAGCTTCAACATTTCTACCATCCTTGGGGAAGCAAAATTATGGGTACTCCCTGTGTCTATCAACACTAAAGGTTTGGCTTTGACTTTTCCTATTGTTGAAATAACCTGATATTGACTTTTGGGAATTATCGGAGTCAATGGCCGCAAAGATGTGGCACTCACCCTGGATATAGTCGCAAGCCTCTTCGTCATCGTGTTCTGGGGGTGTCTCCCATCCTCCTAACTCGGCTAGCACCTTATTCATCACGAAAGGACAGTTGTGTGTCCGATGTCCTGGTTGGAAGCACCTGAAGCACAACTGCTTTTCTATACAATCTTGCCTCTTCTCTTTGGGAATGGACTGCAAGAACTGCTTCACTGCTTTGAGGTAGTTTGAACCTCCCGCTTGCTCCTTATCCTTGAAGGTGACTTGCTTCTTGTCCTGCTTCCTGTTGTTTGCATTATACTGTGATCTAGCAAGTGTCGGACTTGTTGCTCTCGGAATCTAGCTTCCATTAGCTTTTCCCTTAATCCTAATAGTACTGCTATTTTTGCCCGCTGCTTTGGGGACCTGTTCTTTGTAGGCTCATGGCCTTAGACTATGCTTCTGACACTGTTCTGGGGTTGATAGCTCTCGCAAGCTTCCTAATCTCATCATTCAAGCCCTCGATATACCCCTCAACTGCGTGTTTTTCGCTCAACTTCGGCACATGAAGCCTCAGTCTCATGAATTCTTTGGTGTACTTCTGTACTGTCCTTGTTCCAACCTTAGAACTTCTGCATCATGTGGCATTTAAAGAGAAGCACCTACAAGAGAAACTAATGAGGAACTACAAGAGAAGGGGTCCATTAGTGTCACCAAAACGTCACCACAATATTGAAAAGTGTACACTATGACATTACTAGTGACATTTTTACAGAAGTGATGCTACAGATGCCACAATTTGTGTCACCTATAGCCTCACTCTTTGTGTCACCAACAATGTTAGTAACTTGGTTACGACACTATAGATGTTGCTATTAGCATCAAGTATAGCGTCACCAGTTGTTGCACATATAGCATCAGTGTTAGTGTCAGTGCCCACTTGTGACATTATAGGTGGTGCTATTAGCATCATATATAGTGTCAGTAGTTGTCACATATATAACATCAGTCTCAGTGTCATTGTCCATCAGTGACATTATAAGTGTTGTTATTAGCATCAAATATAGTGTCAGTAGTTGCTACACATATAACATCATTGTGACATTATAGGTGGTGTTATTAGCATCAAATATAATAGCATCTTTAGTGTCACACGTTTTGTCAATGTTTTGAGTGGTCATTAACATACAGCCCCCGGGGGAGCGCTGCTAGGACAGGCTGCCTCGGGAACTTTTTTGGGGTCCGCCTCCTAGGGTTGGGACTCTCCCCTTTGGTGAGGTGGCAGTGCAAAGTTCTGGCCATGTTTGGCTTTGGGAAGGGTGCTACCATGCTTGCCCAACAACAAGCCCGGACCATTTAATGAACTCTTTGATCTGAACCTTATTTGCTAATTTGTGGCAAATATTTGGCATAATGGCATCCGAACCATTGGTTATGCAAGCACTCGACATAGAATAAAATCCCTTTGCATTTCTTGAATGTCATACATACCACCGTGTCAAACGTCTATTTGTGCACTTCATGACGGAAGTTTATATGGGCACACAACACTAAAATGCTGGCCTTAACTTATAAAGGCACCAATTGATAAAGGCTTGTAAATCCAACACAATGCACATGACATTATAGTGATTATTGGGACTTCAAGTGTGCACACAACTCTAGGAAAAGGGTCTTTCCGAATTAAATGCCATGGCTTAGGGAAAGTGGAACAATCCTTGAACTGATTTTTATTAGCTTTGTTCTTCTAACCTTAACTTATAGATTGGGACTTGTTAGTTCAGCACACTAGACACACATTTGGCTAACACTTGGTCTATCCAGGGCAAAAAATTGCTTTGTGGGGTACATTATGCAGATATGCTTGCAGATATATTTGCCTTACTTCTCAAAGGAAGGAAGCAAGTAGGAAATGGGATTTTTTTTTTCAAGAGAACAAGCTATTCAGATGCATGTGTTTGACCATGCATGCGTTGCACCCAGAACCATAAATCTCTGTCAAGTGCAAGGGGAGTCTCTAGCTATGCTCAAACAATATACAAGTTGTCTAAATTTGAGCCACTATGGACCTATGGTAATACTGGTGCTTAATTTATTTGCAAAAAGAATTTTCCTTTCAACCTTGTTTTTCCTGATCGATCATTTTAAATGATTTTATTAGCTTATCTTGGTCCATTACTCTAACAACACCACAATTAGGCTCATAACTTCCATTATACCACTTAAGCCTAGCCGCACCGCTTCGCGTTTACTCCTTGCATTAATTATTATGTGAATGCAAACTTATAATATTTATTATCCTCGTCAATACAATCATTTGTTTTAGCATTGTTACTGTCAAGGTTGCACCAAGAAAGGGAGAGAAGGGGATGCACACCAATATCCGAGAGCGCAAGCTCCCAAAACAAAGGCAAAATAGAATTGTATTGAATCGTAAGTACGAATACAAGATATAAAAAGGGGCAGTAAATAATAACTGCTCCCGTTACCAACCACACATAATTATGCCGTAACTAATTAAGGCAAGTCGGTGCCGTACCTAATTAAGGCAAGTGGGTGGGCTGGTGTAGGTGCTGATGAAGTGCTGATTCAGCACATAGTCAGCACCTCTGTGCTGAGTGCCGTCAGTGCTATCAAGCAGCAAGATGGTGATCTCGATATCATATATCTCGACACTCCTCCTTGATGAGAGGTCACCATCTCCATGCTCAACCTCCTCCTCCCCGAGATGAGATCCGAATCTATCAAGACCAATATCAAGTCGATGTCGCCAAAAGAGCTCACACGCCAAAGGCTTAGTCAAGAGATTCTGCGGTATTGTCCCGTAGGAACATGCTCAATCTCAACCGCTTATCACCACAAGGTCCCTTACAAAATGATAATGCTTGGGAACATGCTTAGATTTTGATGTCGAACTTCGAGGAGCACCAATCAATGCCACCTTTGTTATCCATGAGCATCCTTGCTGGTCCGTGAGGCGCTGCCCAATGCCGCAAGAAAGTCCTTGAAACTAATGATCTCACGGGCCGTTGTAGATGCCGCAACATACCCGCTTCAAAGATGAAAGAGATACATGCCCTTGTTTCTTGCTGATCCAAGCAATGGCAAAATTGGCAAGCGTAAAGCAAATGCCGGATGTGGACCTGAGTTGTCTATCACATCGCTAAGTGAGGAATCACTATATGTCAAAGAATGAAAAAGCATCACTATTGCTACGATATGTAAGGCCATAATCAGCCAGCCTTTAAGTAGCGGAGAATGTGCTTGGCCATTTCCCAATGCTTATGACCTGGATCTCTGCTGAAAATTGGCTTAGAGCTATAACAAAAATGCAATATCGTCCGGTGCAAACCATGCAATACATGAGGTCGCCAATCAATTGCCGAAATGGAACTTTTGCCATAGAAAGATCGCTCAAAGATCGATTGTGGACAATCTTTCTTAGTGAGAAGAGTACCGGATTCATAGGAACTTTAGATGGATTGCAATCAGCCATGCCAAAGCGCCAAGCATTTCTTCAATGTACTTCTTTTGAGAGATATGAAGAATCCCGCTTTTTCCTGGTCTCTTGCAATTTGCAAACCCAAACAATAGCGAAGCTTCACCCAAGTCTACCATTGGAAACTTAGCGTTAAGCTTTGTCTTGAATTCAGCAATGTGCTCATTATTATTGCCTATGAGCAAGGAATCATCCACATACAAAGCAATGATGAGTAAGAACTTGCCTTGACGACGGATGTAGACATTAGAATCAGCCTCAATAGGCTGGAATCCTTTGGTCTTTGAAGAAAGAATCTATGGTCTTGTACCAAGCACGGATGCTTGTTTTAACCCATAAAGTGCCTTCGCCAATTTTGCATACTAAATGCTTAGCACCAGCTTTGACATAACCCCGAGGTTGCTTCATATATATTTCTTCATCAAGTTTGCCATTAAGAAATGCCGCCTTGACATCGGGTTTGATGAACCTCAAGATTATAATGAGCAGCAAATGCAAGAAGAATGCTAATGCTCATCATCTTGACCAATTGGAGAAAATGTTTCCAAGTAATCAATGCCATATTGTCGGCTGAAACCCCTGCGGCAACCAAGCGTGCTTTTTTGTAGTCACGATGGTGCCATCGATGGAGCTTGCATTTGTAGACCCATTTGTTACCAACAACCTTCCGATCATGAGGAAGAGGAACCAAATCCCAAGTGCCATTTTGAACAATAGAATCCATTTCGTGGTCCATTGCCCGCCGCCAATGAGGTGCAAAGAAGACATGAAATAGCTTCACGATAGCTGGTGGGTTCACCGATAATAGCAAAGCACCACAAAACTCCATAATGTCGGGCATAATTTCAAAGATAGAAAGCAAACCTTTGAGGAGGAAAACGCTTCCTTTTACCTCGACCAAGTTCTTCTTCAACTCCTCCTTGATCAAGATGATCAAAATCACCTCCTGGATCGAGATGGGTCAAGATCTCCTCCTGATTGGATGTGTCAAGATTCAAGCCATGATCGTGAAACAGGGGGTCTTTGTAAGCACCGCAGTGCCGTAAGCACCGGCAGGCCGGGACCGCCGCAGTGCTAGAACTGCGGGCCAAATCTTTGGAATATCGAAACCGAAGTTCGATGGAGTGGAAGCTATGGCGCCATCTCGTTATCCATGCGAGATATCAAGAAATTCCACATTAGGAGTTTTTGAACCTTGTTTAAATGCCAAACATCTTCATGAAAAATAACATCGCGACTAACACAAAACTTTTGGTATCCGGATCAATCACCGATAATCATGCTTGCACTGGGTCGAAAAAACCCACAAAAATCATTTTCTTGTCGGTATGCTCAAGTTTCTTATGATTTGCTTTGGGAATAAGCATAAAGGCAAAGACATCCAAAGACACGCAAGCGAGACAAATTTGGCTTTATGCCGCTGAAAGCTTCTTCAGAGTCTGATTTTTCACGACAACAAAGGGGCAATCTATTGAGTAGGTAGACCGAAAGTACCTTTACGCTTCAGCCCAAAATTGAATGGGTGCCGAGGATTGAGCGAGCAAGCAACGCCATGTCAACAATGCTTTGCGATTCTTCCGCTCAAAGAACGCCGCTTATGTTGTGGAGTATGAGGCTCGGTAAGTTGGCGCCAATACCATGATCGGCACAAAATGATTGAATGCTTGACTGGTAAATTCTCCACCATTATCGATCTCGAGCTTTAATCTGATGGGCTACTTGATTCTCAACAAGCGCTTTCCATTCTTGGAAATGGGCAAATGCATCAGATTTCCGCTTCAAGAAATAGACCCATGTTTTCCTGCTCAAATCATCAATGAATGTCAGAAAATAATAAGCACAAGAGAGAGAAGGAACATGAGTTGGACCACAAAGATCCGTGTGTACTAGTTCAAGAAGAGCAAAGAGCACGAGAGCCAATGAGAGTAAAGGATCTCATGGTGCTTGTTTGCCCAATGCACAAGCCTCACAACTTGCAAGAGTAGGGTGTCGATGAAGATCAAAACCTTCTACAAGTTGAGGCAGCTTGGTTGAGTGCTTTAAGACCGATGTGTCCAAGCCTCTTATGCCACGTGATCACGTACCATTACCGTAAGCTACAAGAACAACTTGGTCAGCATATTCTTGGCCCAAATGGTAGAGATTACCCGTACGAACAGCACGAGCAAGGCTCTTTCCTGTAATTTTGCTGCAAACAATGCAGTCATCACTATCAAAGATAACTCTTGTGCCCATATCAGTAAGACGTGCAACAGAAATCAGATCTTTACGCAAAGTAGGAGCATACATTACCCCTTTTAGAGTGAAATTACCAAGACTTGTGGGTACTTGAATGTCACCCATTCCGCAGATTTGATGCTCACTATTGTCGCCGATTTGAACAATGTGATTGGAAGAGGTAGGTCTGAAACTTTCAAACCAATCTTTGTGCCTGCAAGGAACCACATTGGCTACGCTTACTTCTTCAACAATTTGGGCCACATTGGCTGAAGCTTTGTTTGTCTCCAAAGCTTTCAGTTTGTGCTCAAGATCCTTCATCTTCTTCCTACATTCTGCTGCGGTATGATTGCCTTTCTTGCAATAGTCACAAACCTGCTGCTTGATGTCGTGTGCCTTTCTTTGTCGACACCCTTGAAGGCATTGCTGCTACTGTTATTCTTCTTTTTCTTAGCTTTCTCATTCCCTTTTGCATAGGATTTAGGCTCTGAATGACCTGCAAAGAAAGCATTGTGCTCATCTTTGATAATCCCAGCATCCTTCCTCATCATGATCTCCTCCTTGACGGAAGTGATTGCACGATTGAGATCCATGTCGGCAATTTGCATGAGATTGCTGCGCAAAGCATGGAAAAAATTGGGTAAGGATCTAAGAAAGAAGAATAATTGCAATGAAGGAGAGATCTTATTCTCTTCTCCGAGGCTTCAATCACGAAAAGTGTTCTTCATGCGATCTGAATTTGTCAAGACTCTCGGTCTCTTCCCAAATAAGATATTCACCACTTCAAAGATACAAATGCCCAATTTGTGTATGGGTCTTCTTTTCATGCTCTTGGATGAGAGCATTCCATAAATCATGGCTGTTCTCCTTCTGAACCTCATCAAGAAGGGATTCAGCAACAGAAAGCCCAATCGTAGCCATAGCCTTGTCATCCCGGCGCTGCCAAGCATCAAGA
This sequence comes from Isoetes taiwanensis, assembly GCA_021234155.1. Classification (NCBI taxonomy): domain Eukaryota; kingdom Viridiplantae; phylum Streptophyta; class Lycopodiopsida; order Isoetales; family Isoetaceae; genus Isoetes; species Isoetes taiwanensis. The sequence continues at coordinate 1,817,754 of JAJEKV010000082.1, read as the reverse complement.
ACAGATTTATTCTTGCCATCCGCCGCAAGCTCTTTGGGTTCTTGGCCACTAACAATTCTCCAGACTCCTTCAGCCTTAAGAATGAGAGTCATTCTTCTCTTCCATTGCTGAAAACCTGTGCCATCGAAGATTTGAATCACACGACCGCCAGGGAAGGTAATCTGGTTGTAGCTTGCATCCTTCTCCATTGCTGTGTTGATCTTGAATCAATCTCAGCACACCTAGTGCTCTGATACCATGTCAAGGTTGCACCAAGAAAGGGAGAGAAGGGGATGCACACCAATATCCGAGAGCGCAAGCTCCCAAAACAAAGGCAAAATAGAATTGTATTGAATCGTAAGTATGAATACAAGATATAAAAAGGGGCAGTAAATAATAACTGCTCCCGTTACCAACCACACATAATTATGCCGTAACTAATTAAGGCAAGTCGGTGCCGTACCTAATTAAGGCAAGTGGGTGGGCTGGTGTAGGTGCTGATGAAGTGCTGATTCAGCACATAGTCAGCACCTCTGTGCTGAGTGCCGTCAGTGCTATCAAGCAGCAAGATGGTGATCTCGATATCATATATCTCGACAGTTACACACTACATGGTCTTTCCTAGATTAATGTTCTCCTTTTTATCTTATTTTATTATTGCTTTTTTATTCTCTTTTCTTTTATGTACAGGGAAAACAAAAGGTTAACTTATTAATAACTTATGGAATTATTGGAACTTATGAAATTGTTAGGTTTTAGTTAAAATTTTCGTTTTCACGTTGAAAATTGGTTTAGGGCAAAACCTACTTCGAAAGGGCAGCGACCAGCAAATCCGGCTTCTTCCTTTGCAATCGATGCGACTCCTCACCATCTCTGCTATGGCATGATCAAATCGGCCGATTCCCTCCCTCCTCAACTCGGTTTTATCTCTATTCTCTTCTCAGGTTAAGCATTCACCCGATGATGGTTTCTGCAGAATGAACAGCCCATTCTTTGGCTCCAAGGTAAGCAATCGGATCCGCTTAGGTATGGCAATACGATGGAGCAAAGGCTATAGGGTTATGGCGAAGATCGGGGTTTTGCGTGCTCTATCTTCCAAGCATGGGCGGTTTTATGGCAAGGGACCAGCAAATCCAAGATTGGGCAAGGGCTTCTAAGTTCTTCCCGATTTATAATTTATAGCGTAACTTCGATAAGAGGTTGAGGTTGAGATAAAAACTACGAGCGTAACGAAACTATAGCATGAGGTTGCATTCTCACCAGCAGAGTTGGAAGCATCATATTGGACACAAATTCCTCTTATCTCATAGGCTTGCTATTGTTACATTTCAAATTTTTAATGCCTTCGGTTGTTGCGTGCAAAGATGGTCTCCGCCTATGTCTTTGTTCTACCGTGGTAAGAATGGGAAAACAAATCGAAACCGGCGATGCACAAACCATGAAATTGCCTCTATAAGTTGATTTCGTTGTGCAGCTCTCGGATTCAATGGGATCCAATGTCGAATGTAGTGCTAATCGCACGTTCTATTGTTGCTGCAAAGGAGACAGGTTGATTTGGATTCAAATATGAGCAACCCCTGCCTCAAGTGCAGCAGAAACCAGGTTTGTGGTTGTTGGGGTCGGCCTTGTGACGTTACATGCAGATGGACATGTTTAGAGTAGCCAGAAGCTATATTGCATGCCAATATATTGTGTGAGATAGCATAGATTGTGTGTTGGATATGTGAAGAAGTTTGAAGTAAATTCATTATTCTAGCTCGTCTTGACGTCAATGCCTTGAGATACATCATATCTGTAAAGTAAGTGTGAATGTGCTAGGTGCTTGTTTGCTGGTTGTTATTGCATGGAAATGTATGTTAGATAGATTTCGATTCAAATGTGGGTAGCCCATGCCTTAGCTACAGCAGAAGGCAGCTTTGTGGTTCTGGCCAAGTGCAGGCCCTTATTTCTTGCAATGGATTGGATGCAATTGCAAGTTTTTGTTACCATGTCATGTGTATGTTCAGTTGCAACCAAACTTTATGTGAGCCATTTGAAACAGTTGGAAAACGAAATCCTTACACATGGACTCCAATTATTCCAGCAAGTGTGCAGCTTGGAGAAGGTAGATCTGACTTCTACACTTATAGTTATATATATAGGGATTTCATATTCTATGGAGTAAATCTCACATTTAATGTGCTTAAGGGACTCATTATACAAAGAGGCTGTCTGAATTTACAGTTGTTTTGTTCTTTTACAAACACGGTATATCATGTGGAATGTTATTTTGGGGAAACACCGGCTCGCTTATCCCGGCACCGGGCGGGGTTCAAATCCCCTTAATTCCATCTAGCTTGACACACAATCACATCTAAATGACATTATATGACCGTAAGCAAGACATAAACAGTGGCATTTAAACATTTAACATTTAATGATAGAAATATCTCATCTAGTGGCATAAGTAGTGCCACTATATATGTGGTAACAATGCATCAATAAATGACATTCATATTGACAATAAAGTTGTCATTAATATTGACAATATAAATGACAATGATATTGAAAACATCGATGACATTATTTATGCCTTTACGAGTGACAATGAACTTGAGAAAATAGATGGCATTATTTATGCCTTTATGAGTGACATTGATCTTAAGAAAATAGATGGCATTATTTATGACTTTATGAGTGACATTAAAGTTGATATTAGAGCCGACAGTATATATGGCATAATTTCTGACAAATTTTTTTGCATTATGAATGGTGTTATCAATGACCTTACATATGACATTGCTAATGAGGTTAATTGCGACGTTATAAGTGACACTATATTTGACGTCGCCACTGACGATAAATGTGACGTTATAGGTGGCGTTGCCATTGACGTTATAGGTGACAAAGGTGCTGACATTATATATGACATTCTAAATGCCATATTTGTGTCACCTGGCTGTGTCATCCATAGCGTCAGTGATCAAAAAAATTGGAGTTGCAATTTTAGCCCCAAAATTGACACAATCAATGAAACTAATGGACCCCTTCTCTTGTTGTATTCCCTTGGTACATAATGACACTTAAATGCCTTGGAGAACTTCTTAAACCTGTAGCTATCCCTGCTCAACCCATGGGCCTTGGCATAGCCCTTACACCAAATTTTGGCCGCTCCTTTGAGGTTAGCTGTAGCCACTCTGCCCTTATCTTTGTCCTTCATGCCATAGGTGTTCCCATAGTCTCTCATCTCATCCAACCAGGCTTCGGCTTCCATCACTGATCTGCTATCCTCTGAGCACTGGTCTAGCTTCCTGGCTTTCCAGACGTTGCTCAGTGTGGAGTTGACTTTCTTCTGATAGTCGGCCCCGTTTCTGCTCTTATCTCGATTCAGATCGTCCCGGCGGTTTTGCGGATCATTGTCCTGCTTCTCTGATTCCGAGTCAGAGTCGGAACCGCTGTCGGAGGAGTCCATGCTGGGGGATCTCCTTCTTCGGTTCCTCTACTTTCCCTTATCTGTTCTCTGAGCAGGTGTCTGGGGTTCTGGTCCAGTGCGATTGTTGCCCTTTCCACCAATAAGGCTTTTATCTCTTGGATATCCGATCTCATCTGGGATATCTCCTTTTTAGGGATCTGCACTTCAAACTCTTGGTACAGATTCCTTAGCAGGAATTATCGAACCGGAGTTTCTTCGTCTCGACCGTGGCGGTCCTGCTCTACGGTCCTTGGTGCTCTAGCTGCATACACATTAGATTGCACTCTTATGATTAGCTTTTGTTTGTTGTTGCATTGGTTGTGTTTGATGATATAGTTGTGCGGACAAAAGTATATCAAAGAACATTTATAATGCCAAACAAAACATATTCATAAGATAAGTACATTACTACAATGATTCAAAAGGAAATTTAAGCTATTCTTGGAACCTCCGATATGCAGGATGGTCTTCCAAGAACTTTTTTACTTGGGCTGTACCAACTATATGCCCCAAGTTCCTGAGAATATTGGTGTATGTCCTACTTTGCATGGTTGTTACCAATTCTTCTACTCTTCAAGGTGATGCAGTGACGGCTAGTCATAGATGCTCAAGGCTTTTGTTCTCTTCACTAATATAACATGGTCGATATTTTGAGGCAATCACGCATGTCTACCAAATTCTGAGAGAGCAATCCGCATGAACAACCCCTTCTTCTCCCCGTGGGCTGAATTGACGGTGGATCACTGCTATCCTTCTGTTGATGAGGAGTGGAGGTAGTATCTCAGGGCCTTGTCATGTCTTGCTTCTCTTGCCTCATCTCCGGTCCTGATGTTGGACTTATGCCTCCCGGGTAATTATCTACTGGGACGGCCATCCATCAGATCCTTATAATCTGCAAGCATGGACCTGGTAGAGGTCAGGTTCATTTCACTCCTATAGACGTCGGCTGGAGTTTTTGATGAGGAACTAGGCAGAAGCACACTCGTTGTTTTGCCCCGGATGCCCATCCATTCTTGAATGGCAATGAACTTCTTTTCTAAAGGCGGCTCCTGATGGATCATCATTTGAAGGATGTTGTTGTAGACTTCCATGTCAGATCTTGATTGCCCTGTATAGGTGTTGGCTTCTTGTATGCTGACGGGAAAGTCTTGAGTCTCCCAGTCGATGAAGCCATCGAGGTCAGGTTGTTGGCGTAGAAGATGCAATAGCTCACCTACTCTGTATCCTCGTTCTCTGCACTCCAAAAGGTTCTTGATGTTGTGCAATAGAAGGTACTCTTGACCTTCGATCATGATTGGGGTTAAGCTTATGATGTCTAACCCGAATGCGGGAGCTATCCTTGTCGTCCTCAGGTCTTTGTCGAAGCTTTCAAGTTCTTGCTTAGCTTATTGCTGCTCTTGGATGGGGTCGATGTTGATGAGGTCTTCGACGTCACAACCGTGCCCTCCTTGTTCTTCCTCCGGTTCTGAGCCTTCATACTCTAGGAGTAACTGATCTTCTGTTGAGGAGGGAGGGGGCTCTATATTCATTGGCTGAATAGAGGGTTCCCCTATTTGGGTTTGGGCTTGGCGAAACAAAAATATGGCTATAACAGTAGTGTAGGAAAAGTATATTTTCATGTTTACTGACATAGTCATATAGTCTGGCATGCGATCAGCCTTGTTGTCTAAGTACTTGACAATGTTGGGACATCATTCAGTGCAGTGTGAAGAGCTGCCCTTGGCGCAAAATATCCTATGCATAGAGGGAGCTCTACTAAGAAAGGATCTATTTTTGTCTGGAACTTTTGCATGATCTCTTGGTAGAATGGGGTAGCATTTATTGTGGAACTTACATGAAGTTCCTTTTCAAAGACTGTAAAGACTGAGTTGACGTCTGCTTCGGCTACATGAGCAATGGCGCTGTACCGTCGCCTGAAGAATGTAGTGGCCATGATGTTGATGTGAACGGGGTTATCAAACATATGTATGAGCTCCTCAGAGATTGGAAAGATCGCCTTGGAGTGAGGAGTGAAACTGCAGGTTACAAATGAGGGTTATGTGTCTATATATACTAATTTTAACATTTTTAGATTTTAGGTTTAGGCTGAGCAATGCAGGTCACCTGCCTTATAGATGGGAACAACTCTGCTATTGGTCCATCGCAGTGGGAAGCCTTCCTGTAATGCCTTGTTGAACAAGGCAGTCAACACCGATATTATGGACAACCCTGCCCACTTGAGCAATTCTGCCTGCATACTATCCAGATCTAGCACTTTCCCATTGGCAAGACATTCTAAGTTGTGGTCCACGTCTGACTTTATGATTTTCAGCACTGGGCCTTCTTGCAAAGGTATTGTTGCTTGTGCACCCTGTGGGTCGTATACCTGTTGCAAGTATTGCCTCGACTGCTTGGGAGTGATGTTCCCTGTGAGTTGTACTGGCTTTCTGAGAATTCTTCGCCAGAAGGCCCTGGGGTGACGTTCCAGGAGGTAGAACATTTCCCTTTATGTGCTGGGATGTATCTGGTTTTGTTAGCTTTAAGGGAGATGCAGTACTATCTGACTGCATGTGGGCGTAAAGTAGGGTCTGTGACATGGCAAAGCCAACATTTATGTTCCTTGCACTCTGCATCAAACTACTGATTACGTGGGAAGGTTGTAGTCATAGACGTCCATCGAGGATGGCTTATCCCAAAGCACCTTTCCGCATAGTCCTAAGCATGTCAATCAACTGGCCTGTTTGTTGCTCTAGTGTAGGGTACTGCAAAAATTTCTGCCAGATCATCTACAAGCATTTGGACATAAGTCCCCCTGCATGTTCATAATCTAATCACAGCTTAGGCATGTGAGGAGTTGTCGCACAAGGGGTTCGCACAACCTGCCAAGCCAGCTGCAAGTGAAGTGGTAGGTGGTCTGAGTCGACCTTTTCATCCCTATTAGATGTTCCATCTGGAAGTGCTTGACGACATGCATATCTTGCTCAGGCACCAGCACATAGTCCACCACACTAGATCCGCCCCCTGGTTTTCTTGCTTACAAGTGCTCTTGCAGGAGGACGGCCATTGTGCCAGTCCATTGCAAATTACCAGGTCAAAGATACCACTGCAACTGCCTACCATAGCGTGTGACCTGCCTGTCATCTGATATCCATGGCGAAGCTCCTTCTACAGGATGCAACTGCAACACATCATCAGTCGAGGGATCAAATCTCATGGGTTGTTCTACCCCGGTGCATGCATTGAAATCTCCAAGGAGTATGACACTGCCCAACTGCTTATGCTGCTGTATGTCATCATATAGATCGACATAGGTGTCCAGTCTATCCACATCCGAGTGGGTGTGATACAAGTTTCTTTTTGCATGTGGGAAGTAGCAGGCTACCAGAAAGAGAGGTCTGCTACTGCAGTTTTGCACACGCACCCAGATGTATCGGTTGTGTCTGTCTGTCCGTCTTGAACAAGAAAATTGACTGTGCCAAGGCCGCTCGGTAGTAGCAGGCAACCCCCCCATGCCCTCACTTTTCTGTGCAATTATTGAAGATTGAGTAGCGCTGATATCTTGGCAAGTCGGGTATCCTGTGTCCTGCATGCTTCCATGTTTCCGTGAGGAAGACGAGATCCATGTCTGCGACAACCGAGTGGAGACTATCTTTCTTTTGCTATGGGAAGCCCCGACAATTCCAAGAGACCATGCGGAGGCACAATTCCTATTTGTTAACAGGGACTGCAACTGAGATTCAGTGGCAGCAACAGGAGGGGGGATGGTAGAGGTGGAAGGAGCATGAGACATGCGAGCAAAAAAAGGTGAGGCAACCGGAGCAGGGCATGGTCAGGAGCTGCTGGAGGATTCGCAGCATTCGCAACAGCATTTGACAGCCTGAAGATTTCCATCTTGCCCCAGATCAATCCTACAGCTCCTCCCTATCTGCGGATGCCTTTAATATTGGCCAACTCGTGTCTGTGGCTGTTAGTCCTGTACGTCCAGGTACATGACTATTCATGTATACGACGGACCAAGTCAAGGCCAGGGACCCAGTTGCTCAGTCGTCCAAGGCCCTATAGAAGACCAAGCAGCAGACCACGCAGTCAAAGGCCGCGCCTGCCATCAAGAGGAGGCGCTCAGACAAGTGACGGCCCGTCACCGCCAGCATTAGCGTCAGCATGATTTCAGGCATTTCAAGAGGCACCGCCACCATTCCTGCAAATCAGGCCTTCTTTCAGGAGTCGGCACCGAAATCAGTCAGAGTGTCTATATTGGGCCAAAGGCCATTGTACTATATATATGAGTAGAGTTAGCACTCGAGTTTTTAGATGAGTTTGAGTCTTGTCTCACTTCTGTTTTCTCTCGATTGCGAGAGCTCATGTATCTTCATTGACATCAAGGAGCTGTTCTCATTATTGTGATCTTATTGTTCTCTTTTGTTCTCTCTTTTCTCTTTTCCCTTGTTCTTTTTGCAAATCCTGCGTGACATGCTCCCGGATTCTCCTGTTTGATCCAAGGGTCCTCACAGAGGACTGTCTTGCAGGAGTTCCCGAACCCAGATCCCAAACACTGTCGCCACTGCCGGGTCTGATCTTTCTTTTTCTTTTCTTTCCATCATGTTGGCTCGAGGTTTCACTCCTGAAGAACTTCTTTGCCAAATGGCGGCTCGACTGGAGCGCCATCAACGACGCAAGGCTGTTCGGGACATGTATGATACTGCTTATGACATTGAGGGTGGTCGTGTCCGCTCCAGAGCTCAGTCGGCACCTCCTACCCCTCGTGCTCATTCTCAACCAGGGTCTCCCCCTGTGTGTCGGCATTGTTCTCAACCTCAATCTCCACAGCATACCTCTGTTCAGCCCACGCCTCACTATTTCCAGACTCCTGAAAGCACTTATATTCATATCCCTTCAGGCCACACCCCTCAACCATCGCAACCTTCTTCACCTCCGGCTGGGATGGGCTACCCTCAAGTCTCCTTTGGCCCTTCTCACGTTTATGAATTTCCGCATTCTCCATCCTTTCAGCACGCACTTCCTGTTTACCAAGTCACAGATCTCAAGCCTAATGAGGAAGGTTCTTCAGGTCCTCCCCCACCAGATGCTACTTTCTCTGGACCACCTGGTTTTTCAGTTCCACCCCCGTGTTCTCAGCCTCAGGCTGTTCCACCTCTCTATGCTTCTGCATATCCTCCACCGAATCCACCTGTCTATGCTCAAGTTCTGCCTTCATCTCCCACTCATAATTTGAAGCTGACTTATCCCACTTTTGGCAATACTAAAGGCAAACCTCTGGATCAGAGTGCTCAAGCCCATATGGAGGAATTCGAAGCCCTGGCTATTCTGAATGGTCATGCGCAGCCACAACTCAAATTCCATATCTTTTCAACCACGCTCAGAGGCGCCCCTCATCAGTGGTTAATGGCCAACAAAAGTCACTGGAAACAAAGTTGGCATGAAATGAAAACAGCCTTCCTTTCTCATTATGGCACCACCGATGATGATCAACTTCTTCTCAAGCAACTAAATGACCTTCATCAAGAGCCCACGGAGTCTGCCAGGGATTTTGTGGATCGTCTTCACATTCTCGTCAGTAAACTCCAGGAGTACCCCACGCAAAGCCAGATTCTTGTCTGGTTTCTGCAGGACCTTCCTCCTGCCATTCGACTCATGACAGAATACCTGCGTCCAAAGTCTCTGGAGCAGGCCATTGAGTTGGTCAATCGCTCGGTCAATGTTTCTTCTCGAGGTGTTGCTCTCACGGAACTCCCTTTCATGCCCCCCATCATGGTTCCACAAAATTCTGTCCAGCCTCAACAAACAAATCCACAACGCTCCCAGATTTGGTGTCATATTTGCAAATATCAAGGCCATTTGGCAAATGAATGCAACTCCTCCAACGGACCTCTTCACTGTAAAAGGTGCAATATGTGCAATCACGCCACAGAGGAATGCACTCGTTCTCATCCTACCCCCTTCAGGCAAAAGATGGTTTTTCAAGTCCAGACCACGCCTCAACAACAACAGTCATATCCACCTCAGCAGTATCAAACTCAACAACCACAGCAGTATCAACAAACGCAGCAATCTCAGCAGCCACGGGGACAAGGCAACCGTCCTCCCTTTGATCCTTCAAAGGCTCAATGTTATCATTGTCATGAATGGGGTCACACCACCATGGCGTGTCCTCAACTTCCTCAAGTCCAAGTCCAACTTCCAGGTTCCAATCAACCAGCTTCAGTACGTCTCACAGCTTATCAACTATGGGTGACCCTCGTCCTGTTTTGAGGAAGCCCCCTCAACAACAGCGACCTCAGCAAGCAGCATCTACCTCCAATCCTATGGATCAACAAGCCCAAGAGGAGATTTATCAGGCACTGAACCCTCCAGTCCAACAGTCCAATTGGGTTGGTCTCGTCACACGTCACACACGGGCTTCCCGCCCTTTGACCATCATCCCTCACGACACGCAACCTGCTTTTGCTGTGGACACAGTCCCTCATGAAGAAGATAAAAAAGTTCATTTTGCACCTGATCTTGACAAACTCATGCCTCACGTCATGCCTAAAGTGAGACAAAGTATTCTTAAACTCATGCAGGCTGCGGAAGGCCGCACACTGGCCAATGTTCACACCACCACTCGAGCTCAGCAGCGTCACGCGGCGCCGTCATCATCCACCAGCGCCCGCTCTCAACCATATCCAAATATTGCTGCGGAGGTAGAGCTTCTCAAAGAAGTTTATGCTTCTTTACCCCAGACTCCTGCTCCACTGGATCCTGCGGACCCCTTTTCACATGTTCCTTTGGAACTTCAGGAAGAACTTGCCAAGATCAAGATTCCTTTGAGCCTGGCCACCATTTTGAAACTCTGTCCGTCTCTTAAAGATCAGTTACCTCTTCCCACGGTTCTGGTTGGCGCTGTTGCGACCTCAACACCCACGGTGCACGCCACGGTGGACCATCAGCACATTAATCATGTCCAAATTGATGGTGGTAGTGCCGTCAATCTTATTACTGATAAGCTCTGGAAGCAATTGGGGATCAAACAGTTATACCGTGCTCCCTATGACATCAAGTTGGCTAATGGCCATATCACGCGCCCTCAAGGTGTCACTCCTCTTCTCTATATCAGCATTGGTGATCTCAAATTCCCCTTGGAATTTGGTGTTTGGAAAGCTGGAGAAGATCCTGGTGATTATGAAATGCTGGTTGGAAGACCTTTTCTCCGCCAGGCTAAGAGTATTCATGGCCACGGACCAACTCGTTATCACTGATGGACATCTCAATGCCACAATGGATCTGGAAACTGGCAAATTGATCTCTGTTGAGAATGCTGAACCTTCCATCTCTGACACTGACTCTGAAGAAGCACAAAACATTTATAATGTTCAAGCTCCTCCAGCGGGTCTGCCTCTCTCATCCTACCCTGAGTATGCTGATCCTTGGGGTGAGATGACGCTGGATCAGGACCAGGCTGTGGCTACTCTCTTGGACCCTTACCTGGCTTCCTGCAATCGTATTCAACGTCTTGATCATTTTTCAGACACAACCCCTTCTTTGGAGACTGTCGATGTTCATGCCGTCATGAAGCAACCCTTGCTTGATGACACTCAGCAACCTCTTTTCTTCACCACTCAAAATGCTGCTCCTTCTGTCATGCTTCAACCTCCTGCTCATCAGGTTCAAGACACGGAGGTTGTTCCTCATATTCAAACTCCAGAAGTGGAAATAATGGACATTGGTAACAATTAACCAGTCTGCTTAGCTGCAAATCTTCCTTCCACCTATAAAGCACGCGCTGCGACGCTGTTCAAGATGTTCAAACATATTTTTGCTTGGAGCTACAAAGACCTTCGAGGTATCAAAAAAGAGTTGGGGGAACTCACCATTCCTACCAAACCTGATGCACGCCCCATCTAGCAATGACAGTACAGGCTCAACCCAAATTACTGTGACCGTGTCAAGGCCGAAATTGACAAACTTTTAGCTGCTGGCCTGATTTATGAGGTCAAACACTCTGAATGGATGAGCCCCATCGTCATTGCTCTCAAACACAATGGTAAGATCCACGTTTGCGTGGACTACAGAAAACTCAATCAAGCTACGGAGCGTGATCACTTTCCGCTTCCCTTCACTGACCAGGTTCTTAAAGAAGTTGCTGGTCATGAGATGTACTCTTTCATGGATGGTTTCTCTGGATACAATCAAATCTCTATCAAAACCGAAGATCAACTCAAAACTACCTTCACCACCCCATGGGGCACTTTTGCCTACAAGGTGGTCCCTTTTGGTTTGTCAAACTCTCCTTCAACCTTTCAGCGCATCATGCTCTCTGTCTTTCAAGACTATATGAAGGATAAACCTTTTCTCCAGATCTTTCAAGATGATTTTTCAGCCTACAGCTCCATGGATGATCACTTGGAGAAGTTAGAGCTCGTCTTTCAAAAATATGATGAATCTGGCATTAGTCTCAATCCTGAGAAGTGCACTTTCTGCGTCACCTCAGGTGTTCTTTTGGGTCATGTGGTAAGTAAAGATGGAATCACCACGGATCCTGCTAAAATCAGTTGTGTACTGAAGGCTCAAGCACCGTCTAATATCAAAGAGACACGCTCCTTCCTGGGTAAGGTTAATTACTATTCCACCTTCATTCCTGGACTTGCAGCTATAGCTGATCCCATTCATAAACTCACGGGTGATGAATCCACTTGGGCTTGGAATCCCCAAGCGGAAGCTGCTTTTCAGAAGTTGAAGTTGTTACTTACTCAGGCCCCGGTACTTGTTCCTCCTCAATGGGACAAGCCCTTCCATGTTCATGTTGATGTCTCTGCTTTTGCCATTGGTGCTGTTCTTTCTCAGGCTTATGATGAACACACGGATAAACCGATCCGCTATTCCAGCCGAAAACTCAATCCTGCTGAGCGCAACTACTCTGCCATGGAACGGGAAGCCTTGGGCTTAGTTTTCTGTGTCCAACGTTTCCGTCACTATTTGTTGGGCAGCCAGATCAAGTTCTTTGTTGATCATCAAGCTCTTCTTTATTTAATCAACAAAGCCACGCCCACGGGTAGAATTGCTCGTTGGGTCCTTCTTCTGCAAGAATTCGCTCCCTTCGAAATTGTCCATAAGGCAGGCAAGTCTCATGTGGTGCCTGATTATCTTTCACGTATCCACACGGATGATCCCTCCACGGGTGTTTCTGACGCCTTTCCGGATGCTCAATTGTTCCTGGTCACGGCCACGCCCCATTGGCTTCACAACTTTCAGCAATATCTTCTCACTGGTGCTCTTCCTCCAGAAGATCCGACGCTCTCTCCAGACAAGCTTTGCTCACGCCGCCGTCAGTTTCTCAGAGAAGTCCGTGACTATACCATGGTTGCAGGCCACTTATACAAACGCGGAAAAGACATGGTTCTTCGGTTGTGTCCTCCCTCATGAGGTGCCCGATATTGTTCGACAAGCCCATGACGGGCTTGGTGGTGGTCATTTTAGTGGTGACGCCACGACACGCAAAATTCTCTTGGCCGGATATTTTTGGCCCACGCTCTTCAAAGATGCCCACGCTTATGCTCGCACGTGTGACGTCTGTCAGCGTGTGGGAAAGCCCACGGCCCATGACGCTCTTCCATTGACGCCGGTCGCCACGCCACTTCCCTTCAGCAAATGGGGAATGGACTTTGTAGGGCCCATGGACCCACCGGCGCGGCACACCCGTGCCCGCTACATTCTGGTCATCACTGATTATGCTACAAAATGGGCGGAAGCTTGTGCACTTCCAGACAACACTGCTGCCAGTACAGCCAAGGTTCTCTACACGCACATCATCACGCGTTTTGGTTGTCCCACGGAACTTGTTAGTGATCGTGGCGTGCATTTTGTCAATCATACCATCAAGGAGCTGACGGACTATCTTCACATCTAACACAGGAAGAGTACACCTTACTATCCTCAAGGAAATGGCTTGGCTGAAAGTACCAACAAAACTCTAATCACTGTTCTCAAGAAAATTTGTGACGCTTCTCGTACAGATTGGCAGGACAAGTTGCCTACTGTTCTTTGGGCTTACAACACAAGTTTCAAAATTGCAACTGGCCACACTCCTTTCAAATTGGTTTATGGTCAAGAAGCACTCATGCCCTTCGAATATATTCTTCCCACTCTCCGTTTCCAACTTGCTACAGCACATAATCCACCTGCTGCACTCAAGGAACGGGTTTATCAATTAGAACAGTTAGATGAACTTCGGAGAGATGCTTACATTCGTGTTCTTCATGGTCAACAGTTGCAGAAATTGTTACATGATAAACGTCTTAAGACCAAAACATTCAAAGAAGGTGATTTGGTTCTTCTTTATGATTCTCGTTACAAAAATTTTCCGGGCAAGTTAAAGTTCAGATGGCTTGGTCCTTATCAAATTATTCAAGTTGTTCAATCCAGTGTTTTCAAGCTGGCCGAGTTAGATGGCACTCCAATATGTAGCATAATAACAGGGGGTTTTCTTTGTGTTTTTGTACGCTTTTCACAAAGGTTTTCCTAAGATTTCATGGCGTATTCGAATGGATGTACTAATGCGTACATCTAGAGTGCACCATTTCTTAGTCGTTGATTTAGCTTTTTTTTTTCAATGGTCCAACATCCAAGGGCTCACAATAAAAGCCCTCTTTTTAAGGAAAAATCAATTATTTTTAAGTTCCAAAAACAGACATGCAAGCATCGAGGTCCCTTATTTTAGGGTTCTTTGAGGAAAGGATTTGCTTTACGGTAGGGATTTTGTAGCAATGTTGGCCGCCATGGCAAATCTTTGAAATTTGGAATTTGCTTAAGTGCAAAGCATGCGTTACAAAACCCTAACAGGGTGGAATCTATGATGAGCTGCCCCGCTTCTATCTCTTTCCGTTGCTATCTTCTGATCTTCCCTCCTCACCTGGAGTTGCAAAGCACAGGGAATGCCCCCAAGACAACAGGGAGCAAATTTCTGGGAGCAAATTTCTGGAAGCATCATCGCAGATTCCTCTATGCCTAATTGGTAATGCCAGTTGCTCATCTCTCAAGGGCCAGGCACAAGCCGGGATCTGTTCTTGCCCGACCACGTCTTGTAGCTACTCGATTTCCTTTGCTGGCCCTGGATTCATTACCATAAGCAGGGATTTGCCATTGTTCGTCTGTAAAAAGGCCTCCATTCAAATCTGTTTTTCAGAGGACACAAGGGCCAGGTTACTCCAGTGCAAAGGGATTTTTGGATTCTTGCAGCAAAAATGCAGCAAGAAGCAGAGCAATCAATTAATTATGCAATTTATATTAGAGAAGCAGCATGAAATTTATAGGCCTATTTCACAGCTTGTGCTTCATGGGACATCTTTGGCGACACATGATTTCACCAGGAAACTTGCTACTTTACACAGTTGTTTTATTCTTGGGTCAACAAAGGCAAGAAATTCCTTATCAAATATCTGGTTTTAGTGATGATGCTTGCAAAATCATACTCATAAAAATTTGGATGCAAATGGATAGGTCAGGCTCACTAATTTCTATAAACCACCGTGCGGCTCTTCATCCATCTATGGGCGTGTACATGACTATCATATTCAAGAAGCCCGCCATTCCAAAGGTGTTTACCTTTCTATTCCTTCTCAAATTATTGATATTAAGATGAAGGAGAGAGCTGCCACCATGATACAAAGTTATTTGAAGGCCCGCATGGCGTAAAAAGAAATATCTTGATATGAAACGCCTGTGATCAAAATTCAAAGCAAAGGATGAAAATCGCAAGACTAAAATATCTTTAGGCCGCTTGTTTGTGTAGTTCTACTTGCAAAAACAATTTAAGGATTCCGGACATGCGTGCTCTTAGAATTTCAACAAAGACGCCGAAAAGTCGCTACAATAATTCAAGCACAATATCGTGGATGGAAAGTAAGATGCATGGTTTCTAGTTGGCATGATGCTGCCAGGACGATCCAAATGGCATGGCACGTATATCAACAAAATTTGATCTCGCCATCAGAGAATATTTACTTGCAGCATCCTTTGGAAATACATTCAGGTGATGAAATTTGCGAAGAAGTATTGGCCAGTGGAACAAGTTATAAAAGTGAAGCTCAGGCATGTCTACCATCTTCAGGTTCATGTTCAATTTCTTGTAGAATTTCAGCAAACAAGATAATAATGGCGTGTGATTATAGTGCGCAAGTAGGCCAGGACAATAGAGATTGTGAGCAATGCATCTGTTCATCCCCAGATAAAAAACCTACGGGTCTGGAAAGCCATGCAGGTATAAGAACCGTTCCCAAAAGGTGGAGCAAGTTTCTGCAAGTGTCGGGGATATATCATATAGTTGTCCTAATACTTCGGCTAACATGGCAGAAATTTTCAAGGTTTGTATTAAGGTCCCGAGATTTTTGTGAAATGACATACTGACCTGCTAATGTTGTTGTAGGATAACTCTAATGACAATAGGAGCAGAATCAGAATGAAGACCCTTAGTCAGAAAAATGCAGCAAGAAGCAGAGCAATCAGTCCCAAATCTCTCCTTCAGTACGTCTTCCTCTCTACCTAATGTAAGTCCTCTGTTTTATTTTTGTTTATGCAGAAATAAAGCCGATTTATGCAGTTCGACATGGTGATTCATTTCGTCTGGAGAATACTCCAGATTTAGTGAGGCATGATGAAGATTAATTGCACTTGAGTCCACAACTGAAGATAGTGAAACATTTTCTGATGCTGCTGACACGCTTGATCAGAATGACACCATAGCCAGTACTTGCAAAGTAAGCTTGGATGAAAGAGTAAGCTTGGGCCAGCAAGAAGATAATACTTTACAAATTCCTACTGAGTTATACAATGATCCAGCTGCCAGAGATTTTATTATGAGAAGATTTTTGCCTGCTGCTAAAGCTTTGGCTGATGAGCCTATGAAATGGTGAAGTCTATGGAAAAGGAAAAGGTGATCCTTAACAGTGGTAAGCTTCTACAAAAACCTGCACCTTTTACCATAGAGTCAGTGTGCCACCACAACATACACAGTTGTTTATTGTTGCGTGGAAATGTTGTTCTGCATCATTATTATTTACCTTTGTTTCTTCAAAGTCCTACTACAGCAAAGATTTCTATGACATATGTTTTTTCACATTCTATTGCTTGTTGAGCAAAAATTTATATATATAGTGTTTCAACTTGTAATAGTGCTGAATGGATGTTTCTTCATTTCTCGATGTTAGGTGGAAGATTTTCCCATTTTCTTTCTGCTTTAGTTAGGGCCCGAAGGGCCCAAAAATTTTTTTAATATAACAATCAACACACAATGACCATTAACATTATTAACACAAACCATTGCATTTGACACATTTAAATTAAAATCCCCCTTAAACCCCCTTTGGTTTGGGTGCATATTCACACGGGGGGTTACGTAGGGCAGCGAGAGCTCCAAAAATATATTTACAATACATGTACAAAATTAACACTATTAAGTACATTCTCTCAAACCTTATAGTATTTTGCAAATCTTAATATACAGTATACAAATATTTGTACATGCATACCCCACAAACGAGGATCGCTATGTACGGTCCAGATCTTGGAATAAAGGGCAAATATGCCCATCCGACAGCTCTCGTTGCCCGGAGTAACCCCCCGTGTGAATATGCACCCAAACCAAAGGGGGTTTAAGGGGGATTTTAATTTAAATGTGTCAAATGCAATGGTTTGTGTTAATAATGTTAATGGTCATTGTGTGTTGATTGTGTGTGTGGTCCATTACCTACTCTGGTTAATGGCTTTCGCCTTAAACAATTTCATACAGAAGCTACAGACAGTTCTACACAAGATGCACCACAAAGTTCTGACACCACAGATAGTGACTAAAAGCAGCATATTTATATTACTAGAGGCAAGTTACAAAATGTGAGCCTTGTTCACTATCTTCCGCTATAAGCAGAGCTCTATTTACAAAATGGGCAGAGCCCTATATACAAAATCCTAAGTTCAAAACCCCTCTACTCCGGGTTTGGAGCAGAGGTGATGCGGAGGATGTGGTAGTAGTTCTGCTCCGGATCCCAGCGCAGATGCACCACCACTTCCATGGGGTTGGTCAGAGGGTTGGGATGCTCATCCATCCCACTGCACCAGCCATCCATAGGGATGCCACGGTTGTGGCATTTCCAGAGGTCCAGACAGTTCATCTTGCAGGTGATCCATTCCTGGCAGTTGCTAGGCATTGTGCAATTCTCGTTCAAACCGGCCGCTGCCATACTCATCGTCGCCAAAGGTGTCTCAGCTTTGCCCACTGCTCGTCTTATATAGCCCAACCGACGGGAAACCTGTAAACGTGGACCAATCAGACAAATCGCCGACGTGGATGCAATGCAAGACTGTTTCTAATTAGGGGATCTTTTTTCCCGCCGCATATCTAGCCAAGGTCTTGTCTGACACATTCTTCTTTATGATATCTCACTTCAAGTTGCCAGCATTAAATGACATTCCTTCTTTTCACGCCCGTCACACATTAATATGTGTACGAAGGGGCATGATGAGAATGAAACGACGATCGTTGATGATGCCAGGTGGCGATAGATGCGAAGGAGTCGATTGAGAGGCAAAAATTTGGCTAAGTCCCCAAACGGTTAAGGGAGAAGCAATGAACGGTGGAGATGAGACGTAATTGAACGATCGGATGTGAAGCTGCCCTAAAAACCTTTTCATCCATCTTCGTTTTCGTCTTCCGCTCTCCGCCCTCCAGCTTCTCAAGACAGTTCTTCATGTTCCTTTCCGACGCTCTTTGCCATGGCTACTTCACCCAAATTTCCTCAACTTCAAGCTTCTGCTCCAAGGGATCCGGCTCTTTTTGAGTCTATGATCTTCTCCACACCCACCTTTCGCGAAGCGCTCGTTGGTCCGAGTCGAGAAGTGGCAGAACGTCAGGAGCTTTACGAATTCTCACAACAGGACCTCCATGCACCAAATCCGGAGCAATTGAAACAGTTTGTCGCTCATATAGTCAACAGCCCGGAAGGATATGCTACCACGGTCGATGGCACCACCATTTTGCTTACTCAGGCTCTGATTTCTGAGGTATTCCACATTCCTCTCAAAATACCTTCTTTATCTTGGGCTGCCTTACAGGACCTGGATGTCACTCAGTTTGGTGCCGTTCCTTATCAAGCCAACATGCATCGCCTCACAAACATTGCCAAGACCCACGACACTTTTGTAAAGTTTCTGTGGCGCAAATTGCTTGGGTATTCTATCAAGAACACCCATATCAATAAACAGTTCTACAATGTTGTTATCACGGCCATCCACTCCACTCACCATATTGATTGGCCACAAATGCTGTTTTTCAGACTTCTTCATGAAGTGGATCGCATTAGGGCCGTCCCTTCTTCCATTTTTGAAGCCTCAGTGGGTGCCCATCTTCAAGCCCTCATCTGTCATTACCTTCCTCTCCCTGGGTCACCTTCCACATCTCATACAACCACTCATCAATCTTTTCATTCCCTTCCTCAAAACCAGTAGGCTGACGCTTCACGCCCTTCTTCTCCTGGTCATGTTCAACACAATGCCATGCATGTTACTGTCTCTTCTTCATCCACAGAAACCATGCCCTCCACTTCTCATCATGTCTCTCAGACGTCACAGACAAGGCAACAACAGGGCCCTGCACCTCCACATCCTCGCCAACTCCTGTATCAATACCAGCAGGATGTTCAAGCCGTTGTCCTCAAGTTACAAGAATCCCAAGACGTTCTCATGCATGGAGTTCAAGCGTCCCTGGAGGCCTCGGAAGCTGTTCAAAGGGATCTTCAAGTTGCCCACACGCAAGTTCAATCCCTGGAAGACAAACTTTAGGAAAAGCATGAGGCTCTTTTACGGGCCCGTGAGGATCTCAAGACTGCACACGATCAGACCAGCATGCTTGCTGATCAACAGGCTCAGTTACAATCCACCATTCAGGAATTGCTGGAGCAGGTCAAGGCCAAGGATAACCTCTTGGGCGACAAGGATAAAGATCTTGCCAAACTTAACACCCTGTATACAGAGCTTTCTCAAAGTTACAACACTCAAGTCCACGACCTTACCGTGCGCGATGCTCGAATCACCTCCTTAGAAGATCAGCTTTCCACGCTGATCAGTCAGCTCACGCCTCTCCAGGATCAACTACCGGAGGCTAAGAAACAGAAAATCATTGATGATGCAGAGATTGCCACGCTTCGACTCCATACTCCTGGGCAATCCTCTTCTCATGGCACGCTCTCTCATAAACGGGTCCGTGATCAGTCACGTCTCCTGCTAGAAAAGGATAACCGGATCCGCGACCTCGTCAGCAAGCTGTTCAGTCCGCTGATGCAGCCCAGACTAAACAAGAAGGCTACATTAATATAGCTCTCCACATTTCTATGAATTTCGCTATTCCTTCCAGTTACCTGGATTACGTGGTTGCCCGCCGCCACCTCTTTCTTCTGAAGTGGTACGCGGCCGATGGACAAGTTGATGCCCAGCTGTGCAGTGAGGATTTTCTCAGGATTTGGCCGGACCTCTCAGTTGAAGACAAAGGTTTACTCTGTGCCCTCTTAGTCTTCGACCTCATCAACTGTGAAGACCCTGATTTGATCATCTTCCGAGTTGTTTAGCCGATGGCGTACATCTTTCATGACTTCTATCTGGCCGATACACAAGACAAATTCCGAGATGGGCCACATCGAAACTTTCAGGGCAACTCACAGGCTCACTGGTTGTTATTAGATACCAACCCGTATTTAAAAGATCATGATAAGTCTCACACTCTTGGACAGGACTACATGCCTGAGCTTGCTCATCATTTACCTCTATGGCAAGCCGAAACGCTGGAACAGGTGCGGAAGAATCTAGCACATCCAGAGGATCTTCTGTTTGCCCAAATTTATATGCAGCACTTAGCAGACTACAATCAACTGCGTGCTCTTCTGGATAGCAAGACCATACCCACGGGTTGGGATAGTCCTCCTGTCTATACTCAGCTCTCTGCTTCTGATTGGGACCAGTGGTGCCGAGCTCTTGATCCAGACCTTGTACGAGAATTCAGGGAGCAGGCTCAGCAGCCCACGCCCACGGGCATGGCTCCCTCTCCATATGCTTCACTGGGTGTCCCTCCACGCCCCAGGTTTCTCACCTCCGACTGGCGTCTTCCCTTTTGGACAAAGGTCCTGGAAGGCCACGATGGGTGGACTCCTCCCCAGATTTCGACGGATCTCCGCTGGGATCCACGTTTTGTCAGATGCTCAGACTGGGAGGATGATGCCACTTTGGACCACAACAGAAATTGGATATATATTGCCAATGAGCGTGGTTGGCACACGCCCACTCATGCTGTCCATGGACTTGATACTTTTTTGAAGAATGCTGCCACCTCACCGGATCCTTCAGTTGACCGTCAAGCAGGCTTTTGTGCTGCTCTTAAGTGCCTCCTGCTCAGCTCGCTCAATCGGCAGCGTCCTATCTTTTATTGCAACCCGAATGCCAGCGTCAGTGCGTTTGGACTCTAGACCTGTCTTCTCATGGAATGCCAGTTTGTACCTGCTGAAGCACATACTGCCCTTGAAGACATGGTATGCTCCGGCTTTCTCATTGATGCTCATCCTGCACTTGGGCTCACCACTCCTGAAGCACTTCAAGTACGCCAGGATCTCATTGGCAATTACCATAATGGCGCCCGTCCTCATTCCCGTGAGGATGACTTTCAAACTGCCGGGTTCTCGCCCTCAGAAACACTTCCTCCTTTTCTTCACCCTGAGTGTCGTTTGGTGGGGGGGAGTGTTAGTCCTGTACGTCCAGGTATAGGACTATTCATGCATACGACGGACCAAGTCAAGGCCAAGGACCCAGTTGCTCAGTCGTCCAAGGCCCCACAGAAGACCAAGCAGCAGACCACGCAGTCAAAGGCCACGCCTGCCACCAAGAGGAGGCGCTCAGACAAGTGACGGCCCGTCACCGCCAGCATCAGCGTCAGCGTGATTTCAGGCATTTCAAGAGGCACCGCCACCATTCCTGCAAATCAGGCCTTCTTTCAAGAGTCAGCACCGAAATCAGTTAGAGTGTCTATATTGGGCCAAAGGCCATTGTACTATATATATGAGTAGAGTTAGCACTCGAGTTTTTAGATGAGTTTGAGTCTTGTCTCACTTCTGTTTTCTCTCGATTGCGAGAGCTCATGTATCTTCATTGACATCAAGGAGTTGTTCTCATTATTGTGATCTTATTGTTCTCTTTTGTTCTCTCTTTTCTCTTTTCCCTTGTTCTTTTTGCAAATCCCGCGTGACATAGCTCCCGGATTCTCCTGTTTGATCCAAGGGTCCTCACAGAGGACTGTCTTGTAGGAGTTCCCGAACCCAGACCCCAAACAGTGGCCTTCATCTTGTGCCAAGGTTGGGTCTTGGTCAATATACAGGGTAGTCTCCTTTAGCTCCCTGCCCTGGCGTAGGATGATTGCTTTCACTTGCACGTCCCGTATTGTGAATGTGACTACCTGGGGCGGTTTGGACATTGGATACCGTGGCAGCTCGCTCTAATAATGCGTGCCGGCGTGTGGAACGTCATTCAAGCAAAGAGCATCTGGAGCCGATTAACAAGGTCCTCCCCCGCCTCTTCTGTCAGCTCATAGAGCTGTCTGATCGTTGGGTCAATGCTGCCTGACGCAACAAGTGTTTTTTGCTATCGGCGAGGCGTAGGCTGTGGCCTACGTTGGGGCAGTGCAGTAGTAGGCGGTCCTGGCTAACGTCGTGCAGACTCTTGGGCAGGTGGAACTGCCGTGGCAGGTGTAGTGTTATCTCCTTCCCAAAGTCAGAAACTTAGCTCCTGCTAGAATTGTTGTTGCCTTGCTAATTTATACATGCATCGCTGCAATTTCTCATGAGCCTCTGCATAAAGGTCGTTGCCTTATTGAGCAATGGCTGCCCGCATCTCCTGCACCTTCTGATCTCGAGCTGCGGAGCTATGCTCCAGTTTCTGTAAGCGAAAGTCCAGCATAGGGTTCATTGCAGATGAGGCCACTTCTTGTGTCTCGACCCTAGTTTGAAGGGTCTCAATTATGACTGGCTCTCGTCAAAGGCGATCTGGACTTTTAGCATCATGGTAGCAGCCTCCTCAACCTCTGATTGAAGGTGGAAGATGGTTGCCATTGTCTCCTGCTCAGCACGTTGCCTGTCATGTGTCATGGTTTCAATGGCGGTGGACAAGGAATTCATGTGGGCCTACTCCTCAACTGTCTGGTTTGGTGGTGGCGATGCACATATACGGCTTGCCGCTAGGCTAAAGTATCTATCATATGCTTGTCGAGCTATGCTTGTTGCATGAGACTTTGCCGGTGCTTCTCTTTTCAATGTGCACCTGTCAATTTTGCCTATGTCATCTGGTTTGCAATTGGGGATGGCATTTATATATTCTTCCAGAAGAAGTTTTGCTGCCATGTCTGCGCTAGGTAGAGGGGACTGCGCGTCAGAACCATCCACATGCATATCAGTGGGGTGGGATGAAGGGATGCATGGCTCGTTCAGCTCTTCTATCACTGTGGTTTCCATGATTAGGGTATCACCCTACAGACGCTTGTCTGAAAGCCTCCAAGCACTTTAATCACACAACACCTCTGCCCCCTTACAGACGCCCATCTGAAAGCTTCTGGACACATGTAAGAAGCAGGCACATGCTTTGTCACCTTACAGACACTCGTCTGAAGTGTCCAAATGCAGAATTCAAGCAACCTCTACCACCTTATAGACGCTTGTCTCAGATGAATAGTGGCAACGGTCGCCTCCTTATAGACCCCTGTCTGAAAGTGTCCAGCATGCTAATGTTTGAATCTAAGGCAATGCCTCTAAGTGCAAGAGGCAGGTGTAGGCTCTTTTACCTTATAGATACCCGTTTGAAAGTGTCCAAATGCATAATGAAATGCAGCCTCTAGTGCAAACTCTGCCACCTTACAGACGCTTGTCTAAAATGAAAAATAGCAATGGTTTCCCCCTTATAGACGACATCCAATGTGTGCAAACCATATACTTTTAAAATCATCATAGCTAACAAGCATTCCAATGATATGCATTGCTCTCAAAATAGAGCTGCAGATCAATAGATATGAAGAAACGTATACAGTGCTAGAAAATAGAATGGTGGAAACTCTAAAACCAGAACTAAAAATCTGTTGTTTTTGCTCTGAACTCCTGGCCAAACATCAGCAAATCAAATACTTTTGGAAAGATCTCTGAGAGATCTTTCTAATGGTGCAAGTTTTTATGAGAAAACGAGTCAGAGAGAAATAGATATAAACAAAAATGTAATATGAGCCACAAAGTGGTGGTGCAGGCTGTGAATCTGTCTTTTTGCTATAGAAACACCATTCAAACACATGCAAAACATATACCTTCAGAAAGATCTTTGAGAGAGCTTTCCAATTCGACAAATTTCAGCGGAAACGGAGTTTTAATTCTCCATATACGATAAAAAATGTGTGGGCAGCACCACGAGCACTTCAGGGTTTTTGTGCCCTCGATTTGCTCCATATACAATAAAAAATGTGTGGACAGTACCACGAGCACTTTAGGATTTTTGTGGCCTCGATTTGCAGCCCAAAAATATGTGTATTTTGGGAGGAAAGATTATTCAAACATATGCAAATCACATACCGATAGAAAGAACTCTGAGATGCAAATCACATACCAAAAGGAAGACTGTAAAATGAAATTGTCATCCAACTACAAACACCAAATCCATTAACCTCCATCTTTAAGTCGTCCATGACTGGAATAAAACACATATCCAAATCCTGTAGAAATCATAGATGTGGATGCCACAATTTGGAAACTGATAGAAAAACTATGGAATAACCTCTTCTTGATGAGATTGATAATAACTTAAGAAATACTAAGACGTTAGGGATAAAGTAAACAAAGGCATTCAAACCGTCAGTCCAAGAGCTCAGAATAATGCTGCCGCAATCCAAAAAAACATGCCCAAAATTCCAGCATCGTCAAAGAATATCTTGAACTCATAGCTCCATGGACAAGGCCCACCTTGTAGAAGTGCAGATAAGCAACTCCAGTCCGGATGGATACTAACTAGAGTAGCAAAATAGACCATTGAATTGAATCTATGATCTCAATGGAGCAATCCATGATGCCAGAAGACGAAAGGAGAAAAGACTAAAGAGGACAGCAATGATGGAGGATGATCACACGCAACCCACTGGGGATAGGCGACCTACTGGAGAGGGGCTCAAAATCAACTGATGGAGACATGATGGGACTAAGTGGACATAAGTACTCTATGAGGCACCTCCAACTAGCCTTAAAAAGCAGATTTCTAATCTTGAAACATAGACAAATCACACTTGCCATACTAGACAAATCAGTTTGTGGCACTTTAGAGGATAGACCTCTAACATTGTTAAGCTGGAAATGTACATAATCACATTAATTGATGGCAGTCCTTTGCCTGATCAAGAGATGCAATAATAGTATCAAGCATAGCACATTGCACAGATCTAGGTATGGATGTACCAGATAATAAAATAACTGCCATCATGTGGTATAGTTTAGGGGCCATGGGATGTAACGGGCCCATGGTTTACCGCTCGAGTATTCGAACCTTGAATGTGCCTGTGGAGCATTCCCGAGACACCGGCATAAATGGGTAGAAGCGACTACTCATAAACGTCTAGACGGTTTTGCCCAGTTGGTTAAGGGCATGTCGGTTAGGAACGTTACATGGGACCACTTGAATAGATCTTGGCTGGAGGCGACACCTAATTATCACGTGTAGAGGGGCAAACCTCAACATCTAGATGCTTTTGCCCAGTTGGTTGGGGCACGATAGTTAAAAGTGTCCTATCAATTAGTATTAGAGCTAAGTCTTGAGTTCAAGTCTCTATAGAAGCATCCCAATTGATAGATTGTCTCATGGATGAATGATGTAAGTCGCATATGCTCGAGGGCAAGCATTTTGAGGAAGGGAGAAATTGATATGGTTTATGGGCCATAGGGATTACTCGAGTAAATCTTGGAGAGGCGGCACTTAATTATCACATATAGAGGATCAAACCTTAATATCTAGATGCTTTTGTCCAGTTGGTTGACGCACAATAGTTAAGGTGTCATCTATCATGCCGCACAATAGTTAAGGTGTCATCTATCATGCCTGGAAGAATTTATATTAAAAAAAAAAATCTATATATCAAGTACCTTGGATGCATGTTTCATAGATAGATAGATAGATAAATCTTTAGTATAAAGATGAATCGTGTGTATTTTGCCTGTTATCTTTATGAGTCTAGCTGGCATGTTGGAGCCTAGGTGGCGTGCTTGACCCACCTTGGCATGCTTGAGCCACCTTGGTATGTTGGAGCCCACGTGGCATGTTTGAGCCACCTTAGCATATTTGAGCCATCTTGGCATGTTAGGTGGCATGTTGGTGCCTAGATGGCATGCTAAGCCTAGGTGGCATGTTGGATCCCACGTGGCAAGTTTGAGCGTAGGTGGCATGTTGGAATCTAGGTGGCATGTTTGAGCCATCTTGGCAAGTTTGAGCCACCTTGGCATGTTTGAGCCACCAGAGCCTAGGTGGCATGTTGGAGCTCGTGTGGCATTTTTGAGCCACCTTGGCATGTTCGAGCCTAGGTGGCATGTTGGAGCCTAGATGGCATGTTGGAGCCTAGGTGGCATGTTTGAGCCACCTTGGCATGTTGGAGCCTAGGTGGCATGTTGGAGCCTAGGTGGCGTGCTTGACCCACCTTGGCATGTTGGAGCCTAGGTGGCATGTTTGAGCCACCTTGGCATGTTGGAGCCTAGGTGGCGTGCTTGACCCGCCTTGGCATGTTTGAGCCTAGGTGGCATGTAGCATGCTTGAGCCCGCATGGCATGTTTGAGCCACCTTAGCATCTTTGAGCCATCTTGGCATGTTTGGTGGCATGTTGGTGCCTAGGTGGCATGCTGAGCCTTTAAGCATAGGTGGCATGTTGGAGTCTAGGTCGCGTGTTTGAGCCACCTTGGCATGTTTGAGCCTAGGTGGCATGTTGGAGCTTGCATGCCATGTTTGAGACATCTTGGCATAATGGCATGTTGGAGCCCGCATGGCATGTTCGAGCCACCTTGGCATATTTGAGCCTAGATGGCATGTTGGAGCCCACGTGGCATGTTTGAGCTACCTTGGCATGTTTGAGCCTAAGTGGCATGTTGGAGTGTAGATGGCATGTTGGAGCCTAGGTGGCGTGCTTGACCCACCTTGGCATGTAGGAGCCCAGGTGGCATCTAGCATGCTTGAGCCACCTTGGCATGTTGGAGCCCGCGTGGCATGTTTGAGCCACCTTAGCATATTTGAGCCATCTTGGCATGTTCAGTGGCATGTTAGTGCCTAGATGGCATGATGAGCCTAGGTGGCATGTTAGAGCCCATGTGGCATCTTTGAGCGTAGGTGGCATGTTGGAGTCTAGGTGGCATATTTGAGCCATCTTTGCAAGTTTGAGCCACTTTGGCAAGTTAGAGCCTAGGTGCCATGTTGGAGCTCGTGTGGCATTTTTGAGCCACATTGGCATGTTTGAGCGTAGGTGGCTAGGTGGTATGTTTGAGCCTCCTTGGCATGTTGGAGCCTAGGTGGCGCGCTTGACCCACCTTGGCATGTTGTAGTCTAGGTGGCATGTTGGAGCCTAGGTGGCATGCTTGATCCACCTTGGCATGTTTGAGCCTAGGTGGCACCTAACATGCTTGAGCCACCTTGACATGTTGGAGCCCGCATTGCATGTTTGAGCCACCTTAGCATGTTTATTCCATCTTGGCATGTTAGGTGGCATGTTGGTGCCTAGGTGGCATGTTGGAGCCCACGTGGCATGTTTGAGCGTAGGTGGCATGTTGGAGTCTAGGTGGCGTGTTTGAGCCATCTTGGCATGTTTGAGCCACCTTGTCATGTTTGAGCCTAGGTGGCATGTTGGAGATTGCATGGCATGAATAAGCCACCTTGGCATGTTGGAGCCTAGGTGGCATGTTGGAGCCTAAGTGGCATATTGGAGTCTAGGCGGCATGTTGGAAGCTAGGTGGCATGTTGGAGCCAACATGGCATGTTTGAGCCACCTTGGCATGATTGAGCCTAGATGGCACGTTGGAGCCCACGTGGCATGTTTGAGCCACCTTGGCATGTTTGAGCCTAAGTGGCATGTTGGAGCGTAGATGGCATGTTGGAGCCCAGGTGGCATCCTTGAGTCACCTTGGCATGTTCGAGCCTAGGTGGCATGTTGGAGCCTAGGTGGCATGTCGGAGCCTAGGTGGCATCTTGGAGTCTAGATGGCATCTTGGAGCCTAGGTGGTGTGCTTGAGCCACCTTGGCATGCTTGAGCCTCGGTGGCATATTGGAGCTTGCATGGCATGTCTGAGCCACCTTGGCATGTTGGAGCCTAGGTGGCATGTCGGAGCCTAGGTGGCATATTGGAGTCTAGGTGGCATGTTGGAGCCTATGTGGCATGCTTGTTCCACCTTGGCATGTTTGAGCCTAGGTGGCATCTAGCATGCTTGAGCCACCTTGGCATGTTGGAGCCCGCGTGGCATGTTTGAGCCACCTGTTTGGTGCCATGTCGGTGCCTAAATGGCATGCTGAGCCTAGGTGGCATATTGGAGCCCACGTGGCATATTTGAGCGTAGGTGGCATGTTAGAGTCTAGATGGCATGTTTGAGCCATCTTGGCACGTTTGAGCCACCTTGACATATTTGAGCCTAGGTGGCGTGTTGGAGCTTGCATGGCATGTCTGAGCCACCTTGGCATGTTGGAGCCTAGGTGGCATGTTGGAGCTTAGGTGTCATATTAGAGTCTAGGTGGCATGTTGGAGCCCGCATGGCATGTTTGAGCCTAGATGGCATGTTGGAGCCCACATGGCATGTTTGAGCCTAAGTGGCATGTTGGAGTGTAGATGGCATGTTGGAGCCCAGGTGGCATCCTTGAGTGACCTTGGCATGTTCGAGCCTAGGTGGCATGTTCGAGCCTACCTGGAATGTCGAAGCCTAGGTGGCGTATTGGAGCCTAGGTGGCGTGCTTGAGCCACCTTGGCATGTTTGAGCTTAGATGGCATGTTGGAGCCCACGTGGCATGTTTGATCCTAGCTGGTGTTCTTGAGACACCTTGGCATGTTTGAGCCTAGGTGGCATGTTGGAGCCCCTGTGGCATGTTTGAGCCACCTTGGCATGTTAGGTGGCATGTTGGAGTCTAGGTGGCATGTTGGAGCCCACGTGGCATGTTTGAGCGAAGGTGCCATGATGGAGCCTAGGTGGCGTGTTTGAGCCATCTTGGCATGTTTCCGCCACCTTAACATGTTTGAGCCTAGGTGGCATGTTGGAGCCCGCGTGGCATGTTTGAGCCACCTTGGCATGTTGGAGCCTAGGTGCATCTTGCCCTAGGTGGCATGTTGGAGCCCACGTGGCATGTTTGAACAAAGGTGGCATGTTGGAGTCTAGGTGGTGTGTTTGAGTGACCTTGACATGTTTGAGCCTAGGTGGCATGTTGGAACCTAGGTGGCATATTGAAGTTTAGGTGGAATGTTGTAGCCTAGGTGGCATGTTTGAGCCACCTTGGCATGTTGGAGCCTAGGTGGCGTGCTTGACCCACCTTGGCATGTTTGAGCCTAGGTGGCATGTTGGTGCCCATGCGCATGTTTTAGCCACCTTGGCATGTTTGAGCCTAGGTAGCATGTTGGAGCGCTTGAGCCACCTTAGCATGTTGGAGCCTAGGTGGCATGTTGGAGCCTGCACGGCATGTTTGAGCCACATGTTGGAGCCCACGTGGCATGCCTGAGCCATCGTGGCATGTTTGAGCCTAAGTGGCATGTTGAAGCCTAGATGGCATGTTTGAGCCATCTTGGCATATTTGGGTCACCTTGGCATGTTCGAGCCTAGGTGGCATCTTGGAGCATAGGTGGCACGTTGGAGCCTAGGTGGCATGTTGGAGTCTAGATGGCTGGTGGCGTGCTTGAGCCACCTTGGCATGTATGAGCCTCAATGGCGTGTTGGAGCCTGCGTGGCATGTTTGAGCCAACTTGGCATGTCTGGGCCACCTTGGCATGTTTAAGCCTAGGTGGATTGTTGGAGCCCACGTGGCCACCTTGGCATGTTTGAGCCTAGGTGGCATGTTGGAGCTTAGATGGTGTTCTTGAGCCAGCTTGGCTTGTTTGAGCCTAGGTGGCATGTTGGAGCCCGCATGGCATATTTGAGCCACCTTGTCATGCTAGGTGGCGAGCCTAGGTGGCATGCTGAGCCTAGGTGGCATGTTGGAGTCTGGGTAACATGTTGGAGCCCACGTGGCATGTTTGAGTGAAGGTGGCATGTTGGAGTCTAGGTGGTGTGTTTGAGCCATATTGGCATGTTTGAGCCACGTTGACATGTTTGGACCTAGGTGGCATATTGGAGTCTAGGTGGCATGTTGGAGCTTGCGTGGCATGTCTGATCCACCTTGGCATGTTTGAGCCTAGGTGGCATGTTGGAGTCTATGTGGCATGTTGGAGTCTAGGTGGCATGTTTGAGCCACCTTGGCATGTTGGAGCCTAGTTGGCGTATTGGAGCCTAGGTGGCGTTCTTGACCCACCTTGGCATGTTTGAGCCTAGGTGGCATGTTGGTGCCCGCATGGCATGTTTGAGCCACCTTGGCATGTATGAGCCTAGGTGGCATGTTGGAGCCCTTGTAGCATGCTTGAGCCACCTTGACATGTTGGAGCTTAGGTGGCATGTTGGAGCCCTTGTGGCATGTTTGATCCACCTTGGCATGTTTGGGCCACCTTGGTATGTTTTAGCCTAGGTGGCACGTTGGAGCCTGCATGGCATGTTTGGGCCACCTTGGCATGTTTGAGCCTTGGTGGCATGTTGGAGCCTGCGTGGCATGTTTGAGCCATCTTGGCATATTAGGTGCCATGTTGGAGCCGAGGTGGCATGTTGGAGGCCACATGGCATGTTTGAGCATAGGTGGCATGTTGCAGCCTAAATGGCATGTGTTTGAGCCATCTTGGTATATTGGAGCCCACGAGGGATTCACATTTATTGGACATACAGAACACGTGAGTTCAACTATAGGGGGGTTTTTCGACCATTTTACGTAGGCATACTTACTATTAGGGGCTTTTTTCACCACTATTAGGGGTAAACTATATACTTTAGAGGTTAAATTAGCTTTCATAAGTCAGTATACCACGGGTGTTTTTGGCCACCCCTTGAACGCATATGGCATATCCCCTTTGTTATAAGTGAATCCCCCAGGTTGGAGGCTAGGTGGCATATTAGAGCCCACATGGCCTGTTTGAGCCCCCGGGGGATTCACCTTTGATCAGCGTATAACCCATGAGAGTTCAATGGAGGGGTGTTTTTTGAACCATTTGCATATGTATACTTAGGGGTTAGGGGTGTTTTTAGGCACTGATTTGGAGCAATATCTATACACAAAGGGATCAAATTGCCTTTTAAAATTGCGTATACAATGGGGTTTTTTTGCTACCCTCCGAACGTAGATGCCATACCCCCCTTATGTATAAGTGCACCCCCCGGGTTTGAGTGTAGGTGGCGTGTTGGAGCCGCATGGCATGTTTGAGCCACCTTGGCATATTTGAGCCTAGGTGAGCCTAGGCGGCATGTTGGAGTCTATGTGGCATGTTTGAGCCACCTTAGCATGTTGGAGCCTAGGTGGCGTGCTTGAACCACCTTGGCATGTTTGAGCCTACGTGGCGTGTTGGAGCCCCGTGGCATGTTTGAGCCACCTTGGCATGTTTGGGCCTAGGTGGCATGTTTGAGCCTAGTTGGCATGTTGGAGCCTAGGTGGCATGTTTGAGCCTTCTTGGCATGTTTAAGCCATCTTGGCATGTTAAAGCCTTGGTGGCATGTTGGAGCCCGTATGGCATTTTGAGCCATCTTGACATGTTTGAGCCTAGGTGGCATGTTTGAGCCACCTTGGCATGTTGGAGCCTAGATGGCGTGCTTGAGCCACCTTGGTAATTTGAACCTAGGTGGCATGTTGGTGCCTAGGTGTCGTGTTTGAAGCCATCTTGGCATGTTTGGGCCACCTTGGCATGTTGGAAAAATTGGAACTTGGAGCATGTTGGAGATTAGGTGGCATGTTGGAGCCCATGTGGAATGTTTGAGCCTAGGTGCCATGTTGGTGCCTAGGTGCCATGTTGGAGCCCACGTGGCATGTTTGAGCCACCTTGGCATGTTGGAGCCACCTTGGCATGTTTGATCCACATTGGCATGTTGGCAAAATTGTAGCCTAGGTGGCATGTTTGAGCCTAAGTGGCATATTGGAGCCCACGTGGCATATTTGAGCCACCTCGTGTTGGAGCCACCTTGGCATGTTGGCAAAATTGGAGCCCAGTGGGATGTTTGAGCCTAGGAGGCATGTTTGAGCCATCTTGGCATGTTTGAGCCTTGGCATGTTGGAGTCCACGTGGGATGTTTGAGCCTAGGTGGCATGTTGGCATCTAGGTGCCGTGTTGGAGCCCATGTGGCATGTTTGAGCCACCTTGGCATGTTGGAGCTACCTTGGCATGTTTGAGCCACCTTGGCATGTTAGAGCCATGTTGGCATGTTGGCAAAATTTGAGCCTAGGTAGGATGTTTGAACCTAGGTGGCATGTTGGAGTCTAGGTTTTTCTTGTAATATCCATAAAATGAGTGGAGAACGTTGAAATTTGCGAAGAGTTGACATGCACATAATAATGTGGCATGCCATTGGTGACATGTCATGCCAAGTAAGCAAGGCCGACTTTTGACTAGGCCAAAAATCCAAAAATATGCACTTTGGTTTTCCATGGGGTGATGTGGCAAAGTTTTGGTGACATGGCAAGATATGGGTGGTGGACATGATGACGACCCTATATAAACTCTTGGGCGTGTTTGTCTCTATCTCGATGCAAAAAATGTAGGGTTCACGTTATGGGCTGCTGGAGGAGGATAGAAAGACACATGGGAAGAACCCCAAGGATAAAGGAAGAACATGGAGGTGGCCACCCCTAAGAAGAGGCAAAGGGATCCCAAGGCATGAGTTTGTCACGATGCATGGAGTTCTCACGACAATAACCATGGCCTTAATGACCAACAACCTTCAGCTAAGGAGATCCCCAGGATGTCATCTCGGAGCAGGTAGCCAAACTGTTGTTTTGTCATTATGGGCCCAAGGCCATTGTAGTATATATACCAGAAGTTTCAGATTTAAGGTTTGAAAAGAATTCAAGTTCTTTTGTTTCAGTCTCCGCCTTGAACGAGATCTTTTGTATCACTTAGCATTTCGTCAAGAGATCATTATTTTGTCATTTATGTTTCCCTATTTTCTGCTACTTACCGATCTTTGCCAAATCTCGCATGATACATGATTCCAGCATCTACCTGTTAGATCCATAGGTGCTCACAAATGGCTATCTTTTGCAGGAGATCCAGAACCCGACCCATATCACAAACATTGTCGTCGCTGCCTGGTCTTAAGTTCTTTTTCTTCTCTTCAGCATGTCTCTTCGCACCTTCACCGAGGACGAACTTTTGCAACAAACTGCTGCTCAACTTGAGCGCTATAATCGACGAGAACCTAACTGTGATTCTCTCATTGGCTATTATGATTTAGAAGGTGGACGGCCATGCTCATGCACTCACTCTGCTCCTTCTACGCCTCAGCTTTCTTCAAGGCCCCAATCTCCACTACACTGTTATAATTGCTCGCAATCATTTAGCCTTATCTGACACCTATTCATGTCCATAGACAGACCCCTCAGTATTTTTCAAACTTCGGAGAGCACTTACATCCACATTCCTCCTTTGTAGTCTCCTCATCCTTCCTCTGGTTACTATATTTTGGATAACTATAAACTTTTTAAAACTTTGCTTTGATTTGGGGCATGCTTCCTCCTGTTGGCTGCCAAAAACTTTCGTATGTTTTTTCTTAATTAATGAGAAAATCATCTCATTCCTAAATAAATAAAAAAGATATATTGTCTTCTCGTCACCCCCAGGCTTTGGAACATTTACTGCTTTTGCACATTAGCCAGATTCTTCAGCTGGTCTATTGTTCCTTCATCAGGCACCATACTTTTCTTAAGTACCAGTTCCAAATGTAGCTACTTACACTTCAGGTCAACCAACTACTTATGCTTCTGTTATAGCTACAAGCCTCAATCTCAAACTTCCCTAACCTATCTTTGGAAGTGCTAAAGACAAGTCTACATAGGATTAGAGTAAGCACATATGGAAGAATTTGAGGCACTCACGGTTCTTAATGGACACTCTCAGCATCAAATCCAGTTTCACATTTTCTCAACCATGCTGCATGGTGCTCCACATCAGTGACTGAGGTTCAACAAGAGCCATGGGAAACAAAGCTGACGAGCAATGAAAGTTGCCTTCTGGTTTCATTATGGCTCCTCTGCTGATGATCATCAAATATTGAAGCAACTCAATGATATGCAACAATAAACTACCTAGTCTGCACGTGTTAGCAGACTGACTTCTTATTCTAGTCAGTGTGATGATCATACAGGTATTTATACCATATGAGTATTCTACGTATATGTACAAAAGATGGCCGTCACATGACGGAAAAGTGTAGGTGGAAAAGGCAGAATTTGAACTTACAACCTTCTAGTTGCAAGTCATTCACATTTTTCAAGTGTGCTATCGATACTTATTGAAGATATTTCCTCATATTTTCTTCATATGCAAAATTGACTCTAGGAGAGTCTAAAATATTCGAGAACCTATATGCATACCGACACTTGGCATGATCTCGTCCATTGGAGTGGTGCGGTCCTGGTCAATGGCTTAGATATATATAGAGACACCTTCTTCTTCTCGAACCATTCCAGTTCAACACAAGTCTTGAGCCTTTTAGGCATCCCTCTCGTGTTCCTGCTTGCCGTCGGATCATTATATTCTTGTTTCTTCATCATATATCAGATTCTTTGCCGATCTTGGCATATTTTTTACATATTCTTCATGTATTTTCCTTGTTTTCACGTAGATTCATGACAGTTTGAACCAAAATCCTTTACCGGTTCTTGCCTGTACTGATCCTAAGCTTTGTTTTGTTCATATTTGGTGATTTCATCTCTATAGAAGAGGTCTCAATCTTATTATAGCAAGTCCAACAGCTTGTTCAAGTATCAATAGTTGCAGTTGGACAATTAAGAACTCAAAAAATGGGTTGTTTCGCATGAATCTGCTACTAGCTCTGGATTGAGGCAATTGGAGCCTAAAATTAGCTTGCCCGAGAAGTTGACGACACTCGGTTCAAGCTTCATGATTTTTTGAATCAGATCATGCTTGTGATCTAGCTCCATCCTCTAAATATTCCATGGCCCAGGAACAAGTTTGATTGATTGGTTCTCCCCTCATAGGGCCAGCTCTAAGTTGGTTTGCTCCTTACTAGAGAAAGAAACCTCAAAGTTGTAGGATTTTGTTGCTTTCATTGCAGAGCTCGAGGCATGCTTTGGAAATACAGATTGACAGCGCACATCACTCACAAAACTATGCAATCTCAGACATGGCTCTCGTCTAGCTTCAATTTATGTTTGATTTTCGTCAAATTGCAATTGATACTGCTTGGGATGATACTGCTCTCCGTGATTGTTTTCGGAGCGAACTTCGGGAGGATGTTAAAGATATGTTGTATATATGGAAAGACCCTAAAACTCTAGAAAAAGCCATCAAATTTGTAGTTTGTTGTGATAATCCGTTCTTCAAACATAGGCAAGAGAGACATAGTAAGGTCTTTTCAATCCTACGGGCACATGTACGCCTGTCCCAGTCTCATCTGTAGAATCCAGCAGGTCCGAGCCTGAGACCATGCAGATTGATCTTGCGATTCGAGGGCCCTTGTCTATCACTGAGAAGCAGCGTCAGAGAGAGGTTAATCTTTGCCTCTACTATGAAGGAGATGGTTACATTGCTCATAGATGCCCTATGAAGCGCTCAAATCAGTCGAAAAACTCTAGAGGCCGGTCCGAGTAATAGGAATGTCTTGTCGACTGGCCACCATTTCTCAGACTCCTTCCACACTTCATGATAGGTTTATTCCATCAAATAAGGTTAGCAAGGAATTTTTCATCTTTATATCATTAGAATCGGAGGTTGAAAGGTTAGAAGCATTAGCATAACTTGATAATGGTGCAAATGTTTGTTTTATGGATAGTGTATTTGCTACTATATACATGCCATCCCTAGAAGTAAGTTGAGCATCCCAGTTGTGTCGGTGTGATTGATGGACGAGATATCCACTCGGGTGCAGTCACAGAATGTATTGCACCTCTTCAGGTTTTGTTCAAGGGAGATTCTTGTAACATTTCCTTCAATCTTATTGCTAGTCCACATGCACTAGAAATCTTGTATCTGCCTTGCTTCGAGCTACATAACCCACAGATTGATTAATGTACTAGATCTTTTTAATTTGCTGGTTCTAGCCCTAGTTCCAGTTCATTTGCAATTCAGGCCTCTGCATCAATATCTACTTCAATCCGTGTCGTATCGTGGGCTCTTGATTTCGTTCTTAGTGATATTCCAGTTTTTATTTCTGTTCTATGCCCTGATTTAGCTCTTATCTCTGCTCCAGTTCATGCTCCAGATTCTGACCATATTCTAGATGATGCTGATGCTCCTGCTCTTGTTCCCTCTCTTGATCCTAGTCCTGTCCAGATTCTAGTTTCTGTTGAGGCTTCTTCACGCCCTCAGTTTTGTATTTCAAAGATATCTCTTCGTGAGTTTATTTAATCTAGAAAGTAAGATCCAAGTTTAGTATTTGCAATCTAGGTTCATCTATCGGCTAGCTTTGCACTGGTGAAATCTGCTCCAATGCTTCCATATAAATATGGCAATTTCTTTGATGTTTATCGGCTAGCTTTGCACTGGTAAAATCTGCTCCAATGCTTCCATATAAATATGGCAATTTCTTTGATGTTTTTGACAGAGTCAAGGCCAGCAAGCTCCCAGAGCATCATCCATATGATTGTCTTATTGATTTACAACCCAAGACAGTGTCACCATATGGTCCGATATATGGTCTATCTCCTGCTGAGTTGAAGGTTTTGCGTGATTATATTGAGAAAAATCTACCTACTGCGAGTAGCTGCTCCACAAATCAGACTCTATAAATCATGTCCGAGACAGGTTTTAGCAATCTTCCATGTTGTCTCACGCCCCAATTGAGAGTATTGCAAATGAAAGAAGGGGAGGAAAGCATGGCTCAAACATGGCATCCAATAACAAACGTACCTTATGATTCAAAAGCATATACGCCTTTTAGCTGGGTTGATTTCTTATGGGATGTATGCACGAACAATAAGGGGAAGATGGAGGCATGGATTGATTAGATGGAATTGCATGCAGAATGTTTCGAACTTGCAAGACTCAAGCCATCACATTTTAGGCTTTATTTTTGTTTGCTTATTACAGGGGACAGGAAGTGGAGATGGTGCGGAGCTTCAAGTATCTGGGAATTGATTTCACTACTAACATGCTGTGGGATGAGTGTGTGGAGAGGAGAGCCGGTCTGGTTTGGAAGGCTTTATATCACGATTAAAAGCAGCGTGTTGCTTGGATAGATCTGTGGCTTGGCGAGGAGAGCACACCCGTTTAGGGCTTTGGTCGAAATGCGGTGCTGCTATATGGGGTGGAGGTTTGGGGCCCGGCCGAGTTAGCAAAAACACGTGGGATAGGTTGGAAAGGGTGCGCAAAGCTTTCTTGACATATAGCTTGGGAGTGAAGGACACCGTACCTTATCGATTTTGTTGTATGAGAGCGGGGTTACGGCCTTCTGACGATTCGCTATCTTGCGAGGGCATCTTACTTGCTTCCATAAGGTGGATGGGATGGATGAGCATCGCTTGCCCCCACCGGGCCGTGTTAACGCCTGGGGCCCCGGCGGTGAAAGAGGGTATGGCGCGAGCAACCGTAAGGGATGGTTTAGGAGGTGGTCTATGGATTACCAGCGGATGGTGGCACCGCGATCCCGATCGCATGAGAATGGGCAATTGGATGCGGGCTTCTGTTGCCACCACGTGGGATCTTTGCTACTCTTGCAAAGCCCAAGACGAGCACTATCAGCATGGAATCCCCCTTGAGCATGGACCCCATCGGTGCCGAAAGCACACATCTCTGTGAAGAAACGGAGAGCTATTGCGGCCATAGGGCCGGGTTCCCATTACCTGGGGGTGAAGCAGTGTTTGGGGGGTGAATGGCGGGCACGGGATCCCTAGGGAGGAGAGGATATGTCGGTGTTGTGAGATGCACGTGATAGAGGATGAGCACCATGCCCTCCAATGATTGCCCGGCGATATGCCCATGTCCCAAGCGGTGCTCGATCTTAGATGCTCGACACACCGCTACATCGATTACTCGCATCACCTATGGTAGCGACTGGGAGCTTACATCCTGCAGATTTCTACCGTCCGGACTTGCTCTTCCGGGGCATGGTATTTGAGAGCCTACTATTAGGGTTTTTCCTCCCAAGTGGGGGTTTTTTTCCATTGAGTAGGGTTCTAACATCTGATTACATTGTTTGTTTTGGTGTTGGGGTTTTGGCTTTTTGCCTTTCTCGCATGTCTGCGCCTCATAGGCCTCTGGCCTCCGTGGACGTTAAAATAAACTTCCTTCCTTCCTTCCTTCCTTCTTCTATAAAAAAAGCTTGTGATGTCTAAAAACGTGAAGAGATAGCAGATTGGAATGTGGCTCATATCTAATGGCTCTTGTCGAAGCCTTCAACCTAACTGCATGTCATTTGACCTTCTCCAAAGAGTAGCCAGACGCCCTAGCAAGAGCCAGACGCCATAGCTAGAGCTTCGACCTCAGTTTATTAATTAAGATAATTGCCAAATATGGCCTTGGTCGATTTGTGCATTTGCTGAGAATTCTGTTTTTTAGAGCAGTTTTTTAATGCATGGTTTTGCAAATAGTTGGGAGAAGAACATAGAGAAAAACCATGATTCAATTTCGTAGATTCTAAAAGTTATGGTAGGAGCTAGACTGTAAGTCTTCTTATTTGCTTTGTATTTCTGGCGCTCTTACATGACTTCCTTGACATAACATTTTTTAAATTTCTTCCTGAGGCAGGATAAGCATGGAAGAAATATGGCACAATTGAGAATAAGCATTCTTACTTTACATGCAATATATGAGCCCGTCTTTGTTCTCTTCTCTCTCTCCAGTGCCTTGTTGCTTTGCCACGCTTTCTCTCTCTAGAACTTGCACGACACTTCTCTCTCTAGAATTGGCTCTCACTTGTGCTGCTACCTTGTTGCACAACCTTTTCTTCCTTGTTTCCTCCATTCTTCCTTGCAATACATGAGTCTGTCTCTTTTCTTAGCACCTTTTCTCTCTAGTGCCTTGTTGCTTTGCCACGCTTTCCTCTCTCGAACTAGCACTGCCATGCTTTCTCTCTCTAGAATTGGCTCTCACTTATGATGCTATCTTGTCGCACAACCTTTCCTTCCTTGTTTTCTCCGTTCTTCCTATTTGCCTGCACATTCTCTCTCTTTTGGGTCCTTTAGGCATATCTTCTCTATAGGATTTTGGTCAAAGGAAACTTTGATTGCGCTTGTGTTTGTGTCTACATTCTTGTGTTGTTACCTGTTGCACAACCTTTCCTTCCTTGTTTCCTCCGCTCTTCCCGTGTGTCTGCATATTCTCTCTTTCTTGTTTTCTCTCTTTTGAGCTATTTCCTTTCTTGTTTCCTCCGTTCTTCATGTTTGCCTACTGTTACCTTGTTGCACAACCTTTCCTTGCTTCTTTCCTCTGTTCTTCTTGTTTGCCTGCACATTCTCTCTCTTTTGGGCCATTTCCTTCGTTGTTTTCTCTCTTTGGGGTGCCCGCCTCCCAAATTCTTCCCATTCCAAAAGAATTCTAGCAATAGCCAGAATTGAACCCCCCACCCATAGGGTTGAACCCCCCAAACTCCACCATGCCGACCATTAAGGGTGGGCATTCTTTATGCTTTGTTTCTAATTTTTGAACTCTTAAGTACTCCTTGTGCACTTGTAACTCACCCTTTGACCTTGTGAACTCCAAACAACAATGGCCACTTGTGTACCCCCCGGCCCAGACCCCCACTTAGATGGAGACATCCCTCAAGCTGCAGCCCAAGCCCAGGAGACCCCCAGTCCTAGGGACGCCCAAAGCTGTTGGCCTCAGATATGACGAGCTCGCCCAAGAGAACCAAGCAAATGGTCCCCCACGAAAATGGCCCTGATCAGACATCAAGGGCAAGGGAGAGGCCACTTTCATGAGGAGAGAGGAAAGGGCAAAGGCCCAATCAACAAGATCGACCGGAGAGGAGGTTGATTGTTGTTCAGACCCGATGGCAGACCGGGCACAGCCGAAGGCCTTGAAGCAACTGGAGGCAGGAATCGAGAGCAACAGGACCCAAATTGCATGCTTGGCAGAAGAGATCTAGTCCTCGGTGCTCCATGTTCTCAGAGTATAACTGACAGCAGAGAAGCAACAGATTGCAGAGATGGAGACCCACACACAACTGCGAGAAGACGACATCTGTTTGGCACACTTTGAAAGACAATAGGAAAAGCAAGATCTTACTGATCTGCGAGCTCGGGTGGACTCCTTCTCCACCATCATAGAGACCATGGCACATGATAGGCAGCGTGCTGAGTAAGAGACAATAGCAACCATCTCCTGCATCCAGTAAGAAGTCAAGGAGGCCGCCACCACGATGCGAAGCATCCAGACCGCCTTTGAAGCGAGCCAATCAGAGTTGAGAGCACTTCAGAGTAAGGTCGAGACACGAGACCAGGAGTTGCAGGAGCTCTGGGAACTATCACCCAGCTAGGCAAGGGCCTCCATGCAGAAGCCCATGAATAATTTCGGCAATGCACACATGAATTGACAAGGCAGCAGCAATTCCAGCAGAGCTGAGCTCCCGACTTCAGAGAGCAGAGTTCGCAGCACAGGACATGGCAGATCCACACAAATCCATACAGATCTACTGAATAAAATGCACAATCATCAACAAGCCATGGCACAATTACAAAGATTTTTGTAGTTTAAATGATTTAGAATGCTCCTTTGTACAGGGAATGTAGTCTTGAATGTTCTTTTGTTGCTCCTATTATATAGCAGAAATAGTGACGCTTATAAATAAATAGAGATTTATTATACTGGTCTTCCTTAAGTTTTAATCTTACAAATCTCCTCACTCTACTTATTTAAACTTAGTATTATTCTTTCTTCTACATTTTGGAGCACCTCAAGCCTAGCATACTTTTCTCGGATTGGATTTAGAAAGATGTCTCTGGTTGATATTGTACTTCAAATATTATCCTCTGCCAGTAATGAGGAATTTAATTCAATATTGGATGTGCTTAGAGATAAACAAGATCAAATGGATTCCCAACTTCCTTCTGAAGTCGAATTCTATACGACAGATTGTAGTTCCTTTGTCAGTGGCATTGGGCCGGGTTCGAATCTTATCTTAAATGTGCAGAGAACTTACCAATACACTTTCTTATTGGTTTTTATACGAGTGGCTTTTTTGATATCGATGGCTTCCTCGACATATTTCTCGCATTGGGTTGCCTATATATGAATCTTTGAAGAAATTAGGCAAGGGCTTCTTCTTGATAATATTTAATAGTCTTGAGGCAGCAGAGAAATTGGTCTCTCCAGGTGTAGATCCTTTGGGCACTGGTTGTATCCTCTATCAATATTGCACACCTACTTTTCTCCTGGTATACTTTTGGCCCCTAAGATGCCTTGTTGGTTTTCCATTCTTGATTTGCCTGTTGATCTTTTGGCTCACGAGTTTTTAATAACCATTTCCAATGGCATGGGCATGCATGTTTCACACTCTATTATCAATGGCCCACGTATTTGTGTTTCTATCCCCACTGATCAACCAATTCCTGAGTGTGTTTATTGTTAAAAGTGGCAAGTGGTATAAGAAGATGACGTTATCTCTGCTAAATGGTCCAGAACTTGCTTCAACGTTTCCAGCTAAATCTTTTGCATCTAATAGTACTTACTCATAGCCTAGACCTAGTAGACTTATTGCACTTGGTATAATGCCATTTTAGGACTCTCGTCTTACACCTCCTACCAATGCTGTCTCATCTAGAATTGAATGTGTTGTGACACCCTCATTTAGGGTTGAGTGCCCTATAGTTTCTTCCTTTACAATTTCTAGTACTGAATTGTCCACTATTACCTCCTCCACTACAAGAGAATAAGCAATCTAAGTCACTAGTTTCATCATTTATTTGCTTAAAATTGCACTTCCAAATTCTTTAGATTTTGACACAATAAATGACGGTACATGTTGATGAAATTGCATCATCTATATTGTCACTTGTAGCATCACCAATAGCAACAGTTGTAGTATCATATTTTATGGCATTGTGCTGGCATAATAGTATCATTTGTAGCATCATCTATGGTTGTAGTTATAGTATCATGCATTTTGTTCTTGTGGTGCTATAGTAGTGTCAGCTATAGGATCACATCTATTGCTATAATCAAATCACGCATTTTGTCCTTGTGGTGCTAATAATAGTACTACTATAGGATCATATGTACTACTATGATTTAATCATTCATAATGTCAACACAAGCGCTATAATATTGTCAACTATAGCATCACTTGTATTGCTATAATTAAATCACTTATAATATGGCAACAGGAGCACCATCCTTTGTATCATCTTTTCTAACATGATTAGTATCAAATGTAGCATCATTGACAATGCCACATATAGCATCCCATCACTACAAGAGAATGAGGGCTTTTCGTTACAACTTTCATAAAAAAAATGTCACAATTTTCGTCAAAGAAAATTGTCAGGTTATTCGTCAAGCTTTTCAATATTCTTCTTTTTGCGAGGGGTCTATTTCTAAATTTTCATTTTGTCTGCAATTTTGGATGTTTCGATTTGCACTTTGTCTGCATTATCTATTTATAATTAGCCTGTAGCGCTGCTTGAGTTTAACATGAATTTAAACTACAAATGATGAAGAAATAAGAGCATCTGTAAAACAAGAATTCCTTTATTTAAATGTAATCACAATTATATAGAACAATCTTTACAATGCCAACAAAAATAATGTGGCAAGTTGATCAGTAACAACTTTTTTATTACGACATGCTTGTTCTTTAAAAATCTTTTGATGTCTTATATTCCTAAACCTGAATTTCAGAAATACACAAAATTCATAGGTTAGTCACAATTATTAATGTAAAATCTTTAGCATTTCAAGGCTTTTTAGTGTACCTATTGAACAAGTAGGCTACACTAGAAGGATGATGTTGAAGCAAGCAATAGCAAAGTACACAGGGGTGAATGCACAAAGGAGCAGGCCCTCTTCGGTAAGCCCCTTTCTATTCATTGCACCTGCAGGATTTGATAAACAGCCCCCTGCCAACATCCAAGACATTATGGTCAATCTTAAAGAGAGAGAGAAAATAGAGAGAGTGATCAATTGACAAATCATTTTTAGAGCCTAGCAATGCCACAACCACTTAACAAATCCTAAATACAATACTAGAAAGCATATATCAGTGCATTCAAGATAAAGCAATAGCATATAAACTGTAAGTTTTATACAACCTAAATACCATAATGGACTAGACCATAAGCAACAAAAGTCATCCGTCTATGCACAACAGCCAGCGACTAGAGTGTAGAATAGCTTAAAGCAGATTAACATTCTACATATCTACTAACACACCTACACACCTAGCTTGACCACTATATCTGGCTGCAAAATCTAACTGCACCACTAGGACAGGCTGACTACCAAGGCAAATAAGCTATCAGTTTGCCATAATACAATATCACATAGCAACTCCAGATTACACAAACATACAAATAAGAACCATCAATTGGCTCATAATTCACATCATAGAATGGCCATAAAAACATTTCTTTTGCCCCTAGAATCGGAACTGTTGTTACTAAATAGATCTGCATACTGCAAGCATTTGCAATCCAAAATTCAAGAATACGTTCTAACCTAGTTTTGTGCATACTCCAAGCTAGTATTGGAAAATATTTGACAAGATCATGTGAACTCTAGAAAAAAAATCGTTAATGTCAACAGGCAAAAATCCCTGTTGATGGCATCGTGTGATCGGATCCTAAGCTTGAATCTGTAGTGCTTTTGAGTCTATGGGAAGGGTTTCTCGGATTGGATTTAGAAAGATGTCTCTGGTTGATATTGTTTTCTCTGGTTGATTTAGAAAGATGTCTCTGGTTGATATTGATCTCGCTTTGTTTTCTTACCAGCATAAAGGGATAGTTTCTCTTAGGTATACATCTAGAGCCCAGAAGCACCATACATCAAAACAAAATGTAGTAGGTCTTTACCATTTGATGCAGCCGATTAATAGTATTGCAATACCAAACACGTATTCGTGGGCGCAGTATGAGAAGTATTCCATTCGACTCTTTAGCCTGAAAATAAGTCCCTGTTCAGTACAGCTTATGAATAGTCAGATTAGAGGCACAGGTCGGCAGTATAATAAACAGAGTTCCACTCCATCCTTTCTTTGCTCCTTGCGCAAAATCAACAAAGGGTTTTCAAGCTGTAAGCAGCTATCTGAACCTATTTTTATGAGCATAAACCTGAACACTGCCCTATTTTTTATGAACCAAATCACAAATAAGGGCGTTGTTCAGCTCTTGTTTTGGCTTCCTTCATTGAGGCCCTTGGAGAGGTCCGAAATGTGCTGAAAACCTCTTGCTTTCACCATTCTGGGGTGTTTGTCTTTTGTCTTGAGCTCACCGGAATGGAGTTCTTGTAATGCAAATAGAGAACAATGAGTACAGCTTACTCCCCAATGAATCTACTCTTTTAAAGAAGCACCACATAATCACCATAGTCGAGCTCTATGGTTTTGTATACAGAGCACGAATGTGTTTGCTGAAAGAGCTTGGTCTGCCATGGCTATGGCACAAAGTGAAAATCATAGAAAGGCATAAAGGAAACATGTTAACGAATATGTTAGATCATTCAACTTTTAGATTAAATTTGAGCAGC
This sequence comes from Isoetes taiwanensis, assembly GCA_021234155.1. NCBI lineage: Eukaryota > Viridiplantae > Streptophyta > Lycopodiopsida > Isoetales > Isoetaceae > Isoetes > Isoetes taiwanensis. The sequence continues at coordinate 1,773,376 of JAJEKV010000082.1, read as the reverse complement.
CCAATTTAGGGCTCGATTCAAGACATACACACACTAAAACATTATAATATAAATATTGGAGTAATAAATGATTGTAAAGTTAATGCAATATGTGATATTATTCATGACGTTAGCACTAATATAATATTGTCAATATATGATGTTATAGATGAATGGGTCATACTGTAACTGGAATAAGCTATAATATTTATATTATCGACATAAGCTATAACACTTATATTGTCATTAATACCATTGGAGTAATAAATGATGGTAAAGTTGATGCAATATGTGATATTATTCATGACGCTAGCATTGATATAATATTGTCAATATGGGATACTATAGATGAAAGCTACGGGTGATGTTGTAACCGGCATAAGCTATAATACTTATATTGTCGTTAACACCATTGGAGTAATAAATGATGGTAAAGTTGAGGCAATACGTGATACTAGAAACGCTTGCCCGGCGATGCCGGGCATTAATCATGGCGCATGGAATAGTATATGTTGTGGAATGCATTGGGTGAATGAAATGTATAGGCTGGACTTGAATGGCATGTATAGATGGAATGGAATATGTAGATATGTTAGAGTGCATGCAGGCATTTTTTTATTTATTCATAGGACTTTGATTTTGGGAAAGATCTCGACCATGTAATGATAGAATTTGTGTGTGTATGAGATGATACGTTTGCATGCAGGCACACAGATGTGGACCAGTGCATACACCGAAGGAACGCGCTGCCTTGAAGCAGTACTTGGATGCTTGCTTCATGGCCAAGCTTTGGGATGCAGAGGCCCTGTCACATGTCAAGGTGGCAAATTATCGACAGCAGGTTAATCCCATGCTCATGAGGGGCCCACACCACTACCTGTGCACCCATCTACCCATGAAAAAACGCAGGGTGATTGCTTCCATTCGCACAGGTGCACACCACCTCCGCATTGAGACAGGGAGATGGATTCGGGAGCCGCGTGAGGACAGAGTCCGCCATCGCCGCCAACAGGGCGCCATTGAGGATGAAAGTCACGCCCTCCGTGCTGTCCGGGCTGCAGCATATCCGGGCTCGGTATGCTTTCTAAGAGTTGTGCCCCATCGCCTTGCATGAGCTATCGAAAGCACGGCCTCTGTAGGCTTGTTGGGATCATTACCTCCGGGAGGTAATGGATCTGCGGACTCGGTTATGCCCCCGTCCGGCATTAACCTCACCGTACTTGTGATTATGTATATAATCAGGCGGTATGTCAACATCCTTATTGCTACTAAGGTTTTTCCCAAAACCCTTCTGGCGGAGGGGTTTTTAATCTGGTAGTCGCTGCTTCTTTTGCTCTCTTTGTACTTGGGTCCCATAGACCAGTTGGTCTCCGTGGACGATAAAATCATATTCTATTCTATTCTATTCTATCATGAAATGTAGATGGATGTGCATGGAATCATGAAGTTTGCATGTGTGTTAGATGTAGATGGATGTGCATGGAATCATGAACTGGCTAATCATACTTTAGGGTGTGGAGACTCGTTTATGTCAATGGAAGAATCAATAATACATAACTGAATGATGCAACTTTATAAGTCATTGTGCATGCCGTAACTCTATATGTCATCATTGAGCATAAATAAATACTTTTGTAGATATAAAAAGATACATTGAACTAATTCAGATTTTGCTCAATGAATCACACAGGGTTGGTATTCCACTACGACTTTAAGACGTAGACTTTAATAAAACATCCAACTGATTTTGCCATGTCATAAATTGTCATTTTCGTGTATAATAGTCATGTGGAAGTTAAAATAAAATACCAATGTGGTGTTGCTCAAGGCCTTTAAGGACAACAAATATTGGCTGGCTCTAAATAGAATGATAAAAATACCCCTTACTAAGATGTCGCCATGTGGATCTCAATTTGTTTTTTCATTTCCTTTCTCTTCGTGGACGATAAAAACTCTATTCTTTCTCTTTCTTGTTCTATGTGTCCTAGGTGGCTTTATTATGTTTCCAGGGTGGAATCATTCCCCTAAAAGCTATAGCTTAAATTAACATTAATGCTACGCCCTCAAATACATAAGACATGGAAAATTACTTATGGAAGACGCGTGCCTAAAAATGGAAAACTAAGTTGCAATATAAGATGCCACCATTCTAATTGTAGTAGCAAGCATGATCTATTTGTTTCAATGCTATGGATTAGTGGCTAATGCAATCAAAATTACCAAGGTTATTCAAGCACAACACCTTCATCATGATGGAAGGTCAAAGAAGTCATTAGCTACAACATTTTTCCCGATAGAAATCATCTTATTTCATAATTAAATACATGAAGTTTAGTGTTATAATTGTGTTTACTTGGCTCATTCTCCAAAAGCCAAAAAGTTCTTCATTTCTACAATAACATCATTCATGTGACAATTGTTCATGTTACGGTGATGGACAATTACAATCAACCCACAATATTTAAAATGCCATTATATTCGATAAAGTACATGTCAAAGGACATGCAACAAAGCATCATCTCCGCAAAACATGTGCTAGTATTGTCTTGATTCCTTCCAAGTCACATAACAATGCATAGAGTATGCATGTGATCCCAGATCATATGCTAAACTTGATTCCTTCCAAGTCACATAACAATGCTTGGCATGTGATCCCAGATCACATGCCAAGCAAGAGAAGAGCTATATTAAGAACATGATTTAAATGATGGGATCTGTAAAGCAATATCAAAGCTCACAACATATACAAAATGCACATGATTTAGTTCTTATAACATCACCAATGTCCTCAGCAAGAAATGGTACATGTCCACATAGCTAAGCTATGAGAAATTCTATAACATCACAACAATATCATTATTTTAGCATAATCCTTTCTATTCTATATTAGTTAGAACCAAACGTTTAAGGTGTATGCATTCTAATTCTATTCTATTCTAATTGGCATTTATTATTGTATTTCCATCAGCTTTAGCATTTATATCACCAGTTAGATAACCTCCTATGGCCTAGTTCGGCCATAGTTCAAATTATATCGCTATGGCCTAATTCAAATTATATCATTCATCTATCATTTGACTGCAGGCGCTATTTATACTACTTTAGAAAATACCTTCATATCCAAAATATCAAGGACCAAGCATAGCAGGCTCTCACCTAGCTTTTGAAACCTGCAATGCTAAGGAGCTGCTCTAAGTTCTTGAGCTGGAAAAGAGAACAAATAATTTTTCTAAGCTGTAGCACAAATTTAATATCTTATACTTAATGTCTTATACATTCTGGTAGCTGCAACTTCTTCTTCAAGCATGTCTATTTACATTCCAAATTCAAAACATGCCACACTCTATTCTAAGTATATGTCAATGTGAATTCATAGAATGTGATAAGTTCGCATGGTAACGGCTTGGATTGTTGCCTATATGCTCTTATAGATTGGCATATATGAAATAATAAAAGAAGCGTGTTTATTTCTGTATTATTCAATTCTGGATTTACAGGTGTTGCATCAAGCACTTGCAGTACTTTCCAGAAGTTTGAAATTGGTGCACTAAATAATCATTAGAAGCTTGCATAATCAAATATATAGATTTTCAAGATGGCACAAACACAACATGAAGTGCATCCATGAAAGAAGATTTTCTATTTGCTATAAGCAAAGCAGGCAGTGCCTTAGTTGAATTGTGTTAGTTTGGTTTGTAATTCTATGATGGAAATCTGGGAACGAAGGGTTCACATTAGTGGTTTTATGATAGAAACATGGGATTGAAGCTCAAGGTGTCAAAGTTAGTGATCAGACCAGTCTGTTTTGAAGAGGGCACTTCCTCAGACATTATGGTCATGCTGAGAGACTAATCTTAGTTTTTACTTTAGCGCTTACTCTGCTAAAGAGAAGTAGCAGGGTGATGATTCTCTAAATCTTTTATGGCAGAGGCCCATTATATATATTGCTTGTAATCTGCAACATAACCTCAATGAATAAACTATTAAAGCCACCAAAATAATTTGTTTCTATAAGAAGAATTGTTGGTATTCAAAAAAAAGTACGAAGTCATTGCATCACTGCAACTTGGATCTCAAAAGCTGTAGAACTGACGATAGGCCTCAGAGAAGAGAGTGGCTTTGCTTGCAAAATTGAAATGCAAATCTAATGCAACAATAAGAATGACCATGCCAAACAAAAAATAATAAACTTACCAACTTCAGTGGCAATTCAAGAGATGTATTCAGAATTTATTCTCTCGTATTTGATAATGGGAAGAGGCCCATTATATGGACTGCGTGTGATCTGCAACATAACCTCATAACCTCAATGAATAAGCAACTGTTAAAGCCACCAAAATGATTTGCTTCTATAAGAAGAATCGTTGCTATTCAACAAAAAGTACCTAGTCGTTACCTTATTGTAACGATCTCTAAAAATTGTAGAACTGACAACAGGCCCCAGAGAAAACAATGGCTTGAACCACTACTCCAAATCTTGCAAAAATGAAATGCAAATATAGCGCAACAGTAAGGATGATCATGGCAGACAGAAACTAATAAATTTACCAACTTCAGTGGCAATTCAAGAGATGTATTCAGAATTTATTCTCTTGCATTTGATATGTGTTAGATGCAAGACTTTGCATGCCCACGAATTACTGTCCACAATTGCAAAACCATGAATAGAAATGAAAAAATGAATGATAATAAATAAAGACATGGAAAACCTGTAATAGAATGAAACACGTCTACCTAATTCTGCTTCCTTTCCGTTTCAAACTTGGGATACGCAAAAGTTCAAACGGAGCTCTGTTTATTCAGTCATGGCAGTGTTTAAAAGCTCCTGGCGCCATGGCGCTGTCGCAAGAAAAGAAAGCTGCGAGACAAAGTAATGGCAAAGCTCAAAGAGCCATAGTCGGAAGCAGAAATCTGAGCAAAACAATTCTGGAAATCACATCTTGCATTTGCTTCAGTTCTTTTGTCTTGGGTTCAATGTGGAAGAGTAATATGAAGCAGCAACTATTTCCGAAGACAACCCTTTCTTAATATGGAATAAAAGAATGAAATGGTGCAAATCCAATACTTTCCTCATGAAGATAATATTGTGTGCTTCGTCTACTCTCCCTAATCACCTTCATGAGTATGAACTATAAAGCAAAGTGTGCGCCATTACACAAAGAGTCCCCTGTAAGTACAAAAAATTCAAATCCAAAATGGAAGACCATAATAAGAAAAAAGAGAGAAATAGCTTCAGGCCTTGAGAATCTAGCAATGCTGTTACTCTAGTTCTTGATATACATGCATGTCAATCAAAGAATTACTAACAAATGCTAGTTATCAGATTTTAAATGACATGATTTTATCTGTCAGGAATAATAAGATGTGGATAATGTCTTTCTGCTAGCTAACTACATAAGAGCTCTTATCAAAGAAGAAATGTTTTTGAGAGGTACTTGCTAGCTTCCAAATCGTTATTTTAAAATAATTGCAGCGGTGCTTGATGCTAAGGCTGGAAAGGAGAAGAAAGACCTAGCATTGGCGGATGGTTCAGCTTGCTAACCCAGTCTGTATGTAAATTGCAAAAGCCCTTAAAATCTTGCTTCTTCCTCATCAAATAACCAAAGATGCCTCTCCCTGACCTGCTGCATATCGAGATGCAGACAAAAGTGTTGCGTTTAATTTAATCCACAACTACAAAATTAGAAGCCATGGAAGAACTAACCTGAGTACCTCAAGCTTGAGCATCCGATACGATGCCTCCTCTAGTTCTAACGGATCTGCAAAGGCATCTGCATCAAAAATCTGGGTCCTTCCCTTTGAAAGCAAACTCTTTTGAGATCAATTCCAGAAGCAATAGAAGCGCAACTCAAAAGCCTTAAATCCTGAGGAAAAACTATCATCTTTGGTGTGAGCAAGAACCGACCAAGTGAGGTGCCCAAATACATTCTCTATCTGTTCAGTTGCAGATGTGTTTTTGAGAGAGCCGTGTTTCCTTCCTTCCTTCGAAAAGGTTTGTTTCTGAAACAAAAAAAATATAAATGTTAGATTTCAGCAACGGCATCGTGGAGGAGCTGTGTAGTACTCACTTTGTCCAAAACCGTTCCAGGTGAGGCCTCCAGAGGAGAATAGTAGAGCAAGTTCTGAGGCGCCGAGGAGAATAGTACAGGAAAAATTTCATAAGCAAGCTTGACATCCCTCGTCTAATTTGCATTCAATGCCGATGCCTTCTTTCAAATCCTTTGCATTCAATTTAGTCGACTAAGTGTATCCCGCAGGGGGGTTCGAGTAAGACGCAGAAGGGAAGGGAACGCCGCATGCGGCGTAACATGCGGCATTCTCTTGGCACGTAACCCAAAGCACTCCCAAAATAAAAGAGAAGATTATTCATGACGTTATTAGTAACACATATATTGTCGATTATTAGTACTTATATAATTGTTGAACATATTTATAACATTGCTGATGATGCTATAGATGATAGAATCTTGTCATTGGTAGCATCCCTATACCTTGAATATCATTATTTATATCACTTAATACTTTTTAAAGTTTTGATGATATTAAATTGATGAAAAATGGCTATCCTTTTGTAGTGTCACTTGTGGTACCTGCTACTATAGCTTTATCTCCCACTGTATTATCTGCTTATCCATTTCAAGAGCCCTCTCTTGATATTGTGACATTTCTTAGACAGTGTCTCATAAACCATTGCTTTTAATGGGCATCATGCCTTCTTGAACACGGACAAATTTTTCTTTAATCTGGAGCTAAAATTCATTTTCTTGAAAGAAAACTTTGAAATTTCTGCAACATTATTTATGCTAGTCTCAATAAAGCGTTTCTTATAAGTTCGAGTATTTGAACTATAACTAACCTTAGATAAATAGAGCATCATCATCTATCAAAACACTCACACACAAGTAACCATACATAAAGAATAGAATTGTTTTTATCGTCCACGGAGACCAATCGGCCTATGGGACCCAATACAAAAAGCGCAGCAGTCACATTACTGCCCGGATTAAAAAACCCCCGCCCCGAAGGGTTTTCGAGGGAAAAACCGTGGCAACAATAAGACTGCTGACATCAATTAAATGGTTGACTGGGGGCATATCTGAGCCCTCAAGTCCAGTACTTCCTGAATGTATGATCCGAGTGAGCGCACCGAAGTCATGCCCAGTATCATGTGTAGCAACTCATCAGGTCTAATCAACTGAGCATAGCGTGTCCGAATCTGATCATATGCTGGGCAGCTATGGAAAGTGTGACACTCATCCTCAACAACTCCCGTCTGGCAGCACTGACAAACCCTATCCTGACGTGGCTCCCCAATCCATCGACCTGTCTCAATCCGGAGATGGTGGGCACCTGTGCAAATGGAGGCGATATGCCTGCGCTTTTTCATGGGCAGATGTGAACGTAGGTAGCGCTGTGCGCCTCGTTCTAATGTGGGATTTATGTGCTGCTTGTAATGTGCTGTTTTGACTTGCTCCAGAGCCCTGGAATCCCAAAGCTTGCTGGAGAAACAAGCATCAAGGTAACATCTCAGGCTGTCACGATCTGCCTCTGTTTCTACCTGGATGCACATGTGCTCCTGGACATTCCATCTAGTTAGCCACTGCACTCTTTTATCCTGGCAACATGGATAAGTGCAACATTGTTCATCTATAAGCTAGAATCAATTAGAGCTAATTGTACTATCTCTTTCTATTTTTTGGTAAACTAATGCTTTCAAATAATCCCACATGTAATGAATCAAACCTCGTCTTTGAAGCTCCATCAGTATAATGCCTTTGATTTATGGATTCTTGCTTCCTTCCAAAGCTAATCTTTATGATCCATTTACATCATATAAGTCAGCTTCCAATAATATAAAACAGCTTTCAGCAATACAGAATCGGCTCATTAGCTCGGAGACAATTCCAGCATTGCACCATGGAAGGCATTTCCTTCCCAGCTCCCAACATATGGAGTCTGCCATCCATCCATCAACTCGAACATTTTTCAAATCGCTTAAAACTGGTTTTTTGGCAGATGTACCATTCCAAATCCAACCAATCCGGAATGTTTTCATCATATCTGCTCTATGTAGATGTCTCGCATGTCATCTTTATGGAAAAGCACTCCAAAAGCACTAAACTCAGGAATGAAAACTACTCTGAAACCAAAAGGCTTTGAAAAATCAATAAAGCAGCAGTATAGGTCTTGCTGGCGATTTATTTTATCTTCAACTAAGGTCCGCAGTGTGAAACTATGATCAATGTGGAGTGTCAGGGCCTAAATTCTCCCTGTAAAAGGGCCCTTACCTCTACTTTCTCTGCCCACATTGTCAATTATTGTTCGAAAATGCCGGACAACAGTTTTGCAAAGAGGAACTGACCATGATTGTTCGTATTGTGGATGAAAACAACTCTGCTAGTAGTCCATTGTGGGAAAAAAGCCTTCTTATAATGCACTGTACTTGAACAATGCATTAAACTGTGCACTATCGATGGCCCTGCATATTTGAGCAGCTCTGCTTGCATGCCGTCCAAGTATGTTGCCTTGCAATTAGCGAGATGCTATAAACCTTGGGTAATTCGTGCCCTTGTAATGGCTAGTGCTAGGTCCATTTGTGGGGGTATTGCTGTTTGAACCCCAAGAGGATCATAAAGCTGCTGCAAGTATTATATCTATTGCTTTGAAGTGATTCCCCTCATGCTGCAGATGCTTCTTTCGTACTCATGGCCAAAATGTCAAAATGATGGTCCAAAAGATAGAATACTTCGCGGAGATGTTCTGTAATGTACCTAGTTTTCTTTCCCTTGAGAAATGTGCAGTACTATCTAATCGTAGGCAGGTGCAAGCGAGGTCAATGACCTATCAAAGCTAGCATTCAAGCTCCTCATATTCATCATCAAACCATTGATTAGGAGGAAAGATTGTAGTGCCCAAGGGCCTAGATGTTGGAGGACTAGGGATCCAAACAGTCTGCCAATCCACTCGTAGGAAAAGTGGTTGGTAATTGGAATCCACTTCTTCATCTCTACAATCTATGCCAACACGAAATTGGATGACCAGGTGCAGATCCTGCTCAACCACTAGCACATAATTCACAACATTAAAGCCGCCTCCTGTTTCTTCTGCCTACAAGTGTAGCTGTCAGAGGATGGCCACTGCACTAGACCATTGCAAATGACCAAGTCAAAGGTATTGCACAATAGAAGCAACTTCCTGCCATAGCACATGATCATATGGGTTTTGTCATCTAATGCCTGTGGACGGCTTGCCGTCTCTGCAGGGCAGAGCTATAACATGTCCTCTGCCAAGGGGCCAAATTCTCGTTATTTGTTTTATCTCCATGCGTGCACTGAAGTCTCCAAGCAACATGGCCCAGTCAAACTGTTTATGCTGCTGCATGTCATCATATAGATCAATATACAAATCCACCCTATCTATATCTGAGGGAGCGATAGAAGTTACTATCGGCATATAGGAAGTAGCATGTTGCTACAAAGAGGGGGTTGCCACTGCAATTTTGCACTCTACCCACAGGTAATAAACTGTCTGTGCTGTAATAGAAAGACTGACAGTGTCAGGACTATTTGATAGTAGCACGCGATATCCCCATGTTCTTGCTGCTTGTGCACTCGTTGAACTACGAGTAATGTAGAGCTGATAGACTGAGATATCTGTAGCATGTGCCCTGCATGTTCCTAGGTCTCCATAAGGAATATGAAATCCAAATTCATAGCAATGGAGTTAACATGAATACATGATAATGGAGAGAAGAACAACTGCCAATGAGAAGTTGATACAAAAATTCTAAGAATGATCCAATGGCCCCACAAATGTATGCAATACATGCATGAACAGTTAGCATCTCTTGAAGCGATCCCAATGCCCCCCCCCCAAAAAAAAAAAATGTGTGCAATGCATTTTGCTTTGCCTGAGGATGGCATTCTAGTCGTCAAGATAGATCCTATATATGGTGCATTCTCGCACAAATACGACCAAAAATTCTCGATAAGAGTTAGAATTCTGGTTTGATCTACAACCTATGTTCAAGGAGAAGGTCAAAAGAATTGTCTAGATCAGGAGAAATAAGACTACGCAGAAAAGACTAGGAAAAAGAGAGGAAACGCAAATAATGGCAACACTGGGGGTTGGGAAAGGCGGGGGAAAGAGAGGAAAAGGGAGAGGGGGAGGGGGGGAGGATACTGCAGTTACCTCCATAGATTGGAGCATAGGTCTGCTGCACGGGATATAGATATGTAAGAGCTATGGGCAACAGTCACTCAGTAGGACGAAGGCCTCCATGCAGAAGCTCATGTGCAACTGTGGCATTACATGAGCGAATTAGAAAAGCAAGAATTGCTCCAGCAAGAGCTAAGCTCCTTGCTTCAGGGATGCTCCACATGCTGGCTGCTCATGTTCAAATGCTTGAAGATCACATCTCAGACAAGCAAATGTTGCTCCGCCATGATGGCCTGTATCACCTCAACCCCAGCGCCAAGCCAGCACCTCATAGACAACACCTAACGATAAGATAGATATTGCCCTGCTGATCAGAGAGCAACAAGAGCAGAGGCGTAGGAGCCACAATGTGGTGGTCCGTGGCCCTCCTAAGGAAGCAAGGGAGAACCTCATTGGGCGGCTTTGGATCCTGGTCCTCTCCCATTTAAAATTTCATGCTCCTATGCACATTGCCACGGCAATTGTCGTGGTGTTCAACGCCCCGACCGCCCATACATTGTTAAATTCACAGTCGCGGACGTTCTAGTGAGTGAAGCTATATTGCATCAGGGCATGCAGTTGAAGGGGACCTCTCTGTATGTTGACCATAGCCACATCCTGCATCAACGGGTATCCCATAGGCAATAGCTGACCTACGTCAAGAACATTCGCCACCAGGGGGAAGGGGTTGGGAGGCGGGGGGGAAGGGAGGGATGGAGGGAGGAAGGGAGAGAGAAGGCCAATAATCCAAGGCAAGGTGTAAGTCTTCTAGTCGACCAATACTGAGGTCGCATATGTGTTATACTGCGCTGCTGCAACCCCCGGGGTGATGCTCTACTGTTGCTGCTGCCCCAACGACTATTGAGGCTAATGCCGTTCCTACTACTCTTGCCCCTGCCACCTCTGCCCATGTTGCTGCTGCTCCGTCAGTTGCCCATCCTACTCCTCCTGCTCCCGCTGCTCTAGCTCCTTCTGCTCCTATGCGCATATTATCCCCATGCTACTACCGCATCCCTGCGTTGCCTACAAATAGAAATTGTGCTTACATATGGTCTCCTGAAACTGTAGGGTTTCCCCAGCATGCAAGAACATCTTCTCTATTTTTTTGAAAGATTATTTTCTCCAATTTTATATTGTATAGGTACAATTGTGGCAGCATCATTTTCATCCCTTTTTTTTTATCTCCGGTATTGAAGGTATTTTTGGTAGTTTTTTTGGGTTAACACACAAACCATTACATTAATCACTCTAAAATTAAATCCCCCTTGAAACCCCCTGTGGTTTGGGTGCATATTCACACGGGGGGTTACTTCGGGCAACGAGAGCTGTTGGATGGGCATATTTGCCCTTTATTCCAAGATCTGGACCGTACATAGCGATCCTCGTTTGTGGGGTATGCATATACAAGTTTTTGTATACTGTATATTAAGGTTTGCAAAATACTATAAGGTTTGAGAGAATGTACTTAATGGTGTTAATTTTGTACATATATTGTAATTTTTTTGGGGCTCTCGCTGCCCTACGTAACCCCCCGTATGAATATGCACCCAAACCACAGGGGGTTTCAAGGGGGATTTAATTTTAGAGTGATTAATGTAATGGTTTGTGTGTTAACCCAAAAAAATTTTGGCCCCTTCGGGGCCTTAAGAATTGATGAACGAAGTAAAAAACATTTGTAATGATACTATTGACACAATTAGAAACATTTTATGATACCTGTTTATTTAGGAATTTAAAATAACAAAAAGAAATAAAAACCATGATACTTGGATATTGTAGCAATGTAAGATGTGATAATATTGATTGATGCCAAAACGCTAATAAGCATGCTGCTCATAATAATGGTGGGCCATATTCATCAAAATCTCTTGAGAGCATCATCCTTGTCATTGGAGCTGTGAGAATATTAAAATCTCTTGGAAGACCTATTTGAAAATCCCTGTGGCAAAAAGCCATAATAGTTTATGTTCCAACTCTAACCAAGTCCGCAAAACAGAGGCATCATCCCAGGCTTACTAGCTTGTATGGTAGTTGAGAAATGATCTACACTATGATAGAATAATAACAAGGTGCTGCGCACGAGGGGTTGCCCTTCGGTGTCCAAAGAATGTGTTTTCAAAGAATGTATTTTCAAAGAATGTGTTTTTATGGTTTCTATAAATGTGTTTTTGTGGTTTCTGATTCAACGTTTCGTATTGAGTCTTTTTTGTTTTGTGTGGAGCCATGTGGATGCTATGAACACGAGGTGCCATTTTCTTAGCGCATGAGTGTTGACTTTTATGTACGAAGCTGTGCAGGTCAATTGAAAGCAAAATAGATCCAGATACTTAACAGTTAAGTGGTCTTTGGTTTGTGATGTTTTAAGACACCTGAGATTGGGTGAATAGTTTACTGCAATTGCAGATAATGAGATGCAAGATGCAACAACCAACTCTTCCATTTTTTGGGTGGTTTGTGCGTAGATTTAGTAATAGTGGAACCAAATAGGTATTTTTGACATTGTGCCTAGATTTAGTAGTAGTGGAACGTGGAGCATTTTAGCTACGACAAATTTTTCTGTTCAACGCCTCTATTTGAAAATTTCAAGATGCATTTCATGTCCACTTTGGGCATTTATGCTAAGAGATGCATATTTAACTATTTTAAAATTTTCAAACTATCCTGCTATAGTTACTGCCAATCATCAAGGTGCCAACAAAACAAAACTGAACCGCCTACCATGAGAGGTTTCATTGTGAAAATCCCTTCCTGTTGCAAATGCATATCAGAGTATAGTCATATAATGAATCTAATTTCAAAACATTGTGTTGCTTCCTCGGCATGCTACTCATAGATGCCCTGGTGCTTCGTTGTTCACGGCAACATCTCATATATACGTTTAAAGATTCAGGATTGAATATCCTCCCACATTGCCTGCAAAGAAAGCCATCATAAAGTTGGAAATAACATAGAAATGCCTTAGAAAAGAAGCCCCATACATACGTGCATTCTTGCAAGAATTGCCTGAAATCAGGATGTTCAAGATGAATCAAGATGTTGAATATCCTTCCACATTGAATTTGATGTTCAAGATGTGGAAAACGAACAGGGGTCACCTTACTCTGCAACGATGGAGAAGTGTGTATCAATGCCACCACAAGACAACAACTGGAGGGAAACTATACTGGTGCTGCTAGGTTGCTTAGGCTTAATACTGGAAACTTGGTCATCAACCAATCTCTTAGAGCTACACTGATGTTTAATAGGTCTCTTCCTTATCTCAGGACTCAAGGATTTTTCAATAGTCTGACAAGTGGGTGAAGCAGCTACTTCTTGTGGTTTGTCATCTAACTTTTGGTTTTGAACTTTAGAATTATCCTTCTTGGAAGTTGGACCATTCTCATCTGTTAATTTTCCCTTCTATTCAGTTACTGCATCAATGCTTTCCAGATCTGATACTGGAACCTCTGAGAAAACGGATGTCAAAGGATTGCAGACATTTGCTTGGCTCCTGACGCAGCTCTCATCAAATCAAATAAAAGATGACACTGATTTAAATGTTAAGTGGTTTGGGGTAAATCACAGTTCCTATGCCTGGAGCTATGTTTGAAGGTACGACCTACACCAAAGTTTTTGTTGGAGGATTAGCTTGGGAAACGCAGAGGGAAACTATGCGCAGATATTTCGAACAGTTTGGCAGTTTGGCGAGATTTTGGAAGCTGTTGTAATCACAGATAAAAATACTGGACGATCAAAAAGCTATGGTTTTGTGCGCCCTATTCTATCCCCTGTTCTTTATATTTCCATTCTTGTTCTTTGCTCCCCCCTTTGTTGACTTTTTGGTCTGTTTGTTTTCTATGTAGTATTATGAAGCAGGGTTAATGGTTTTAGGTTACATTTCGGGATGTCGAATCTGCAATGCATGCATGTGATGATGCTTTTTCGGTCATAGATGGTAGGCGAGCTAATTGCAATCTGGCTTCCTTTGCTGTTATGGCAAGAGGATCTCCACAAAGTGGTGAGTTTTCACATTCTCTAATCTGTCAGTTAAAGCACAAATTCAAGCTTGAGGAGTCAAAGTGAAAGATTGCTTTCTATTCTGTTAAGTTGTTAAGCGGAAACTCGGAAACAATATTGCTTCTTATTTTAGGCTTAGTCACCCTTATTGAGGATGACCTCCAGTGGCAGGACAATTTTTTCAGAATAATCCTCCTGCTGCATCTGCTCAACCTTGTCCCTTACCTCAAAATTTTGCATATCCAAATTGCCAATATGGGTGCGCAACCTTATGGACATGTTTCACTGATTCTTTCATATTAGTCACATGTTAATGAAGCATACTGATAATTAAAACTTCCCGATGTAGATATCCTACTTATCCACCAGATTTCGTCTATCCCCAGGTTAGTTGAAACGAAAGTTGAACATAGTTAGAGATGTAAAGAAGTATCAGGCTCATAAAACTATGTTGTGCAATATGATCACTACATCATATCCCAGCTTTTTCAATACTATGGCAATCCCATGTATCAATACTTTGGCTATGGTGGATGCCCATTCGTGATTGATTTGCCATTATGACAGCGATCATGTGAAGCACAAGTCTATATATTTTATGAAATGAAGACTTGAATAGGATTCTATGTAACAGTAGCCAAATCCTATGTACCAGTAGCCAGAATCACATTTGTTAAAAAATGCAGGAGTTGGGAGTCAATGCCATTGAGCTGATGCCGATACATGAGTTTAATGAACTTGAATATTACTCTTATAACTCTGTTATGGGTGACTACAAATAAGTGCCGAAATGATCTGATATTTGATTATTTTTTACTTTGCTCAAGTAGTTTCTCAGTGTAGAAGTCATGCATGAGAGCAGTAGCTTAATTTCTGTTTGAGTTAGAACCTGTAACGATTACAATTTCAATCTTAACAAAGCAGTCAGAATGGGCATTCTCAAGGTGGCCTAATGGGCATTCTCAAGGTGGCCTGATGAGGCACAATGGCAGTGGAGCCCTACCCTTTAAGTATCACACCTTCACTATCAGTAATCATTTTTCCTTTAATGGCCATAGTATCAAAAGATGGGAAAGTGAGAATAAATTCTTGCCTCGTTTGGATTAGCATACATGGCAAGCCCCTGCCAATGCTTGCAATAAATCTTATGGGTGTGATAGGGATAGTGGATAGGATTTGAAACAATTACATGTGGACTGACAGATTCCAGAAGATTTCTCCATGGAAAGGTGCCATTTTATAAAACTCACTCCCTAATGTTTACGCTCTCAAATCCCAAAGAGTCTCCCATTGGGACAGGTTGGACAGGCAGACCCGTCCTAAAAATTGGGAGAGGTAATTCTGGCGAATGTGATATTATTCTTATAGCTCATACAAGACAGCTTCTATTTTTGCATATCTAGCAGAAATGCAGGGCAAATGACCTAGCATAGTGAAGAAGCAAACTGAGGCACCTCGGGTGCATGCTTCCACATTTAGCATACATATCAATGATCGTGTTATGTATTCTGCTGTCAATAATAGACAGAGTCCCATACTAAGCACATGAAGTAGCTTTCCCCATGCCATTGCTGAAATGCAAGCGCAAGCATTTAGAACAATGATTAATGTAACCTTATCTGGTTTGATAACTTCATCTTGCATTTGCCTAAAGAATAGAAGTGCCTGCCTGCCATTTCCAAGTTTTGCATAGCCTGTTATCACTGTATGCAAGTGATAAAAGTTCCAAGGCATCCTTCAGTTGTTGTCTCTCACACAACTTCACTATATTGCCCAAGGATTTGATTCATTACTGGGAATTGCGTTTTTGTCCATGGTTTAAATCTTGGGCACATCTTGTGCGCATTCTATGTAACCAAGAATGCAATCTTAAGACAGAAAAGAGGGGAAAGACTAGTGATGAACCTGTTTCTTCCATCCTTGTGAAGGGAGAATTTTTCTGTTCAGCGGTTGCTGTCTTCTCGCCTCTGCCAGAGTCATATCTTGTTCCTTAATCTTGTCTTGGAACTGTGAGAGAGCTTTACTCCATTACTCCATGTTCATATAAATCATTTGAGCAGGAAGGTTAGTTCGGTTACAGAATCATTAAGAACACAAGACTTACAATATTTCCAATCTTCCTGTGACGAAAATATACTCCATTTTGCACCAACATATATGAACGTATTAAAT
Source organism: Isoetes taiwanensis (assembly GCA_021234155.1). Lineage (NCBI taxonomy): Eukaryota > Viridiplantae > Streptophyta > Lycopodiopsida > Isoetales > Isoetaceae > Isoetes > Isoetes taiwanensis. Next base: position 1,757,032 of record JAJEKV010000082.1, on the reverse strand, counting down.
CAATGATTAAGATTGTTGGTTAGCAACATAGAATGTAGCTCAGAAGACTTGATTGGTGAGATATGATTCTTCCAGCAATGACACCTACCTTGAAATTCTGTGGATACTGAAACATGCTAAACACCATCATTGAGACTGGAACTGACAATAATATTGCATAGTACATAAATAGGACGCAATGAAATTTATTATTACAAAGGTAAGGTAAATTTGCATCGACTTACTTTGTCACTCAGACTTGTATCCAGGATTTTGATTCTAAAAAGGATGGGATGTGCTGTTAGAAGGTGATGGATATGACAATCTCTTCTCTTCTAAATCAGTATTGAAGAAAATTGGCAGGTCCTCACATCTCCGTGTAAAATTATTACCAAATAGACCGTGTTTTCTCCAGCTCTCAATACACTCATTTGTGAATTCTTCCAGGTCTAAATACATCCGATTCAAGATGCAAAAATCCTTTCTAGCACGACTAGATGTAGTGCAATGTAAAGCTTCTCCCTATCCATGAGCTTTAAACATGCTACATGTAAACCAATAAGCAACAAACTGGGTAATTTCCAAAACGAACCTGTATGTGGGGGGATCACTTGGCCAATTCTCCACATTTCATCTTCCAGTAGGAAGAGTAAGATGATTTAAGTAATCTTTCCAATCCATGATCTGGTCATCCCTATTTAACATCTTGCAGGCATAACCTTCCAGTGCCATGCCTGAATTGCATGAATACGCCAATTTCTCCTCCATGGGCTTCCGAAGAAAGCATCTCGCATCCTCCATAATATGATGCATGAGTTCCACTGATAACTCATTATCTATGACCTGGAAAAAACCCTATTCTATGCAAGCCTGACCTATTCTAGCTCTAATATCATCACGACAACTCTCATCATCAAAACCTTGCATATCAATTATGGGTACCTCTTCATCGGATTAATCATGCTCTTTTAATGCTGGTCGATCCTCGAGATATCGGAAAAATACCGTAGGGAGCTGCCTTAATCCAATGTTACTGCCCAGTGTAAGTCAGCACATGCATGGCACAACATGGAACATGACAAATAATGATAAACATGAAGCCTGACAGATCCGTTCTCAATCGTTATGCTGGCAACAAACCCAAGTGATCATCTACCCAGATGTTAAGCATAAAATTCAAGAACCCGACAGTTCTTGAAGAATGTTACTCCACCGGAACCACACAGCCGGTTAGCCGGTTCGGAAAGCGCCCCCCAGCAACGGGAGTGACCGCCAATTTACTGCCAGCAGCAAGTTTATAGCAGTTTTTCAGATATTCTAAGGATATACTGGCATATATCAAGAATATGCCTAAAACCCACACAAACAAGGGATTTCCCCCCTAGGGGCAACCCAAAAACCAATAAAGAAAACCAGAACATACACAACTCTATGTAATGTGCATGTTTGCAGCTGCTATACTAATGCTTCAAAACAACCTGAAAATGATTATATTGGATGGAAGATACAGTGATGGCAATGCCCAAGAATAAAGAACGCATTTTCACAGACATACAAGGATCATCCCATATCCATCTGTTATGTTGCATTTCCAGCATAGCTACTTGCCAACATCCAATACCATGGATCCAATAGTAAGAATAAGATTAAGCTTACCGTATAGCTTCTTCTTAATCCTGGGAGACAAAAAATGGATTTTGTTTTTAGAAAAAGCAATCCTCTTAGCATTTGGAATGAAAGCAAGAATTTAATTTACGGAACCAAATACATACCCAGTTGTGGGTGTCTATGCTGCTGCAGATCCTTGCTTCATCTCAAATGATGAGGGAGAATGCCGTCAGACATAAAATATAAAGAGCAATACAACATGGAATTCCTGAGATATGTAAGAACAGGCTGAATGAAATTGAAATAGTGGCTTGTGATGCTGCAACCCTTCAACATGCTTAAGAATGTACACTTATCTGGCTCAGTGCCCAGATGCTGCATTTTATCATAAAACTGAAAGGCCAAATCCAGTTCCCCAAGCTTGGCATGGGCATCAATAATTGCATTCCAAGTATACTCACTTGGTCTTGTAACCTTGCAAAATACTTGATTGGCTTCACCAAGCTTTCACAAAAAGAAAAAAAGCGAATAAGATGATCACGAGACAGAATAGAATATAGCGCTGGCGCAAACCATTAAGGCCTCTACACGTCCGCACATGCCCAAATCTGCTTTTTTTTATGCATTTTACGTATGAGGGTTATACAACTTCTCCGAAATCGGCATTTCATGTTGTTCCAGCTTTTGGGTCAATGTCAATGTTGGAAATAGTGGCAAACCCCTTCGAACAACGATCTGTAAATGCAAAACAACCTTATTATCAATCCTTACCTCGTCAATTAACGCAGCTTGGACAAAACGATCCGTGACCAATGATGACCGGATGTTTTTCCCTTTCGAAGTGCCCATTTCGCAAGGTTCTATGTAGATCCATGCTTCTACAACCTAGATATTCTGCCGTGACAAGGATGCAAGCAAGAATTGCTCCATTGTTGATAGCTTCCGCCGCTGCTTCATAAGCATACCTTCAACCGCACCGGAAGGGGTATAAGTAGGCTCGGGAAGAGCACCGAGGGAGAACTCGAAAATCACGCCTTGAAACAAGGCGAGAGCGGGGGCGGCACAAGATGGAGATAACGTGATTACGTGCGGTGAAGCTTCATGGATGAATCCGGCATCAAAGAGGAGGGGAAAAAAAAATACCCACCAAACAAACTGTGCAAAAGGATGAATGGCAGCAACCTCGGCTCCAGAAGGATGAATGGCAGCAACCTCGGCTCCAGAAGGCCTAACCCTAAATGTTACCCGGGTCCCATGTCTTGTGTTTGCTACAAACCCTAAAAATAATGGAGGGACCAAAAATAAAGAAGCCTCCACCACAGGATTTGCCCCTTTTCTAAAATCAACGGCTGACAAAAGGATGCACTCTAGAAATACTATTTAGTACACTTGGATGAATACGGCCACCAAATCATATGAAAACCTTAGAGAAAACAGTACAAAAACAGAAAGAAAAACCCCCTGTTATAATGCTACATATTGGATGATCCAAGTCAACCGAGCCTAGGGTCTTCTCCAAAAATGCGGGGTTTGTAATCGCTATGCTAAGTCCTTCTTAGGTACATGTAAGTGTATGGCTACACACTACTCTATGAAAATCTGCTATCCATGCAACATTTACACTAGAATCCTCAACCTTTGTTAGGTGGTGCTTTGTTACATTTGCTAATTGTTGCTTCTTCACATAACTTAAACTAGTCAAACAAGGAAGAGAGGAGAAAATAACCTAAAATAGAAGGTGCATTCACTTCACATTTTCCTCCAAACCTACACAGCAATTTTGAGGATCTTCAATTCGAAATTGTTTAGTCATTCACATGGGAAAGTACATAGACGAATATTTTGTCACCTGTGTTATGAGGCGGTAGGTTATCATATAATAGTGGCAAATTGGCCAAAGTCTAATGGTGGAAGAATGGGCCACTATTAATATAACGTTACAAACGTTTATGAATGAACACCAAAGGTTCATAAACGTTATAGACAAAGTCAAGTAAAAGAAACAAATCCTTGCAGCCTAGAAAACGCAAGACTGCTAAACAAAAAAAAAAGACATACAGGATAAGAAAGAAAGGAAATTAGAATTTTCTATCATATCCCCAAAAAAAAGGTGCAAAAGACCAGGTCAAGTCAGACAAAAACCCACCTAAACGTAACAACACATGGGAACACGGGATCAGTTAAGTTAAAACTAGACTTCTTCACGATGGGCAACAAGCAGGTTGCTTCCTCCTTAGCTCAGGAAGGGGCCAGTGCTCCGGTGGCTATGGCGTACTCCTAGTTATATTCTCGTCCCAGATAAGGTCCCATGGAGATTTGATTCAAAAAATAACGCTCTATCTGCGGCATTTTTCACAGGTTTGAAATTTACACTTTACTCTTCTTATAGCTTACTACAGCGCTTGGTCAATGATCGTAGGCCCTTGTTTCAGCCTTTGTTTCTTTGCAGCTTCGTCACAGCTAGTTTTTAATCTGTAGTTTGATGCACGTTGATTGATTCAAATCCCCATTTGCAAGCTGCCTTTGGCATTTATAAAAGTCGTGCAGTTCAAGACTGTTTGAGTTCCAATTCTGTGATGATTTATGTGTACTGAACCTTACCTTTCTGTTCCGGTAGATCTCTCGGGAGTAGGCGACATTTTTAGAGCAAATCCAAAAATGAGACATGGTTTAGATGGGAAATACCTGTGTCGGATCCAGTGTCCTCACTAGAAGTGTCCTTTTTCAGCGCCCCTGGGGTGCCAGTACTAGTGTTGACACGGACAAAGAATCCGTCTATCAGGATTCAAAGCAAAGCTTTGAACAGAATTCGGAAGAATTAACTCAAAGCAGTCCGCCAAAGGCAAATCGCATCTCATCAGAGGAGGCGCAGGTTACTGCCTTCAAGCCGGAACAGAAAGGAGAAGCAAAAGGTCCTGAAGAAGATATGGCTAGTGCAGATTCAAGAAGATACTCTGTTCAGAGTTTAACAGCCTCAGTTTTGGGTCGACCCACACAAAATGTCAACGAGCTCTACACTCTGGGGAAGAAACTTGGGCAAGGGCAATTTGGGACAACTTACTCCTGTATTGAGAAGAGTACTGGACATCTTTATGCCTGTAAATCCATTCCCAAGCGGAAGCTGATCTCCGAGGAAGATGTTGATGATGTTCGACGTGAAATTCACATTATGCATCATCTGTCTGGCCATCCCAACATAGTGCAGATAAAAGGGGCTTATGAAGACAGTAGGTCTATCCATCTGGTCATGGAGCTTTGTGCAGGTGGGGAACTGTTTGACCGCATTATCCAAAGGGGCCATTACAGTGAAAGAAAAGCAGCGGAGCTTACGAGAACAATAGTTGGTGTAGTAGAGGCGTGCCATTCATTGGGAGTCATGCATCGTGATCTTAAACCTGAAAATTTTCTCCTCTCAAACAAAAGTGAAGAGTCTCCTCTAAAAGCTACCGATTTTGGATTATCTGTTTTCTTCAAACCAGGTAATTTATCTGTGCATTTTCTTTGTTCATAGAACAGAATGTGGATCAAGAAGTAGACAACCAGATGATTTTTTACATATTTGCTAGTGTTGGGAAATGTGAAACTGCATTCAATAATTAGCTTTTAAACATAAAACCCTTTTGTGTGTTGTAACATGAATAAATTTCAAAGTTGGTTCTCCGTTGGCTTATCATTTATACTTTGAACATGCACAGATGAAGTATTCAGTGATGTGGTTGGGAGTCCATACTATGTTGCCCCAGAAGTTCTTCGAAAGCGTTATGGACCAAAGTGTGATGTCTGGAGTGCTGGTGTCATATTGTACATATTGCTTAGTGGAGTACCTCCCTTCTGGGCAGGTAAGCAGGTGTTCTGTAATCAAATCAGATAGCGGATGAATTCCATCTGAATGGGTGAAATTTTGATATGCTATCAGAGACCGAACAAGGGATATTTGAACAGGTCTTGCAAGGAGAGATTGATTTTGAATCAGATCCATGGCCCAAAATATCAGAGAGTGCCAAAGATCTTATTCGGAAAATGCTCGATCGCAATCCCTCCAAGCGCTTCACAGCACATGAAGTGCTAAGTAAGAGTTGTTATTTTGCCAAAATAATTGACATGCATTATCCGGTACACAGAGGCAGTTTTTTCCATATTATTTGATATGCATGTTTTTAGAAATGAAATTATTAACTGATGGATTATAGCATATGCAATTTCCCAGGCCATCCATGGGTTTGTGAAGATGGTGTTGCACCTGATAGGCCAATAGATTCTGCCGTGCTTTCGAGGCTAAAACAATTTTCTGCAATGAATAAGATAAAGAAGATTGCATTAAGAGTGAGCTTCTTATCTTTCCATCTAGCTAGCACGAATCCCCTAGAAAAGGAAAGAAAGTTGTGTTTATGCTATAATGTTCAAGCTATGGTTTTACAAGAAGAGATGTGAAACAGGATCTGAGCTATGAAATGCTTTCTAGGTCATTGCAGAGAGCCTCTCAGAAGATGAAATTGCTGGCCTTAAAGAGATGTTCCATATGATGGATACTGATCACAGTGGATCAATTACATTTGAGGAGTTGAAGGCTGGTTTGAAAAAAGTGGGTGCTAACCTAATGGAGTCAGAAATCCGGGCACTTATGGATGCAGTAAGGATAGCTGTTTGTATATCAATAAATGGTTTTAGCATAACATTTCAAATAAATTGCTTTCTTCCTTCAGGCTGATGTTGACAAGAATGGAACTATAGACTATAAAGAGTTTATTACAGCAACATTACACCTTAACAAGATTGAGCGTGAAGAAAACCTATATGCTGCATTTTGCTATTTTGACAAGGACAACAGTGGGTATATCACAGTAGATGAATTGCAACAAGCATGCACGGAATTCAACATGACGGGAGATATTGAAGAGATGATAAGAGAAGTAGACCAAGATAATGTAAGTTTTATTTTTCCATGTATTAATCAGCGACCTTGTTTGTTGCATAGTTCAATTTCCTCCCTTACATGGCAAGCCATAGATTAAACAGTTTATATAAAAATCTCAAACTACGTTTCTGTTAAGTTCACAGCATTGATTGCACAAGATACACAGGATCTTACAATCGTTTTTGCTCCCTATCACTTTACATCCTGCAGTGTTAACTAAAACATAGTTAGGCTCTGACTACACAGCTTTCCCATAAAACTCAACGTCAGTACATGATGGTTAAATATTACCTTCATCATCTAGAAATGTTCTCATAAGCTATTTAAAACTATTTGCCATTAATGACGATTCTAGTTATTCAGCCATTATCTTTTAACTATTTGTAGTTTTCTAACTAAGCTGCAATAATATATGGACCTTATGGAAATTACAGGATGGTCGAATTGATTACACTGAATTTGCTACAATGATGCGGAAGGGAAATGGAGGTATTGGAAGGAAAACAATGAGGAACACATTAAGTCTGAGGGACCTGTTAATCGGCAATTGATTTCTTTGTTTTACGATTGAAATGTGTTATGGTGCGATCTATGTGCAAGGAAATTTTGGGATGTGCTCGGTGCCTCAAATTAAATTCACGAGCCATAACAATTTGGAAAATGTATGGTATCTCTTTACAGGGAACTTGAAGATAATAAAATACGCTGCTAGCCAAAGGGAAATGTGAAAGTCCAGAAGTGCAAACTGGTGCTACTTTTTTCTTTAAGAAGACGTGCATAGATATGCGTATGTTTATTGCATAAAAAGCAAGATACAATTTCAGCATTTCTTGCACGAAGTTTTAAAGTATAAAAAATCTTGACATGACCTCCAAATTCAAAGATACGGAATATAAAATTACATGGGATGTGTTGAAAATGTCATCCAACTAACTCATGGCATTGAAAAAAAGCAGAGCAGTCCAATGCCAAAATGTTAAAACGTGTTGACAATGTCATAAAACTTAGAGCATTGAAGAAAGAAACTTTCTTGTTGGAATTGCCCTTCAAGCCCACTTGTCCTTGGGAGATAAATAACTTTGCTTCATTTGTTAGCCCACTTGTCTTTGGTAGATAAATAACTTTGCTTCATTTTCCAATTGCCTTTTTTTTTTTTGTCATTGTTTCAAGTTGGATGCCTTGGATGGAAGCTTTGGTATAATAACTGAGTTTATTTTACACAAAAATTCGTTTTGAGTGCACTCCATCAAATGTGAATACTAGTAGTGGTGGAAGCTAGGTCACGTTGAGACCATTGAACAAAAAGACCATCCGAAGGACATGAAGGTTCCCAATGGGGGCTACACCTACATCGGATTCCTAGTTGGTACTTGCAGCTCTTATTCACATCACCAGAAGATGGGGAGGACCTAATAGTGGGTCGATTGTTGGAGTCCAGGACTACACAACTAGGACCATAGCAATAACACTGACTAGCTATGAATCCACCGATGTGGCAATCTGAATTGGACATGCACCCTTGACAAGGCCTGACACATTCAAAATATGTCCCAAGCTCATCCTTCACACCTCTCAAGTATTGCAAAAACAACCCAGTGCTAGATTCTTGTAAGTAGCATCCAAATCCTTTCATTCCAGCATAGTAAGCTTCTAAGTTCCTCGCGACTTGCCAGGGTTGCGAACCGGCGGGGAAACGCTGGCGAAGGAGCTCCCAGATGGGCGTGAACTTGTATTGTATAGTTGGAGAAGTGGCATGAGCTCCTTCTTCAAGGAATCGTTGAACAAGCTCAGGTGTTCTGCCTCTAGTGAGGCTAGCTCTGGTGGATGCATTGCCACCTTTGACATATAGGATGTCACTCATGTCGTATGACGTGGCCTCGCGCTTGTCTTGGGCGGTGACGAGGGCGCACGCGTCGACGGACGTGGAAGTGGGGCCCTCGAGCTTGAGGCACGCGTGGGATGTGAAATTCTTGGCACTATATGATTTGGACATGTCAGCCACGCTCCACTGCTGCATCCATGAGCCAAAGTAGGCAGTGGTGACATAGTGGCTCCCCCACTTTCTCAAGAACTGGGCCACTGTGGCCCATGATGTGGCCACCCATGTTACGTTCATGGCCACTGGTAGAGCCTCCATGTCCCTCACCAATTCTGGATTGAGAGCCACATTTGCTGCCTTTTCTTCTATCATACTCCGCATCTGCGAGAATGCCACCGCGTTTATCGCAAGCGAAGAAACCTGCGATTCCCCGCCGCTTATTGAGTTGAATGTCTCCTGCAGACTGAATGGCACTGCATTTGTCCCTCCCAACAGCCCTGCCTTCTCTGCTATCTGCATATTTGGTTTCACTCAAGGTTAAAATTCAATTCATTGTGAAAACTGCAACTTGACTAAGTAGGTATGTAGATAGATAGATAGAAAGGATTTTTAACGTCCACCAAGGATTATCAGTGCTGATACATATGTGTTGATACATATGTGTAGATAGATAGATACACATCATATGTGTTGATACATATGTGTAGATAGATAGATACATATGTGTAGATAGATAGATAGATTGATTTTTTTAGTCCACAAAGGATTATCAGTGCTGATACATACATATGTGTAGAACGAAGTTGTGCTCTCGTAGAACTGGGAGGATATCTTCGTAACAGGATAGTCTGTTGTGCTGATTGCTCCACTCAGATCTGATGCAAAAAGACTTCTGGCACCTTGTATGATGTCTAGAATATTCACTTCTGGAAGATAAACGCCTGTTCCTATTGCTGATACATCGCCTAAGCATACAAACACAGATTTTATCATCACAGACAAAGCAGAATGCTATAGAACAGAGAACCCAAAAAAAAAAAGCATCCAAAATCAAATACTAAAATGCAACAAAACAGAGAACCCAGAAGAAAAATCAGCCAAAAAAGAGGAAGAAATCAACACTAGCCTCCTGGAACTTCCCGAACCACCCCTGCCTTCATACAGCTGCAGCAGCCCAGCATTAGAACGGAGTAGATAAGCGCACCCGTGATCGCCCATGCACCCATTGGCTCTCTTCGCTGTGGATTTAGAAGCCGCCCTAAATATACTTAGAAAATGGGCATTTTATAATCTCCTCTTTCCCATTTGCATATTATTCACGAGTGTGCCATGAAAATATGCTATTCTCTATGTGGCCGGTCCATTGTTTATGTGTTCATACCAAACTAACTAGCTCTCGCTTCACGTTTGGATCATTTGCTTTCTATCTTGTACTTCAAGTCCTTTGTGTTTCACTTCATCCTCCATGTCACTAAATGTCAAGTTTTTGCATCTGGGCGAATGTGATGACCTGTCTAATACTATGACCTTGGTCTTCCCTAACAATGAGAAAAGTGGGGTCCTGATTTTCAATCAAGAATGTGTAAAAGTTTTTTCTTTTATCCCAACAGATACAACCTGCAACCTGCAACTGCTATGTCGGCTTGATTCCCCACCCTGTCAGTTGTTTCCTCCGCACTTGAATCCCTTCCAATTATGATTCCATATTACATTGGTTGTCCAATACTTTACGGATTTTAGTACTTGCATCTCCTTTCTTTGACTCATTCATCATTTGGTAATGGGAGAAAGTGTGGCCACCATCTTGCTCCTAGGTTCATGGCATAAAGAAGGATTTTGTCTGGTGTCTTGTTAGATCTAGAAGCCAAGGCTACAGGGATTGTTAGTTTCTCTTGCATGATCTAAACTATTTCCAATTTTCTATCACTTATATGCCAAGAATGTTGAAAGTAATGAAATAATAAAATACCTTTTACAAAAGCTTGCGCAAAAAGGAAGCAACGTAGTACTTTCACTCTAGCAATAATATCATACCTCAAAATCAATGAATTTACATAAGTGCAAATTGCAATTATGTCTTCGTGGCTCCCCGTAGAAAGTTGACATGGCTGGCCAGACGAGGCATCACTCGTGGGTGGCATCACTCGTGGCTCTGCCACTCGTGATGCCTCGTCTCGCAAGCCACTTCAATTTCTTACGAGATGCCTCGTCTGGTAGCATCGCCACAACTTTCTATGGGTTATACGCCCATCCCCACCATAGTTAGTCTTAAATTGTGCCTCCTATCTACCATCTTGGCAAGTCCACCTGGTACTAATGGTGGGAAAGGGGCGTTGAGCCAAACATGCATTACGTAAATTTTTCATACACTCATATATTTTTTATACTATATTTATTTGAGCTAGGTTAAAATCGACAATTCAATTTGAAATTCTTTAATGCCAATGGTTACTTTACATGTAATGTTCTCTAATCTTTATGGAAGGGGTATGTGTAGTAATGCATGGCATATAAGTGCATATGATTACCGCATATGCTAGCTAAGATCATGCCAACTTTTCCATGACACATCATCATAGTGCTTGGGATAGTGTAAAAACATTCTAGCACCTACAACCTAGGGGCTGAAATCCACAACATCATATGCCGTTATTTTGCAACAGGTTTTTGGCCCCTTCAGCAGGTAATCGAATGTTTCTATTTAGCCATAGCGACTTTAGCTAAACTTGCTTGAAACTAATCCCAAAACTTTTAGCTAAACTTTTCAAATTTTATCTCTTATACTTTCTAGCGTTAGCTAAACTAACCCAAAATTCATTTCAAATTTTTTCTGTGGGTGCTCAAAGCTAAATTTATTATACTTTTTTCCAATTCTTTCCATTTACTTTAGCCAACATTTTTAAAAATGTGCTAAGAAATCGCCAAATTGCTAAGTTTAGCCCCTAATATGGGGCTCCACATTCGTCAATAGCTCTAGCCTAGATAAGAAACTTCAAGTATACAAGTATGCACATCTCTATGGAGTCGAATTGTCTACTTTGAACAGCGCCATCACAACTTCTTGTTGCAATATGTGAGGTCCAAGTTGTCTCCAAATGCCAATTGCTGGATTTGCCAGATCCGCCATAGCTTTCACCCTTCCTACATGGAAAACCTTTAATCTCCTTAGGAACAATGTAAGCCACAGGGGATCCGCTCATGCATTAGAGGAAAAATGAGATCACATTTTGTCCCATTAAGGGATGCTTAAAATGCCATGTCAGCTTTCTAAACTGTCCAATAAGGGAAGAGCTCCAGTATATCTCATTCCAGTATTATGTGGCAGCTTGTAATTAATGCAGCTGCAACTAACTTCTGTAGTATCATTTTTTCATTATAACTTTTGATCCAGAACTCCGATTCAAAAACTTTTTATAGCAATGGGTTCGTCTTCACAAGATCTATCTAGTGATAACCCATTCATACATCTTTTACGATATAAATATATAAAAAATACGCAAAAAATCATATTTTTTTAAGGTTAATGCATATGACCATATTAAAATACATCATAACCATATATCATTGGAAAGATCTTTTCATTCCGCATCTAATGCAATAAACGCCGCAACATTTTGACAAGTGGATCAAAAGTTATAGGGGAAAAACAACAGCAATGAAGTTGTTGGTGCTGCATTAATTGCAGTTAATAGAGGGTAGCCATTCCATTGGAGGATTCTTATGGGGATAAAATGAGATCTCAAATTTCCTCTAATGTATAAGGGGGTATGCCATCTGTGTTCAAGGGGTGACAAAAGACCCCCCTGTATCCGGATTTTAAAAGCCAATTTTGACCATTCTGAATAGAATTTGCCTAGACAATGCAAAAGATACCAAAAAAGGGGCCCACTGTCGACTGTATATGTACAAAAATGGGTCCAAAAAATATCCCTCCCGTGCATACACATATAGTTTATATGTAAGAAATGGTAAATCCCCCTTACTGGAAGCATAGAATCCTTCTTCCCTGGCAAATGCATGTAATTTGCAGCTTAAAGCAAGTGACAAGGAATATTTTGGCATATACTGGCATGTTCTTGCCGTATTACCCACCCACACCACAACGAGAGAGTGCCCGTTGGGGCGACCAAAAAGTGCATGAAATGAAAACTGATACATATCCCACTTCAATAGAGAGAGAAAGAGAGAAAGAAATTTGATTATTTTCGCCTACTAGACCATCAGGTCTATGAGATGGATTTTTTTTGTACAAAAAGCATGTAGATCATCATAGAATTTATACAGCCTCTCCCACAGTAGGGAGAGTACCGGCCTCCTCTCCTAAACACGACTCATAATCCTCTAAAAGTGTTTTGTACCCTCGTATATATTGTTCTCTCAACTCTAGAACATCTGTTAGAAATTTACCAATTATCTTTGCAGGAAGCTTGAAAAACTCCACAAGGGTGTTGGCTCGAACGACATGGTGTCTTCGTAGGTCTTGATATGCTGGACATTGTAGAATGACATGGCTCTCATCCTCCAAAGCATTTTCCTCACATAATCTGCACAGTCGGAGTTCTTGCGGTATGTCCCCCCATCGTCCCACCTCAATCCCTAGGTGGTGTGAGCTGAGCCGCATCCTACATATTGTGTGCCTTTTATGTAGTGAAATATTCTCTCTCAGATAAGCCATTTCAACCAGCTCTGGGTTCATCCATTTCCTGTAGCTTTCCATTTTTTGTTTGCCTCCGCTCCACATTTTTTGTTTTACTTTGCCCCCCACATACATCCTTGCTTGCATCACATTTGCTGGGATATTCTCAACCGCAATGTCCCACTTTTGAAGCCATTTAAGAAAGTCAGCGTACCATCCCTTGCTCTCACTGTGCCTCATGGCAACATGAGGTAGACCTTGGTCATCCAAAACCTTCAGCTTCCACACATATACAACTGTCTGGCATAAGGCTTCGCATTCTAATGGCATCAGACCTGTCTCTGCAAGCAGCATAACATAAGGTGTCTGTACCTTTACTCCCATTTCAGCAAGTAAGAATTTCTTTTGGACTCTTTCTACTTTCTTCCATCTATCCAATGATAAACCCGGCCCCCATATCACACATCCATATAATAAAACTGCCTGCTGAACCAAGGAGCAGAACAGTTTTTTCTTTAGCCCAAAATCAACAATGTCCGCATTTTTGCATTGCCTCTGCATCGCAAATAAGGCCTTCAGCCCCCCATCAACCCGTTGATCTACTGCCTTGTTCCATCTGTATGACTGATCTACTAGCAAGCCTAGATATTTATAGGTAGATACTATATCCACCTTTTCCCCCTTATAGTAAAAATCGTATCTGTCCGTCTTTTGCGTGCCAAATATCACAATTTTAGTTTTGGATAGATTGACGTTCATGCCCGTCGCTTCGCAGAAAGCTGCTAGAGCTGCTAAATGTTTTTGTAACCCCCCCACACTTCTAGCAAATATGACCACGTCGTCGGCATATAATAGTAGGAATATTACATATCCCACTCTTTGTGCTCGGTTCTCCATTCATGTTGTGCATCTTAAGCCTTTTTTCTACTGGTTGCGAATTTTTTCTTTTCTCTGTAGTTCTGGCACCAAATGTGCATTGATTCGATCCTCTTTTGGTTTCATTCATCCCTTCTTTTTCATTAATAGTTTGAGGTCGTTGATAGAGTCATTCTGTGGGCATCGATACTACATAAAAGTTGGTCCATTCCCCTTTGCATAGATTCATGTGATTTTATCCTTGGTTTCATCGAATTTTGTATTTTTGCAATCTTGGAATCTTTGTTGCCAGTGTTGGAGTGTTCCTTACTCTACGTTCGTTGTGTTCTTCGATATTGTCCATGTGCTCACTTTGACTGGATGTTGGTAAATCTCGTTCATTTTGCTCTTTCTTTATTTCTACGAGTTTCAATATCATTCCTTGGTTAGGGATTGCTGATACATTCCCATGCTTTTGGCATTTAATGCTAGTGGTCGGCATTGAAACCGGGTACTTTTGATTCTCCTCATGACTTACAGTTATCTTCATAGCCGTTATGTGCATGGACATTCTAGTTGTTTTGGTTCATCTAGTTGCTCAGTTCATGGATGCATTATGTTCTCCAGTTTTCTTCCATTAATTCATTTCATTCTTTTTTCTCCCATTTCATTGTCACCTTGGATACCATTGCTCTGTTTACTCCTGCAATACAATTTATGCCTTGACTTAGATTAGTGGCCCCTTCCATTCTATTGTGGCCATTGCTCCTTTTCTCTTATCTCTCTTTGGTTCATTGGTTTTGGGGATTATGCTTATTCATTTGCTATATACATGCTCCCAAGTGAGTCACTGGGTCTTATTTTTCGTTTCTTGATGTGTTCTTTTTCGCCTTGCTAACTCGAAGCTTTTTAGTGCATTTTCTCCTTTGTTACCTCAGTGTCTATCGTTTGCGCTTCCGCTATCTCCTTGGTTATCTGAGCATCTATCGTCTCTCAGCCTCACATGTTCTTTGATCATCTTACTCCTTTTACCTCATTTGCTCCTTTGAACATTTTGCTTTCTTGCATTCTTTTTTGCATCTATTTTGTTTACCTCCTTTTGCTATTATCGCTATCATAGATATTTTTTGTGCCATTGTAGATGTGTTACTTACTCCTTTGCCTTTGTTTGATTTGTACCATTAGTTCCCCTTTTTTTCTTAACTATCTATCTGTTCCATTTGGCACATTTGTATCTTTAGTTCGCGTATCTCATTTGTTCTATTTGCCTCTTTGGCCTACAGATTTTGTAATTGTTCCATTTGTTTTGTTTTCCTCCATTTGTCATGTCTGATCCTATTTGCTTGATTTGTACCAAACCCATATACTATCTATCTATCTGCTCCACTGGCCTGCTATGTTCCATTTGTCTTGGCTACCCCATTCTTCTTCTGTCCCTTTTTTGTTGATTTTGGCCCATCATTGTTTAGTTCATCTGCTTTGCTCTCTTTGTCTTGTGCGGGCATTCTTGTCCCATAATAATTTATTTGCTCGTTCTCCTCTATATTTTACAATTTGGGTGATGTAGTTCTTAGTAAGTGCAGTTGGCATGTCTTTATGTTGTCGTTGGCTTGGTATTTTTTTGAGGGAGGTCGTGTCCCGTAGGCAACGATTTTTCTCGTCGTTCCCCAGATCTACATATAGTGATTGAGTTTGTTTCTCCCAATTGGGGCATTGATCAAGGTGCTAGAAATGGGCGTTCGTGCGTTCATCATGACATGATGTTACATATGTTCATGGTAGGCTTATTGATTAGCGATATGGTTGCTTGATACCGTTCTAGTCTATTTTTTCCTCTGTTCTAGTCTATTTTTTCCTCTATCCCATATTTTCATGTGTAACAGTGGTGCCTATTCTTGTTTCTTTATTTCAGCATGTTGCCTATGTGCTGTCATTTTGTCCATTTTCTCTATCAACCTCTGTTAATTTCATTATTCCATTTTCATTCCGTTGGCTTTTATTCCATCTTCCTTCTTCTATTACGCCTACTATCGTTGTGCCTTCGATATCAATTAGCCAGTTTTTAGTTGTGGTATTGATGGGCCCATTTCTCCACTTCACTTCTTTAATCTATGTATTCTCTTGATTTCGACTTGCTCCATTGTGGGTTTGTTGTGCTCCAGTTGCTATATGCTCCTCATTATCTCAGTAGCTCCATTTGATATCATTTTTGTTTTCTTCATTAAGTTTCTTTGGCTTGTTGTTTTCGTTTAACTTTGTTGACATTATTACTCCTTTAGTTGCATCAGTTCCTTTGATTTCTTTGACTTCTTGTTGCCTTTCTATTTAGATTAGTTCAGTTTTATAGTATTTGTTAGTGTAGTGTTTTACTGGTACAGTAGTCATTTGATATCTTTACTTTGTTGATGTCGTCATAATCGTGGCTTTGTCTGCGGGTGTCCCAGAAGTTCCTTTCCCCATTTCATACTGCATTATCCTATTGTGTCCTTCACTTTTATGCTCCTTTTCCAGTTCCATTGTATCTTTCGTTTTTATACATCCTATTGTTCGCATTCCGTCTTTACTTGCTCATTCTACCGTTGCTTCATTGTCTCCGCCTTCTATTTATTCCCTTTTGCTCCAATTTTCTTGGTCTCCTTTTCCTCCGATTTACCAGTTGTCGTGATTGCTCTTTCGCTCTCTAGTGGTCTTTTCTTCGGTACTATGGAAGTCCTTGCTTGCCCCTTCTACCTTGTTTATTCCATTGTGTCCTTTTTTGCTCATCCCATTATCTGGATTCCGACATTACTTGCTCATTCTACTTCATTGCTCCTTCGTCTCTATCGTCTCTGTATCCCTGTTTTTCTCTATTTTTCTTGGGTTTCTTCTTCTTCTTCCATTTACTCCGGTTGCCTTGATTGCTCCTTGCTCTCAACGAGCCTTTTTCTTCGACACTCTAGTACTTCTTACTTGCTCCTTCTGTCCATATTGTCTCGCTGCTCTGTTATCTTGTTGCCTCTTTGCCCCTTTGATATCTGTTAGATCATCTGTTCCACGATTTACCACTCTGATCTTGTCTTCTAGCCATCCTATTTTCCATTTCTTCACTTCATTTTCGTCTTTTTCCTCCTGTCAGCCTAGTTTGCATTATTCTTCTTAGGGTAGATTCCTTTTCTATCGGCCACTTGGTTGTGTCATAGGACCCATCCTAGGAATGCCACGGTTCTATTGCGATAGCAATAGAACCGACATTCCTTGGATGGGGACGCCTCATCTCACATCTTCTATTTATTCTGCCTCTTCTCCTAGTTTCATTCATCGGTGTTCTCTTGAGCTAGTTTCTCCTTCTTCTCTGCCCTACCAGTTTCCCTCACCCTCCCTCCCTTGATTCTCTGGCGGAATAGTTGGATTTTACTTATCTTTGTTTACTCACTAATGCGGTCTTGGGACCTACATATTTGATTATTCATTTCTTTTCCGGCATGGCATTGTCGCCTCTGAGACAATAGTTATTTGCGTTTTCTTTCGTTTTCATCTAGCTTCCCTCATCTCCTTCTTTGGTTGACCATCTTTAGTTTCTATCTATTTTTTATATACTTTCTCGGGTCGCTCTGCAGTCACTGGCACCCCCCATGTTGTCTTTTCGATGTTCTTTGCAAGTGCATATCTTCTTATAATTTTATTTCTCTCGGCGTGGCGCTGTAGCCTCCAAGGCATTCATCTTTTTCATGTTCTCTCGGCGTGGCATAGTAGCCTCCGAGGCATACTTATCATTCTTTCTCGGTGTGGCGCTGTAGCCTCCGGGAGTACTTGTTATTTCATTTTCTCCTCGGCGTGGCACTGTAGCCTCCGAGACAACACTAATCGGTTGATTCCTGCGATGGTTTTCCGTGGATGGTTCCCGATTGGTCGGCTGTTGTTTCTTCCTCGGCATGGCCTTGGAGCCTCCGAGTGCTATTATATTCTTGATTTTGCACTTTGGCACGGGCTTATGCATGCAGCTTCTAACTTTCTAACGGGTTATTCTCCTTTTCAAATTCCATTGCAGGTCATTTTCTTGCAGTTCTTTCAGTTGTCAGCGTCATCATTTCAGCGGCATTCTTCAAGAGTGTTGGCGATTGTTTCTCATTAGGGTTTTCCCTGAAAACCCGAAAGGGCGGCGTTTTTCATCCCGATGAGAAGCAGTCATCACATTTCCCACATTTTGTATGGACAATGCGGTGGATATATCATCTTTTATCTTGTATCCCTAGTTTCGTCATGCTCTCGATGATTGTCTAGTTTCGGAGCATGCAGATTTCTAAGCAGAGTTTCATTAAATTTGGAATTCTGAAGACAAGTTGGAATAATTTTTATATAGTATACCTTGGAGGGTTTTGTATACCTCAATACTTATAGTATGGTTATGTGTATTACAAAAGGTTATGTATACCTGTTGCATACTAGTATACCTCAATACATATAGTATGGTTATGTGTATTACAAAAGGTTATGTATACCTGTTGTATACTAACACAACCAGATTACAATAAGATAACAAGTACTATTATTCTTCTACTATTACTTATAGTATGGTTATGTGTATTACAAAAGGTTATATATACCTGTTGTATACTAACACAACCAGATTACAACAAGATGATAAGTACTATTATTCTTCTACTCTTACTATTCTCAATCATCGTAACCAGCCAACCCGCTCGAGAGATCCTTTCGATCATGAACATTTGATGCTCTCTATTCCATATAAGATGGATGATAACATCGAAGGGATCGATAATGGCGAGGGATTGAGAGAGCAACAATGGTGAGCCGTCTTCAAGCGGTATATCTAAACTCACGACGCACCGCTTGAAGTCCTCATGATTCATCTTGCAAGTGATAGAATCAATGCTCAGGGACCGTATCGTCCATAGTTAGATCGAGGCCAATGTTGTTTGCGCACTCGGCAATTTGATGTATATTTATACCCACCAAAATTATTGATGGTATATACCCACCAAAATTATTGATGGTATATACATAGAAATTATTGGATCATATACATACTTGTATGGTACTCGTATAATGGCAATGAACACCAATAATTCACATCAATAATTTTACTTCACTATAAAAGCAGCTCCATCCGGTGGTAGAGCGCATTCATCTCCCATGGCTTCCTTGCCCGATCGCCCGTCCGAGAACATCCGATCCTTCGGTGCTACCTTAGCTATAATGATGCGTGTGAATGCTACGTAAATGGTATCAAACTTGATCCATGGTCGCAGTCCAAAAGCAGATGGTCCTGCGAGTGCTTGCAAGAAGCTCACTCGTGTTAAGGTCCACCTTTATTGGCTTCCTGATCAGGAGATCTATGAGCTGAATAGCATCACGTGCTTTGATGTTGATGATGAGTGAATCTGTATCTGCTAAGGATATAATAATGACATGAGTACCTATGAACTATGCAAGCTGTCTTTAATTTCAATCACACCTATATTAGTCAAGCAGCAATGACGAGTGAATCATCGATGATATGTATACCTGTTAAGGATATAATAATATAAGCACTTATGATTTGTGTATCTGTTAAGGATATATATAATATAAGCATAGTGAATATTAGTTGATGTATAGAATCTGAGTACATGATAGAATCATACCTGTACGAGTACATGATACTTGTATACGCTCAATGATGGCGCTACAGTCCACCCCAATAATTCACATCAATAATTTTACTTCACTATAAAAACAGCTCCATTCGGGGCTAGAGGTCATTCATCTCCCATGGATTATTTGCCTTCTTCTGTTCACCACATCGAGGCGATCAAGTGCTCAATGAGCCACTCTGATCTTGTTGGTTGCCTAGATAGGCATCTTCTTCTTGATCCCTACCTGCGAAGAAAAGCTTTGGGCGCTGAGATTCGTTGCCACTACGTCATTAGGTGTTATGATCCATCTGATTTGGCTTCCCCCGCGCGAGCTATGAGATATCGGGGATCACTACTACAGATCCTCAAAGATGAATGAATCACACGCTCAACATATAAGCACTTCTGACCATCTTATCTATGAATCATGTATGCATTTATATATTAAAGATGTAAGCAGTTATATATGATCACAAATATAGTAATGTACAAGATCTTATGTATTAAGATGAAAGATATGTATTACAAGTACAAGATCTCATGTATTAAGATGAACAATGTTCTATGTCTTTCCACATGTCTACAATATATTTCGGAATTTGGACTGTTTTCGGCCTCTTGCCATTGGCATCCCAAGCATAATGAATAGCATCTAAATTTTCGTACCTTGAAGGATCGGAAGGATTAGGCCGCCAACGCTTAGTCAAGCAGTCTTTGTAGTCCCCTCCAGTAAGCTTCCACCACGATACAAAAATATGGCCAAAATATGTAGATTCTGGATCAAGAACAGCATTCTCCTCTGCATATCCTAACCAAGTGGCAGTGTTATCATCTCCAGGTCTGACTAGAACAAACATACCCTTTGTCACATGTACGTGAGGATCAAACTCTTCAAGAGGCAACACTGGACGGCCATCTGACGGGCCACAATAAGATGGTAAAGGTCGTGTGACCAAGGCAGATACGTCGACCTCTGGAACAAATGCTGTTTGTTCTAGAGGAGCTTGTCTTGTTTGTGGCCAAAATGCATCATTTTGAGGACGTCCTGAAGCAACATCCTCCAAAGAGATAAGAAGCTGGCTCCAATACTCAACACTTGCCGTGTATTGCCTTGCAAACAAGCTACTTTCTTGATTCTTACATATGTCCTTCCATAGGGAGATGTATTTGTTGATGCTATCCTTCAACCCTGGAAGATCCTTCAATGTTGGTCTAGGAGGAATATTTTGTGGCACACCACTTGGTAGCATTGGCTGACCATGTTCATCCTCTTTCCACATTCTAACTCCTGGAGAATCTGCTGGAAGCCACTCTTTATGTGTAGGACGCATTTTGTATTGCATAACAGGCCAATCTCCTGCCATCTTAAATTTGAAGAGCAATGGTTCAGTATGCCCAACCAGGCGTTGGCCCTTATCAGGGATGAATTCCTTCACAAAAGCCTTCCAATTTGGAACTTCATCAATAAAGTATGGAATTGGAGATTTTGCATTGCACTTGCTGAACAAGTAAAGTAGCTCTGGTAGTGTCAAAGCATCCGATGAACTCATCAAGGTTGAAAAATTTCCAAATAAAGCATCAATATCATCATGGGTGTGGCCGACCATCATAAAGTCCACTTGGATCTCATCAAAGACCTTAAGCCAAGTCAAATAAGATAAGTATGAAAAGACATACCTATTTTTGTTTTGCCCTAATGCATTATCAAGTTGCAAATAGAGATTTCGGGGGAGAGGGTTGAACACCTCAGGATTCGTTGTAGTTGAAGCATTTGGCAATACTTCTGCCATAGAAGCAAGCTTGTTCTTCAAAGGATTGGTATCCTTGACTGCTTGCATCCATTTGCAATCTGCAGGCTTACTTCCACATAAGTCACCTATCTTGTCCTCTTGTACCAATTCCAAGTTATGCAATATCCTAGAAAGTGAACCAATGTGGAAGTTTGAATCATCTTTCCATAAATCAAGTGAGAAATAACCATAGGCACGACCACCATGCCCATGAGTCAGAGCTCCAGTCAAACTGCTCTTCAAGCGATCACCTCTCCATACAGATTTTGCTAGATGATGACTTCTAGGCACTAAAGTCTTAACCTGATCCATCTTATCATGTATTATACATAGATGATTTTCTGGACACCGCTGTGACAAAGAAGGCTGTATTTTTTGCAATGCTAACATCTGGAAATTCCCTTTTCCATATACTATAAAAAGAGTTCAAGGCTACAGTTGTTCCTGTAAGCTCCTCAACGACTGCACCAAGTTCTTTATGTATAAGCTTCTTATTAAGAATGGAAGGAAGCTTGCGTACATTTTCTCTTACATCATCTCTACCTCTTTTTGTCCCTATGGGGAATACTTTCGACATTCTCTGAATGAATCTGTCTAGCACACACTCGGTGGCGCCGCTGTAGTGGATCTAGGCTTCTTAGAGCCAAGATTACCATGTTCAACTACCTTTCCACCTGCTTCATATCTCTTTTCTCCAATTGTAAAATGTTGGTACGACCGATACCTAAAGCCATAAGCCACCCACCCGCATTGAATTCCATCCCCTTGAGCACTATCCCCGTCCTCTCCTTCTCCCCGTGTAAGTCACACTCAAAGACGTAAAAAAACGTAACCCTTGCATTGTATGGTTGGGATAAAAATTCTTTTCTTAATTCACGTGCTTGATGCTTGGTAAGTTTCTTGTTGCAAGTATTTTTTGCGCAAAAGCTTGACTTGATAAACTTGTTGATGGAACTTGTTGAGCATAGCCTCTCCTCTTTGCTTTTCCCTTGGGCTCTCTTGGAATCCTATTTGTGTAAGTATACTTCCTCTTTCGCTTGAATTGAGCCTGAATGTTGTCCTCAAATGATTCTAGCTCTATATCCTCATTTTCTTTAGTTTCTCGAGCTTGCGATGTTGTGAGACCGGTCCTTCCATCCAAAGAAATCACATCTCTATTTTCCCAATCAACAAGTGCATTCTCATTTGGCCTTTTCTCGCACAAGCATGACATCTCGGATCCTCTTTCATTAGTTCAGGGAAGCACCTTTTCCAACACAAAGGCCAACCTTTGTGTCTCCTAAGAATTCATCATCAACAAAGATCCCGTGGATCAATCAATAGAATTATAGCTTCGCATATTTTAGTTCTAGTACAAGAATGGAGAATGTGGCAATCGCATTTCCAAGAGTTCTTCTTGAGTAACTAGGTGGTGGCTCATCATCATCGATGGTATTCTCATGAAAGCAAACCGAGTAGCTAAATCCACGATGGATCAATCTCTTCATCTCATCATCCGATCACCTCCACATTCTATGTATGAGTTGTGTGAGATAGGTGTCCCCATGTCTGATCTTGGTGTCTCATCATGGGCTGCATCAATGCCATGAAAACGTATATCGCTTCGAGGCCATTTGATGAATGTGCCCACAGCCTCTGCAATATTATCTGCACCCGCACATGCAATCGGAAGCACGTGAGTTGGCACCACAACCTCGGTAACTTGCACAACCACGTTCTGTGCATCCATATCCTTCCCATGGATGCTATTTCTATTCAGCCAATGACCTCTGCCAACAACAACATTGTCACTGCATAAGTTCACCAAGTTCTCCGTGTTGCTCATTGGCTGAGATGAAGGAGAACTGGGTGATGACGATGTAGAGGGACTACTAGGCAGGTTGGGGGTTTCCGTGTTAGATGATGATACAGGTGAAGCATCTGGACAGATTCTCACGTCATATCTAGGCCATTCGATAAATGTGCCTACGGCTTCAGCAACATTATCCGCGCCTGCACATGGAATGGGAAGCACATGGGATGGAATTATGGCTTCAGTAACCTCCACGACGACGTTCCTAAAGTAGTCAATGTTCTTTCCATGTAGGTGCCCTCTATGCAGTTCATGCCCCCTAGCAACAACCACGTCACCACAGAGGAAGTTCTGCAAGGTCCTTTTCCTGCAAGCATCCAATGACACACACATTGTTAGAAACCCCGCGGAAATGACCATAAAATATTCACAAAACAGGCAAATGGCGCGAGTGTGCCATTTGTTCAAATAGCGCAGCCGCGCCATTTGCCACAAAATAGCGCAGCCGCGCCATTTGCCTTAATGGCGCGGCTGCGGTATTTGGAGGAAAATGGCGCGGCTGCGCTATTTGATCTAATGGCGCACCAGCGCCATTTGGCTTCCTTAGGAAACAAAACAGGAAAACTTAGGAAAGCAGATTACACAGTACAGATTACTACAGATTACTAAAGATTACTACAGATTACTACATATAACTACAGGATACAACAGATTACTAAAGATTACAGATTACACATTAGTAGATATTACTACAGACTACAAGATTATTACAGATTGTTACAGATTACTACAGATTACAACAGACTACAGATTATTTCCTGGATTGTTACTACAGATTACTACAGGGTAGAAACATTATTCTGGACTTATAGGAGAAATTGCTGACAGATAAACTAAAACAGAACAGTCACTAACCTTGGGATCATTGTAGATCGAGAATCTGCCATTGAAAGAAGGGAAGAGCCTTGAATCAAGTAGGCGCCTTCAAAATAAAGGAAGCGCCTGCAATCAAATGAAGAAGCGCCTGCTATCAAATGAAGAAGCGCCTGCTATGAAATGAAGAAGCACCTGCTAACCAAGTGAAGCTACCGCGAACCAACTAAAGCGCGCGAATCGGTAGCGTAAAGAAGCGCCTGCTGGACAAAGAAACACAGCTCAAATAACTCTCCTGAGGAACCAATGCCTAAAGCGCAATAGACGTCTGACGAGCGCCCTGCCTTGGCGGCCAAGTCCTCTCAGGCGCAAGTACCTGCGAATGTTGAAGCGAGGACGGGGAGCGTAAAATCGCAACCCCGCGAATCGAGGACGAAGGACAGCGCCTTTTTTTCATATCTGTACCTTGATTTTTATAAGCGGCTTTGAGAGCGAGGGGCCCGCACAATATATCGCGAAAAGTGGCGGGAATTAATTTTAAAATTGAAGTGGCGGGCCGGGAAGTTCAAATTCAAATTTTAAAATTCAAGTAGATTACCCCGGACGAATGGCGATGGATGCAAAGAAATTCAAGTGGCAGGCGGACGGGCTGGCGGGCCAAATCCTTTCGCGCCATTAATTTCGACGGGTTTATTTTCTCTCTTCATTTCATTTCTCTCATTTCATTTCATCCGCCTTCTCTTCGTAGGCGCCTTCTCCTCATGGTACCAGTATGCTTCTTCTCTCTCTAGCGCCTTAGCTTTCTCTCTCTAGCGCCTTTGTGTTTCTCTCTCTAGCGCCTTCGAGTAGCGCCTGTTCACAAGGCGCCAAAAAATTTAACCATTATAAATAACCACTACAAAACCACTATGATAGTGGTTTTCTGAGCAGAAATACTTTTTCTCAATAAAATCCACATATTGAAGTGGTTTTTAAAATGTGAATGTGGTTTTATATGCTAGTTTATGCTCTAATATGGTTATTTGAAAGTGATAAAGTTTTTTATCAAGGTTTTTGGTACTGATTTGACATGTCATGATGGTTAATCATGCAGTTTGCAACATTGAGAGTAAGAAAGGGATATTTACTAGTTTTTTAAGATGTGTAGATGGTTTTGAGAGCGGATTTAATTGGTAATACTTCAAGGTTTTTTATATAGTTTAATAACATGTTTTTGTTTGTGGTTTTTTCATCCTAGTTTTGCAAGAAAACACGACATGCCAAAATGTTAGTGTTTTTTGACTATAAATACTTTAATGGTTCTAGACATAGCATTTTTCATGTGAGGTTTTCCATAATAATTTCTAAGCTAACATGACTTGCCAAATTGTTACTAGTTTTTTAATATGGTTTGTTGATTGACTTTTGCAATTTCTTATTCACAAAAGAATGCTAGTGGTTTTTGTCATGGAACATTTAAATCGTTGTGTGGTTTTATTTCTGCTTTCCTAAGTTATTATGACTTTAAATTACTTGTGGTTTTTAACATGGTTTTGCTGGTCAATCTTCGCAAGATGGAAGCTAACGTAGTCTATATAGTCAAATCTTTCATGGTTTTTTCTTTATAGTTGATGGTATTTTATAGTGGTTTTATCTAAACTTAACAAACATAATTTGAGATATTAATTACAGTCCCAATTTCTAGGGTGGAAATGATCTCAAGATTTGTAATGTCAGGTCCTACAAGTGCGCACGATTGCGATGTTGAGGTTATAGAGACCTTGAGTAGTACATTAACTTGTGAATATTTCTTGTGAATTCGAAGTTTTAGGATCCCGACGTCGAAAATAGAACTTATTATTCTAAAAGGCTTAATCTGTGCATCTCTATAGAATAGTTGTGATATCGAGATTATGGAGATAGACAAATGATCAACTTAGAACTTTACATGTGAAGACGATAAACTTAGTTTGTAGTTGTGGATGTACACACATTATGCTTCCACATTATTATTTGATGTATTGCATTTTAAATGGTGTTTCCTCTAGATCACTTTGATGTTGAGAAAGAAACAAATGAGGGCAATTTGTGAGTTAATAAAATTCAGTTTGAGTTCATTTCGATAGAGACTTTATGCAAATTGTTATGTCACTTTTCTTATTTAATTTCTAACCTTTACAACCATGCAAAACACTCTAGTAGGAATCATTGTTTTAAAAGCATTGACCATAATATTGCTTGAGCATTGACCCTAGGTATAACCCCGACAGTTGAAGCTTCTGCAGGATTAGCTCCATTGATCTCCACAATGCTTAGTTAAAAATCACATATTGGTCTCGTTTAAAGGATTCATGTGATCCGTAGTCATATCATTTTTGTCAATTCCTACTATTGTGTTCACATAGATTCAACCCTTTAACAACCACATGTTTTTGAATGATTTTCATATCTTATGATCATGATGCACATGGGAACTGTGGATTGCACTCAAATTAGCCTACCATTATCATATACTCGATGGTACAAGATTTCTATAGGGAGGTCGAATTTGGTAGTACAAGATTTTTGCCTGGAGGTCGAATAGTGGTTCTTTTAGAAAGTTTCAAGCCATATTGCAGGAGACCGTTGATGGAGAATGGTATCGAGATCTGTAATTTGTTAGAGAATCAAAGTTGTAGTAGCCGAATCTGATGCTTGGTCTCTCGGCACGATGATCGAAGAAGAGAAAATTGGAAATTTGTGAATGATGCATTGCCAGTCAACTAACAAATATTGATCCAGTCAAATACCAAATGAATAGTGTTATTCATTTGAACCTTCGCAAATAGTTCAAAATTTAGATGGTGGTATTTGACAAAGCTTTCTTTAGAAAAGAACTTTACATATCGAATTAGCAGCGTTTGAGCAGTGTTTGCCAGATAAGGTGCATACTCTAATACATGTTACATACAAAATTCAAATGCAACCATTGAATGCCATTGACATGAACCTTCACAATAATGTTTTTCTGTTTTGAATATTTCAGAAGAATGTTGAATATTGGATGATCATATCGCACAGGTAATAACTGAGCAAGCTGATTATAACTGATAACACAAACAGTGATTCCATCAGTATACACGGGACTTAAAAGAACCTGGAAATAACACAGACACAATTTCTTTTGAATGAAATAGATTTATTACCAGAGCATTGAGTACAACAAACTTTTTGCCAATTACACGCTTTCTTTTCATATTCTATGACTGCTGGAAAACGATGTCATTCAATCAACAAATAAAATAACTTGAAATGACATATATTACAAACAAAGGAACAGCTGCTAATACCTGTCAAAGCACTGATGATTAATCTGCAACTAGCCAAAGCATTTCCTCAATCCAATAGATAGTAAAAAGCATGTCGTCCAATGCCACTTTTTCTGACAGTCAACACTTTAAGAAGACAATCCCAAGATTGCCACCTCTTTTCCTCATAAGATGGCACCAAGCACCGTGCTCCTCTCTTGTTTGTTAAATTCAACCACGTAATCTTCACTTTCCTGTCTTTTTCATTTACTGCATTAACAAGAGCATACCAACAACCATCAGATGAGGTCAAATGGGGTGCAGAACTATGTTTGATAGCTTGAACAGCAACAACATCCTCCTCCAAGGGCCAAATAGGAATATTTCCAGGCTTATGCAATTGAAGTAGCCTATTTGGCAATGTCATAGTCTTGGTCTCAAGTGCAATAGTCCTTGTATCTCTCGCTGTCCTCATGGGCAAAATGCATATTTCTCGAAGTATGTAGCGGACTGGCAAGATAGACTCATAATTGAAAGGCTCCATTCCTTCAGCCAAGATGGGCATTCCAGTTGCATCATCAAAATCAATACTAGAATTTAGTAGCTGGTATCTATAATAGTCTGCTGCAAAATACACATTTGTTTCAGATCCTTCTTTATGGGAGAAAATATACCTGAGCTTACCATACCATTGTCCTTCACAACTATCCTTATTTTGAACTACCATAGTATCCCCTTTTGTAAATATAGATCCTGCAAGCAATATTCCGTTATACTGTGAAATAGTGGACTGAGATGGACCGTTCAGCCTGCATGCCTTTTGAAGGTAATTCTCTTCTTCTATTGTGCATTCCCTTGTCTTTCCAGATCCAATAAGTATGCCTTTGCTGGAAATAATGTTTTCCCAAGCCTCTAACTTATACCTCTTGTATGTTGACCATAACTAAATCGCCATGTTTTGGGAACTTTCACGGATGATGCCTCCATTTGCGACAGATGTAGACATAGGCACAAATGACTTGCCATCTTCAACACCTACCAAAGCTGACCGCAAATATAATTCACCACGGTTAGGAGGTAACAAGCCATCCCCATCCAAAGACTTTGCACGATAGATTTTAGAGTACAAAAGACGTGCCTCCACACGAGCATATGTCACTTCCATATCTTTCTTGTTTGTTGGCATCTGTAATAGCTTGGCAAAGGTGCTCTCAAAAAAATAACACCAAGTGGCATCTAGAGGGCCAATGATATCTACATCATCTAAAATATGGCATTCTCCTGCCATATGCTCCAAAGGAGAGGTGTTTGGACCACAAAGCTCATTCCAATGTATGCGCCAAGCCTGCAACAACTTCTTTGCCACGTCTCTTGTTTCTAGTGTCCATCCATTTGTGCGGGCATAATAAAAAAAGATCCTAGTCAAATCTGTAGTAATTTGCGATATATTAAAATCATCTTCACTTACCAAGCCTCGCAAAGTACAAAGATACCACCGGCTGAAAACCTGCCGCTCTTGTGCTTTAAAACCCAAATCGCTTGAATGGATCTCGTGGACACTGCCATCTTTCATGCGGCGAAGTTCTTGCAGCCTATTACATTTCGTAATCTCTCCATAGCAAGCCCCTCTCATTACCGCTTTTTTACTTGCTCAAACATTCTCTTGTTGCATTTATAACACAGATTTAAAGCCATTGTGTGCATGAGATCTACGACTGAATGATGGAGCAGATCAAACCCATATAGCTGATACAGACTCAAGAACATGCTAGAACCACGGACACCTGTATCACGGGCTGCATTCGGAATACCATCACTCAACTGTTCAATGCCATTAAACACATGCTCCATTGTTTTCTTCTTGTCTGGCACACGTGTTCGCTTCAACAAGTCATTATAGTAGTATGAGTTGTCAGAAGAAATTGGCAATACAATATCACACCGTCTACACGGAGCTTTCCCACCTGTCAACAGCAAAGAAGCAAGGATCAGAATGATAAATTTTATGGTTTAATGAGGGCGTTCACACTTACTAGAAGACAATTTCAAAAGTTCACATTGTGCATGATGGTCTCACTGTAATGGCATATAGAATACATCTTTGATGGAAAACTTGAGGCAATCCTCGATGAATAACATTAGCATCAAGTGCATATTTCACCTCCAATCTGTTATATAAAGGTTCCTCAACTCGAATCAAAGGCTCAATAAAGGGGTCGAGACCTTAGTACGAAATTGATCTTCTCTTAGGAATAAACAAAAAAAAAGTTAGTTCTTTTCAGGTTTGGCATCTTGACCTTTTCCTCCATTTAACGCCACAAGGCTTAACAACACCACTACTTCTCATCGTGTTCGAAGTTGGTCACCCCCATCCCAATGTAGTAGAAGAGCTAAATTTCTTGGATCTCCAAAGCACTCCCCGCCGGTGGATACGAATCTTCCACGAGGCATTGAGGACATGTTACTAAGTAATTATTGGTTGATGAGATCAAACTGCAGATGAGTAATGCATTCTTTCGATTGCCCAAAGGCCATGTCTGCATTGTTTGGCAATGCTTGCAAGTAATGGGCAGCTCCCACTTTGTGCTTGGATCCCGGAAATATTGCATTTCCCTCCATCGGCTAGCATGCCAACATTCATGAATTGATGCAGGTCGTTCGTGAACTCCTTTCCCAAGCCAAGTATCTCGTTGGCCTTCAATGCTCAAGTATCATTGTAAGCTCCAGAAAAAGGTGGAGTAAATTTCTATCGGGTCCCAGGTAATGATCCCCCGTGCGGGTCGCATATATGGATGGCCTGGGGTTCGGTTGGTTAAATGACCGCTTTTTAAATGTTTTCCGGGTCATGGGTATATAAATAGCGCGACCGCGCTGTTTCATGTATCCAGGTGTCTAGGATAGTGAGTTTCCCTAGGTCCCGTCTCGAAAGAAATGATGCCATCCGCCGCCATTTCTTTGGGATGCGTTTTTTGTAGTTTGTTTGAGCCGGATGTAGTATAATGCAAGTAGTGCGGTGGCCATTTGCATGTAATGGCGCCATTTCTCCACCGGCGAAGCCGCCTTCCCAACTTTGCCAACAATCTAGAAAGTACGACATTTAATATCGACCAGCGGTCGAATAATGTCCTCGACTCGCTGGCGCAGAATAGGGAGTACACTGATTGTTGGCTGGTCGAGGGATTCCCGACCGGTCCGAGAAACGGCGCAGATGTACTCATTTGCATGGAAATGGCGTGAGTGGGTTGGGTTTGGGTTTCATGATTTGAATGTTGATTAGTTGTTTTCTTGTGAAGCCGTTGTCCAAGCCCCAAAAACGTTGTGGACGAGAAGACCGTGGTCATGGTCGGAAGGCCATGGTGCATGGAAATTGTCGGGGGCAATTCCCTTGGAGGAAGGGGTCGACCCCAAAGGGGGACAAGAGGAGAGAATTTTGCCTCCTCACAAAGTTTTCCTCTGAAGTGGTGAACAGGGCGCCAGGATGCGCCTTTTGGCATCATTGTCAACATGCGGGGAGGTGAAAAGGGGAAGATTAGACTTCCTTGGTTGCACAAAGGAGGATCCCCGTGAATTGCACCATTGATCAGACTTGCATGGATGGCGGTTTACGATCCACGATGATGGAATCCAAAGATCAAGGACCGCATTATCTCGCCAAAAGAAAAAGGTCGGCCGCTGCCTTCCTAATGAAAAGCAGAGGCACCGCTATTAATGGCACCAGCCGAAGCTACTTAGAGGATTTGGCATTCTCCTCGCTCAGCCATGGACGATCAAAGAACTCGTGTCACATATTGTCGAGCCAAGACCTCCGGGTAATATGCCCGCTTAATGGACAACACGCTTCTTCTAGGAGATTACAAAGAAGGATGGGAAGAGAAAGCCAAACCTTAGCAAGCCAAAGCAAAGAAAGGAACAATCCAAATAGAAGGGACAGAGCATGAGGAAGAGAATCAAAAAGAAAGACGAGGAAAATCCCAAGTCTCTTCCCCAAGTCACGACTCCCAAGTCTCCTATCCAGGACACCTATCGGTTCTCCTATCAAGTCCCTGATAAATAGGATTCGGAGAGAACCATTAGTGATACTAAATCCTCCCCACATTTGAGAGGTAAAAGGCGCTTGCATCGACGGGCCGAAAAGCATTCCCAACATAAAAGGAGGGGAGGGAAACAAAGAAGGAGATGAGGGTCGAAAAGCAGGGAAATGGAAAGTCCTGAGGTGCCTTCTTTGAGTTGAAGATGGACCGTGATGCCGAGGAAGAGTTGGCGTAAGAAACTCTAAAACAATACAAAGAAAGACGGGTCACATGTTTCCTCTAGGTGTGACATATATCGGAAAAATATCCATCCGGGATATGGAAGAGGCACACCCTAACATGACAAAGACGAAGTTGTAAATCCCGAACATGTTAGGAAACCGGCGGTAAAGTCATTTGTCAAGATCCCCATCCGGTCTTCCTTCACAGATGTGGTGCCCTTTGATTCAGATACAAAGCAGCTAGTACCATGGTCACAAGAATCGACCGGGCGGGTATGAGGTTCTACATCAATGGCAACCATTCTGCCTCTACCGCAACCGTGTGTCGGGAAGTTGGGGACGTGGCGATGCCGAACAGAACTCGAAAAGATTTACACTTATAGATTGCAGAGTTCTTCGAGCACCGAGTGACTTGACCTTTCTTCGGGCCAAGCAGGGATGTCAATGACATCAGAGCCGTGATCTGCAGCTTAAGGAACCCTACGCAGATCGATACTACCACCGCGTGAGGCAATATCGTGAGTGCGCAAAACCGAAGACCAGCCAGAAAAGGCCAACTGCCAGTTTACCTAATACAAGGTATGTGCCATTAGATGTTAAATGGTCACATTTGGCATCAAGCGGCGCTTATTTGATGCCGTACCGAAGCAATGTTTATTTGGATTAATCGCCACGCATTCAGTTTCAACATATTTGGTTTGCCTTCAAAGATTACCTGGAAATGGTTGACAAGATTCTCGAAAGATACCAAGGATGTCAACAAAGTTCATTTTCACAGACGACATTTACGCTTCCTCTTCGGCCAAATGTGGAATAAATGGAAAAAGGATTAAAAGATAACAAGGGCCAACAAATAGCAAAATAATCAGCAAAGGATAAGGACTATTTTAGCGCAGAACTACCGACGCATGAGAGCACCGATTATGAAGATTGCGTGAATGTCCTCCGTGAAGCCACCGAGGGGACATTTATGTTAAGGTCACACTCTGATTATAAGGGTGATAATTTTCAAGACGCAGAGCACGCAACTTGGAGGATTCTTGCCTACATGAAGAAGGAGATTCTCAACTACATCCATGATGAAACTCTGGAATCAAGTACGTAAAGTTCGAGGACTTGAGAAAGGTGTCCGACGGATTCCCCGCATCTTCAACCCTCCCATCGCAAGTGTGGTGCATAATACAAGTGGGTCTCGCATTTAAATACCTAAAAGAGGGCGCCCATGGTCATGTGCCCTTCATTAGGCGATCCATCCGAAGATTCTAAAGCCCGGCGCTTCCAGGACGACTTCAAAAGATTTTATGTGGAGTGCGCTTTAGTGGTGGATTGTCCTGTGATCCGATCGCGGTTGCCCGCCAAAGATGATCCGCTTGGATGCAGGCAAATTACCTCGACGGGGATCCCGCCACTCGCCACAAATTCTTTGATGCCGCTTCTAAGATGACGATGTTGAGACATACCGATAATATGTTTGGTTAGTCGAACATACGAAGTCTCTTCCTCGCGACTCGCTCGAGACCAGAATCCGTGATCTAGAGCTTACTTAGGCGCATGTATGAAGAGGAAAGTGGTGGCAACGTGGTGGCATAAAAGAGCACCGTGGTTCTAGCCACCGTAGATCTCACCAAGCACGTACCGATGAACACTGATCTCAGGTTTTATGGTGAACATCCCAGCACCAAGTTCCTAAGACCATAAAGATGCAAGCAGGCCAGCCGAGAATCCGCTAACAAGCCCCCGAGGGACATGTTCAAATACTACAAGGGGCGTATGGAAGGGGAATATTGGTTCACAAGGTGTTGGTCCCGCTAGATAACAAAGATACCTGTCGATAAGCTCGCCTCCGTAATCCTTTTGTTCCGACTTTTTTCTCGTGGGGCTTTTACTAGGGCATCATTGCAGCTTAAAAGGAGTAGTGTGGCCTATGGAGCATGATGGAAAAAAAGATCCAATGTATGCTAGGGATTCTTGGAAGAATTGACAACGCCATTAATCCCTTTGCTTGATCCACACCATGGACTCTCGGCCGAGTTTTTGACACCGACTGGGCTCTACTCAGAGAGACATCACATGATGGTGGAGGAGAGACATCACATGGTGGTGGAGGAGAGGGGTCACAGTCGGTGCTGTGAGAGGCCACAGATCCGGGAAAAAGTGGTACAAGACACGTAAAACTACATTGGATCAAGTAAGATTAACCCTGATGATATTGATAAAGCAGATGATAATGTTTTTGGTGAGGAATATTGAAAACTCATTTGCATATCATACTTGTATATAAGATTTTACTGTGGTATTGATGATTACTCGCATCATTAATCTTTGAATATTGATGACACATACGCATCTTAATGTATTTGCCCTTTAATATATATCTTACTTGTAGCAAACCATTTGCAATATGAATATATTGTAAATGCATCACATGCTTATTTGTTTGCTTTTTTTCGTGGTATTGTCCTTTTAGTATGATTCAATTTCAAATGCACACTTTATTGCTTTTTCCACACACAATTTTTATTCAAATGGCTTAACCAAAGTTGTTACCAGTCGATTCTACTTCCATTTCTCGTCAAATAGATGCATTTTCAGGCTAATCCTTTTGTGCATTTTTTTAAGTAAATAGCCGCCAGATTTGATTGTCAATGTGTGTGAAAACAAATCCAACAAATTTCATTTCTCGAGCTTAAAAATGAATCACGAAATTTCCAACTTTAATGAAACTCGCTTAGTCTTTTTTCAAAATTATATTCTCGGCTAGGAATCAATTTGTACTCAACGATATTTACAAAGCTCAATGAGAACACCACTGGCCATAGGACCCATCCTAGGAATTGGAGATTGTCAGCTGTGTGTCAGGCATTTGGTTGTGTGGTTCTCATATATATATGGTCGATGTAACACTCACTTCATGTGCAGGTTGATAGTTCGTGAGGTTCTAGTATTTATTCGTGATTTGTGGTTGCAGGCTCTATCAGCTTTGTTGTACGAGAATCAAGCATAGCTCCGTGACATATATGAGAGTCAAACAATTATGATTATATCTTTGTTCAACCCTTGTTGTACTCAGTTGTATTTAGAACCCGATCTTTGATTAGTGTTTCAATTATCGTGAGGGTTTTTCCTCAAAAACCCAAGAGTGCGAGTTTTTTAATCCTGAGTATAATGGTTACACTTTCAAGGCATTTGACGTACTCTATAGCATTTGATGTACTCTATTGTTGTTCGGTGGAGATGTCTGATATGATGCCTTAACCGTTGTGCCCAACCAACTGGGCAAAATATTTAGGCGTTGAGGTTTGACCCTCTATATGTGATAATTAGATGCCGCCTCCCCAAAACCCATGGCGCCCAAACCATATCAATTTCTCTCACGTGAGTAAGCAGCCAGTATTCTTGAGCATGTACTTACATTATTCTACCATGATAATTTTTTTATATCAATTCCTCCCGTCCTCGAAATGCTCATATGGGATCTTTTTTTTTGGTAGTGATCATATATATAGGAAGAATAAGCCACATCTATTTTTCCTTTTTCTACTTCATCTCGTATGAAATGATGGTGTATCAATGTGCTGGGTTCGAGAATGATGAATTGGATTTTTGGTCATCGCCACCCCACCTTTGTTATCATAATATAGTGTGGTGATGCCTATTGACGAACTTCCCAATTCCTTAAGCATTCTAAGTAACCAAATTATTTTCGATGCCGCATGTGGTACTGCCACATATTCCACTTCTACGCTAAATTTTGCTACACTTTCTTGCTTTTTACAGCCCCAAAATATAGCACCGTCATTAACACAAAACCCGAAGTTGATTTTCTGTCATCTAGATCACCTCCCCAGTCTGCGTCCGCATAACCTATCAAGATCTTTTCTTTACTCTTGGTAAAACAAATACCATGATCCAATGTACCCTTCAAATATCTCAAAACCCGTTTGGCTGCTATCCAATGTTCTTTTCCTAGATTATTGCAAAAAACAACTCAACAAATTAATTGCATAAAGAGATACCTAGCTTTGTACTATTCGCAATATATGTAAAAGTGTGCTTATCAATGCACGATAAGGCACCTTTTCCATTATTCTTTTTTCAAATAGATTTTTTGAACAAATCTTAATGCCTCGTGGCTCAGTGCAATATGTGTTTTTGATATATTACACTCCTCGATGCTAAACCGTATCAAAGATTTTTTGAATATTTTGCTCTTGCATCAAAAATAGCTCCCACTTTCTCCTATTTCTCTTAGCCTCCATATCCAACAATTGTTTAAGATCCCCTAAGTCTAACATTTGAAAGTGTTCCTTTAATGAAGCCTTGATCTTTCCACTATGATTTGTTATTACCGAGTATAACACAATCATCAATATAAAGCCCCAACAGATAGCGCCATGATTTAACATTTATTGCCTTCTTTCCATATATATAAATTGCCTTCGGTTTTTAGCTTCCTAATCCAATAAAAAGTAGAAAATTTTCATAAATACGTACCATCGTCTAGATGCTTGGCTTAGGCCGTAAATTGCTTTTTTCAATCTACATACCATATTATTTCCTTGTTCATGTCCTTCAGCTGCCATGTAAATTTCTCTTTTGGACCTCCATTTCGGAACGTTGTCTTCACATCCGCGTGTTCTTATCTCCATATCATTTTGCTTGCGTCTGGGCGTTTAGTCTAGTGGTAACACACTAGGTCTAGCAACTATAGGTCTCGAGTTCGAGACCGCCTGCATCAAGACTCAACTCAAGGTGTCAAAACCTACGTGACGCAATGTAAAGTGGTTGGGGCAAAATTCAACCAAGCAATGTAGTGTGGTGTGCAAGGTCACATGTTCACGGATGTCAGCTTCTAAGCTACGGACGTTAAAATAATACTATCTATCTTATCTCCATATCATTTTGCACTGCTAATGCTATTAGGGTTCTCGGACTAGTCAACTTGACTATAGACGAAAATACATGCCCTTTTGCCAATCGTGGTATTTATCAACCACTGTCATGTTTGAACCAAAAAAAATACACGAGGTTTTTGTGAACTTAACGAATTTTTTAGTGAGTGTCATGTTAAAACCACATTGAGAGAAAAAATACACGGATTTTTTTTATTTCATGCTGGTTCAAACATGACAGTGGTTGATAAATACCACGATTGCCCTTTTGCCACTAAACAAGCTTTATAAATTTATACTGAGCCATCACCATTTAAGATCCATTTACTGCCAACTACATTCTTGTACTTAGGACGTGGTACCAGTTCATATATTCCTGCTTCTTCGAAGGATTTCAATTCGTTTTGCATAGCCTCCTTCCATTTGATAAAATCCAGTGTCAATCGTGGCTTGTTCTACTATCCTGGGCTTTCCACTACGCAAGATATCATCTTCTACTTTGAAACTCTTTTTGTTCTTAAAGATTTGGATCAAAGGAAATTGCCAGCGAGTTCTGCACTTCTTTACGACGCAGGTGTATCTCCCCTTGCTCCACTTCCACTCCCTCCCTTCTTCCTCGTCCCTCATGCACATCTTCTTGGCGCGACTAACCGATCGCCTGGCGTCTCATGCACCTCCTCGTGCTCTGTCTCCGGTGTATGCGGTGCACTATTGACCTTCATGGTCTCTATGATCTTGTGCACCTCATTCCATTCAGCGCCTGAGTCATCATCATCTATCACCAAGCTTGGTTGTTCTACCATTTGTTCCTTTTCCTTTCCTGCTTATTTTTCTAAAATTTCTATCGGCATCCATTCTGCTTCCCCTCTTTCTATCCTTATACAATATTTCTTCGTAAAATACAACAGCTCTACTGATGTGTATTTTGTGTGTCACAATGTAGCCTATAACCATTCGCTTCCTATCATAAACTACTAAGAAAGTGGGGATACTTCTATTGTCCAGTTTTTTCCTCTGCCATACTTTCAATTACTTGCAAAACCACAAGTATCAAGAAGCTTCAAGTGACCAAGCAGTTTAAGTTCTACGACCGTATCCTCCCAAGCATCCAACCTTGCTGTGATACCATTGTAAGATCCTGATACTTCTATTGTCCAGTTTTTTTCTCTGCCATACTTTCAATTACTTGCAAAACCACAAGTATCAAAAAGCTTCAAGTGACCAAGCAGTTTGCTCCTAATGCATCAGATCCTCCCCAAGTATCCAACCTTGCTTTGATACCATTGTAAGATCCTGGCAGTATCCAGACAGCAAAACACTTAACTTCACAGACACCTCTGAGTTCTGTCCGACAGCCCAAGCTTTGCAGCAAACTGCTGCTTGATATTTGCTATGATCTCCGCTGCGGGGATACAGCAGGTCTTCCCTGGCATTTCCAATCTGCCTCCTCCTTCTGCAATGATCTTGCTGCACTGATCCTCTCCTTTGTTGTACGTCTCCCTCTGCTCCCTGTATCACATGTTTCTGTTGCAACCGGTCGACAATCCAGATGCCGTATCCTGCTCATTCTATAATTCCGATGATCTCTGCCCGATCCTCTTGCTACAGATCCGATGATCGGATTGCACGACCTCGTGATTCCAGTCTGCAGTTGAAGCTGGGTCTTTTTATCATCCTTCCACCGCCTTTCTCAAACGGTCGATGGTTGCCATCTAGCTTAGGCCCCTTGTTGACTTTACTCGACCCATTTGTAAAGGCTACATACTAACACTGTAGAAGAAAGAAGCCACATGCCGTTTTTAACAGCCAAGATATGTGTGCACATAAGTTAAGGCTGGTATTATAAGCATTGGGTTCTCAATTACCACAATGATAAAATATCATCCCGCAACAAGATCTGTAAAGCTGATTACACACTATCTTCTGTGATATTAAGATAAATGTGAGCAAGCAGATATAGTTAGATGGACTTTGAATGTCTGTGAACTTTCATTAATAACACAAGTCAACAATGATTATTAAGTTATAAACCCCCAATCCAAAAAAGACATAATAAACCAAATGAATGGAGCACTATTTACCTGACGAGTTGTCGAAACATCCATAGCAGCTGATGCACATTCTAACAGCTTGTTTTCTCTAAATCTTCCATCACATCCACTTTCATCCATATCATCAAGAACAGGAAGCCATTATCTTGAAGGAATCAAGGCTAGCTATATTCTCTTAATCTGCCTTGTATACACAGCAAAAACAAGGTGATTGTTCAGCCTCACCACCTTCACTTCCAAGCCTGCTAATGCATCACAGGAGACTAGTGATTGCTCGACATTGATCAACCCTTTACTGTCCCAATAACTGCTCAACAAGTGAGAGTTTGCCCAAAATGGACCCCAAAGAAAAAGTCTCATTTCTCTCTGTGCTATTTGCCTGCAGCCATGCATATTTCGTAAATGGAGGTCGTTATTATGGTTGTGATAAGCAACTTAATTGGTGGGACATCAGCTGCATCATTAGTTGCAGGTTTTATGTCGTCGACTACATCAGCTTTTCATGCACTATCACAAATTTATGCTGCGGCATAAGTTTTGAAATCCGGATCAGAGTAATCTTATGGATTCAGATTGCTTCAGCATCCCAGGCACTCCAGCACTTGAGAACGACAAACAATTTTTAACAACCCTGAGAAGTACTCTTGAAAAGAGTTGCTCATCTGCTTCCAAGATAGAGAGGATAATGATTTACAAAGACACTTCTCCAGCAGAACCCTTTTCTTCATATAGCGGCCAATGGGATACACTTGCAAATAGTAAGAAAGGCATTTGTCTTGAGTAATCTGATGGAGGATATATTTAGTGCCCTGGTCTTTGCGCAGACTTCTATAACTGAAAGTGTTACCTCCTTGTTCTTACTGAAAGAAAGGGAACTGACTAACACCTCGCTTGGACAAATTTAGTGGCTCTTTTTTAAATTTCTGAAGTTTTCTTTGTCGTGATTGGTAAGGATGATGCTGGAACATTCAATAAAGAAATTGCTTGGCATAAAATGAAATGATATATCATGGCAATGCGCAATAAGTTGTAAATGCAGATCTTTTCTAAGATATTGCCAATATCTGTGGATCGAACTTATCTGGAGAGAGAAAACCAAAAAACCTGGTTGATACTCTTCCAAGCCTCAAGTACAATCTAAATTGAAGCCCCTTCCCTAAGTGGACTGGCACATGTGTGTATGTATAAAGATTTTGCATCAGTAGGGGTGTTGTACAAGATCCATGCAAGTACTGTCATCAATCTTCGATCTTCAGCTGCAACATGCAAACTAAATTTCATAAGCCATTATGGAAAGAACCAGCACTAACTCTTCTGTGCCTTTGCAGCCCTCCTCTCGACTTCTGCTTCATAATGAGAAAATGCAGCATCCATTGCCTGAAGTATTGGCTGCAGAAGCAAGGACAACTGATGTCGATATTCTGAACTTGCAGATTCCTTGAATGACTGCAACTGGCTATAAAGCTTTATCAATCTCTCTTTCAAACCATTTGCTTTATCACTATACAGCTTGGAAGTAATAGGATATGTAGCCCAAAATTTTTGTAACAATTCATTGCTTGTGCTAAAATGCTTCATCAGGTTATCTCTAACAGGTCGTGACAAACTATCAAGAACATCTTTTTCTGCCATCTTTCCTAGAGGATACTTGATGGAGGACGTTCTTTTTGTGACATCCTTCAACAGTTTATTAGCCAATTCAGGACCGATAATTGGTTCTTTCAGTTCATTTCCTTTGACATGCTGAAATTGCAATCTAAATGATGCAAGAATTTTATGAGAATCTGAATCAGCAGCAATTGATTTCAATGAACCACCTTCCAGCAAATCAAAGTACTTGTAAGTACCCTGAATAATTAGGGGCAAGTTTGTAAGTACCCTGAATAATTAGGGGCAAGTTTAAGGGGCAACGTGGACCTTGAAGATCTTCAATTTCCGTCATTTCATGTACCCTTTTCAGCCTCTTTCTTTTCACCTGTTCTTCATCCACTGCTAATGAGCCTTGCTGGGATCTTGCAAGAGCATGTGCAATCGTCTGAGTATCTACTAACTCCTCATCCAGTGGTCTGCCTTCTAGTACAACTGCTCCATGTCTATTTAAGTCATATGCCAGGTTTTTCTTTGATTGGTTTTTTGCTGCAGTAGGTTCCTTGTTTCCATCCCTAAGGATCCCATGGCCCAAAACAGAGAAATAATTATCCACCAGATCTGCCGCCATGTCCACTGTACAGTCTACTATTTTAATCTTTTGAATGGCTTGATTGGCTAGAATGTCATCATCTTTTACAAAAACGGCTAGATCTTCATCATCTGCAGCTGCTGCTGCAGCAGCAGCTGCATTCTTCTGATAAAGAAACTCTGCACGGAAATACTTCTCCCAAAATACAAGCTCGATCATTTTAGATGGCACAGATGTTAGATACGCCCTATGCACTGCTGGCTTCTCAGCAAAGATTTGGTGAATTATCTCTGGTGTTAAACTGAATGTCACTTTATTAGATCTACCATCTGCTTCTGGCTTCACCATTGTGAGGATCTGCGTACTAAGCCCTGTTCTTTGTTTTCGTAGCTGCGCTAACATGTGCTTACGTCCTTCCCAGAATTCTGATTCACTTAGCACACCACCAATCACCAGATGCTGGTGCAACTTTTGAAGTTCAAGATTATCTTGCAAGAGCTTCATCCTTTGCTCCATTTCTGTCATACTGAGTTGCTCATGTTGAGAAACAGCTGGGGAGGGGGCAGAAGAGGGACCTGTAGCAGCTGCTGTCCCTGGATTCTTTTGTTTTGCAAGTACTTTTGCAACGTGGTCTTTACACAAATCTCGATCAGGAAAACTTTCAAATGCAAATATGTACCCACCTTGAGCCTTGGAATCAGTATCGGTAGACAGATTGA
This sequence comes from Isoetes taiwanensis, assembly GCA_021234155.1. Lineage (NCBI taxonomy): Eukaryota > Viridiplantae > Streptophyta > Lycopodiopsida > Isoetales > Isoetaceae > Isoetes > Isoetes taiwanensis. The sequence goes on along the minus strand of JAJEKV010000082.1, from coordinate 1,715,791 downwards.
GCAGCGCCTTCTTGCATGTCGGAGTTTCCTTACTAAATCGATGATCTTTTATTATAGAAAAATCCACAACAAATTTGGCTCCTGTCTGTGGATCGTTTGGAGTCCATGTAAATCTGTCAAATGACATGGCGAGAACGCCTGGGATACCTGGAGTCTTGGTGGTTTGCAAATGCTTGGCCCGCACCGTGGCCTGAGATGCCTCCGCCATGGTTGCCGGAATCGAGCTACATTGCGATCCAAAAGGTTCCCCGTACTTAGTTTGTTTATTTGCGATCCAAAAAAATTCTCTTTGAGTTTTCTGTTTGGGAATATTTTCTAAAGCTTTTGGCAAGGGGGGCTTGTATAAACTTGGAATGGTGCAAATAATGCACGCTCACACTATCTCCCCCCTTGGGGTTATTGGTTAAATGTCGAGGAAACCCTTCCGGGTTTTGCATGGAAACCCTTCCGGGTTTCATATTGAAATTCCTCGGTTTCCGATAAAGTAGAATTTCGGGTGAAGATATCCACCGGCCAAAATTAATGACTAGAATTAAATTTGTCTCGCTATTTTTGCGATGCTTTAGGATTTTTTCTTTTCCGTCTTCTCCGGCGATTTTCCTTTTCCTTTGAAATTACATTCAAGATTCAAGGAAGGGTTTCAGCTTGTAAGGATTCAAGGAAGTGTTTCAAGAACGATTCAAGGAAAAAGATTCACCTAAGCTGCTTAATTCAAGAAATCCACAAGTTTGACAGCATCAATCCACTCGCTTCTCAAGTTCGGGCTTGAAAAGGTAAGGAATTTTCTACTTCCTACTGGATCTCAATCACAAAGTCTTTCCGATCTTCCTTGATGATCTCCTCAGAATTATCTAAAAGTGTTGGGTCTCATTCTCGTATACAAGCTATTCTGTAGCTATGGCAGCATTTGAAGAAATTTCGCCAAAAAAATAAGCCCCTCAATCCAAAGAAAGAAAAGGGAATCGATTTGAAAAATTGCGCCTAAGTTGAGCAACTTGCCCATGAATCGCCGCATGAATCTACTTCTGTTGCAGGTAGGGATTCCAACAAAAGCATGCATGATTTTGCAACAAAGGGTTGCATGCAAATGAAGAATGCCCTGGCTACGTAAGCTCCATCGATCCGGAATTCAGCCTAATCCTTTGCATTCCGCTTCTTTCACCGATTTTGTGCTCTAACTTATTTTGCTATATCCACTCTCGAGAGGTTGATCCATTGTGACTTCGTCTCGCAGAACTATTTAGAGTTTTATGCGAGACATTAGGGCATACTCATAGTTTCCACAAGTTTAGGTTTGCTTGATCAGCCACACGGAGTTTCTATCTATTAAGCCCAAATATTTCTTATATATGTTGACATGGGCCGGTTGAATCAACGCAATTTGGCTTATTGGTTCCGCCCATTTTGATTCTCGGCCGCTGGGCTCCATTTTACAAATGGCGAACCGCGCTAAGTTTGGTTCCTTCAAAAGAGCCCAACGAAGCATCAAAAATCCGGTACCGCCGATTTTCTTCAATCCGCTAGTCTTCGGCATACAAATTAGGGCAACATTATGCAATCACGCGATTTCACCGTGTAATCAAATGCATGACGTAATTGAAGCCGCCGGCAAAATTCAGGCAAAATCAAGATAGGCGAGATTGAGGCAGCGCCAAGGGCTCTAAATCGCGGATGCTCTTGGTGGCTTTTTACATAAGGTTACGTGCCGACTTTGCAAGATCACGGTTCTAAATTACGTATGATTTGCACTCTTGCATTTTAATGCTTTTGTAATGTCGCGGTAATTTTAGAATGCATTGATTTGTTGTGTGATTTCGAAGCTTTGATTTGCAATGTTTGTTTTAAGTTTGATGTTGGTAGAGGCAATTTTGATTTATATAATGTTTTCTTAAAGTTTAAATTGGCGTAGGCATAGGCGGTTTTAAATCTACGCAGGGCTCAAGCTGAGCCGCAGCCTTGGTTAACAAAACAAGCGTTAGACAAATTTCTCCATCCGCCCATTATATATTTTTGGATGGCAATTAGAGATAAAACAATTGCATCTAGTTCTTCAAGATTAGCTTAATTCCAAATCTAATAAATTTTGAATCCTTTTCACTTGAATGCTTGAAGATGGAGCGATTTATCAATTGGGCGCATCATCAATCCTGGCTAAGTTTTTATTTCCATTAAAAATATTAGAAACACTTGGGTGATCAAACCTAAAACTTTACATGTAACAAGTTTATATATTAATGCAAAAGCACCTTAAGTGCAATTTTATTGCATCTTCTTATTTCTTTTCCTCATGTAAATAGTCATGGCAATACAAAAAGCTTCATGGTGTTCTAGCTTAAATAAAAAGGGTCAACATGGTTGCTTAGAAGCACCAAAAGGGGCACGAGCCTTCTCATATCGACTTAAATAGATGCTACCTTGAATGATCTTTAGCCCACGTCAACAAACTAATGTGAACTAGCCACCCATTTACAATTATGATTTTGTCCTGATTGGAAGTTCTCAGATGTTGTCATTGTGCTTAAAATTTCCTAGGTTTAGGTTTTCTTGTAATAACAAATTTTCCTATATATTTCAAATAAATTACCCGCTTATGGTTTTTGTGATCTATTCATACGATATATGTGATTCAGAGGCAGCCAGATGCAAAGGGCTTGCCACCGCCTCATCACCGATGAGGACATTCACAACACCTGCCAGTCCCTAGTATGCCTAGAGTTTAGTTTTGATCTGTGAGAGTACAATCCTTAGGTTAGTCCCTTAGTATGAGTTTATTCGCTGTTCTTCATCTACTAGTACGAGAGTGAAACGTGAATATGCATCTCTGCATGTAGAGAAAACTTAAATTTTTTGTCTATTGCTTTAGAGTCAAGGTGAACTTAGAATTTAGGAATTTTTGCTGACTCCAGCTCCATGGGTATTGGAGAATACGAAAGCATTGATCACCATCCCCTCGGGTCTCTACAAGGTCCTGCAGGATAGATGGTTTTAGGAGACGCAGGGTTGCACACATACGCCTCGAGACCAGGGTGGCCGGGGTCTAGGTATGGATGCGCGAAGCACCAACAGGAAGATGGGATGTACCATGGGTGGCTCGGGCCACGCAGGTATCGAGAGGCCCCGAGGGACGAGGAGGACGAGGCGGCACGTGAGAGAGAGAGGAGAGGAGCCGTGGTTGACAGATGTGCCAGGCGAGTATCTAGTATCCCAAATAGAGGCACGCTTTTACGTGAGTCCACGTATCGGTAGTGGCAGAGTGGGAGGGCATTGAGAGGGACATTCTCAGCAGGAGGAGTTAGTCACAGATACCCAAATAGCCTTCGTGGTCGTGACAGATGTGCCAGTGGCGTAGTATCTAGCATCCCAACAGGAGGGCACGCATACCAGAGTCCACACTGCAGTGGCAGAGGGAGGCATTGAGGACATTCTCGCAGAGGAGTTAGCAGGTTGGGTGGAGGCCGGGTGTTGTCGGTGAGGAGAGAGACTCCTATTGAGGATGAGGCAGCCTGGACCCAGGCCGTAAGAGGAGGAGTGATACCAAGGTGGTCGAGGTTCGGTGGATTAGGGGCCACCGCAGACTTGACACCCGCTAGAGGCGAGGATGGTTCTAGTGCCTCTTTTGCCTTTGTTACAGCCGAGCACGCCATCCAGCATCCATCTTTGCGGATCTCGCCTTGGTGCATCATCTGGCGATGTGACATGCCCCAGCATCGACTCCACTCAGCCCTTCGCCCCACCACCCGCTTCATGTTCCCTTTGCGCGAGCCGGGTCTTTATCACGCCACTTATGCACCACCATCGCCCTATCCCCGGTCTCGGCCCACTTCCTTCGCTTTGTCTTCCGCAAATTCCTCGGTGCACCAGGTTAACAATTCTTCACGTTATGTGGGATTCACTTCTTCCCCGCTTCAGGGTTACTCATCTGACTGCGAAGACCTTGTCTGCTACCACTCACCTCCTTTTCGGCATCAGCCTTCCTTCTCACGTATTTCCACTCCTCCCCACTTTTCGCACTCTCGCCATCGCCGATACACTATAACCTAGCTCGCACTTCTTAATACTCTCCTTTGGGCCACATTGGTCGCATTGCTGACCTGGAAGTGCATACGTGACATGGCTGCAGCCGCTGGCTTTTTTCCATGAGCCATCACCTCGGCCTAGAGCTCCACTTCGAAGGGACCACATGCACTGTGTCCTTATACAAAAATTGCCAGTTCACCGTGCTCTGGCACCATTGAGCCATTTATAGGTCTATGGACGAGTCATGAGGCACGTGAGCCGATAGCTGCAGAGACCCCGCATTGAGCTCACACGCCTTTCGGGCAGATGTACAGATGGACATGAGGGTGACGATGGCGAGGCGAGGCAGAGGCGTGCGTAGGGAGAGGCAGAGGGTAGAGGCAGCCACCAGTAGAGGTAGGAGGCAGGGCCACCTGCAGAGGCAGAGGGCAGGGGCGTGGGCAGGGGCCCGGTCAGATGTAGAGGCAGAGGTCGAGGTGTCCGTGAGACAGCTGGCAAAGGGACCATTAGTGTGGAGAAGCTCATGGAGAGATATGGCTTGTCACTTATGCCCCACTCCAAGACGCTGATCGGGCGTGAGATCGGCCATGAGGCATGGATGATAGGGACCGGCAGCGGTCATGGCATTATGTACCGTGAACGCAGGCGGGGAATTTCTATCTAGCAATGTGTCTTTGTCCCTTTGAGAGGATGTGGGCTTCGAGCGGGGCCAGAAGCTCTAAGCCCCTCCGGGTTGAGGCTAGACACTCGGCTTTAGCCTCTACCTGGTTCCGGAGGATTGCGGTGAGATTGCTTACAAAGATGTCGAAAGTGGCAGGCACATGGTTTTGTACCATGTTGCGCGCGCAGAGGCCGCCAGGAGGGGACAAAGCGTCTAGATCTTTGTCGGCCTCCGTCTACATGGTTCTTATTGAGCCGACGAAAGGAGTTCCTAGATGCAGCATACGGTCGAAAGCTGGGGAGACCCGTGACATGAGGTACTGGATGGGCTTACACCTCGCTATCCAGGACATGGACGCAAGCTGGGCCGTGTTGATGCAACCGGGCTTAAGGCCCACGCGGCTTTGACCATGCTTTGTTGGCAACAGTTTCTTTATTAAGGATTACATTGATGGAGCCTCGCCTAGCGCTTCAAGCCAGCATCACAATAAACCCTTTAATTTTTCTTCTTTTGCACATGACTTGGAAAGTATCCATACTAACCACTTCATTATGATTTTCTTTTTTATAGGTTGATGGAATTGTCCCTTTCCTTCGTTAGGATCCTATGGAGAGCGACAAAGTCCTCTCCTCCTGCTATTATGCTATTGTATTACTGTGGCTTTCGATAACAAGGCCAAGGGTTTATGACTCATATGTATCAAAACATCTTGTCACATTTATCAAGTACTTGAGTTTTTCACATTTATCAAATACTTAAGTTTGTTCTTTCATGTTACTTATCATTTACTTAAGTTTGTTTCTTTTTTTCTTTTTGGTCTCTTATGCGGTAATGACGGAAGAATATTTAACAAAGACAAGGTTATGCAATAGAGATTATGTAGAGCATAGTGCCATGATGCAACATAATAGAGTGTAACTTCACACGACGCATCTATCGAAGTTTCTTGAACCGCATGTGGAAACCTTAACCTATTTTTCCTCTCATGTGAAAACTTAACTCGCTCTCATTTTGTGGAAACTCTTCTTCCTATAGAACCCCTTCCCACTTCCATCATGCAAGGAAATTGGAAGTAGGATGTTTCCACTCAAAATTTGGAATTTTGATCAAATTCTTGAATGACGGGCGCCTTCACATGGATCGCAGCTCTAATGCTCAAGTCCATATGTGGAGCGCATGGAGCCATAAAGGCTCAAGGTGTAACATTTAAAAATATTCTTGTGAAACCCTTCAAGTTTCCATGGAAACCTTCCGCTTCATCATGGAAACCTTCCTGCTTCCATGGAAAACCCTTCCTGTTTTAGTGGAAACTCCCTTTCCTAAGTTTATGGGAGTCCCTTCCGGCTTCGCCTATAAACCCTTCCGGCGTTTTATTTGAAACCCGGCTGGTTTCACTAAAACCCTGGCGGGTTTCCATGGAGTCAAGGGTTTCCGCGGGGAGGCCAACCCAACCCAAGCGCATTTAGAACCATCAATAATGCGTGCACCTACATTTTTGTATAAGGGAAAATACCGAGTAGCTTCGGGTAATTTATAGGCATCCATCACATGGCCACGAGCAAATTAAGTTCCCTCAAAACCCGAGAGGGGTATTTTCTCGCGGCATAATGGATTCGAGGTCACAAATTACCCCTCTGCTCGTGCAAAAATCATCTTCAAAAATCGCCTTCAAAGTTTGCCTTTATAAAATCTAGAGTTCTTTTAGGTAGGTCGACAACACCGTAAAAGTTGGACTTCAATCCACCCCTTTGCTCCGGGCTGTTCTCGCTTTTCGATCTATATTATCGAACCGCCGCTACATTTTTGAGGCCATAGCGCGTTGTGCTACAGTTTGGCATGAAGCGCTTTCATCAAAAAGTCGGTTGATCGACATCAAAAGCTTTCGCTTTTCATGACCCATTATCAAAAGCTTTCGCTTTCATCAAAAGCTGAAGCTGAAGCCGACGGATTATCTGCGGAAGTTGAAGCCTACCATCTTGCCGAAGTCGACGCTTAATGTATTATCCATAAGAAGAGCAGCCGAAGGAGCCATGGCAAGAAAAATTGTCATAGAGGAGGCTACAAGCCCGAAAACCCGGAGCATACGACGGCTTAATTTCACAATATAATTCTGAACCTCCCCTCATTACTTCTGGAGACGAGGGTTTATATATACACAATTTTGCCTTTCTCCATTTATCCGCCTTCTCACGCTAGCTTTGGTCTTAGTTCCCTTCATCGCCCCTATCTCTCCTCTAAATTTCTGGCAATTGTAGTCGTATAGAAGCACATTATTTTCCAATGCAGTTTTCATGCTTTGTCTTTTGTTTTGTTTTCACCGTGTTTAATGCTTCTAGTTCAAGCAGGTGTTTTTAAATCGTATCCTTTTTTCTTGCTTTCTTAATTGCTTTGTTTCTTCCTCAGATTGTCTTGATGGATCTCAGACTTTACGTTTTGTATTGTTCTTTTTAATCTCTTGTTCAAAGATTCTCCCTCTTTATACCCTTTTTCTACCGATTTCCCTTTCTTTATATTAGTCTTTGAGGTCTTTGCTGTTTGGCTATGGATTTTTCCTTTCATCGCCCTTTATATCCTATTTTTCATGATAGCCTTTCCCCGGAGTAATTCGTGGTCTATACTCACTCGCCTTTCTCGTTCCTTTTCCGGAATCATCTACCGTACCATTGTTTTTTGATCTCGACCAGAAGCCGCTATTTTTCCTTGTTCCCTTTATTTGAAAAATCGGGCTTGCTTCTTTTTCTTTATGGATCGTCTTACTAGTTCGATTTCGTCGCCGCACAACGGTCTTCTCTGATCGATTTTTGTAATTCGGCTTTGTTCTTATCCCTTCCTCTCCTCTTCGCTTTTAGCATGCCGCGGTCGTCCCTGTTTTGTGCCTCCATCTGTTATGTTGCATATTCATAACATTTGATATGTTATATTAAATATTGATTGAATCTAACAGTTATACTTTCGTTTGGCATAATGGTTAAAGTCTTTGACTCTTATGTTGGTGATGAAGGTTCAAGTCTCCCATAAACTTCCAATGTTTAAGTTTGGTATTGTGGGAGGTGCTTGTAACAATGGTTTGGGCTAAGATCTAGCAACACCCAGATCACACAGAAAGGTATATTTTGAGCCATTTGATGTTCTCTTGGATGTCGTTTAGTTGTCATGGAAGGAACACGTTTGAAGTTTTTGGGGCATATGTAAACTGCAGATGTCACATGTCGGGCCGCCTTGTACATCACGACGCCTTGCAAGACACCTGGCCGCTGTGGCTGTCGATCGGGGTCGGCAAGGGGAAGTGCTAAGTACCGCATCTCAAATGAGTCCTGGCCAATGTCAATGCAAGTATGGAAATTCTGATATGCTGCTGAGGCCGCCACGACGCAAGGAAGTAGGGATTGTGACGCCAGGATGTGGAGGGAGGGGCTTATCGGGTTATTTGCTTAAGGAGGAACAAGCTTCCACTCCAAGATTCCTCTGTATGATGCGATTATTGTGAGGAGCGGAGGTAAGAAGGCAAGCTTTGGAAGCGTCTACCAGAAAGCTTAAGGTTGTAGGGAGAGCAGGGGTCGGGATTGATAATGTGGTTTTAGAAGCTGCCACAGAACATGCTATTGCTTTGCTTAGTTTCCTGGCCCGCAATGTAGCTCAAGCATCTTTTTCTCTTAAATCAGGTAACTTGGAAGGGTTCTGGTGAGGTCTTTGCTTTGGCCTGGAGGTTCGAATCCTCCAACCCTGGTTGTATTCATTTTGCCAGGAATAGAGGATTAATTGTTGGAGGTAGAGGATTGAGCGGTCTGGCAGCAGGCTGGTTGAACAGAGCCTTCATTCTGACCATTGGTTTTTTTTTTTTGTTCGTTTGCCTCTTTTGTATTTGCCAAACATATGTTCAATCGAGACCTTAGGAAGTGTCAAGGCATTTTTCATCCAAAAGATTCCGGTCACTGATCTCGTGGCGCGATACCCGGGTGATATGCTATAGATCTATGGTCAGCATTCAATTCATCGCATTAAAACTCCGTGTATAAACTTTCAAAAAAGAGCATCATGAATCAACCATATCCCTTTAATATGACTTCTTATCCCTTTTATTTATTTGCCATGATTTCTTTCTATTAGTCCCGAGTGGTTTTTTTTTTTTTTATTTTTTAGTTGCCATTTAGATTTATTTGCCATGGTTTCTTTCTATTAGTAGCGAGTAACTTTCCTTTAAGTTGCTATTTGGTGGCAATTCGATCTTTACGGCACGTGTGGATTGGGGATTTGAGCTCGTGTATCGTTTTTTGTGATTACATTTCATTACTGGCTTTCCTTAGTTATTATTTTTGCTCTCTATAGTTTATACAGGTTATGGCGTCTTTCATTCTCATTTCAAGTTTTATTTTTCCAAATTGTTCCTAGGGTTTATTCGTAACCACTCCGATACATTTTGCCTTCGTAACATCTTGGCCTTGCCTTTTTCCTTAACAACTATATTTGGAAGCTTTGATTTCTTATTCTATAATGTTAGACATGATATTGCTTTTTTCCTGATGCTCATTCAACATATGTCAAATTTATGGTGGCAAACACACCTCATCATTTTATAGAAGTTCTCTTTTGATCGGCTGGTTTTCCCTCCGTGACGAAGTCTTCACTAAAATGCATGACGAGACCATGGATCGCCATTTGCAGATGAGGCTATATATACGCTTTTGGGCTCTTTCTCCATTATCTGGGCCGCCTTCAAAGCGCTTCTTTGGTCTGGTTCCTCCCTCCCACCCTAAGTTGTTTACATTCATGTTTTTTCATTTTGATTTGTGATTCTACATCGAGTGGCTCGCCTGACCAACCCCCTTTTTTTTCTTGAAGCATTTGTCACGTGGCACGCATGAACAACCCCTCTGTATATGAGAGGTTATGTTGTTTTGAGATATATAGCAGGTCGCGCGGGCTCTATGACTGAAGCCCCTTTCTTATTGGAGTGATTGTGATTTGTTATGGACTCAGCCCCTTGAAGGCTTCCACCGGTTTGATGGCTTCTATTTTTGAGTTAATTGCTTTTTTTTTATGTTGTTTCTTTTCAGATCATCTCTTATGGTGACTTTGTTAAGTTGCTTCTCTAACGTCTAATGCATTTTGTTGGTTTTCTTTTCTCTCCAGTTTTCAAGCAATCATGGTTATTTATTTCTTTTGTATGCCTCCCCCATCGAGTTTGAGATGAATCGTCTGAATTGCAACCTAAATCTCGTGCTTCCTCGACTTTTTCCTCAATGATATCAACTTTGACGGCCTGGGCTTTTCTTTTGGAGCCATCTGCTTAAGCTATCATTAGGCGCTTCTTTCAAAACCGACGACCGGGGCTTTTCATCCCATGATAAACTTCTTTCACATCGCTGCTCTCCATTTGCCTTTCTTATTTTACTCGCCTTAAGGCCTAAGTTAACTCCCCGTGGTAGGTTCCACATTATTGTTAGGTGGCAGTCGATTGAATTGGTGGCGGACTATCCCTGGAGTTATTTTTTCAAAATGCTTCTGTATTAATCGCTTCCGATGAAAGATATGCCTATCTATGGCTGGTTTTCCCTCCTCCAGACGAGTCTCTCACCAAAATGTTCTTAAAATGCAGGACTTGATTTCTCTATAATATAAAAATTTTCTAACCATTGCACGACTCGACTATAAGGTATCCAACCCATTACATGTTAAGCACATGCATCTGGATCTAGCGAAGTAGCAAAAACAGATGTAACAAGATATTACAGTGATCGACTCTTTGGTTCAAGCTCGAGTTAACACAATAGATGGAGCTTGGATCATCTAGGGTAGTATGCTTTTGATCTTGGGACATATAGAATTATCCTATTTTAGAAATTAACAATAGGTGCGAGCTCGGATCGTCTAGGATAGTATGCTTTGATACCTAGAACATATAGAATTATCCTACTTCAGAACTTAACAATAAGTGCACTTCAATGGCCAAAGGTTGCGTGGCATCGAAAAATATTTTAATATTTTGTGGAAATCACTATTGACATTGGACAATTGTAATTAAAATCATCACCATGGTTGGACCTCTACTTTATAAGCATCCTATTTAAATTGCATGGGCACACAATGAAGAAAGAGTTTTAAGTGAACTTAAAGAAAACGTTTCATCAAATATCTTACGAGAACCAATTACATCATGTTTAGAAACTTATGGTAAATATCCAATACATTTGAACCGTTACAACGTACATCTGTAATGTACAAAAAACTTTCATCAAATATCTCACAAATATCATGCCATTTGATGATTATATAGTCCATGTCCGGGCACAAGCATGTTGTAGTGGATTAAAAACGTGCATTTTAGCACCACATTTTTGGGTGCTAAGTGTGGTGGGAACTACCGAATTTGTAATGGGAGAGGGAGTTATTTTTTCAAAAATACACATGATTACTTATTCAAAATTTTGTCCTTTCGGGCCTTATTCAAAGCTTATTCTAAACGTATACCCATCATTTTCCCTCAAAAACTCGACACGCCCTTAACCGCAAGACCATTTCTCGATTCTCAATTTTCATTTTCCTCAAAAACTTCCGACACGCCCCTTATCCGCCAAGCACATCCATTGATTGCAAGAAGATCGTGATCACCAATGGCTCCATCATACCGACTTGAATGCCACTCGGATACACCCATAAGGAAATGTATTGTGCAAGAAAAGCATTACGCCACACAAGAAGAAATCGAACTGCTTGGGGAATCAGCATAGGAAAACTACCTACGTGTGGGTTGTATCTCTAGATTGGGGATGCCCATGATTCTCTGTTTAGAATATTGTTTTTGTTTCATCATGCAGGCCAGAATCTCAGCAAGGGAGAGAGGTATAATGAATATATGTGGGCTTCTTTGGCTGCAAATCACAAAAGGTGAAGGTGGCCTGGGGAGGCATGGCCTCATTTATTCATGGGTCAAGCTATGCATTACCTTCACACAAAAGGAAAAGAAATAAACCTGCTGGAGTTTCTCGCGGGTCAGCTTAAGAGAAAAGTGGTCCGAAGACTCTCCGTCTCCAACGAAGAGGGAAGCATGCTACTTCAAATAGTGAGGAAGCGCAGCAACCTGCCACAGATGATGCTTCTTCTCTGGAAATGACTAGGCCACACCAAGCCTCCTCAAGTCGTAAGAAGAATCTCGGGAAAATCACCGAAAAAAATAGGTACTTTTCTTTAACCCTCTTCTTCGGGAACCACCATATGATGCATTCTATCATTTGAACTGGCGAGTTTCCAAAGAAGGTCCAGCAAGCTTGAACAATCGTGTACAATCTACTTACTCTTCATTCAGTGTGTTGTAAGTTATGTGGTGGAAATTCCAGCCGCTAGTTTCGAAGTTGTGGTGGATAATTTCACCAATAAGTATGTAGCTCCAAATGTGTGCCACAGGACAGTCATATGGCAGGCCGAATATATATTAATAATGTAGTTTGTAGCATATGTAGTGTCACATATAGTACCAAACGTGGCAATCTTATCCTAACAGTGAATTGGCTTCCATATGTTTCATACCTAGTGTCATATGATGTTAGATATGGTGATACTCTGTGAACAGGATTGTCCGGCCATATGTGGTGCCAACTGCCGCTGCTAAATATTGCACCACGCTTATCCGCCACATGGGTGGTGGATGCCCTGATGTGGTGCCTCTTGCATTGTGGTGCCGGTTACGTGGTGCACGTATGGACCACCATATCCATTTTGCACCACATGTGGGTGTCTTTGACGCCATTTGTAAGCGGCAATGGGATTCGCCATATGCGGTGCCTGCATCGGTAGGTGCTATGGGTGGTGGGTCATGTGGCACCGCTTATGCCACATGCCACACCACATGTGGTGAATATGATCGCCACCCCCTCGGTGCCACATGCCACACCACATGGTGAATAAGACGCCATTTGTGGTGCAAAGTTTGTCATGATGGAATTTGTGTGGTGCAAAGTGGCTCGTTGTGTCATGTGGTACTAATCCTTGAGATTACTTTCCGCTTGAATTCAACAGACACCGAGAATGGATCAACTCTCTACAAGATCTAAGTGATTCAAGCAGAAGCGCAAGATCGTATGATCAAAGGTAAGTCCGCTTCCTGAGGTACTTCATAACAAAATTCCTTGAAGTGCTTAGTATAATTGGTATTCTCATCATTACCTATGCTCTGCAGATTTGTAATCATCGCTGTATTGGAGAATTGCCGCCATGAATTTTCTACAAAGATGGGTACAAGCCTTAGGTGTGAGTAGGAGGATCAAAAGCAACTCAAGCCATCGAAGTAATCTCTATGTGCGAGAACTTATAGGTAGCTTAGTTTTACATGCTAAGGGCCCCGATGTAAGGACAGATGCCACCAGGATTAGTGGACTTCCTAATCTTTCACTCTGCTTAGTCTTCAGTTGTCTTGTTTGATGTGTCTAATTTGCCCCTAGGATGAGGCCGCTTCACTCATTTTAGGGTGGCTTAATTAGATACATCAAGCAAAGAAACTCGAAAAGAGAGTAAGTTCTGTTTAACTTCCTTCGTTGTTTTGATGTATCTAATTTGCCCTCTAGGATGACATCGCCTAATTGAGTGGCTTAATTAGGATACACATCAAAGGTGAAACTCGTAGTGCGAGGTCTGACATAAACAAGATCCCGGCTGGTTTAGCCTCTTTGCGGCTTAAAGCATGGTGTCAAGCTACTAATTCGGGAAGTCTAATCGGTTTCTCATATCGGTGGCAGACTTTGTGAGTCCATGTAGCACACCAAAAAAGGGAATTATTTTCACCCTCAAAGGTAACCAAGTCTTGTTTGATGCAATTGGGATATGTAGCTTACTTCTTCATCCCCTACTTTGTAGATATAGAGGCAAATAAATGTGGTCAGCTAGGGGACAAAGACACTCACACCCCTTCGAAAAGCATTAGGACACGATAGAAACTCCCAAGCAAATCGTAAGATGCATCGCCGCTGCAGAAGCCTGGCAAATCAAGAGGATGTCAACAAATCGAGGGTATCAAGTCAAGCTCCGGAGAGGTCTAACCGACATCAACCGCCAGATCAGCCAGATGCATTGGTCATGCTCCACACCACCGCCAAATCGCCAGATGCACGTTATGATCTCGAACAAATCATGGTGAATGTAAGTCACAAGGTAACTTCCAACCTTTTGTGCCCGCTTTCTTTTTAATTTGACCCATATAGTTACCGACCGTTAAATTTTGCAGTCGGAAGTGTCTCAGAAAAAAAAGCAAGAGCAGGTACTCCAAGCAAAAAGACACCTCCAAGACATTCTGGCATATATGTGTCTTGTTATATGTGTCTTTGTAAAGCATGTTGGTGGCTGCGCACGAGACTTGGACATACTATCCCAATGCAAGGTGAGTTCCTCGAATTTGAAGGTATTAATTATCCAACGTGAGGCCTCGACATGTTTGTTGCGTGGTGTACCAATTTCTAGTTGCCAGCCGCTGGACACGCCGCTAATGATGATTGATGTTGTAGCTACGCCGCTTACCGTAGTAATGAAGCCGAGGCTGACAGATCATCAGATCTTTACTTGTAATCACATGTTTGTTATTGCAACCAAAGAGGTTATTCTGTAACTCATTCTTCATTTCACACTCTAATGTACATTGTTGTATACTATTGTATGAATAGACTTTTCAACACTGTGAGCAACAACACTGGGTGGAGTTCAAATCTCCGTAAAAAATTGATGTATTCAAAGATTCATGACAATGGGTGTTACATAACGTGATAGATGTGGTGATGCAAATGGCATGTGGTGAATCATGTGGTGCATTTGGTGAACCATGTGGTGAATCATGTGGTGAATCATAGGTGTAATCGCTAGCTTACGCATGCTGAAGCCTAGGTGGTGAGCGTTTGAGCCACCTGGCATGTTGGAGCCAGGTGGCATGCTTTCGCCCATGGCATGCTGACCCATCGCGGGCATGTTGAGCCCAGTGGCATGCATGCAAACGCCCCTTCCTCTTTCCCCGCCTCATTCTTAAAATCGCATGGATGCCACGATTTGCATCCTTTTATTCCCAAAATTCTCGCCTCGCTCTTTCATTCCGGCCCCCATCGCCTATTCCGCCATCTCCTTTCACTCCTTCCCCATTCCGCCCATCTCTTCTACTTCCGCCATGGCCAAGTTCACCACTCACGTGAACACCATCCCGCCATTGTGCTTCGCTCGCCGCCATCGTCGTAATCCGCGGCTTCCTCGCGAGGATCCGTACTCTCCACCAGAGGCTGCCCGGGTTACGTTGGTGGCTGTTCACTCCACTGCAGGTGGAGAAGCTCATCGCGATCATCGTTGCCGCTTCAAGGTGCTCGAAAGTGGGTGCATGCAAGTTATGACACTTGGTGGTTTACTCCTCGAATGAAGATGTATGCTCATGAGGGACTAATTCTCCAGGAGTAGAGCTCAAGATGGCCTCACCGATTAGTTTAGATTTGTATTGCAACTCGGTTTCACTTTTGGCAATAGTCCTCGACTATTCTTTTGTAAAGGCTTTTCATTAATGACAGAATTGAAATGGTAATAGTCCTGATTTTGGCAATAGAACTTGTTTTTCTTTTAACTGTTTCCGAAGTTTCCACCGTTTCTCGGGCTTAGCTGAACTTTTGTCATTAATTATAAATGCAACAAGGAATTTGAAGGTGCGTAATCTATGATCTCATATTAATTAACAAAAAATATGGCAACCAAAATTAAATAGGAAAATATGAGATGGTGGCTCGGGTTCAAAAGAAATAGAGTTCAAAAAAGAACCTAAAGAAAAACACGACTCCCTCAAGCAAAAGTTAGTGGCCTTGTAAAGAATCTTTGCACAAAGCGTAGCTCAATGAATTTTGGCCTCATATCAATACATACAGGACCTAATTTGGGATCCATATATTGCCGCCACCAAATCACCAAGATACTATCAGAACTGAGAGCCATTCCATTTTCTCAATCGTCAAAATGGTCAATGCCCCCGCCGATTATGGTGAAATCCGTGGTGAAAGTCAGGTGAAAAAATGGTGAAAACTGTGGTGAAGTTGCGGGTGATGCAAACGCTTGTTTTTATATTTCAAAGGAGAAAAATACATATGGAAATCTACCACACCTCTAGAATAGTTCATATCACTTCTATGAAATGAAGTATGTAGAAAATCAGTGGAAAAACTATAACCCTCGAAAGCCTAGTATTATCAAAATGCATTAGAGACATAATAATAAATGTGTTTGAAGAGGTTAATGATTAATTGATACGCCAATAGGCCTCAATCGTATCCCCGACAGAGACTAACTCTTCTTCTTCCAAGTATGTCCAAGATTTCATCAAGTTTTTCTCATTAATACAGGAAATCCAAAGAAATGACCAAAACATGAGCTGCCAGCCCTACTTATGATACGATTCACAAAGTATTGTCTCGTGTTGCTGTGTTCCATGTACCGGGCCTCAAGAGCACTCTTTAATGGTCAAGCATGATCATTTCGCTTTAGTTCGATGAACATATCCTCTTCAAGCATGGGGGAGAGTCAACTCATCCGTAATCACACGCCACCCCTTAACTCGGGTCACTGCATCAGCCTCGTTAAGTCTCCCCGACCGCGACTGTAAACAACATCATTAATAAGAAAGGCAACCGCCTATCATCACTTTGGCTTCAATTTTTAAGCCCATCGTGAATTAACCTGTTTTTAAGCTTCCAGAATACCGGAATTCAGGTCCTCCGCTTCCTCTAATATCCGGCCGTTCTCGGGTTTATTTGCTCCAAGATAGGGTCTTACCAGACAGCGACCGCATTTGAATCACAAATTGTTTGTGCCCGTGTTCTTCCTTTCTCTCGCTTTCTTCCTCGGCCATAGTCGGATCGATAAGCCAATGTCCGCATGCAAAACTAGATTTAGGTTTCCTCCACCTTTCCCGCGACAAATTTTTGAATGATTGAACTTGCATTTGATGTGACAGATTTCCAAAGGGTTTCATCATGTGTTTCTCTCGTCTCCATTCTATTCATCCTTAATGTAATTTTTTGTGTGTCACTTTCACCGGCCACTAAACAAGAAAGATTGAAGAGTGAAGATTTATATTAAACATATAAAATGATTACATAAGGTTACATTTCAGATTATATACACTTGTTTTCATTCCTCAGGTTCATCAAAAGAGATCCGGGTCCAGCCCTCCCTCGCCATCTTCTATGATCACCGGGGACCGGGGCCACCGTCACTTCCCAAAATTCTATTTGCTCCCATTCGAGGGAAAGCAAAACCATAATGGTGGAGGTTACCAACAATAGCGCCTTTCTCCATGTCCATCCCGCTAAAGACATATCCCCTCATGAAGGAATTGGTCCTCTCAGGAACAACCTATCATAACAAAAGAGGAACCTGCTTCAGCATAAAGGCTTGGTAGCTATTAAGCTTAAAAAGGTCTCAACCTGCGCATCCCTTCCGGTCAATAGTATGATGAACGGGCCAAAGATGCCGGTGTAAAAATTTCGGGTGGAGGCGCAGTAAGTTGAGAGGTCTAGAGCCGGTGTACAATTCCAAATCCCTCCGGTGAGAGTGCTTTTCAAGATTGCAATATGTTCTCATCCGTGAATAGAGTAATTTCTCGTTCGAGATGTCCATCCATTCTCAGCATGGCTGAAAATCTAGACGCGACGCTTCTAGGTATTATGGGCTCTTCTTCTTCCGGGTCACATTGTCCCATTCCCAAGACTCCATCGCTTTGCAAAGATCCAAGAGGTGAAGTTGGCCATGTTCGCTGTAGTAGCTAACAGAAGTCGCAAACTGTAAACCGCTCTCACCCACCAGAATTGTAAACCGAACCGCCTCCCTAAGCGACTCGCCAGAACTGGCTCTGCCCCCGAATCACCGTAATAAACTCAGAACTCTACGGAGCAAGAGACGGCATCTCGGCCTTTTTGGCCCGAGATCATTAATTTTCGCCATCCCAAATGATTTTCGGCACGGCTGTCACTCAAAGGATGATGAGGAATTCGATGGGACCGAGAGAATTTAAGGAAAGGAAAGCATTTCAAGAGAAAAGTCGTTCATGTAGTTGATCTATCTCATGGTTTCCGGAGAAGAGACGTAGTGAAACACGGTGAAACATAGTGAAACACATAGGTGTCACCATACATGTGGTGAAACACATGTGGTGAAACATTTTTCGTGGTGAACTCCAAGCATGTTACATCGCAGGACATCAAAATACAATTACATATTACATCAGAAACATATTATATTGAAACAAGGGACATCAAAAATACAATTGGAGCAGGAATTGAGTTTCATATTATTCCGCAAACAAGGCAAGATTAATAACAACATTCAAAATTTCAATCATTTCCTAACCTCAAGAATGTGTTCACTATTCTTCATCGACATGCTATCTTCATCGACAAAACCTCGCATGTTTTCTAGAATCTTTCCTCATCTCGCCTGGTCTATTCTCAGAAACGCTTTCGAGCACCTTTCTTTGATCTCACGATGGGAACTCCTAATAGCACAAATTTGAGTAGAGAATACAAGTGACTTTGGCTCGTTTACAACAACTCATATATCACCTTTGACCGGTAGCTTTCTTTCTATAGTAAATGTTCTCCACAACGGTTTCAGCACCTCTCATAAACAAGTTTCCGCTCGCTTGGAAGTCATTAACTTCAAATTTTGGCTTGGTGCATAGCAACATCCAAAATACGTAATCCTCCTCGCTCTCGGCAAAGAACCCAGTTTCTGCTTCCTCTCTAAGTGCTTCTCGCAAGTACATTTGCCAAGGTTGAGTATAGTGGTCTGGTAGACTTAAGTGGGTCTTCTTCCTGTTACATCCGCATGAACATCATTGAGGATGGTCTAACCATCATAGGTATCCCATTCATCTACATACAATTCTGCTTCAACATGTCCCATTTTCCATCCAAACAATTGTCGCGAAAACATGATAGCTTCGCATAGCCGTGTTGGATTTCAGGTTTAATCCATGGACCTAATGAATTTGCCCGCTTCTAGAATTGCCTCGCACCCCAGTTTCCTTTTCCGTTGATATCCTCGTGTTTTATTTCCCCGTAAGTATTCTCCGGAACTTTTCTTCCATTTTCACCACTCGTGATGTACCACATTGGAAATTGTTTTCTCCGCATTTTCACCACATCAGTGGGCATTATCTACTAATGTCGTGATGTTTTAAGTCAGAGACCTCGTGATCCATCTTTTTCAATTTTCGCCTCCCATCATGTTCACCTTTTTCCATGGTTTGATCCAGCAGTTCCACATCATGACCTCGTGATCGTCAACCGCATTCTTCCAACAAAATAAATGATCCGGCCGCTTTGAATTGCAGATGCGACCATCCTAAAAATACATAGTGTTGTTTGGGATTATCTGCCTTTTCTGCTTTAAGTACTCAAATGTTTCATAAAACAATGTCGAACAAAAAGTGTGTCATGTTCCCTCATCATCCGACACATAGTAGTGTGTTTCCTTCCTCAATGGTGTCTGTTCTCAGGGATCAACCTCGAGCAGGTTATTTGAACAAATATAGTTATTCCGTTGTTGACCCGGGGCCAAGATGGATCAACTTCATTCTGCCTCCTTAAAAGTATAATTCTCTAAGTCAACTAATGATAGGTAAGCATCTCCGTGCAAGTTATCAAGGGAGTCTTTGTACCGGCCCCGCCTCGCCACTTATATCCTAAGTTGTGTAAAGCCGAAAATTTGGGAAGCCCAACATTTTGTTCACTGCTGAAAGACTTGGTGCTTCGCATTGTGTTGTGAACTGAAGCTTTGTGACTTCTGTCATTTCATCTCTAATACAGCTTTCATAGTCTAGGTATTCCCACTTCACCATGCCACTATCACTAGATTGTTCATGCGTGGGCCGATAGGAACTTCTTTAATCCCACACCTTTACACTCACCCGTAATGCATTCTCCATGGTAAGGTTGGAAGCTAGTTTTCACATACAATTCTCACGTACTTCTTGTGCTACTTATTTTGTATTCAGACGCCTCGGTGATTCACCATATATGTCTGACTCAAAGTCGACAAGTGCAGCCGCAGCCTTTTTGGTGCTTAGTTCTTTCATACTATTGAAGCCATTCATTAGCATCCGTGATTCTCTAACATGGTATATAGTAAAGAACTATTGAAGTCCTTAATTTTTACAACAAACCATGGTTTTCAGCCTTTTCAAACATCCTCTCGCCTTGATCATAACACTAGGATGTTCTGGCCTTGAATTTCCTCTTAACAATTGCAATCAGGAAGATACAAGGTGATCAGCATATTTATTGCACACTACATTTTCTCCACCACACTAGGCAAATTCACATAGCATATATTGCATATTCATCTTTTACACTTCCTTATTTCACTACATTAGGCACCACAACACATATATTACATAATTTATTGTACACTATATTTTTTTCACCACACTAGGCAAATTCACATAGCATATATTACAGACATTCATCTTACAATTTCTATTCACCACACTAGTACCACATAGAATAGGAGTATTAAAGATTCATTTTACACCATATTTTTTCACCACACTAGGCACCACACTGCACCACACTAGGCACCACACTAGACACCACACTAGGCACCACACCATGTTATTCACCACACCAGGGGACCACATAGCATATTACAAGATTTATTTTACACCACGTTATTCACCACACTAGGCACCACATACATAGCATTAGACATAAAGATGTATTTTACAGACCATGTTATTCACCACACTAGGCACCACAAAGCATATATATTGACAAAGATTTATTTCACACCATCGCCTCACCACAAAGAACTACATATCACAAGCAATCACTAACCATACCACATACCACATTAACAATAAAATGTGGTGAAGATGAAGAAAAATGAAATAACCTCAGATTCTTCCGCAGATAGTGAGTGGCATGATCCTCTTACATTTCTGCTCCAATCTTCCTCGAATCAATATCCTTGTATCTCGAGACCTCATCGCTTTCGTCCAAAATTGTCGCGACAAGTTCTATGATTTAATTGGGAATTGTGACCGCTCTTCTAACTCTTTCTTTTGTACAAACCCATTTCCCCTTTGCAATCTATCTCTTCCTCTTCAATTTTGCTTTGGTAAGATTCCAGGGATGAACACCCGGCCAGCTTATTTAAAATCTTCGAAAGCACCGACAGATTAGCACTTTCTGCAGATAATGCTTCTCTTACGTGGCCATAGCAAGCAACCACTTTGGTCACAAACTCACATTGCCGCTAGATCTCTTCACAAGTTGAATGGAAGTCTGGTGTTGTCGACGACAATGCTCTCGCTTGTAAATCTTCAAATTTCTTCGCCAAGTATCATTGTCCATTGTGTCATCCTCATAGATAATCTAGTAAAACCTCTTTCTTATCGGCCAAGTAGACAAGCCTTCTTTTAGTGGTGCTATGAAATGAAGATAACAATTTTAATACCATCCCATTTTAAAAAAGAGGTCAAGCCTGTGATCCTCCTCGCCGATGCAATTTTTGCTAATTTCTTTAGCTTCCTTGTCTTTTCCTTTGGCGCTCTTTATGATCCCCGCTCTTGTTCGAGTCTCTTTCTCTTACCCGTGTTCGTTTGAGACGAAGTGCATTTGCTTCCAAATTAAATGATTGAAGGTATGAACTCTGATTGATCCACATCCGATTGCTGCCAGTCAAAGATTTCCGTGAAAGGCGTGGGTCGTGGGTTTAGAAATCACGGTGGGAGATTGGGGAAATGGGACGGTGGCGAGGAAATTGGGAATGGGACTCCGGGTATGAGGAATTGGGTTGTTGCGCTTCAAGAAATGATTGAATCCCCGGGCAAAGATATTTGCACTAGGCTTCAAAAAACATTTAAAATCGCATCTCACAAATTTGGATATCTCCACCACATTTTTAGGGGGATGTGGGGACACACCTGTGGTGTTCCACTACAACATGCTTTCACCCGTCCAATAAGTTTTAGCCAGATAACATACACCTCTACTACATAATTCGATCTCCAAAACCTCAAAGGAGAAGATATCCACTAGAGCAACACTACCCACCATACAAGATAGAAAAGCAGAACAAGATCACCACTAGCAAAAGGATTAAATAATATTTGCTGGAAGAACTCCCCAAACTCTTTGACACCTCACAATTTGTAGCATCTCACAATATCATTTATCTTGTCGCTTAGGTTTTGCGCTTGCCAAATTGTTAGTTCCCAGGCTTGGCACTGTGCACTCGACTATTCCTTCGAGCACTCAATGTGCCAAGACACAAGAGCCCAAAAGCAAGGGTCAAGGTCACGTAGAGCATCGTGTAGCAAGACTATCATCTACCCATGGTAAACTCCACGCCTGAAGGAAGAGGACAAGGGGTGACAAGTGACCACCGAGGCGCTTGAACTTAGTGGATTTGGCGGCACTAATGATGCAGCAACCGAAAAGCACCTTCAACCAAGCATATGATATAGGAGTCGGCAATCGAGATCACAAAGGCTCGGCGAGTATGCTTCTGGCTTTTGGGTCAGAGGGCCGAATGTACCATATATATCAAGAGAGTTAGACCTTTAACTTTCGATGAGACTTATATTATGAGGGTTTCAGTTGCCTCAAATGGGCTCACTAGACCTTCATGTAATTTTTATGATATTCAAGGACTATTTATCTCTATAAAGTCACCTTTTGTTTTATTCTTTTATTCTTATCTCTTGTAAAACTCGCGTGGACAATATGTCAATGCCTACTACAGTGATCTCGAATTTGACTCAGATGGCATTACATGGCATAGTGCCACATGACACCAAAATTTCTGGATCTCCCCGGCTTTAATTGCTCCCACCAACAAATACCTTTTACCCATGTACTTCTCTGCTTATGCCTCAAGAACCTCGCCATTCATATGCACCACCACAACACACCCCAAGTCTCTATATGTCTCTAACTCTATTATGTCTTTAGTAAATCTTATCACATTCAACCTCAAACTTCCCTTATCTTATTTTGCAATGTAAAAAGGGAAGCCCATTCTGTAGTTTAGTGCTATGTGCATTACAGTGGAGGAACGGTGAGCTCTCACTGCTTTTAAAATGCACACTTCTCCGCTAGGGGTCAGGTTGTACTCAACACGCCTCCTCCGCCAGTCGTTGTACCAACAAGTCAAGAGTGAGATCTATCAAGCTCTCAACCTCCTCGTGCAACAACTAACCGGATCGGGCCCGGGTATTCCGCCAACATCCGACACTCCACCTTGACGCCATGCCACAGATTACGTGTACCAAATTTTTGGTCATGTGGAGGTTATCCTCACTTAACGCGAGGCGACGCATGTATATTTTGCTCCCTGATCTTGAAAACACTATGCCTCTCATGTTATGCCCAAGGCTGTCCGCCGTAGTATTCTCAAACTTATGCAAGTCATAGCTGACACACTAGAAGTAAATGTTCACGCTTATCAATATCGCATTAACGCCGTTTCGAAGCGCTATCCACGCCCACGCCATTTCACGGCTTAGCCATATTCCAACATAGCCGCTGAAGTGGAGCCTTTGCTGGTTTTTCTGATGCTCAAGGAACCGCGTCTTGATCCTCAGACATCTTTTTAGCCTTATGCCTTTGGAGCCGCAAGAGCCGGGTAAAATTAAAATTCCCCTCAGTCTCCCTACCGCATGATGGGAAAATTCGTGCTTGCATGAACTACCGAAAAGTCAATTTGGCCACGAAACGTGATAATTTCTCGCTTTCACGGTCAATGTACTCCTTCATGGATGGCTTTTCAGGCTACAATCAGATTTCCATTTGCTTTGAGGATCAGTTAAAGACAACTTTCACCATGCCGTGGGGTAGTTTTGCCTGTAAAGTGGTCCCCTTTGGTTTGTCCAACTCACCTTCTACTTTTCAGTGCATTATGCTTTCTATTTTTCAGGATTACATGAAAGATAATATTTTTCTGCAAGTCTTTCAAGATGACTTTTCTGCTTACAGCACAATGGATGATCATCTCTCCAAACTTGAGCTTGCTCCTTCAAAATAATATGATGAATCGCATCGGGCTTGAACTCGAAAGTACTTCAGGTCACTCGTGCGTTCTTTGGCTAGCGAAGTTAGTAAAACACCTGATTGTACCATGGACCCCGCCTAGATAAGTCATATTAAAGGCCCGTAGTTTACCAATATTAAGGAGACATGCTTCTTTCTTGGGAAAGTCAATTATTATGCTACCTTCATTCCTGAATTAGCTACCATTGCGGATTTCATCCACAAACTCACGAGGTGATGAATCCACTTATGCTTGGAATTCCAAGGCGGAGGCCTTTCAGAAATTGAAAGTTTTGCTTACACTAGCCCATGTTCTTGTTCCATCCCGAAACAAATCATTTCACGTCCATGTGGATGTTTCGGCTTTTGCTATTGGCATTGTTCTCTCCCAAGAGTGTGACTCTCAACAAGACAAATCGATTCGCTATGCGAGCAGAAAACTCAACCCTGTGAAGAAGAATTATTCTGCCATGGAATGGGAAGCGCTTGGACTCATCTTTTGCGTACAATGGTTCCATGACTATCTGCTGGATAGCAAAATCAAGTTTTTTGTGGATCATCAAGCTCTCCTCTATCTGATCAATAAAACCACACCCATGGGACACATTGCTCGCTGGGTGCTACTACTACAAGAGTTTCCCCCCTTTGAAATCATACAACAAGCAGAGTCTCATGTGGCGCCTCGGTTATCTTCGCATCCACACCCATGATCCGGCCCTTAGAAGTTTCGCATTGATCGCTCGATGCTCAACTTTTGGGTCATGGCTATGCCAACCGGTTCCATGACTATCAACAATATCTTTCTCGTGTGCATTAACATCTCAGATCCCACGCCTTCCAGACAAATTATGCTCACGCCACACAATTTTCTTCGAGAAGTCCATGACTATACCATGGTAGCTAGACATCTCTACAAACGTGGCGAGGATATGATTTTGTGAAGATGTGTTCTTCCTCATGAAGTCCTAGAGATTTTTCGCCAAGCATACAGCCACTTCAGGTGGACATTTCACGGACATTTTCGCATGGCGAATGGCAATCTAAAAAATCCTTTTACCGGCTATTTTTGACCCATACCGCTCAAAGATGCTCAAGCTCATGCCGCCAATGCGACGCCCGCCAAATGTATAAGATGGCCTTACGCCCCGCGGACACTTAACATTAACTCCGCTACACGCTTCTACTCTTCAAAGCGAAATGGATGATGGATTTGAGCAATTTATTGATCCACCTCGCCCACCCCGCGGTTCTATACATTCTTGTTCTCACGATTATGCCATTAAGTGGCCGTTCTTGTATGCTACCCCGACAATACCACAAATAATCATGGCAACGTGGTGCTCTACATGCAAAATCACTTCACTGAACTGGTGAGAGACCGTGCCCATTTCGGTCAATCACATAATTAAGGAACTCACTGAGTACTTGCATATACATCATCTAAGAGCATCATATTATCCACTATGTAATAGTCTTGTTGGAAAGCACCAACAAGACTCCTCCCACCATCCTCGTGAAAATTTGTGATGCTTCCAGAAAGATTGGCAAAAAGTTACCCAACGCCTTATGGGCCTAAGCAACAAGGCCATAAAATGCCACACCGCACTGAGGCGTCACAGTTCTTTGATGCCTTGAAATATTCCCGCCCACCAGTTATTTCACAGATCAGATATGATCTCTCCTTGGCTGCTACAAAAGGCCCAATGCCACCACCACAGTTCCAGTATGTCCATTCAGTTCTACCGCCCAACAAATCCCACATGGCAAACATGATCAAAACAAAAACTTCACCAATGAGACAAGTTCTTCCTACGACCCATACATCTTTATAAATTTGGTTGCCCATAAAAATCATTAAGGTGGTACAATCAAGTGTGTTTCAACTTGTTTAATTAGATGGCACCTAATTTACCTACCTTGTTAATGGCTTTTGCCTATTATAGTAGTTTAAAATGAACATAGCCCTTACTTAATCGTGATGGGTACCCTTGCTTTTACACAAAATCTTGCCTAATCTTCCTTCTACTCTGTGGTTCTGGGTGCATAGGCCCTAGGATCACATAACCCCGGGTCGTGATCCGCAAAGGTGCATGCAAGACCACGCCCATATAGCTTGACCGTGGGCTCAGGTTGTCGTACAGCGCCACCATCCATTGACATTCTCTCTCGTTTTCATCTCCCAGAGGTCCAAATTGTTCATGCAAAGCAGGAGCCACCCGTAACACGCATCTATTCATTCTTGTCAATCTCCACTATTGATCTTTTATGCTTTCGCTTTCTCGACTTAGCCAAAATTTGGTTCGCGGATCAGCTCTTTTCCTCATGCTTCCATCCAGCGTGATTCACGGTCCAGATTTTGGTTTTGAACTCCCTATAAAAAGCTCTATGTTGAACGTATTACCTAACCTTAAAAGTCTAACTTTTCTACCATTCGACTTTCACTCTCATCCTCTTTACCTTAATCGACATGGCTGCCGCGACCCGTAAATTAGCCACCGCAAAGCCACCTGAGCCCATGCTGTAACTCTGGGATCTTTCTTATCCTGCATTTCTCAACGCCTATCTTCACCGCCCTTCGTGCCAAAGAGATAAGGCTAAAAAAGGCAGTTGATCTTGATTTTATCGCCTACAACTCCCTTCACGGATTTGGCTTAATCCTTTTGCAATTTGTTGTCAGTTTGGTAAAGATTGATGTCAAGTACCAGATAACGGGTTATCTGCGTTTCGTGATTATCTCAATCAAAGCTTCTCTCGACCCAAGCATTATCAAATACCCAGATGCATCTTTCTTTTGAATTGGGCTGTTTTGCAAGATCATGATGTTACTAAGATATGGTCAAGTCCCATATGTGACCACAAATAATAAGTCGACAACTATTGCCGCTTCCCCCGCGAAGCTTAATAAGTTTCTTTATGTAGGAAATTCTCCTTATACATTCTCACAAGAGTCACCCATATCAACAAGCCTTTCTTTATAAATGGTTTGCGCTATTCATTCAACTAGTTTTGTTGATTGGCCCCGTGATCGCTCCGCCTTCTCCAAGAAGTGGACGCGCCTTCTGCAAGCTCCTGCCCGTCTTGGATTCCCGCTATGAAGGCATACTCTGTGCCATTATTCAAATGCCTTCAGACGCTTAGTCGATTCCATTAGGCCTTCATGTCACCCTCACGTGTGCTTCTAGCTCCATTACCTTCAAGGATCTGGCCCAAATCATTAACTTCAAGAAGAGACCTCTCGACCCCACGCAGAGACCGACATTCTTTCGTGATTACAACTCCCGATGCTCAATCTCTCTTCAAAGGTCATCCATGTCACTTCATCTCTATTCACATCGCTTGATAAGCCCACATCCTCACCAAAGCCTTACTTCACATCCCAGCCCATTGCCCAACCGCTTCTATTCTTCCCGTGGAATCACCATCATGCCTCGCATTCATCACTTTATTTCGCAATCAGATGAGTATGAATAGAATGTGGCCAATTGCTACCTGCTTCCGTGGAATCGAGGATCACCTTACGCAAATCTTAAAGAATATATGGATTCTATGGCTTTTAGCGTTATGGGATTCGTGCTGCCACGCCGTATCTAAAGCCTCGGACGAAAGTCTTCAAAGTAAACATGGTGCTTTGTTAGAGACACGGGTTGCTCTCCTTAAAGAACAGGAGGCACGCCAAGCCACTGGAAGAGCATCGCCACAACCCAAAGCTACCAGAATGTTTTCTCGACTCACTTTCACGCCAAAGACAAGGCTCTTTGCAGATATAAGCAAAGCTCTTTCAGATGGGGTTGCATAATGAATTTCACTCATCGTGATCATGCCACCTGATGGTGGGGTAAAGTCCCAGATTGCTTTGGGAGGAAGCCGCTTAGTCAGTTGTTCAAACCCATGTCACGTGACTTCAAGTACAAAAATGCAAGGACCTCGCAAAAAAACAAAAGACAGGGATGACGCTGAGACAGCCTCCCGCCATGCTCTTACCAAAGTCCTACACCTTTCCAGCCACGATGCTCATCAGAAAATCAAAGAACAACTTCATCTCCTTGTAGAAAAAGAAAAACAAAATCAAAGATCTAGAACATCAATTGCAACAGGTAATCCAGTCTGCAGATGAAGTCCATCAATAGCAAGAGACTTACATAGCTTTAGCTATCAATGTTCCTAGTAATTTCCCCAAGCCCAAAAGCTATTTGGATTATATGAAGTCATGAAGAC
The DNA here is from genome assembly GCA_021234155.1 of Isoetes taiwanensis. Classification (NCBI taxonomy): domain Eukaryota; kingdom Viridiplantae; phylum Streptophyta; class Lycopodiopsida; order Isoetales; family Isoetaceae; genus Isoetes; species Isoetes taiwanensis. The sequence continues at coordinate 1,687,864 of JAJEKV010000082.1, read as the reverse complement.
ATCTTTTTGTGCTCAGAGGGTTCAATGCCAATGGTGCTGGCCGATGAGCCTTCACCAAGAAGGCCTCCTATCTTCCTCGCCAGACCTTTTACCATTGACTTAAAAAGGACTTTTTTGTGCCTTACTTACCTTTCACACTGTGGAAGACAAAAGATTTCTTCTATTCTTCTCACTTTGTCCAAAATTCTATGGGCCTATGTCATGCATGATTTCTATCGCGCAGACACCGCCGACAAGTTCATTGACGGTCCACCCTGTGCTTTCCAAGGGGATATCCACAAGGTGACTGTTGCAGCAAGACAACAAGTATCTTCATGATCAGTCCTAGGTTAATGCTCTTCAAAGTGTGAGTAATGCAGTTCCCAGCTTGTTATTGCCTCTTGAATAGAAGCAAATTTCTATGGCAGAGGTCCAAGGGTACATACATGTGTGTGAGGAATTATTTAGAAATTTTACTTACAACACTTTAGGTTTCCTTCTAATAGTCTCCGCGGTTTGCCTTGAGAGCCTGACCATCTCTTGAATTGGCATGATTTATGCGATGTCACACGTCCACCTGGCTTAAGGGATATTCAATAAGTAGATCATAGTGTTAGCGACAATAAAGTATCTTCATGATCAAATTCTAGGTTAATGCTTCAGTAGTACGCCCGAAGCTTGCTGGGCGGTTTGGCTCCTTTGAATAGGAAGGGGCGTTTTGTATGAGGTCCATAAGTACATACATGTGTGAGGAATTGGAGATTGAGAACTTTACTTACAACACTTAGGCTCTTTTCACAGTCTTCCGTCTATCTTGAATGACCACCCTGAATTGGGCCTCCCTCTCAATACTTACTTCCCCCAATGAGAACGCCAGTGTCAGTTCCGGACGCTACGTGAATTATGCGCCGTTTCAAGCCAGATATAAAATGCTTCCCCAACATCTATGAATGTCCTTATACGCCGCTAGTTTCCCCTTTACTGTAGCCTTTCACCTATGATTGGTATTCCTCCTTTTTGGACTAATACTTTGGTTGGTCAAAAGCTAATTGACCCCAACACATATATATCTACAGATCTCCATTCGGATCCTGCTTTAAAGGTAGGGAATGCCCCGGTGAAGGGGAAACCTTGGATCACAAATGTAGAATTGATGATACATCCCAAATGATTGAGGTTGGAAAACCATGGCTAATGCGTACCAAGACTCAATGCTAATTTTTTGGAAAGAGTCAGCCACTCTCATCGAGATCCATCTGCTTCCGGCTACAAGCAAGGCTTTGTGTTACTTTGTAAGTACAGTCTTCACTGCTTCCTGCTCATTGGGCGTCTCCGCTTTACTATTGCAATCTCCCAATGCCAGCGGTCGATGCTTTGGCCTCCGTGACCTATTCCCGCTATAATTGAATGCCGTGGCTTTTGTTCCAAATAGAGGTTCACCGTGTCTTTGAAGATATGCATACCGATTAACAGTTAGATGCATCACCCTTGCTAGACCTTAAGTTTTAGAGAGACTAGTACACTTATTTCAGTTTTTGTCTCGCTGTTCTACGAGATCTCATTTACTTCTTATGATATTCAAGGGATTCTTATCTTGGCATACAATTTCCTTTGTTTTGTGCTTTCTGTTCATATCTCTCTTGCAAAATCCCATGCATTGCCACTACACGTTAAGGATCTCATTCTGCTTGATCCATGGGTCCCTATAGAGGGCCATCTCTGCGCATACCCCTCTAACTCCAGACTCCTAAACACAAATTCAACTTTGAAGTCAAGTAACATTTGCTTTGCAATGACCATAATGGCTTTCAATTATCAGACCTAAACACTTAAAAAAAAATGTCAGAATGTTTGCTAAGAAGCAATTAATTTAAAGTATAAAGTTCAAAGCTGATCAAGGCCTTTAAGTCTACCTTTATATAAGGCATGAGTGTCATGCAATGAAAACTTTATTGGGGCATTTGCAATGCAAAAGGATCGAAACTCATTCAACTAACCATCTAGAAGGAATGGTGAAGACTATCACCTGCAGCAAGGTAGCCATTACCACAATTCTATTCTCCACATCACAAATGACATTCAAGCATGATAATAGTTTAGATTTGAAGCTGTTGCGAAGTTTGAATTGTAGCTATAGAGACACATTGTCTGAATGTAAGGCTTATCTGGGGCAAGGCAGCTCCAAGATTGGGGTGGATCAATGCAAAATGACAGATTGTTTAGAAGGAGCAATGTCTATCTCAAAGGGGGTTCATCTTGAAATCCCATACAAACCATCTGAGTTATACTATGTGGGTTTTTTTTGGAACTTTTCTGTACGAATATATGAAAAGGCTAGGTTTTGGACCATGTTTAGTCCATTTTAAACACATACATTATTGAAATGGGTACTTTCCGTGGGTTCTCAACAATGAGCTAGCGTTTTTGCCTTACTGCTAACCGTAATAGCATATCCTAGAATTCCTTTGGCTCATTCTTTGCATGTAGATTTTAAATATGGGTCTATTGATATGAATTCAGTGTACCATGGAGAGTGTATATAGATAAGACCACAAATCAAATCTGGATGGTCTAGTCAATGTGACTCTATGGCAAACTATATTTTACCTGCGTTGAATTTTGTTATAATATTGGCAATGAAACTCACCTTCCAAATTACAAACTTGTTCATGCTTACTTGATTCCCAACTGGGAGTAGACAGTATTTTAGCAGATAATAAATAATAAGAACCAAAAAAATGTGTCCAATCTTCGAATTGGTATGCAAAGGAGCACAAAATACAAGGTGGGCCTGGGTTTTCAGCGGAAGATGGTTCTTGCTTTGACACGTATATATGCCCTATAATGCGGAATCAAAGTTGGGCCGCCGACTGGTTTGCGGACAAACGTGCTGGTACTCAATACACCAATGACGCAGCGTTCCCCGTCGCCGATATTCAGCCCCTCCTGCGCTTGGATTGGAGGGTCGGGATTGTGCCACGCCGTAGGGTCAGAGTAATGCATTCACTCGCCCTTCCGCTAACCGCTCGTAAGCTCGCTTCAAAGCGCGGCTCTACAAGATTCGTCAAATTTTGTCTTCAAATCACGGCCGCTATGCAAGATAAATCTACCGCTTCAAATCGCGGCTCAGAAGACAAATCGATGCTCTTCTTCGCATTGCGCCGTAATCCGCAAGAAAGTCTAAGCAAGAGATAAACAGATATTAACTTTGTTTCAATCAGCCTGGGCCGGTGCTCTTTTCCCGCAAGAATCATGCCGCGCACCAAGCAACAAATGACGGATGCCGTTAATCTAAAGAAAACCCATCGCCATTTTGTTTTGGAGGGGAATGGCAGTGGGTCACATAGGAGATCCGCTCCCAGCTATCGCCGGTCACAAGTCTCAAATTATCACGGCCGCGGGCCTCTTGTGATGTCCATATTAGGAAGTCACTAAGGAAGCATAGGTACTTTTGCTTGCTATTCATATTAGGAAGTCACCAAACGTACCTGGGCGCTAGTAGTATACCTCACATATCCTATCCATATGTGGTTGCTACCGACACCATAGTGAAATATGTATCAACAGTAGTGTTTCTACCGCATCGGGTTCATCATTAATATAACCCCTAGCAACTCCCATCAAGAAATGACATCTAAGGTAGGGTTTAAACCCTTGACCAAAGTTCACAAATCTTAGACATCACTAGGTCCATACCAACTCGCCACACACATTGCTTCACAAGCCTCATTTAGATTGTGGCATAGAACAAAAAGATAGCTCACAAAAAAAAAGTATATATGTTCAGATAATATTGAAAATAGTGGCTCAATTTTGGGCCATGGCCTCTGAAGCTATAGATCTCATTTCAGAACACGTTCCACCTTCTGCACTCACTGCACTAAAACGGTATGATCAAAACAATGAAAACGTCATCATTTTCAAATAGTGCTTGGGTATATGATCTGACAAATATTTGGCTTCTTGCAAATTAGGCTTCATATATTGTTGGTACATCTACTTCTTCACTTTATGCACCTTCCATAACTTATTCTGAAATTTGCTTGCCACAACATTTCTAATTTCTTGCTTTGACCTGCTCAACTCATCCATACTAACATTCCATTTTACAAATCATATGGTTGCATCCTTATACCACACATTATCTATCAGGATTCATACCTTTTACCCTATTTATATACACTGCAAATCAAAGCATTGCCCATGCCTCAAGTGGCAAAAGAGCAGCCTATGTTATCATGATTTCATATGGTATTTGCAAATTTCATTTCCAATTCTGCATGTAAGAATCTTTTCCGAATTTACGGGCTCATACTTCACAACTACAAAGAATTACATTTTCCACAAGAGTCTTATAAAGCATTCTCTTCAATGGAAATCCCAAGATCATTTTGCTTGCACTTCTTCTGCATAGGATATAGTGCTCATAGCATTCCCACTTGTTCTATGCATTGATTCCATCGATAATCACTACTCAAATAATTCTAAGATACTTGAAAAAGGATATTGTTTCTAACACTGCTCTTTGTATGGAAAGCAATGTTTTTCCCGTATTCCAACCACCATTACCTTGGTTTTGGTGATACTTACATGCATTTCAGAGTTGTGGCAGAATTGAGAAACTACTTCCAAAAATGCTTGTTCATAGCATCTTTTGTTCTCGCAATTAATACGACGTCATCCATGTGTCGCGGTAAAGCAATTATGTGCGCCACCAAAGATGCCTTCGTTCCTTCCTGATATATGATCCACTCTTCTATTCATCAACGAAAATGCCAAATATGGTTGGGACAGAGGACATCCTTGTTTAATGCCGATATTGCTCACAATCCTTTCATCACTGCTACGGAACACAAAGTTCAATAAAAACCTTTTCATACTGAGTCTTGAAAAATTAACAAATGTAAAGAAAAGTGGTTTCCTTGTACCTCTGACGGTTTCCATAAGGACTCACATAGTCACAAGTTGATAAATTGTGGAATACCGAGGTCTAAAACTTGCTTGACTGTCAGCCCTAACTCCATTTGGATTATGTCCATCCGCATAATTTGCTTTCAATAATTGTTGCAAAAAGTTTAGCCCACATATTGCTCATTAGAATATGACAGTAATTACTTACAAGCTCTTTATCCCCACTCTTATGCACTCAAAAAACTTTATTAGACTGCCAATCAATAGGAAAGCCTTGTTGAACCGCTTTGTTAAATATTTTTCTAATGTACTCAATTACATATTCTCTTGCCCATTTGATCATCTCTGCAACTAATCATAGAGAGTCAACAACCTTCCGATTAGCAAAACTACTTATATCATTACCTATCTCTTTAAAAAAGAAACAATCAGTATGTATGCTAGTGCTATTTGTAGAGTATTTTGCGTCTTCTCTAAAGTACAACTGTCTAAGATATTGGAATAACATCTCATTAGACAAACAGCTAAGAGTCTCTTTCTTTCCCTTCATTTTCCTCCGAAACAAGTGTTGGCATTGTACCCAATTAGTTAACAAAGCTACTTGCCTCCCGCAAATGTGTGCCCTTTTCTTCCTTCTTGTGAGACGTTTATAGTACTTATCCAATTTATCTCAGATATTCACAGTGTAAGTAGTTAAAACCGGTATACTTTTGCCTTCTTAGTCATGTAACAACACCGCATATTACATGGAATTATTGATATAACTTTTGCCACTTTAATTAAGGCATACGTGGGAGTTTTGCCCATCATACACTGTCATGTCCTTGTAAAACAATTCTCCATCATAGTTTTGTACGTGTCCATCTTCTTGGTATCCATCATACTTCTCGGCTTCATTTTCTGCTTAGCCTCTATAGTAAACACAAGCAGATGATGATCTGACTTAGCACTTCCATCTAAAATCTGGAAATTCTTAATCGTATGTGTAGGATGCACAGAGCAAATGAGATAGCCTACAATATTTTTCCCTTGCATGTGCACATTCCTGTGCCTGGGAACCTATTGCTGCCATTGCATATATGCAAATCAAAATTTGAGCACAAAGTAACAAAATGCTTATCCATCATCGTGACTATTGCACCATCATGTGATGAGCATTTTCACCCAAGTTCATGCAGTTTCATATCATTCATTTCTTCAAACCATGGTATTTCTCCCTCATCGAGACCTATTCGCCATGGCTTTGATACCAATGTCCAATATGTGACTACATGGTATAGGCTAATTTATTCCACTTTACTTTAGGTCCATATAATGAACAACAAAATGAATAATACTCCTTTTAAATAAAGAAACTTGCAATAAATTCTCCACTATTGTCTTCTAGTGTGTTAATCCTAGTGTGGCTAATCCTCTTTTTATATTAGTTGCTAATTGTCACTTTGTGCGCCACTGTAGAGTGTTGCTTATAAGTACAATCACAAAACAAGCTTCAACTTTGGTATGGGTTCTACATGGTTTGTCCTGTGACTTTTAACATGGTGGAGCCTGTGCATGGTAATATTGGTTCGTGGCAAGGCAGGTTTTGAGCTGACCAATGGCTTAGGCTGAAAGTGAGTGTACCAGACGTAGCTTCCCGTGATTGAATTTCATTTGGTGCAATAATTGGCCGGGCATGGTAGGCATACTCTAGGCCGGAGTAGAGTTTATGGCACTCCACAGCCTTGAATTATGCCCAACCTTCACTAGGGGTGAATGTTATGGCTTATCTTCTCTATCACACTCCCCAGATCATTCGCTGGTTTATGACTACCACCCGCCTCTCAGATGCTTCTGTTTAACACAAGCTTTTCAGATCCAGAGTCATGTACCTCGCCGTAAGCTCATTTTGGCGCCAGGTTATTCAGCCGATAAAGGAATGAGTATGAAGTTATGGCATTGGGCTAGGTGTTCAGCTTTAAAGAATGGGGGCGTGCAAAGGTTTTGGCTCAAGGCCGAGGTTGGATGCCTTGCGGAACTGAGTCTTTAGGAGGGCTGGGTCTCCGGGATGGCTTGCGGAGGCAGTGTTTACTGGGATCGAGGGAGGCTAAGGTGTCTCAGCCAGGGTCAAAGCGGGTTTGATCGGCTGGGCTAGCCTCACACTTGCTCTAAAGTCTTTTTCCGCGGCAAACAGCTGTGGCAGAAGTATGCGTACAGCCTATGGCCGACCATAGTTACACCTCAGGATCGTTTTGCAAAGAATCGATGCTGTCAAGGCCTTTTGTAGCGTTCTTGTACTACGCAGTGTTTTTCAAGGAGAGCCCGGCTTCCTCATTATAGTCGAGCCGAAGCCGTGCCATGTATCGCCAAGAATCTCACTTTCCAAAGACAGAGTTTAGAGCAGCTGATTGTGGCAGAGCTGGGACGATGCCCTCCTCGCGGGTTCTATGTCCGGCTGGACGGAATACCAAAAGGGAGTTTTTCAAAGAAGACTGGAGTGGTGGGGGACTCCTGCGGGTGCAGTGTAGCGTGGATCTTTGGGGAATAACTGATGCATCCTCATCAATACAGTTGTATCAAGGCGCTATTCCCAAAATGGGCATCCTAAAAACCATCAATGACCTGAGGCTCATTACCTGTTGTCTCAGAATGTATGTAAAATCAGCTAAGGCTTTAAGGAGAGGCTTAAGCCGTTATTTTGTTCATGCCATTACGCGAGCAGTCGTGCTTCTTCCTCGAATATTCTTCATACGGCCGTGTCGCTGAGGAGCGCAATGTTTTAGGATTAGTGCAGTCCTTTTTAAACCGACTTTGCCGTTTATGAATATAATGTACCGGGCAGCTCTTGGCGATATGATGCGCAGCCTTTGGGTGTGGACTCAGTTTCAGTGGAACTGTTATGAAGCCGCACGTGTCTCAGGGCGACAAAGGTGGCATCAAGGGTGAGACCTCTTTCACCCCTATGTGGGCCTGGTGACAGGTGGATACCTCTGGCCCCCTTCTGCTCACTCATAGTGGCAGTAAGCTCTCCCCAGCCTTTCAGTGGCATGGCCGACAATGGGGAAAGTGTGCCCTGATGGGGGATGGGTCGCAACAGTTTGCAGCCAATTTATGATGATATATTCTTCAGATGAGCCCAAATCTCTGTGTCTACAATATTGGATGCCTTTAGCTTCGCTTAAATCCTCCGTCAGCGCCGCCATATGGGTACCTATGTCCCGCGTGGTTGAGTCGGGCTTCTGCCTATACACCGCTATTATATAGCTGCCAAACCGTAGGTGGCTACCATTTTGGTTGAATACAATGAAAAGTACGCGTAGACATTAATCTTAAGCTGCATCCGAATCCCGTGGAGAGGAAGTAAACTCTACCATGGCTGCACTCTGTGAGCTAAGTCAGCGGTTTCCTCAGAGGCACTTCCATGTTACTTGATACTTGCTGGTGGTGTTACAGCTGGATGACACCATTCGTATAATTTTGTTTGGGGCTACTTATGAGGGGCTACGCAGCGGCTTGCATGGGTGTGTATGCTCCGTAAAACGTAGGCTTGGGTATGCTTGATGTGTCGCCAAAATGGCGTTGTTCGTATGTCAAACGACCGCAAAGCTGTTGCAGAGCAACAACTCTAGGTTTGGCTCATACGCTTCGCTACACTCTTATTAAAGTTTAGGAAATACCAAATACGCGGGCTCGCTTGAGGACCGGCGTGCCATTCCCATGCTTTGCCTTTTCTTACATGGGTCTCCTAAAGGCCTGGAAGGTGGTCAAGGTTCTTCACTGGACCCCAGTACGTACGGTAGCCCATCGCTTCTCCGGCAATCTCTGATTCCCTGCAGATTCCTGCTCTTCCACCTGTAGCATCAACTTGATCACGCAGGGTAACATCCATCCATGATTGCATGGAGGCCGTCCGCACTGTGGTTTTTAGGGAACCATTGCCCATGTATTTTGATTTCTGGGCTTAATTAAGCAATGCTATTCTATTGCGCTTGTCTTCTCAAGTCAATCGCGCTGAAGTTTCCATAATTTTGATGGCCCTCATTGTAGCATCTGCTTATGGGCTTCTAGTGCTTCAGCATTACCAGTTTCTTACAAGTGGTCACAAGAGCCTGGGGCGTGGCCTGCCATGTGGAAGGCGGAAGGGAATACATTGCCTCCTAAATCTACCTCTTTGTGGAAGATCTGCAATCGTAGCTCAGGTGAAATGTCCGAGTCCACAAGTTCAAGCCCCTCGTGTAGCTGAAAACATGCCCTCATGTGGAGGTGATCGAGAGACCACTGAGCAATCGCTTGTCCTATGCACGAGGAAATGCTTGTCCTGCGAGCCTTTGAGTCTTCATCAGTGCGTCAACATTCTTCTGTATTTTCCTAGCGGTTATTGGCTGCCGCATAAGTGCTTCATTTATGCAGCTTGGCTTCGGTGGTTGATTTGGAAAAGACTCGAGAGCCGGGTCTTTAAAATGCAAGGCTTAGCCTTCTGGTTCCGCATCTTGAGTGCGGGCATAAGCTGTGCAGTTTTACGCCCCAAGCTTGTCCGGGTACGCTTAAGTGGGAATTTGGTCGACATTCCTATTTATTGTGGACCGCGATGGCACCTCTCATTTCTAGCACCACACTTTATCATTGCAATTGATCGTGATTCAGTGGTTTAATATATTCTTATATTCTCAAAAAAAAAAAGGGTATAAATGAAGCTATTATTCAAGGTCACAAAATTTGGGCTTGACCATTAGGGTTTTGGCAATTTTAGGACAAAAATCTCAAAAAATAAGAAGGTTTAGCCAAATATAATGAGATTCTCTAAAGATTTTGTAAGTTTCACCAAAATAATCTATATTTTTCTAAGGTATTTTTCTTACTTTAGTTAGGTTTTAGCTTATTTTTTACAAAATTCTCAATAAAATTCCAAAATCCTTATAGGTTTGGTTTTTTTTTTTTTTATTCTATCTCTTTGAAAACTTTAGCCATAGTGTAGATAAGAACTGTGGGAATTTCATGCAACTATAGCCAAACCAAATTTATGTTCTAAGATCTAGGACGTTATTAATTTACACCCTGATCCTCAATAAAATTCCAAAATCTTTATGGGTTTGGCTATTTTCTTATTTATCTTTTTAGAAACTTTAGCCATAAGTTAGGTAAGGATTGTAGGAATTCCATGCAACTATAGCCAATAAAAACCTAACCAACTATAAAACCCTACCAAGCCAACTTTAAAACCCTTCCCAAGAAAAGCTGCTCCAAATTCATTTTTGGAGCCCAGAATCCTTCCAAGCAATGTCGCGCCATGTTATCAACTATTCTAGCAAGCCATAAATTTTGGCTTTTGGCAAGCTTTGTGCGTCCAAGCAAATTCATTCCCTCCCTATTAGTATTATCTAAGAATTTATAAGAGGCGCGCAGATGCTTAGAATATGGACCATATTTTCATTCATGTCCACTTCTCCTTCATGTGTTTCAACATCAATCATGGCCCCATGAGATAATTATATAAAGGCCAACTGTCATATAATTTAAGTATCCAATTTTAAAATCGAGGTTTCAAGCCTTTAAAGGGTCTTATTCATACAATCCACCTATCAACACTTGGCTCAGCGGACAAACAAAAATTGAAAAAGCATACAAGTTTAAAAGCATTATCCGCCCAAACAATAAAAATGTTAGGTGGCCATTGGGTAAACAATCAATTACCATACCTAGAGTTTTATTGAACAAAACAAAAAGATTATGCATGACTTAGAATCCGATTTTCATCATTACAATGTCTTTTACAGCTAAAATCCATAATCCTCAAATTCCTCTTTGTAAGTTTCTTTGTCCATAAAATAAAACAAAGGCTTAATTTTTGCTACGTAATTCTCAAATGCAAGATCTGCAGCCGCATGAAATCGCACTGGCCATATTGGTGGAGGAACATTGAATTACACATCTTGACATTTTTGCATTATTCAATGCTATATGTTAAAGGAGGTAAGTCCAATGAACCATTTCCAAATCATATGCAAAGGTCCACATAAGTTGAACCTATGACCTGTTTTTGATGAGAAGTTAAGCAAACTATTCCTCTTCAAACTAGTACAACCACAACTATATGCTAAACAAATCTACAACACATTTTTTTTTACATTTATGTTGTGGCTTTGAGGTCATGTCGCTCATTTCTACCATCCACGTCAAAATGTTAGTTGTGCAAACATGCATAACCACAACCTCTATGTCATGGATAGAAACTCTTCCATGTGGCACGTTGAAGCAAGACTCTATCCATCCATTGAAAATGACTTGCTTGAATTACCTTCAAGCAAGACAACAACAAAAACATCATCTCGCATAAAAGCTTGTATAAAATATTCCAGAGAAACAAAGAAACCCTATATAAGCAAGTAAACTTTTATATCGTATATTGTGGGTATTTGATGAATGCTACTATTTATCTATCGGTATGTATGTATGTATGTATGTATGCATAATTTGCAGAGAACAAACACCCACAAGCAATACCAATCTATAGTTCCTCTGAAAATGACGTAGCTCCATGGTAGGACTACACAACATATAAGTGGCAAGTGTATTTGACACATTGACAATGTTTCTATAAAGAATTGAATTGAATTGAATTAAAGGAGACTCACTTGTCCACGCTACAAACAATAATCAAGCGGATCTCATGACAAGTTAATGTTAGTTCGAGAATCGCGCACTTAATGTTAGTTCGAGAATCGCGCACTGCGTGTCTTGAAAAGGTTTAAAGGTGGCTTCAGTTTGTATTCATAGATCTAGATCTGGAATCTTAATACTTTCGGGACAACCAACATTTTCACAATGGGCCACACTTATCGTGTGCCATTAGGAACAGGGAATTAATTGGTTTCGTAAGGAGCCAAAAGACATAATAATAGATTGCTCAAAAGCACAAGGTAGGCATATCAGTTGAAAAAGGGGACCCATGGTTTGGCTTAAAAGTGGTCCAGTAATAAATAAACTGTTTATTTTGAAGAAAACAAGTGCCAAGTATGCGTGGGAGGCACTCCAATTGGCCACTCTATCTTATCCCCATTACAAGGATGCAATGGATAGAGCCTTCACAAAAGACAAAATGCATTATCTATCTTCCATGATGCTGGGACCTTTCATATGACAGAAGTTTCGTAAGACCACACCGAGCTTTTAGCTTATGCTTCAGCAGACAATGATCCTTCCAATTGGCTGTCTTACTCTTTTTCACTACCTTAAGCATATATCACTTTGTAAAATTTTCTCCTTTGTGAAGGCCAAGTTTTCAACATAACTACATAATCTGATAAGTGAAGATTAGTAAGAAATTTTTTATCATAAACTCAAGCCATACCATAGTATGCCAGAAACGCCAGGATAGCCCGTGACAGATCTTGGACATAAAAAGATACAAAATTTTCTAACTTTAAGAAGCAAATGATTACAAGTGAAACAATGTAACTATAGGTATGTAAAGAACAAGTACCAGAGAAGGCCAAAACTTAGGGTAGAAATTTTTGAGACAAGTTAAGATTAGGACAGAAAAAACTAAAGAACACGTCTTAGGACAGCTTTATTTTTAAGGAGTCATGATTAAGCGCAGCAAAATAATTTAGAAGGGCCACATAGAAAAGAATATTACCAAAAATAGGGCAGGTAAATTATGTAGAAAATAGCAGCAAAGACAAAAATTTAGGAGTCCGTAACTTAGGTCAGAATGCATGCCTGAATCTCATCTTCCATAACCCGTGAACAAATCAAATCTGAAAAAGGCGAGCGCGCATTACCTCTGAGTCATCTATCCCGAGAAGAGTGGTCACATGGAAGACATGAAACTGTAGGACGCAGCAGTAACCCCAGGGTAAATCTGTCATAGCCGTTTTCTTCACATTTCACCTTCGATCTGACACTCCACTACTGCTGACACTAGACCGGCAAACATTCTTTAAGATTAAATTGCAGAATTTGTGTCAAAGTCGGTGGTTGGAGCAGGATTCGTCCGGCTTCACAGGCCAACAGTCAAATTAGGGGTTTCTTCGTTAGGGTTCTTTAAATCTCATGGATCCATTATTTTCAATTTTGCCTTGCCAAAGGGGCTGAGGATAGCTTTACCATGGTTTGGGTTGATCATGCCCTCCGAGATCCCAAAATGGGATCCCCTCCTCTGGGATCCCCACGCGGGATCCCCTCCTCCGGGATCCCGCAGTTAACTGCGAGGTTAATGGGTTACTGCGCAGTTTTTAGGCATTTTTTGCCCGGATTCGTGCAGGCTTGTTGCAGCGGCACTCGCCCTGCTTCCTCTTCCGCTGCTACCTGATCATCTCCTCCAGTCGTGTTCGAGCACCCACGAATATATCCCATTCGATTCCGTGGAGGATTGAGCGAGAAAAAACTATCGGAAGTTTGCCCTGATTTCCCCTATAAGGGGCAGGATTTTTGCGCAGTTACTACGTAGTAAGTAGTAAGCGATGCTTACTGTGGGATCCCGCCCTCCAGGATCACACCTCTTGGGGATCCCGTCCTCCGGGATCACACCTTCGAGATCCCCGAAGCCAGGGTAAGAATATCAAACGCCTGCCAGAGGGGTGAAATTGGCGCCGTTTTTTCGAGTGTATGCCAATACACATCCATCCCAAAAAAAAACGATATCTAACTTACAAATAGTCCAAAACAATTCTCTATTTCCCACCCATGTCATTTACCTACAACTATATTACTGTACATTATACAATGTTATTGTTGTTCCTCCATAGCCCAATGTTCCCCAAGTATGGCAAGTGCTCTATTGCGTCTCTCCTACTCCTAGTGCGACTTACTAGTTTTTACTAGACTAGTTACCATTATCCTACCACTAGATTGGGGATGAAGGCCAAACTGAGCGTATTCCAAATATAAGTTCTACCACATCCAAGATCATCACTGATGGATGTTTGGCGATTCATTCTAAATATATTCTAACTAAAGCGTGTGCGGTCTCAATAAGCAATATCGGTGTAGAGTGCGCATCTCATAGATTGTTAGTCTCTAGTGGACATTAACAATGCTTTCCTCTTCCCTATTCGGACAAAATGCTTCAAGCACATGTTCACTGTTGATGGGAATCCTAGCTTCTCACCAACAGAAGTTAGTCTCACACAATGCTTAACGATCTAGACCTCCAGACCACTTAGAGTAATCAACCCAAGTATTAGTTTTGTCATTAAAGATAGCTTTGTCTAATTGTTTTTAAAGAACATGGGCTCTTTTCGAACTGTGGAAGAGGAAGAGAATTTTTTCTGTGTTTTTTTGTGCAAGAATGCTAAGAATAAGTTATTACAAGAGCCCAAATTTTCAAAGAGTTGAGACTTGATTTTTAGGATAAAGTTTAGAGCAAAGTTGGGTCCATTTTTGGTCCATGGGCAGTCGACTATTTGGCCGATAGCAAAAAATTTCAACTCAACTTTTGAATACTTTTGGGAATGGTATAAACTGGAAAGTTGTTTGAAAATGCATGAACAAGACGAGCATCAAGACATATTTTGAATTAGAACAATAGTTCTTCACCAAATTTGAAATCAAGGAACTGTTGTTTGGAGAATAGAGCTTTGCTTCTTGAAGGTAATAAGAGTTGACAATTATATTTCTGATTCCGCATATAATAGATAGAGGTATTTTATGTTATAGCCAGACAGTAGCATCTATGAGGACATATGATCTTACCTCCTTTGAGACTCTGAACACAAGATCCTTAATTTCATAACCCAACGGACTACACCCAATCGAACCAAACAAATAATAGGAGTTTTTATAATCAACTATAACAGATTTAATCTCCAAATCCACAAACTGAAGAAATGGCAACTCTGATCTTTAAAGACAAAAAAAGGTATAAATATCCATGCTGGAGGAATATTCATGGAACGCACCTTTTTAGTGTCGCCTCATTAAAAGAACATCAAAGCCAACCAAATAGTGCAGATCAATGCATCAGGCAAGCGCAACATCTAGTTTTAAAAAGTGTCAAGCTCTTATTTTTGTGGCCCAATTTTTGGTTCCTTCTCAACTCAATTCCTGCATAACTTAGCATTAAACCACCTTGGAGAGTCGAAATGATAATTCTTACAACTCCAAAATCAAGAAATACGTTGGAAGAATCGTTATGCCAAATTTAGGTTATAAACAAAATTTTCTTCAAAGAAAAATACCCTACACTCGATTCAAAATAGTGTCCAAGGTATAAATAGCCTACTACCCAATTTTCATTCAAAAAACACAAGGGGCATGGGGTGCCCTTATACATGAAATTGAGAGGCGGAGGAAGTGGAGGAGAAGCATAGAAGATGCCACATTGGCATATATATGATGCATGTTAATTTTCTGGTAAGATCTGGATCTTTTGCAAGATAACCTACATAGCGTTTCTTGGATAAAATAGAAAGATCCTGCTCAGAAAATGTCACACAATTTTGAAATACCGTTAGATGCAAAAAAGAAAGGAAAAAAGAAAGGAAGAAACAAAAGAAAAAGAAAATAGAGGACGGAGATGACAATTGAGATTTATTAAATGCTTTTAGACTAAAATATTTGACAAATCTCTGATGTAGCAAAGTGTTATGGTTAGGAATGGTAGAGACCTCCAAATCTTGCGAACGTCCAAGTCTAAAGTAGATGCATATATAGAGTACAGCAGCACCCTGGGCCCAAAATAGCAAAATGATAGAAATGGCAACCCCCTCTGCAATTGAGGCAAAAATGGCTTCGTGAATCTGTGAGATCTACTGAAAAAGCGAAATCTGGAGTGATTCTAAATCCTTCTGAGTTGGGGGTCATGCTGTGGAGTCCGTGACTTCTCCATGTCATGAACGTCATGATTTGTCCATGCTTGGATGCTGTGAGCAACTACTTCGAAGTGCCTTTCTACCTCTTGTTGCTTGGCAGTGACTTAGTTGCAGCTTTTGTTCTGGCACACTTGATGATTGTCTTTGGTGTTGGTGCCTTATCTAAGGTGTTCACAAACAGTCATGTGCTTGTAGGCACATGGCTAATAATGTACACACCACACTAATATCTTTTGTGTGTGCGTGCGCACGCGTGCACGTGCGCAGGGCACGCCTATGTGTGCGCGCGCGCGCGCTCACACACACACACACACGCATATAAAGATAAAGGATGAATAAAGGTGAATGGCAATGGGAAAAACTTACAAAGAGCTACTTCTCATCTCAATTCAGTTCAGTATTCTCAATCATGGTTATAGGCTTAGAAGTAGTGAATGCATTGGCTTGTCAGTCCACTTTGTAAATAAATCAGTGGTTATAAGAATACTCGCATGCTAGAAAGATGAAGGAGGTGTAACTATTCGATTGTAGTCAAGTCCCCAAACTTGAAAAGGTTCAAATTATGGCATTTAGCGCAGCAAGATGTAAACTCCTCTTTTCAAAGATATGAAATCGATGGCAGCATTCAACAATGTGATAGCAATCCTTGAATAGACTTGGTCAATAATAACCAAATCTTAATGTTCTTTTGGCAGTGCCATCGGCTGAGAAATGGCCTCCACAAACTCCTTCCGACATTCTTTGATAATTAGACTTGCCTTCTCTTAATTAGAACACCCCAGCAAAGCTCCTTTCTTGTCCTTTTTGCACATGACATTTCCATTAAGTGAAAATGTGAGACATTTTTACTTAAACCTCCTCAATTGGCTGGTGTAGTCTTATAAACTGGAAGTACATTGTCCTTGTAAAGATACTACGGCCACCTTCAACTCATAAACAAAAGATTAGTTCCGCCTGTATATGATCCTGGACTACCGTGAATCCCGCCACCAGCAAAGAATCTATTCAACTCCACTCAATTGCCTCGACAACTTCTCGAAGATGTTTTGCAGAGGCCACCACGCAGGTTCCTGCCACCACCTTCTCCCGCACAGATGGTTCATGCTGATATGCCCGAGGATCAAGAGTTTTAACCCGCAAGTCATCGATCCCACCTCCCGCCCCATAGGCCATTAGTCAATACCGCCCTTCCTCAAGAACAAGAAAGCTGTATACCTCGCAGAGCACCAAGACAGATGTTCGGTCTCCTGGATCGCATCCAAGACACTCTAGAGTAGGTGTGTTGGTATTGAGTAAGGCCGCATAAACCCACATCACCGAGCAATGGGCATGATTTCGTAACACCACATCCACTTGGGGTCGCACCGCATCTTCTACGGATGTAAATCGCCTGTCATCGCAGAGGGGATGCTTCATCATTGGCCTATAATGCCTAGCTAATGGAAGGCACAGATTTAGATGGGTATGCGTGAACTTCCGCAATGGGCTAGGCCTCCACCGGGTGCATGTCCATGGCACTATTCGTTAATAAAAGTATTGCAAAAGCGCTTCCCTCCCGCAGCGGGACCCCATCAGAGTTGTGCCCATACGCGGGACCCTCAAGTCAGCCTAGTTAACTAATCGCGACTATTATACTTTGCAAACCGCTATCGCATCCTGAGAAGGCCACATGGGGCGAAGAGACGGATGCGCATCCTCATTAATAAAGAAGCCAGCCCGTATTCCACCATTGATCATATCTTCACTTTTTTGGTACACCATTGAGGATAGCAGGGAATTCAAAGAAAACATGTACCTGTTTCGCGGATTTCGCAGTGCCACATAAATGCTCCCCGACAGTTATGAACATTGGCGAGTCGGGGACCTCTCCCGGGACTTAAAATATAGGCTATAATGGTGCAGTATTCGTGTCAGATTTGATCATCAGAACATCCTGTAATAAGTAGTATTAGAGTACGCCTGGCGCTGTCCTCTCCCCACACTCTTGGCCTATACATTAATCTCAAATTAAAGATTGCCGCAGCACGAGGTGCTGCACCCATCTCCATTTACACCGCAATCTCCCTATTATATGCCTTCGACTGACAAGCTCGTAACTCTTCCTTTTGGCCGGTACCGCAGGATACGCAATGCCACCGATGCCTTTAATACTTTTTGTCGATTCCATCGGGCATACGAAAGTTAACCTGGGCCAAAACTAAGTGTGCCAGTTTCTCGCCATCCCTTGCCGGCGCTTCCCCTCTATCACCTAGTAGATAGCTCCCACCTGCCAAGTACCTCTGGGATCGAAGTTCTACCAACACCCACCTGATGCCATCAAAGCTATGGTCACTGGCTGGAAAGCACTATATGTTTCACGAAAACAAATAAATACAGCAGAAAGGTATGCCTCGAGCCACCACCACACTTGTTTAGGGGCCTTAGTCGAAATGTGTGTCCTTTGTATGGAAGTATGGGATATCCTCACCACCTAGAAATGATCTTGAGCAAAGCAGAAGCCTTCTTGGCACGCAGCCCCTGGGGTGAAGTCCACAGCTCCATACCGCATCCTACTCCAAGAGACAGTTTCTACCCTTCAACCCGCTTGTACTTGGAACGCCTATATATTTACTTCCGTATGTGGTCGGTAGGTGTGATACACATTTGCCCAACCTTGCTTTGGCCGAGCAATGAGTCCCCACGCCTCAAAGCCCTACTGAAGCGACGCGCCGCTGGTTCTCACGCTAGTGTACAGCAAACGATGCATTACGTATGGACAAAGAAGGACCACAATGCACTAAAGCCTGCATCAGATGCTACTTCCTTCAGCTCGTGGATGCGGTGATATTCCTCGACGCAAGATCGCTAAGCCGGGCACACTATCGCCAGCGAAAGTCAACTTAGGTTCACGAGAGGCCCACACCAAGCATTGTACACCCATTTGCCCATGAAGAAGCAGACGTACTGCGCCTCCACCACGTGCACATCAATCGCATTGGCATGGCGCTGAATTCCGGGAAGAAGGAGGAGAGGTTTTGTCAGTTGTTGCCAAATTGCATGCCCATTGAAGATGAATGCTGCGTCTCCTGCAGTGCCCGCTGTACGAGTTATTGAATTTTGATCCGCGGGCTTGTTGGGGTCATACCTCCGTGAGGTTATGGATGCATCTGACTTAGTTGTGTCCTCCTGGGATGCGATTGAATTGTCCTCATTGGCA
Organism: Isoetes taiwanensis; assembly: GCA_021234155.1. NCBI lineage: Eukaryota > Viridiplantae > Streptophyta > Lycopodiopsida > Isoetales > Isoetaceae > Isoetes > Isoetes taiwanensis. The sequence goes on along the minus strand of JAJEKV010000082.1, from coordinate 1,668,988 downwards.
CTTATACGTAGCGGTATCAAACATACTTTATTTACCAAGGTTTTTCCCTCGAAACCCTTCGTGTTTTTGAATCAATAAAGTAATACGCTTTGTCGCTTTTGTTTTAAAGTCCCATAGGCCAATTGGTCTCCGTGGACGATAAAAAATCTATTCTATTCTATTCTATTCTTTTCTCTCTTCGAAAAAATCCTCGTGTTCAAAAAATGCATATGGCAAATACAAACTTGGATCTTTAAACCAACACCTTCTGTCTAACATGTCTTTCTAGACTTTTTTTCTCTCTAGGATTTTGGGCCTCCATTGCTTTGCATTCAGTCTTTAAAAGGAGGTGATGATTTTTGCACGCGAATGTGCAGCTAGAGCTAGAGCTAGAACTTTTTATAACAACAAGAAATCTAGAATATTGACCATCCAATCAAAAGATATTTTAATTTCTTCAAGTAGGATTGATCTGCAATCTTTTATCCTATAATTGATGTCCAAATTTAAATTTTGTGGATCGTGCCTACCTGTCTGGTATAGGGATGCCATACAAAGTTCCTCCCCAACTACCATGGAGATGCCAATAGATGGGACATACACACACTTACATGCACAGACTCCACCTCACGCACACAAACGCTTTTAAGCAGGAGGATCTACTTTCAGGACTCCACTCCAAGGCACACGCTTGGAGTATCGTGCAACAATAACACGCCGTGCTGTTCTTTTAAAATGAAGCCAAGGGCAGAAAACACGTATCAAGAGAGACCAATGATTTGGCATTTAATCTTGCTGATTAACAAGCAATGCATGCTCCCCATAGCCACATTGACTTCACCCCATCCAAGAGTCTTGGAAGCAAGCCTGCACTCCATGCTGGAGGAAATGCCATTGCTTGCATGTCTAATAAAACAAATAAATCCTCAAAGATCCGGTGACGTTAAAACGTTTTAGCTAAAGAGAAGCAACTCATCTCAAGTATGTAACTCCGTATGGAGCCATTTGAAGCTCGTTTGACTTCTGGGATCAACTCACTGGGCCGTGACGCACAAGAAGATCGTGAATGACTTTACAATAACATTCTAACATGATGACAATTCATGGTTCGGGAATTTTTTAAATGCTTTGAACAGGATATCGAGGAGGATATTTCTAAGCTCCATACAAGTACCCAAATGGCTAACCAGATCCAGTTGAGTTGTCCAAAATATAGCTTCCATGGGTACTCACATGCATCAACTTTAAGACCTATATGGGAGAGGATTAATGCCTCGGAAAACAATAATGCTACCATGAATACTGACCTAGTCTTCAGACTATGAAGGTTAGAGAAAAGCTTTTCTAATCATGTTTTTGCAATGCGAGAACCAGAACAGACAGTGGCTTTGCAAGATAAGGGCCTTCATGTTGATGCACATCAACATTTGCACCTCTACTTGGGGATACAAATAGTGAAGTATCACGAGCTAAGCTCTAACTTTTAGGGCATTGGATTCAAATGTTTTTCGATAAAGAAGCAACAATTGTGAAGCACCCATGTGGAGAGATGCAGTATATGTACTGCTCAACACATAGAGTTGTGACGCACTTTGAGGCCATGAAAAAATGAGTCTATGCAGGATCTAGTTCAAATGAGTAGCAGATCACTGCAACATTAAATTTAAAACATCAGCTTCTCCAGCTAGAGCTAGCTCTATCTACGCATGGGATGGTTAATATTGGAAAAGCCCTCGACGAGCAATAGGAACAAAAGCACAGATGCTACAATGTGATGATTTATGAGGTGGCATATGAGGATCCTGCAAATGAACACTCATGCTTTGTCACATTGTCAAAGTATCACATTTGAGCCTTCGTGATCATCACTCAGCTAGCGATTTATGAAATTCATAGTCCTCGGCGCAATTGCTGCGAGGTACGCATCTCAATGCGGCCTCTCTATATGTAAACTATGACTATTCTTGCCAAAGAATTATGCCATCGAGAGCTAGCACATGGAGGACATACTTTAATGCACTCCTGCAGTAATTACCAGATTTGAAAGCTGCATAATTTTTTGTCCAGCGTGGACCACTGGAAGACATCCACAGATGTGACACCGCAGGGCTATCTTCGCTGGTCGTATTGGCGCACGCGAATTGCTACAATGCTATTGTCCCCTGCATTGCCTTGTTGTGCATACCAGCCCATAATATGAGGTAGAGCCATGGAGGTGGGGAGGGGGTGCTCAAACTTCACAAGAAGAATGTGCTATGTTTGGGGAGAGAGAAGAGATTTAGGTCACTTTGCCTGTGTTGGCTTGTGGAATTGTTTCCATTGTTGGAGCATTTGGGCTCTTCTTGACTACGGCAGTATTTACATTCTTGCTTGTTGAAGCCGGCTTCCGGGGATCGGACTTCTAGGGCGGATATCGCTAGGGAGTTCTAGGAACTCAAGGTTGAGGGGAACTCTGGGAGTTCTAGGTAGCATAATCGATCCTACTTTTTTGTAGGCTGTAAGAATGTGCAATATAGGACATGACAAAGCGTAGGTACAAATATAAAATATATGCCTTAATGAGGGAATCACAATCCATAAGAGACTGACAATTTACAGAATGAGGCTCAGTTTACACCACTTAGGGATCAAAGTAGGGAGATGAAAGGAATTCACTAGATAGAAACGACTCTACAAAGTCCGGGGAATTTTATGAAATTGAAGATGCTAGGCAAGCCAAGGTGAAGTGACAGAAAGTAAAGGACGTGACCTATCAAGTACTACCTTCCTCTCCTTCTTTTAGTTTTATTATTCAACAAAATAACGCCATGTTGGTAAGGCAACCCAAGGCGTGACACACTTGCCCCCTTCCCAAGCCTCACAAGACTCATTCAAAGGGGCCGAGGGATGGGCAACTCGCCGCCTTCCTCCGCTGCCTCTGCACACGCCGCTGATTCGTCCATTCAAAGATTCTTCTCCGCCTTGTCGTAATAGCGCCATTCTCGCGGCTTGTATTATGCGCCATTCTCACGCTGTTGTATTGCTCTGGCCCCGCCGGGTAAGAAATTCTTCGCTCCTTGGTTCCGTAAATAATCCATTCGCCTTGGAACGCATCTTCGCCTATGGCCTACTCTTGGCCTCAAAACTCAATATAGATCACTCGTGTGGATCGCCAACAGTATGACTGAGGTTCCTGCCCGCCAGTAAGAAAACGATCAACCCATCACTAATATCGTATACATTTTCTAAGATTGCAGAGATGGCAGAGGTCCTCGATAAGAATGAAGCCTCTTGGTGTTTGAAAAATCATGGCGTAGACTTCTTCCTTTTAGAAATAGGTTTTCCCTTAAAAAATCGCGGCAGCATCGGCTTTAAAAATCATGGCAGTAGATCGGTTTCGGGAAGAAACCCGCCATGGCCTCGTTTCGTCGAAACTCCCCGGGCTTATGATCGCGTGGATCACCAAAGAAAAGGTGAGTTCCGGGCTGCTAAATGAAACCAACAACCTAAACCGATGAATCGGCGAATGCACTCGCTCGCTGTTCATTCTGAGCCATTCTTGGCCCGGGTAAATTCACCGTGATTCATCGCTCCTCGCCACTTAATTCTGGACATTCTTCCACCGTGACTCTATCAGGCATCTCCACCCTTCGGAGTAGTGTGATAGGGTCGAACCAATTTGCTAGCCTTCCCATTTCCCTCACTGCCACATCAACAAAAGGGAGGGAAGGTAGTGTGATTTCACCCTAGGTTGATGGCAGACATTGCATTCACATCCTTTTTCCCGAGAAGAAATGAACTTTTTTTTTGTCTCAATTCGAACCATCACTAGTTTTCCTATATATTTTAAAAGCACTTTCTGTATGAACAACATAATGAGCATGGATACAACATCCCTTGGAAAATTTTCTACACATCCAAAACACCTAATGTTTCTTGCTAGAAGCACAAAGCTTAGATATCAATCAAATGCTAAAAGCATTTACTACAAAAATACGGCGAGGATGAAGGAGATGAGGAAACAATCCAGAGTACACTTGAATTGTAGACATGGCTTTTTTTGTCCTATATCTGTGACATCTAACAGACCTGATGGTCTCATAGTGAAAAAAGAATACATTCTTCTTTTATTTCTTTCTATCTCTTCATTTTCTTTTCTTTTATTGGCCATGAGAACTTAGAGATTATGATATCACAACAGATGGGAGGAGGGAAGAGATGGATGAGAGTGGCTTTTATGAACTCTCATCCTGAGAGATATTTAGGGTGTAAGAGACTTTTTAGAGCAATTCACATGGGTTTATGCTCCGTTAAGGCAGCCCACTAGAAAGTAATGTGCTCCATTTCTTATTGTCCATTTTTTACTACATTTCTTGGACATTCAAATTCTCCTGCTTCTTGATCTTCAGCGCCACACCATTCTGATCCATTCTGCTTGGCCGATCCATTCCACTTATAAAATGTAAATCTGTAAAACACCTCTTTCATTTTAAAAAACGAAATTAGATAAATGAAATATGTGAATTTGTTATTGCAGGGGTTGCAGATGTCTATAGAAACCAAGTATATTCTATGTTCCATCATCTCATCAAGCCATTTATGCCTCCCCGGGTTGAGAAGATGGCTCTAAGGCATATCAAAGAAATGGTCGAACAAATTGAGAAGTTGACTGAATTATGTATTTTGAGTTAATTCCATAAAAGAAAGGATCAAAATGTTGAAGATCAAAGCATATTTTAAGTGGAATTCAAGTTTCAACCAATTCTTTGAGTGGCAATCAATATTTAGTAATTTTCCAGCTTCTATGTTATGTAAACTCATAAAGACAGATCTGGGTTCACATTTAGTGGGTGCACTTCTTCAATTACTGAGGCAAAACCACCTAATACACCAGCAAAGGTGAAAGCATGGAATGTGGCCAAAAGCCTAATAATATCCCATGGATTCTACAACACCTCCTGATTAGACGGTTAGTTCTCTCTTACAAAGCTAGAGAAATCATTTTGGCATTTCAAATACAAAAATAACGTTTGACAAAATCTAAGGACAACAAAATACCAAGTGAGGGCATATGCTATCTTTCAATCTACAAAAGATCCTTCACAAAGCAAACAAGTAGGGGGAGTTAAAAGATTCTAACTTGCATAATCTATATTCCAGAGAAGCTTCAAGAAACACTTGTGAAAATCCCTCAAAGCAAACTTGGACTGCCACAACTGCCTGGAATCTATCACAACCACATGCAACAAAGAAACCCATGTGTTCATCATCTTACTACAAACGACTATTGTGGCAGCTTGGATCCTTAAAACAAAACCCAAATGGCCGCTCCAAGTGGCAAATCCGACATTCAACACAAGGCCATCAGAGCCATTTTTGGATCTGCAATAGGCGCCTAATCTGGCACCTTGATGCTTTCCAATAAAAGCCCTAAATAAGTACCATGTTAATTATGTTTTTATTGTGATGCCTAAAAGCCAATTGGCCAGCATTGCCATGTAAAGAAACCTCAAGTTTAGAATATTCGGCGTACAAAAATACCACAAACTCTAATATCGTATAATATAAGATTTCTAGCAACAAAGAAAAAGGGAAAAAGAAAAATCAAAATAGCAATTCCACAGCGCTACGCACCCAAACCATTGAAAAATTGCATCTTGGCTCCCACTTTGCAAGATAATAACCACTCTCTAGTCAAAATAGAACAATATGGCGGCAAGAATCACTCGAACACAATGACGACAATGACAACGACCACTTCCAAGTTGTAGAAAAAAAATAGGTTGGGAGCATGAATCACTTGAATAATGACACAATGTCAATTTTTCAAGTTGTTATAGAACAACATTGTAGCCTCAATCATTTGAACAACCCTAACTCTTAAGTGATACATAGACGTTTAATTCACACACAGCAACAATATGACATTGGGTTTATAGATTTGAACGGAGTGGGTTAATTGATCATAGGTAAAACATTACAGTATTTCATAAACAAGATAGAAAAGATACCATAGGTTGTAGACATACTATGAAACCTAATTTACGTGTTCTTAACTTAATAAAAATATATATGCCTTGTTTTTGAGGAAAATTCGAACTAAAAATTGTGAACCCAAGTAAAACAATGAGAATTGAAGTTGTAAAGAAACCCGTTTAAAGCTTTTGCATTTTATAAGACCATTTGTCATTGACTAATCGCATTCAAAGTTACAACACATTCACAAAATATTTGAGAGAAGAGATCGCATGACCAAGTTTTATAAGTTAACTTGAAGGTTTGAAGATTTACACCTTTTCGTAATACTAAATCTTTGCTAATGTTGAATTTTGCCGTTTAGTTGAAAAGGTTTTTTTTTATGACAAAAAATATGCTTACAAAGTCAAATGCCATGCCGCCATGACATATGTCCATTCCTTTTGCCATGCTATCAGGCTTTCTACTTTGGAGCAACAAGCAGTGGGGCAGAGTGATGTTTTAGAATAGAATAGAATAGATTTTTTTAACTTCCACGAAAACCAAGAGGTCATGGGACCCATACAATGGGCTAGCCACTACTACTAGGATTAAAAAAACTCTGCCTCGTAAGGTTTTCAAGGGAAAAACATTTGCAGTAAATGATGATACGAGACAATCAGGAAAAAAAGTAGACTATGATGTGTACTGAGGGCTTAGTAATTGAAGACGCTCCCTCGAGTATGTATAATACCAAGTCATGCAAAGATGGTCCTTTGAGAAGTTGTGGAAGCGTGGAATGAAATGCTAAGGTTAAATAGTGATTCTTGGCCATCTCAAAAGTAGGACATCTTAAAAGAGTATAGCTTACATCTTCAATGACCTGTAACTGGCAACACATATAATCTTGCTTGTCGCGACAATGGGGGCCATTCCATCTATATGTCTCAATATATAGCTTATGGGACCGTATGTGAATTGATGCAATAGCTATAAGCTTTTTCCTGGACAACGAAGCAAGCAAATAAGCTTGTGGTCCTAGTGCCAAAGTGGGATTTATATGTGCATGATAATGACCAGCTTAACTTACGCTAACGCGCGACCGCTATCTTTTTGAGAAAAACAACCATCAAGATAGTTGCAAAGCCGAGATCAACTACTATGCACCATGCAAAGGTTCTCGTTGCAATAAACCAAAGAACGGCTTGATACACATATAATACACTTTCCACATCGCTTCAATTGTCGAGATTCAAACATGGCGTAGCCAGAAGAGAGTTCTATCATCATCCATGTGGGATGTACCTTATCATAGAGTGGAGATGGCCCTTCATGATGTAAATAATATTGGAAGCGCCTAAAACCCTCGCCTCTTGTACAAGAATAGTACATAGGCACCATATAGTTTTCAATTCTAGGCCGTAAGAGAAAGGACTTTTGCACCCGTCAGCGATCCCAAGTACTAGCACTAATGGCGTGCCCTCACACTCGTAACCATACAACAAAATAGGCTCTACCAAAGTTCTAAAACAAGTGGTTCTCGACTAATCATACCATGATGGAAACAATTATTTTATTGTATGATCGCTTCTCCACCAATAGCCACGTGTTTGGTAATACATCATTCCTAAAGTGTGTTCTGTAGAATTCTACACTGTAAGATACTTTATGAAGCATTCAGAATTTCCAACTTGTGGCTATCATAATGCACACAATATGCTAAAAAGATTGAACTAGCAAAGCTGGCCTGAGATGAATATGCGTGCCTCAGATTCTCACAAAATCGCGGGCAGAGTATATAAATGTTGTTGTGATACCGATAGCCATATGCAAAACATCGTGCTATTGCCCATCGCTTGCCTGGATTATATAGTGTGTCAAATGTAGACCTCTCTCACACCATAATGATCGCTTATTCTTCCAACTTGATCAATGTACAAGCCAAAGAGTGTGGAATATAGAGGATAACCCCGATGGACTCCAATATTGCTAGTGATACTCCCGAGGCCGAAACTTACAAAAGACCCTTTCATAGAGCCGAGAATCATATATATTGAAGAGCTTGTGGAACTGTGTGTGTAAGCACTACCAAAGAACTCGCTAAGCAATCGTGAAAAGCATAAGTAAAATTCACAAAACATATATAAAGGCCTTGGTTTCAAGCTCACTATGTTCAATAAGTATGAAAAGAAAATATGGTCTATCGTAATGGGTATGGATGAAAACTCCGCTCGTCTCTACACGCATTAATTAGTACAATCAGAATCTTTAGGAACTCTATTTTAGATCATAACTCAAGCAGATTATATGCTCCTCCGGTGAGTTAGTACTCTAAACCATTGTTATTTTCAAAATGACAAACCCTTTATTTTAAGGATGCGATTTTTAAAGATCAATGTAAGCAGATTTGGACAAATCTGGCTTAGTAGTGAAACAAAACAGGAATGGAAGCTAATGATTACGCTCTAGCAAAGAATTAAAATTTTTGCTAAGGTGTACGAATAAGGTGGCCAAGGAAAATGCTTCCTATTGAGTCACTTTACAAAGAAATGATAGAGCTTAGAAGAACTCGAGCATCAAGCTCAAAGTAAAGGGAAAAAATAGTTCTAGAGAAAATTAAGAGGCTGTCAAATTAAAATTAAAACAAGCTTAAAGTTAAAAGCGTGATCGACATGGATCAAAGAAGGTGACAAATGTACGGTGTTTCTTTTTAGAGCTGTAGTGTGCTGCAGGAAACAAGCAGCCATATTGTCCTCGTGGAGGATGGATCATTATCCGAACCTACAACAAAAAGGCGGAGTTTGTTTCTAAACATTTTGATGATTTCCAAGAAGAAAAAAATATAAATTTTCAAGATTGCTTTGAAGAGCACTCTTTCCAAAGTTGTATCTAAAGTATCTTCTATGTGTTGTCAACCTCGACAACCATTGTCCGCTGAAGAGATGGAGGGGCTGTCTACCTCTAGCCAAAAATAAATGCCCAGTCTAGATGGTATTCCAAAGAATTCTTTTCAGTGAATATCGGGAATGTTCTGCAAAATAACAACAATGCTTATCAGACTTTCTACAAGCGTATGTTTATAAATGCATCAAAACACCGGATGTATCACATTAATCTCAGCGTGAAGGCTAAACGGTGGGGATCTATAATTCCATACATTACAGCCGGTCAAACTTCTCATAGCAAAAGGTTGCGCGAAAATAAAACCCAGTTTGGTGAAGCATATCCACGTCAATCGTATCATCTCGCGCGGTTCTGTAATACGGCGCCCCATACATACATTGGGCTGGCAAGATAAATTAAAAGTTTGCCAAAGCTTGATTGAAGGCTACGACAAGCAGAGCTGGTCCTTTCTCGAAAAGATGCCGCTATTATCGTGCGGACGTGAATTCACCAATATTGCTGCGCGTTGAAATCATCGCGTGACCAGAGTTAGTTTTAGGGGAGACCTCCCCATTGACGTGAAGGCATTAGACAAGGATGCCCCTGGCTCTTTCCTTTTAACATTGTTGCGTGTTTGATCATTCCGGTGCCACCGCCAGCGACATAGAGTTACAATGTGGTCGCAGATGATGTGATGGATCGCGAACAAATCAGAACTAACACGCCGATGATTCCTTTTTGTTCCTAGAAGCCTCTAAGACTTTGAATGCTAAACAACTATTGATTCTTTCTGAAGACGTTGTTTTCCTTCAATTGGAACAAATGTACTGCTTACTATATTAGATTGAGCCCTCACTCATGCGTTAACACTTTCACTTCCTCTCCTTGGAGCATAATTCCCGCTGGTCTTTGTCAAAGTTGCTCTACGCTTCTTCGTTCTGTGGTATGCACCTCATCCTCAAAACATATGGGATGAGATCTTGCCCGCCTTTAGGACAAACGCTTGAGATGGTGGAGATTAGTAAGCTTCCATAGCAGCAAGGATTGTTGTAGCCAGTCGCCATGCGCTTATCATGTCACGCGACTCTGTTGCTGTTGGCTACCGGATTCAAAGCCAGCGTAGTTATAAAAAATGGTGCAACTTTGTCCGTGGAAATGAAGAGGAGGCAAATGTCAAAGTTGCATGGGAAAGTGTTTGAGATCCAAATTTAATGGGGACTAGAATGCTCGATCAAGTTGCACGCGAAGATCCTAACCCGGCAAATTCACGTGGGAAATTCTTCGCCAGGACTTCTAAATCTCCCTCGCCTTGAGCTTCTAAAACAATCTCTTACCTGTAATTTTGTGGAAAATCATTTCTTGATAAAGCGCAGATCCGCCCGGCCCCTCTTTTATAAATTGAGACCGCCACTATGTTTCATTTTAAAGGATTGTTAATAGCTTCTGGGAGGCAAGAAAAGTCCTCGGTACCGGATATCACCGTAAAATTGTACCCATAAAATCCACCTCGCGGGTGGCTTCCAGTGATTGTTGTCAACCTTCTACAAAATTATACATGTTTTAAAAACTAAACCCGCTTTCCGCAGCCATATCCCACGCCTCGGATTTATTCCGTGCGCAGGTACATTCTCGCCGAATATTGCCGCTTTTAGCGCAGGTATTACATTGCCGGTTATACGCGCGCTTTAGAGCAAAGCTTGATTTCCAGCGCATGCGGAATGTCCTTTTCCGGAAAGATGTCGCTTTGCTTTTGTATCGTGGACGTGGAGTTCACCACAATATTGTTGCAGCCGCGAAATCATCGCCAGTATCCATAGTTTAGACCTCCTATTTTCTCGGACATGTAAGCAGGGCATTAGAGCCGCTGATGCCCCTCGCCGTACTCTTCCTTTTAACATGCTGCGTGCATGATCTCGATATTCCCGGTACACCGGCGCCAGCTGGAAGATAGAGTTATACCGTGTGGTCGCAGATGACATGATCGCGAACAAACTGTAACCAACACGCCGATGATTCCTTTTTGTTCCTAGAAGCCCTGAAGATAATCTCTCAATGCTAAAACAACTGCATGGACTTCTTCTATGACGTTGTTTTCAACGGAAACAAATAAAGCCATATTAGATGAGCCCACTCATGTTACCACCTTTGCTACACCCTCATGGGTCTTTGTCAAAGTTGCTCTTGCCGCTTCAATCTGGTGGTATGCACCTCATCCTCAAAACATGGATGAGATCTTGCTCTCGCTTTAGACAACGCTTGAGATGGTGGAGGATTATAAGCTCTCCATAGCAGATTGTTGTGAAGCAGTCGCTTAGCGTTCACATTTATACGTGATCTAAGAGCAATAATTTTATCAAAGCCAGCGTAGTTATAAAAAATGGTGTTAAACTTTGTCCGGGTGGAAAATGAAGGGGGCAAATGTCAAAGTTGCATGGGAAGTGTTTGAGATCCAAATTTAATGGGGACTAGGAATGCCTCGACTTCAAGCTGCATGCTAGCATCCTAACCCTAATTCATGTGGGAAATTTCCATGAGGGACTCAAATCTCCTCGCCTTGAGCTTCTAGTAAAAACAATTCCATTGTACTTTGGCGGAAAATCATTTCCATAAAAGCGCATCCACCTCCCTCGGGCCCTTTTATAAATTGAGACCATACCAGAGTCACCATTTCTTTAAATGATTGTTAACACCTTGGAAGACGAAAAGTTCTCATGGCTGCCCGATATCAAAAATTGTAACCTATGTGTCCATGCCCTTGTGGTGGTTGCGTGGAAACCAACAGAGGCCTTCCAGAACTTAAAACATGGATTGGGCAAAGTTTATTATCTTGCATTGAGATCGCACGGCGCATGTTGTTCCCGGGAGTGTTTCTGCCAATTCTAGTCCCCAAACAATAGGTGACCAACGATAAGTCATGATTCAAGATCCAAATGCTAGAGATGCATTAGTGAAAGGACAGAAAAACAAAAGAGGCAATAAACAAAAAATGGCAACCAAACCGTGAAAACTAGAATTCATTTGAGAGGCTTATCACCAGAGCTAATTTGATCACACAAAATAAATAGAACATAAAAGTTACCATAAAGATAGAGCAGATTAACCCATTATTCTGCAAAAGTCATAAAGTTTGCAACACCCATACACAAACATTTTTCAATCGAATTTAACAGCCAAAACTTTGGCCTCCATGGACTTTTCAGGAGAAACCAAAGTGGACCGCTTGTTACACAAGGATCTAGAAGTTTTGGAATTTTAATAACTATCTCTGCAACGTAATGCATGGTAAGTTTTTCTTTGCAAGCTTCATTCTAAGCCTGTTTCAAGCAAAACAAACATCCATTGGCTAATCAGATAATCACCGGTAGATGTGAAAGCCTACCAAAACCGCCTAAAATTGTTGTTTTAGCATAGATAACTTAACCAAATATATCCATATCATACACTATCAAAAAGATTCTATTTCTTCCAAATAAAAATCATCTCAAAATGAGAGCTCAATCAAAAGCCATATGATACAAAGAAGAAATGTGCCGTCATGAAACCTATGACTACATACCAAGCCCTTCATGCCGCCCGACATGCACCACACACACAAAAGAGGGTTTTGTTGTGAGCCGCTGCTGGTTGTTGACCATTGAAAAAAGGATAAAATCAATGGCTCAAATGGTGCGCACTCTAGATTCAATGATTAGTACATCCATTTGAATACATCATGAAATCATAAAGAAAAACCTTTTAGTGAAAAGCCGCATACAAAACACAAAACAAAACCCCCTATTATGCCAGATATCATGCAATTAGTTAACTAGATTTTAAAGATGATGTGGCCGTACCACCCACAATACAATAGAGGTTAAAATTTGAGTTAATTCCAAAATTATAGGCTGAAGATTGAGCATTTACATAGCTAGTGATGTTTATCGATGAATGAAAGTGAAGATCTCTGGCTTAATCCATATAAGAATCAATAATTAGACCACATGACTCTTGATGCCTTTCAACTTCAGAGAGCACCGCATTCTCCAACAAGCCTCCAAATGGTTCAATAATGACAATAAGGGACATTACATATAGTCCAGGTTTTCAGGTGGCCTTCTTACAAAAAAATATCGAGAAACATAATATTTTTACTAGTATAAACTCGATATATTTATCATGCTACAAAGCATTGAGTTTTAGTAGGATAAAGCTTCATCTTTCATGTACACTATATTTTTTATGAATGGCCTCTTCCTCGTATTATAATCCCTATATTAGGCCACAATAACATATTATTTTGAAAGATATTTATTGATTTGCATGGACGATGAGACCTTATAGATAATCAACTGTATGTAGAGACATATCTCACTCTAGCTATACATCCATGGTCCCTATAATAACAATTGCCATGGTTTCTTACATTTTAACAATACAAGTTTTGAAAGGTGAGTGGAAGTCCACGTAGACCAATTGCGAATAAGCACTCACAACTTTACAAATTGCTTGTTTTAAACATTGCCTCCCTCAAATTATGGAAGCCGACTAAACAACTAATTTTATCTTATAGAGAATTGTGAAATGATAATCTCTATTCCAAAGTTGGAATCAAAATTGATTAAGATGTTACTCTATTAATTTAAACTTCCACCGTGGACTAATAATGGTTCCATAGTTGGAACAAGATATAAGGGTACTTAACTTGACTTTTTATGGTCATATAAACTTTTATATTTTTTTGAACTTTTTGCATTGACTTTTTGAGAGTATGACTTTTCAAAGTCACATCTCGAGGCATAAATCTAGAATAACAAACATAGAAGACATGGAAGTTAATGTTGTGGAAGATAAATACAAATCTCGCTAAGTTATGCTCTCAACAAATATTTTCAATTACTCAAGTAAATCAACAAGAAGCTATTGATATCCCAAAATTCAATTTGAGATTGATTAACATAAGGAAGTTATTTATTTTAAATGGACTCATGAACCAAGAATGGGCTCGTGCAAAAACCTTTCTTTGATTTCGCGGACCATGTCTTTTATGTGCTTTAATGAGCTTGTTTTTGCATTGGTTTCATATCATTTTGAACTTTCATACTATGATTTTTGAGGACATCATAGAGTACTTTGCTCTATATGAAATAATCATGCTGCTGCCTAAATTGAGACAAAAATGATGAATACCATATCTTTCTTCACGCACTTTGATTGACATGTGGTTTTTGTTTCTTTTTATCTCATGTAGAAAATATAATGGTAATCATCAAAAAATTTGAAAAAAATCTTTTGCCTAAAACAGCTTTGAGTTTATTTAAACACATGAACCTGTACTTGATCCCCTATTTTCAGGAGCATAACTTACAAGAATGGAGGCTTATATATTTTAGATATTTTTCTGAGAGCATGATCCGCTATTGAGTATGAACTTCTAGGAAGGATTCAATAGAGATTTTGTGCCGTTGATATACAAATTTTAAAATCGCAAATGGACCATTTTATCCATCATGGACAACTCTAGTGTTAACTTGAGAACCAGAGATGTTTAATTTGGGGCATGAAAAAGTACAATGTCTCTTATGCATCTACACAAGCAGGTGTGCTTTCCGCCTACACCTCAGTAAAATCTTAACAAAAACAGTTTGTTTCAAAGGCATACAAGATCCCGCATAATGAATTGATAAGTCTCCCCTCTCGAGAGTTAACATTGAAGATGACCAAGTCACTCAAGTGTGAAAGGATCCGGAGGACACCACCAAAGTTATCCATTACCCGGCGGCAGGCAAATTTTCCATAGAGCAATTAGGTCAACACATACTAGTGAGCGTGCGTTCAACATCGATGATTGATCGAAGCTGCCCAATGTGTGGGTAAGAAGTAGAAACAATTGAACATCGGCTCATGGATTGTAGAGAACCTCTCGCGATGGGAAAAAACTAGAAGATACTTGAAACTTCTATTTAAAGGAGATCTTGCTAGGTTTATCATCCATCATCTCTTGGCAAACCGAAAAGGGTTGCTTTGAATCTATGCAAAGGATGGCTTTCTCATGGCTAATATGGAAAAGGCTTTGTTTTGTGTTCTCCCAAGAATATTCTCACCCCATAACCTATGCCCTCTTCAACAAAAGGCCCGCCATCTTGCAGGCAAAAAGATTTTGAGGAGGAGGAATGGGCTCCCAAGCTCACCACTCTTCTTCTTCATCACTCTTTATAAAAGTTTAGCTTCATAGCCGAGTGGTTATCCTTACATAAACAAATATGATATGTAAGTGTATGATATCACTTGGTGTATGATATCACTTGGTGCATGTAAATTAATATACATCTAATCAACCATTAGATTTAGAGATTCACAATGAACTATGGGCATATAAATAGGTATTTATACAAAGGTGTAATGATGTAAGGTAAGGTAGTAAGGGAAGGCAATCTCGACTCGTAAATATGAAGACTATTTTTTAATAGGTCGAAGTTAGAAACTGAGATAAAATAACTATCCAAGTCAAGCGATGAAATAGAAAAAACTTTAGTGGGTTTATAAAACCAGATCAAAAAGGTCTCACAAATAGTCACAAATGTATCCAACTTGTATGGTAAGTTTAAATGAGTAATTCGACTAAAGTGTTGCCTTTGCACTCTGCTTCTGACGAGCTTGAAGATGTTAAAGATCATTCTATCTAAATACGGACAACAATTATGTCCTAGATTTGAAATTCCTCTCATAATCCCAAATCAAGAATTTAGTTGAAGATTGGACCTGATGCTAATAGATAGAGAGACATAAATAAACTGACATCCGGAAAACCTTGCCATTCACTTCCGGCAACAAATTACTCAATTTATCATACCAAAAGCAACTACAAGCGCGAAAGCGAAGCGAGAATGGGAGGAATAATAACCACAAGCCATGAATTGGATCCAACCCGTTGAGCTTATGAAGCTTTGAGCCATGTATCCGTCCATTATTGGCTTTCATTTATCTTCGCTATTTTCCTCGCCGCTTTTCATCACTTCTCTCCAGCTCTGGACGGTAAATAGATCTAACGTATACCTGTCATTTTTGTCGATGAAGTGATAATGCGGAGATTCATGTAATTGCGTAAAAGCGTCAGAGGCCCCAAGTGGAGCCGAGCATGCTAAAAAAAATCATTGATGACAATTTAATAATGGTTTTCATAAGTGGATAGTCTTTAAGCACAAATATGTGGCAAGAGCAAATTAGATATATTAAACAATATTACATAAATTAATACATGAAAAAGCAAATTACATTTAATAATACTATTTCCAAAACCTATTTGATGTTTAAATACATCAACAAAGATATGACATGACTGCATATCTTGTATATTAGCCAAAACAAAACATATGGATAGCATCAAAGGTATTAGATTCTAAACGTAACTATTTACAAGAACCTCACCGACAAGAAATATCAAATGTGTGTCTAGGTGGTCCATCATTTTGGGGATACCAATTTAGCTATAAAGAAAAGAACTAAAAACTATATTCTCTCCCAATTTTACTGCTTTACTCATAATCAAGCATATGCACAAAAATAACACCAAGCTAGTGGGGAATTTGGAACACTCTAAGCACTTTATCTTTGGACACCATTAAAGAAAGCCGACATTAAGAAAATGACAATCACAAATGACGAGCAACCCTCTTATTTCACCAAACCATATACAAGCTGCCACTATGTCATAATCCTATGGCCCCATATTTTCGGTGCTAGGCCATCAAATGCAAAGGATCCACCATTGTCAAATATCACCACCTAATACATATGACTTGTTATCGTACATGCCCACCAGCACACATACCATTCTGCTCATGGAAATGGATCTTATGTAAAAATTTGTGGTAACAACATGATGTAACGTGTGTTAAATGTGAATAATTGCTTTTTTCTGACCTTGTTGGAGGGTGAGGAAATTTTATAGCCACAACTACTACGCTAAGTGCCAAGAGGCGGCTTTCAAGGGCTATTCATTTGCATCTTTATAGTAGTGGATCCGCTAGTGCAAAACACAAGACTTTATGACAGTTAATCTACTGGAAGTTTTAGAGAAGGGTAGGATATCACAAAAAGTTCTAAAAATCAGCTATAAAGTTTGCCAATTAAATATTGGATGGCAAGTCAAATATCACTATATATATGTACAGTGGTACAAAACATTACCTAAACTAATTGCAAACATGCTTGGTTGGCAATCAAATATCACTATATATATGTACAGTGGTACAAAACATTACCTAAACTAATTGCAAACATGCTTGGAAGTGTCAAATGCACTATATATATGGCTGCAGGTGCAGGCATTGCTAGTAATTTGTGTAGGTATTAGCGAAACTTGAAAGAAGATGAACACACAAACGTTATAAACTGTTGCAGCTTATGCTTGGAAGTCCTCTATAGCAAAGGTACTTTTTCAACTGTGGGTGGTAGTGTGATATTCAGAATTGTTGAACCCTAACTTGGTCAAAACCACAACGTTTGTATGTTGCATAGGGAAATTAAAGAGTATTGACGTGATGTTTGCAGGTAATTCGGAAAGGCTGGTTGGTGATTGGGAATAAAGGAAAGTGTCGCAGAGGAAGCTTTTGAAATCATGACGGTGTTTTGTGGAAGAGTTGAATCGAATCAAATCGAGAGAGGGACTTCGTGAAATCATGACGGTGTGAAAGACAAAAGAGTTGAATTGAATTTGGTGTGGTGGGAGGGAGCTGAGAGAATACTTGAAGAGGGCACAGAGAAAGAGGTACTGCATGAGAAATGATGAAACATTAAATTTAACATTGGGGACAAGAACCCAGATATAAATAGATGAATTGTAGATAGCAGCGCGGCGTTCACCCAGGAAAAAAGTCAGAGGCATGGCCATGGCCAAAATAAGCGAGGTAATAAAATCACGCTTTGGCTCATTTAACCCCTCTTCGATAACGCCCGAAGAACGCGGCGATCTCATACTCCGGTTGAGGTTTGTAGGGTTCGACAGGAAGCGGTAGGATCGAAGTTCGAGGGTTTTGCGAAGACGGCGGTGCCGGGCCCAGGAATGGAAACCAGCCGTAAAGAAGTTTTCTTGGCTTATTTATAAGCGTGGATTTTGGCATTTATGGCCAGTTCAGTAGTAAACGGAGGTTTTTGATTCTTGAGCTCTAGTTTTGAACTCAAGCTTTGCTTTATTTTTAAGCATCTGCGAAACTGTTGTTTCAGCCAAAACTCACGGTTGGCATCCAGGAAACTACGTTCTTAAGCGAAACTCATTTGGCATCTGCGAAACTCACGTTCTCGGCGAAGCATGAAGCCGCAAATGAAGCGGCCCCATTCGGCCCGAGTTCGATGGAGCACAATGAAAGTCAGGCGGGCATTACCTCTCAAATCTTTGAAACACAGGTGCAGTTGCTTTCCCGATATGAAGCGAACATGGAATTCTTTGAGAAAGCGGGTAAAGCCAGCGAAAATCCCTAGGGTGTTATGCCGTTTTCCGCGATTATCCTAGGGTGTTATAAGGGATCTCCATAAATTTCAATCGCAGGCATGTTACTAGCTGGTAACAGCTGACAAACCAACGCTTCAGATTAAATCTGAACCTGTAAACCTGAGAACCGGGGCGTTAAGGTTTTAATAATGAACTCATAACAAAAAAAAATAAAAAAAATAATGGCCTTCTCGTCCGACATATAAAAACGTTAAGAAAAACGAACATATAAACATTACCTGGACACGTCAGGAAGTCCACCGCATGGCCCCACAAAGGAAAAGAAATTAGGATATGCCGCCCGGAATAGCCGCCAGAAATATTTCTCGGCGACCGCCCAAAACCAAACCCTTCCCAAAAAAAGTAACTGAAAAAAAATCGGTCGGCGAGTATTCGTAGATCCTCCACGTACAAGCCCAAATCCACGTCAGCGTATGAATACTTCTCCGGCACCCAAATCTCGCTTCCGGCACCGAAACCCTTTTCCGGCGCCCAACCCACGGTATACCCAACCGACGAACTTGGGCTTGGAGCCACGAATTTCAATCGCCTGAGAACCAAAAACTTGACCACCGAATCTCCGAAACCTAATCCGACACAAATCAAGTTTAAAATCCGAACCCCGCCGTTGTCTTCTCATAAAAAATGATCGCGCATTTCGTCTTATCCCATTTTTCCCATATCCCCTGTTTGCAGCAAACAGGATAGCGCTAAGATCAGAACTTTTGCTGGCTTGGCAGATTGGTTCGATGCGATAATCCATACAAAAATTTACACACTATTCCCGCAGTTACTTACTCTTCAGACTGCTATAAAGCTGCAAGTCTTTCTTCCGTTTTATGCACTGAAGTCATGCTTATGCCCCCGCTTCCCAATGCTTGACTGCTTTATAGCTATGTCAGGCTAGTTGGAGTTCTTGTATTGCTTGCCTTTTGGGCCTGCCAACTCTGCAAAAGAGCTTCCTCCGGCCTCTGCTCTGCTCTGATGCACCGTTTTTGGCCTTGCAATTTGCTAAAGCAGTACTAGCTCTTTTCTTTAGTGGGTTTTTTCTCTGCTGGATTACTAATCCTGTGAGGAAGGTTTTCAATCCTGTGAGAAAAGGGCAGTATCAGATCAGTAGCATCCTCTTGCTCTGACGTATAAAAGCACTCCAACTTTGGATTTCTTGTATATCCCCTGCTACACATTCCTGCTACAGGCGAATTCGGCTTCGTTTTTCGAAACCCGTGTCTGATATTCTGAATTCCTGTTATATCTATTAAATCCCGATTCTTAAATGCCTAAATCCGAAGCAAGAATGCAAATTTGGTCTCAAGTCATAGGGTGAGTGCACGGGCCAGATAAAAATGTAGTAGTGGCAGGAATGATGCTATAAGGTTATAATTGGGCAGCAGGTAGATGGAATCAAGAGCCCAATTGCAGTATGCATGCGATCCAGCGAATGCGACGCTGATGTCGTATGGATTCTGCAACAAAGCTTTGTCGAGGGAGGAGCGGGTGAAGGATTTGATATCCAGATACACTCTGCTAGACAAAACGATGCAGGTGGTAAATAATGCATACGCAATTCCGAGGCTCGGGCTGCCCAGATATGAATGGTGGCGAGGCTCTGCGGGTGTAAGCTAGCCCAGGTTGCTTTTTAATTGGAGATACCAGGTGCTTTGGTTTCTGTACCAATTCTTACCGCTGCTTCCTTTAACGTCGATCTGTTCTATTCCATTGGACAGGTCCAATCCTCATCCCGAGTGATTCCTGTACTTTTCTTCCGATTTTGGATTGATTCGTGTTTTTCCCTTTCGATTTTGATTCCTCCTGTCAATTTTCCACATCCTTATGCTCTAACTTATCAGTCTTTTGCAGATTCTTAATCCAATCCAGCTTTCTGATCGATATTTTGCTTTAATTCTCTTTTTTGAAGTTGGACTGAAGTTTTCTGCTACCCATTAGTACATTCATTGATAACTGAACCTTTTACATTCATTCATCGCCGTTACGCATAAAATCTGCTTCTCTTGCAAGATTTTGACCTCTAAACCCTTTGAATTTTGCCTCACTTTTCAATTGCCCTGCTCAAACCTTCAAAATTCCCCCCTTTCAAAATTTTCCTCAAATCTGTTCTTAATTTAAGAAATTCACTACAGCTTACTGCCAGACGTAGAATTCTATTGCAGTCTTCAAAATTATGCATGAAAACATACAAATTATCCTGAAATCTATTTTGACGTTCAAAAACTAATGTGATTGTTCAAAATTTACAGGCAGTATCGACAGAAGCGAGGGCAATGCACAATCTGGGAAGGGCAGGGCTAACATTTTGGAGTCCAAATGTGAATATATACAGGGATCCAAGGTGGGGAAGGGGGCAAGAAACGCCAGGCGAAGATCCAGTTCTAGCAAGCAAATTCGCAGTGTATTATGTGAAGGGATTGCAAGACTCAGAAGCAGGGGGTGACAGCCTCAAGGTCTCGTCCTGCTGCAAGCACATGACTGCCTACGACGTGGATAATTGGCTTGGCGTAGATCGCTACCATTTCAACGCCATAGTATGATCCTAAACACTCTTTCTATCCAAATCTTTTCGTAATTTTCTGCCTGGATGCTTAAACCAGTTTAATCCTTCCTTTCCCCTGCTAAATGTACCAAATCCTTGCATAATAAATTCAGTGCACAATTAGCCAAACCCAAGTCTTAAAATTACTTAATCATTAGTTTAATCCTGAACTAACCTTAACAACCCACATCTTAGATCACTGTAATAGCCAGGTACAAGTCTTAGAATAAACAACCCACATCTTAAACCTTCCTCTAATCCTCAGATTAGTAAAACCTTGCAAAGGGCAGGATTTTCCGTATGTTTGTTAATCTGGGCACTGCGTTAAACTGCAGGTATCGAAACAGGATTTGGAGGACAGTTATAATCCGCCGTTCAAGAGCTGCGTAGAGGACGCAAAGGCAAGCAGCGTGATGTGTTCGTATAACCGAGTCAATGGGGTCCCCACTTGCGCAGACTACGATCTTCTTACTACCACTGTTAGAAATACATGGGGTCTTTACGGGTAAGCTCTGAGCAAAAGCAGAATAGACCTGCCAACTTGTTGCGTGTTAAATCAAAGCCCCCTTAGTACGTCAGAGATCTACCCAACTTGGGTATGGCGAAATTCTATCTCTCAAAAGCCTAGCTAGCCTTTTCCTAATCTAAAAGCTGTACCAACTTGACTATGCTGAAACTTTAACTTCTAAGCCTTAGCCGTTGAGATCGATTCATACTTCCAACCAGACAATCTAGAATGGTAAGGTCCAATGCTTGTTGGGTATGATAGAAATTCGATCTACAGTCATTAGCTCCATCTCATAAGCTCAGAAAAGCTAGCTAACTTAGATTTGGTTAAAACTTTGATTTCTCACATGCATAAGCTCTGAAGTTTCCAAGTTCATGATGATAGTAGAGTTGAACGAATTTACAAGTTTATCCCCTTTGCTCTCATGGTGAAATTGTTGATCAGATACATAGTCTCTGACTGCGATTCTGTGGAGGTATTTTTCCAAGACACCAATTATGTCTCCAGCCCAGAGGACGCCGCTGCAGCAGCTGTGAAAGCTGGTAAGATTCAGCACCCAACTCTAACACTATTACTCTCTGTAAAACTGATCTTCCTGGATAAACAGTGGCAGCATATCAGTGTTGAATAATCAAATTTATTTGCTTAATTTGTTGATGATAGTAAAAACTCTTTGTTAATCCAGGACTAAATCTCAACTGTGGAAGTTTTCTTGCAGCGCTGTATGCAGTAAGAACAATTCAACAAAGTCACAGAAGCACACCTAGATTATGCACTGACCCAGTTAATTACAACCCAAATGCGTCTAGGCCTGTATGATGGGGACCCAAGAACTGGACCTTATGGCTACCTGGGTGCCAAGGATGTCTGCTCAGATAAGCATCAGGAACTGGCCCTAGAAGCAGCCAAGCAGGGTATGGTCCTTCTCAAAAACCGTGCCAATGCCCTGCCTTTCATCAAAGGCAAAATAGGCGGTGTCCGTTACCCATGCTAAGGCCACCAGATCCATGATAGGAAACTATGAAGGTACGTGCTTTTTTTTTATTGCTTATGTTTCATATTTTGCATTTGCATGAGTTAGCTCATCTGAAACATTCTTGGTGACCTCACTTCAGGTATCCCATGTAGATATGTATCACCATTTGATGCACTGCAGAGCTATGCAACTGCAGTTTATTCTCCAGGTTGCGCCGATGTTGCCTGTAGTTCGGATAATCTCATTGCGGGTGCAGTTACTGCAGCATCTCAAGCAGATGCTGTAGTGCTGTGTGTTGGTCTGGACCTCTCCCAAGAAGCAGAGGGGCTGGACAGGACCAGCTTGTTGCTCCCAGGACAACAGCAGCAGCTTGTTTACAGGGTCATGCAAGCAGCCAAAGGGCCTGTAGTGCTTGTTATTTTCTCTGCAGGTTCAGTTGATGTCTCTTTTGCGAAAAGGGACACAAGAATTAGAGGCATTATATGGGCAGGATACCCAGGCCAATTAGGAGGCCTAGCTCTTGCTCAAATTCTATTTGGAGAGCACAACCCTGGTAAATTCTTCATTTCTTTTTAACTTGCTAGCTAGCCTGAATTTGGCAGAAGATGGCCTTAACTTAGTCATATTGCAGGTGGTCGACTTCCTGTTACATGGTATCCACAAGAATATACAAAAACACCAATGACAAATATGAACATGCGGCCTGATTCCGCAAGTGGCTACCCGGGCCGAACATATCGCTTCTACACAGGTCCTAAATTATTCGATTTCGGGGAAGGATACAGTTATACTACAACTGCATACAAATTCACATCAGCTCCAGAAACGCTGCAACTATCATTGGCCTCAAAACTTGTAGCTTGTGATGGCCAAACTAACATCTCTTCTTGCTTTCACCTTTCTACCATTAGTGAGGTTATGCAGTGCCTTGTCATCCAAGGTGTCACTTTCAGGCATAACAGGAGAAACATGGCGGCCCAACCATGCTGTATTACTTTTCTCCAGTGCCACCAGATGCTGGGCAAGGAGGAGAAAACCACTCCAAGCGGCTTGTGGCATTTACTCGTCTTAACTATTGCAGGCACAAGCAAGTCAGGGACGTATCATTTTTCAGTAGACCCATGCAAACATTTTAAGCAATGTGAAATCAAATGGAGAAAGAGGTCTTACATGGAGGACAACATACACTCACCCAGGCGATGCAAAGCATCTTTTTATCTGTAGTAATTATCCTAAGTCTACTAGGTATTATTATTACAAAAGGGTTCCAAAAGATCTCGTAACAACTGCCAGATATATACAAGGGAAATTATTTGTAGGTCAAAATCACCAGCGATTCTTTATTGGTTTAAGATGTACATGTGATTTGGTTATATATTAGAACAGAATGGAAGCTTATGTACTATTCTACAATTATTTCCATAAGAAACTACTTCATAGAAAGTTTAACCTGAAACTTTCAATCATAATTCATGATCATTGGAGATTATTCCATTTGTAGTGACAATGAAAATGTCAATATAGCCCACCCATATTGTAAGCATGTTAGTGTAATGATTCAATGAGCAGACTACAAAAAGCAACAGTGGCAGGAATTTAATGCTACTGCTATGGTATCTTCAGTTTTAGTGCCACGGATTTGCGATTAACCACGGAGAAGAGTACCATCTCATGCCCGAAATCTTTAGAAGTGTTGTTTGCCAAGTCCTTGGAGCTGTTTTCTCATCATATCAACTTTATGCGTGTCCTCCATGAGATAATCTGGCAGCCACTATAACATTCTTCGGGTTCAATTTCACCTACTAATTCAGGGACTGCTTTTGGCCTGCCCACCTGAAAAAAGATGCATCAGTCCACAAGGTATGCTGGCGAATTTGCAGCAGGTGTAAGTCTTTACAGCTATTCACTTGTACAACGTAATCAAGGAATGAATGATGCATTAACCATGCGTGCAACCATATTTCAAGCCATCCTGGAATATTGGGTGCCGTGCAACATACCAGCTGCTCCTTCAAACACCTTAAAAATGATACATTATTAAAGAGCGTTCAATTAATTTAGGTTTTATATATTTGCCAGCTTTAAAATATGCTGCAAAAACATGATCGTGCTCTAGCCAAGCAAGCAAAATACGCATATCGGGATCTGGCAATGGTTGTAGATCTATGGTAGAAAGTTCAAGTGAAAGCATATCAAAGTATACAAATAATCAGAATATATTTTACAATAGCTTTAAAATAGAATGAAAGGGTTCGTCGTAGCAAAAAGTTGGAACAATTCTGATTATAATTATTCCCAGATTTCCGGCTCGGCTGTGGATTTGCACGAGCAGAAAAACAATGTGCATGAGTCCTGCATTTTAGGAACATCGGCAGGACTAGTCTTCAAATTCAGCATTTACGCATAAAACACAGATCCTAGGGATTTTTGTATAATGCATATATTCTGAAATTTGAAATACATGTCATCTTTGATAACATTGTGTCTGTCCATTTTCTCTGCTTAAAAAAGCTGTTATTCATATTGGACGAAAAGGCATAAACTACACCCTAACAAAAACTGCACCTAGCACACATTTCCGTTGCATGAAAGCTATCATCAATGCGATAGAATATTTAGTGGGTATATTAGCTAGATCTAACAGCATCCGGAGAAATTACTGCCCTGCTCAGACATGCTAGGAGAAATTACTCTAAAACTGGAAACTAGTCGAAATGCTCCTGAAGAAAAGCTCGCCAGATATCGTGGTCAGACATAACATACACTGCTTATACGGATAATACAGTGGAAATGTTGAAGTATCTCAATTTGGACACCATTATGCATCAAACATACCCTTGCAGTGCAACAGCTTCCCTATTTTACCACTAAAGACAGGTTTGTTGACTCTCCATAACCCCAATTAAATCCAAATAAATGGGTTGCAATTCGAATCCAGCAAAACTTAGCAAGCATCTCTAAACTCACAGTACGATATTGTGGCAATAAGAACTTGGACAGCGCATCCATCCTAACTGAGACAATGCATATGAGCTGCAGGTTAAGTTGGGAGATAAGGCCATAAAACAGGACCAAGTATTAACACCAGTAGAGTTTTTTCTCTGATAATGGCTAATTATTACAAGCGGCAGCATGGAAGGCATTCCAGCACAAACAGGAACAGAAAAAGGTCTTCCTCCTTTATGATGGATGCAGGAGATGTACTTTATTTTTTTGTGAAAATTTATCTGAATGCACTTATGTCATTTTTATTTGAAAACAATGCCCACTCAATGACAAACATGTAGGGCCACGGTCGAAAGTGTTCATTACTTTACTCACAGGGATATGTATCAAAGATGTGCTAGCCTCTAAGCAATCAATTTTTTTTTCTTATATGACATTTTAAACACGTCTAAATCTAGGGAGAATTTTTACCTTTAAAATAGATGTTCAGCTAAAGAAATAAAATAAGGGACACCTATGCACAGTTTTGCTGCCTAAATGACGTAATCAAATGAATCTAAGTAAAAATACGGCAGATAATGTATAGTATGATTTATGCCATACCTTGGAACCAAGTAGGAGGCCGGCTAAGCCATTTCCAAGCTAGCTGACTTGATTATTTGTGTCTTGTAATCTACTATGCACTGAACAAGGGCTGTTTGGACTAGCAATTGCTTCCAGAAAGAGGTCCCCAACTTATGTGCACATATAGACGACCCTTGCAACAAGTATTTGCTCCTAAGTAAATACATATCCAAATGGCTGAAAAAAACGCTTCACAAAAATTAGCCTTTCTGACAAGCTACTTGGATTGCAAATTATATCAAATGCCTTCTTAGTTATTGGCAGCTGAATATGTTACAATACAATCAATGGATAGAATTGACTGCACAAACATCCACAGGTTCCCTTGTTTATAACCATTAATATCATTGCCATACAAGGAAACTTTAAAGCAAATGGCCATACATTGTCCTTTACATGCTTAATTAGCTAGGCTGTAATGATGACCTCTTTAGTTAGGTGAATGGAATGGCTACAACAATTGCATAACATCCAATAGAGGTGGGGAGGAATATCCTTGCCTAATGGCGGGATAAAGAACACTCAGCATATGCGATTGCCTTATAACCACGCATTTTACCAATAGCCACCTGTGGCAAAACAATGACAAAGTTGGTCATATATCCTTATACTTGAGAGAGTTCAGGAACTTACAGTATAAAATTGATCCCCACCAAGAAAGATGTATATCCCCTTTTTATACCAATTCCATTCTTTGGTCTTCCCAAAAGAAGGAATTGCCAAAAGCGTTCTGGTTCCTAACAATATTAGGTAGAGAATAAGAACAGAAGGCAGATAGGATTGATGCTATGAACATATATTGATTCATTCATATTTCATACAATTGCCTAGCTCCAAATTTAATGAATGTTTTCTTCTATTTGTTTAGCATACAAAGGTGTACAAGCTCTTTCCACAGACATTTCCTCATTTAACATTGCCACCAGTTAGTTTTGTTTGCTGATTTTGAGCCTATCTAACTACTATTGTTTTATGCATCAGAATTATTGACTAAATTTGGAGCTCGGCACTTGAATAAATTAACATTTGAATGCATACCAGACACCTATCAACTTCTTCAAATCTTTTAACAAGCTCCAGCTCTCCGCCAGAGACATGAGGACAAGGTGTGAGCACAACCTGCTCAATTTACAAAATATCATCACAACCACTGGTCGAACAATGGGAAGGAATCAAAGATTAGTATTAACTTACCGAAATACGAATATCGTAAACAGTGTCCTGAAAATGTTCGCGTAAAAACCTAACAACTGGTCTCATCACCCACGTTGAAACCTCTCCTGGCCCGTTCCACAAAATTACTATATCCACAAACTGTCTGCTAAAACTCTCTTTCAAATTTCCGTCTGAAAGCAAACGCCATGGTTTGCCAGCACGTCTACAAGACACCAGCTTTGTGGAGCTGTTCGATTTTTCCCCCTTTTTTTCCCAATGGGTATATATGATGCTTTGAAGTTTGGAAGGAATGAAAAGGGCCGATGGAATGAGAAAACCAAATTTTTAGGTGTTGATCCAGCATGAAAAACAGAAGAAATGGCAGATCGAGATTTTTGAATAAAGACTCACCGGAGTAGCATCCATTGAAATCCTAGGGGTTCCAGGGTTGGGTGCTTTGTTTGGGGTTTAAAATTTTATGGCATATTCTTGTTCTTGGTATATCGATTCCCCAATATTTAGGCCTAACCACTTTGAAACATCGACTTATTAGCAAAAGATTTGCCCCCCGTTGCCGCGCATAGGCCTAAGTAGGAGCTTTTGTGGTTCCAAGAAATTATGTGCTAAGGAGCAGCCCCCTTTGAGGGTTTCGGTAGGAAACAGAAGAGTGACCAATAAGTAATCCACCGATGGAGTGCAAATTAGTAACGCTTTTCCAATTCTATTTTTTGGTCAGGCTATGGCGAACTCAGGAACTTTAAGCGTGGCGTCTCTCGGTTCTGGAGGCATTTGATCTCATTTCAACATTTTGAGGTCTTTTGCTTTATGGCTTGCGTTATATCTTGTCTTTTCATTTGCATTATCTTTTGTTTAACATCTTACCTCTTGTCTTTGCCCGAATGCTGGAGATCTTGGCCTTAAATATAAGTGAGAGCTTAGTGTGGTCGATTGAAATGAAGGCTGTTGCATCCTGTGCTTTCTTTTGTTGAAAAGAGGAGTAGATCTTTATCGAAAGTTATCAGGCCAACAAAGCTTTTTCAAGCGACTTAGGAATGCTCGTTACGAATGCTGCGATTCACGAGAATCTTCTTAGGATTTGTCTTCTTAAAGGTCTTTCTGATCTGAGATCTTCTTGGGATATAGAAGTTACAAGCGGAAGCCCTTTTGGCGCTGGTCATTTTTCTGAAGTCGAAAATATGAAGCCTCGGACAGGCATCTTGAGTTAACATGCGGCAGATTCTTTGTATATACACCTTTGATTCTTTGTGATTGCTGTGTTAACATGCGGCGATTCTTTGTGTATACTGCTTTGATTCTTTGTGATTCTTAATGATTCTTTGTGTATCAAACTGATTCTTTATGCGACTTTGAACTCACGATTTTGTTGTTAGGTGTGAAAAAATTGTAGAAATGAGTCTTAGTCTAGCGCCACCCGAGCTCCTAGTAAAGTACCTATTTTTAAACAATCAAGGAAAAATCGAGGAATTTCCACCTACTGGTGGTTTACATATCCTATAGTCTATTGTGATAGTGGTTGGAATGCCATTCTTGGCCTATAGTAGCGACTTATGCTTTGTATTTCCATAAGTTTAATGAGTTTAAAGGAAATAACATATTTTCCATTGCATCCATAGAGTGAATACAAAATTGTTCTAAACATGTCATTTAAATAGTAGGATGCAAAGGCCTTGGTAGGATAGGTTGGTGCCAAACAATACGAAATATGTGGGAGCTAAAAGTGTTCTCTAAGATGTTGAAGGCAATGTTAAGAAGGAATTGAATTGAACAATGTTAAGAAGAAGGGAGGATGGGATATCCTCATCCTACAGGGATGTGGTTGTACAAACATATCTTAAAGATTTAAGTAAGAGGGAGGAGAGAGAGGGGGAAGAGAGAGGAGCCCTAATCATAAATAGAGAAAATAGAGAAAACTCTAGCTCCAAGGACAAATGAATTAAAGGTTCGTGTTACGAACAATAGTTTATCATGGACAATCCACCATACATCATAATTTGTCTATATATGAAGTTGGCATATGTTATAAAGATAACCTAATTTTTATTAACACTAAGTGTCCTTGCAACCATATTGTTTAGTACTTTTTGTAACATTGGCAAGTTTATGAATGACATATAAACCATTAAATATAACCAAATCCCATAACACAAAAAAAATCGTCTGAAAACAATGGCATGTCCCTAGTTCAAAAAACTAGAGCTTTCCATGCATAACTTGAGCAATTTTGGTATTTTGTTTGTCAATCTATTCACGAGTCGAAGCCTTCTTGTCTTGACCAAAGTACCTGAATTAATAATTAAACCTTACTTATGCTTATGTGTTAAGCACTTGTCGGATAGTGGCGGTATCTTAGAACCCAGCGCCTTGTGATGGATAGGTAAGGAGATGGATGTGTTTTGGGCCCACGTATCCAGAGAAATCTTGAAATCCTGGCTGTGAAATGGAAGCCTAACCATTATAAACAAAGTTTTTTCTCCATCCTAGACAAGCTTGTTGTTCATCAAAATTAGAGTGGGGCCCACACGAGCACCGGCGTTCGCGGCGGCACAGGCTTTTGATGTGGAATAATGTGAATGTGTATTTCTTACTCTTTCCCAAATGTAACAAATGAAATGGGGCCAGAATGGGCAACATGGGAGGGCGTGGAATGGAGCCAGAATGGGCAACAGACTCCCATTTGAACATTTATATGTCTCTCTACTGCCAATAGTGGGTACTTTTGGAGCCTTACCTTCTGAGATAGATGGCAAGCTATTGGAGGTACCTTTGGGTTTCTACATTTACATCGATACCCTCTAAGGGATTTGAAACTATTTGATAACGCTTGTCACAGCACAATTCTTACAGGGCTACCTTTGCAAATGATATAATCACGACTACATATTATGTTGAAGTTGATCAAGTATTTCAAATAATAAATATTGAGCAAGAACACGACTAATCAGGCTATTCATGATCTGAGCATGGCTTTTAACATCTTCAAGGATCTCAGGAAACTCACCAACACTTCTTAGAATGATGAAATAGCAATACACATCTGGTTTGGCTTTGCGTGTGCAAATTTGCAAGAGTTTTTTTCCATATGGAAATTTGTAATGGAAATGATTGTTGCCCATATATTTTGATGTCTTCCTCAATTTGCTTTCTGCATGCTCACGTCTCAATACTACAAGCTCCATTTTTGCAAGCTCCATGACTTGTAAGCTTATGGAAATCTGTCAAACGGATTATATCATGATGTATTCTATACATGTCATTTTCCATGAACACGTGCTTGCTTGAGTTGCACTCTCAACTGCGGCCTTATACAAAAGTTGTACACATTTTAAGAACTTTACAAATGTGGCAACTTTTTGGAAATGATTGAGGTTGATAATCAAGGCTGTAGATACTTGCGTCATGTACAGCTTACGTGCGAAGATTTAAGTGGCAGGATCTTTAGGGAAGATTCAGGTAGCTTTGAAATATCCATTGTCAAGCTTATGCCAGGCTGCACACAATCACAGAAAAAGCACAAAATACTTGACACATGGTGGCCAGGGCCGTTTTTCTTTTGTCTAAGCATGTTCAATACGGATAATTAACAATGTGACTTGCGTGAGCATGCTTCATCCAATTATAAAATGCTCAGACTTTGATAAAACTTCTAAAACTTAAAAGGATATAGTGTAAAGCCGAGTGCCTTGAGAGATATAGATCTAACCAGACCAGTATACTTGAACACTTTCTAAAATTATAGACTTAATAAAAGATCTGATTCGGTGATACCATCATTGCAGGTCATTGTGGATAATGGCCAATGATCAATAACTTGTGTGCTCAAAGGTTTTATATTCTTTTGTTCTTCTATGTATATTTATTTTAACGCTTGTATTTGCAGGATTTTAAGCTGCTTATTTATGCTCAGTTCTTCACCACACCATGATCAGCTAAGCTATATTCTCGAAGCTCGAAAATCAATCTAGAATTTGGTTGCAAAAAACTTGTTATAAATGAATATTGAAACAATGCCCTGAAAGCAACAAATCTGGGCCACAACTTTATGAGTCACTAAAAGAAAAATATATTAAAAAAATCTACTGCAACAAATCCTTTCAGACAATAAATCTAGATGCACATTTCTATAGGAACCTCTTTACATTTACAGAAATCAGATCATAGGACATAGTCTTCTACTACTCCCACTCCCCTTTTTTTTTTTTCCTTTGGTATTGCATATTTTGAAATGCTTATGCAAAGAGTAGTAATGATAAAAAAGGTTTTAGTAACTAACCTCGAGTAGAATTTTAGTCGGTTGTACAATGTTTGAGAAAAAGATACAGCGCCCGAATTTGAAGAATAAGCATCGGTTAAATATGCATGACGGAGCCAAAACAAATACCTTTTTCATGGAAAGAGTTGTCTGCTAAAATCATTGAGCCAATCCTTACAAATAGGTTGCCAATTATCTCCAAGAAGTCCTTGATCTTTCATCTCCTTTTGGTAGTTAATGTTCTCTTTAGAAACTTTGCCTTGTGGATCAGCCAACAAACATCAAAAACTCTTATCAAGCGATCATACTTTTAGGACAGCCAAAACTTAAAAGCAAAAAAGAATAAAATTCACCATGTTATTTTGTGTTTGTACCAAATTTAACAAGAATAAATCAATAAATCTGAGAAAATGAAGGTGGTGGACTAAGATAACATTTTGTTTATTAATCTTAGGGTGAAATCACATTATAGGGATGGATATAACGTGACGTGGTAGGGAAGGGTAGCCCCGGACGTTGAATTCACCTGATCGTATCACACCAAGAACAAAGAAGGAAGCCACGCAAGACGCCACGGTAGACGAACTCCACCGGCCCGAAGATCAAAGCAGCGGAAATCATAATGCGACCCGCGCTCTTGGAAGAATCTTTGAATCAGACGAATTGTGTGGCGTGTGCTCGAGGCTTGTAGGAGGCGTGACGTTGCCCATCCTCGGCGCCCCTATGGCCATGTCTTGTGGGGCTGGGGAGGCTTTCGAAGTGTGATATCTCTTGCTTTAACCGTAACATGGCATTATTTTATTGGTAATTATAAAATAAAAACAAGAGAGGAGGCATGTGTGATTTACACCCTTAGATGTGCTTTATGGCTGATTAAAAAGATCAAAGTTATTAGCAATTAACATTTTGCTAATTTATCTTGGGGTTTTTTGGAAGGTTGGATATGTATAGCCATCAAAAAGGAAGAAACAAAGAGAAGTTTTGCTCCCTCTTCGCTGCAACTTGCAAGGAAAGAAATGAAAGAAGAAAATAGCGAAGAAAAAGAATCATAAGAATTCTACG
Organism: Isoetes taiwanensis; assembly: GCA_021234155.1. Classification (NCBI taxonomy): domain Eukaryota; kingdom Viridiplantae; phylum Streptophyta; class Lycopodiopsida; order Isoetales; family Isoetaceae; genus Isoetes; species Isoetes taiwanensis. The sequence continues at coordinate 1,636,634 of JAJEKV010000082.1, read as the reverse complement.
AAAAACTAAAATCACTCAAACTTGAGATTTCTAGGACGAATCAATCTAGGTCTTCGAGAATATCTGTTTGAACCTGCAAAGAATTTAAGCAAGGTCGTTTCCGGGTTTTGGGTGAAGGTAGATCTCGATACATTACAAGGGATAGAGTAGGGTCAAAATTTGCTGGAGAAGGATCGTTGCAAGGAGAACGAAGAAAATGTTTAGGCAAAAAAATACATGATCAAAAATGTGTTATAACTCATATATAAAGCAGCTTCATTTTTTCTTTGAGCTATTTTGTTTGACGCCAAAAAAATATACGATCGATGCCCCGCAAATTTTGTTTGTGGAATCCTAAAGATGGCTTAAAAAAAAAATCTAATAAAACGAAAACAAGCATCATGTTGATCTTCTTCTTTCGTGCTTTGCAAGCTTAAGCAAAGCCATATAAGATCTCAGAGCATAGAAGCAGCCCTTTACTTGGAAGCCGGCCGGCCGGCGGTATCTGACCTGCACAGCCAAACTGGTGGCAAAGGTGCGTTTACAATGACGCAATTCTTCAAGCATTTCACATAAGGTATATTTTGTGATATCAATGATTTTTCCATGGCTTTCTGATTCTTCAACATCTATATAACTCCGGCTTTATTCCAATACTACATGGGAATGATAATCTGCTATTGTTAGATTTTTCAATGAAAATTTAAAAAATGGAAGCTCTTACATATGTTTGACATTTTCTCAAGAATTATGCTAAGTTAAGTAGATATAGCATCTTAAAATAAGATCTTAGATGTAGATGTATGCGCCGACACTGCATCGACATAGATGCTTCACAGGCTTATTTTTCAAAAATATTTTTTGCCAAACACTTGGATTAGGTTGCACGATACCCAGCGACTCTGAAATAGGTGCGGTTGTTGCTCTTTGGCTTTTTGTAACCATTTTCTCTTCAAACTCTTTGTTGTGATGGGGAGGCAAGAATCACGGTCACAGGGTCTATACTTGAGGTTGAGAGTTGGGCGGAGGTTTTGGATTGAAGTCATTATGGAGAAAAGATTCTGTTGTAGCCGTTTGAGCGCAACAACGCCAAAGTTTACAAACCAAGAAGCACGGAATAGCAAGATGCGTACTTGATTTTTTCTCTTCTGTGTCATTATATATTATGTGTTTTAGTTCTAAAAGTCTCTATAGATCAAAAGGTATTTAAGGCAATGGAATGAATGTAATTTTTTGACAATTTAAATTCTTTTCAAAGCGCATCTTAGCAGCATCTTAAGAAACTTAGATGCTTGATGCTTTAGATGCTTTGGTGTATGCATAGCGCTATCTCTCTTAAGATGCTTTTGAACTTAATTATATGGGGAAAAATAGCGATTAACAAAGAAGGAAAAATTATGGAAGACATAACGATACGGCAGAAGCTGCGTTCTCGGTATTCGAGGAGACTCTGTAGTATTCAGGTAATGCATAGGTAATATACCTTTGGAAATAGTTTTACGCTATAAACATATCTCATTTTGGTGATCCTTTGCAAGCCACGGATTACGATATGACGCGGTATTTAGTAGCGTTCTGAAGAAAAAAGAAAAAGAAAAAGGATGGAAGCTTAGGCTCTAGAACTCCATTGTCATTTCTGTGGTAAGTAGGCTTGGTACGTAGATTTTGGCCTCGACTCCATATCTAGCCCTTGAGAATAGATTTAATTAAAAGCTAGATAGTTATGGCTGACAACGGAACATCTAATAGGGTTATTTTTTTCTTTAGGCTTGGCTATGGTTTATTTAGGTCCAGCCAACACCCCAAACCACGGCACAGATGCTTTCTAGGACTTTATATTTCAATCTACAGGGATTACTCACATGGGCGTCTACATAATGCTTTCTTAAGATCTGTTGTGAAATTTTTGTGTAGTTTTTCTGATCATGCATAATGGAATTCTGGCATGGATCATCTATGCTTTCGAGAATAGTAGATGCATTATTGGTAGTGTCTCACTTTAGATTTGTAAGAATGTGCTGGATCCGATTCTAGTGTGGGATATCTTGAGGTGGCTATAGTAGACATCAACGATGTGGCTTGTGCTGGGAAATAATACGTTGGTTGAAGCATTAAATTGAGAGCTCACCGAGGTCGTGTTTATGTTGAATGGTATTTTGGATGCCCAATTTAGGAAATGCAAGGTCAAGATCAAAGGCAAAAAATAGAGTTGTGGAGGTGCTAATCTGGGTTAGGGGTGCAAAATCGGTCTTGGGTAGCGAGGAAATCAGATCGGGGCAGCGAAACACAAGTGCTTTAAAAAATAGAAGTGTTTTTAAACCTGACGTGCGTGTCAATCGATTGACATAGCAGGGTCGCTGCTTGAGTCAAATGGCAATTTGAGAGAGAATCATGAGCTTTGTTTGAGATGCAGGAAACATAATGAATGCACGTAGCATACATGATGCGTGGATGGCCGGGCTAACTATCTTAATTCAAGCAAAATGGAGAGGGACTAATTGTTTCCAAGAATTGCACGAACGAAATTCAACAACCCTCACCAATTTTGCAATACAATCAGGGATAGATGAAACCCAATTCCTCTCACGATTCGGTTCTGAGCAGTGATCGTGGGAAGAGAGATCGAAGGCAAAGATTGTATCGCGAAGAAGGTGGCAATGAAAAGAAAATTCCCTTCCTAAGATTAAGCCTTCAAGAAGAATAAGAAATTGAGGCCCGAGTGGCCCAGCGAGAATAAGAGAAATTCGGGAGAAATTTATGAAGTATTCAACAAGTGGTAAATGTGGTGTGATGACAAAGGCCGTATCATGGCGGCCCAGCCTAGCTGGAGGGCAAGGGATTTATCAATTATTTCTATAAAAGAAATCTAAGCCCGAGTTACTATAAGTAGAGCAAATGGTAGAAATTTGGAAACAGTAAGAACATAAGTATGTAGGAGGGAATCATGACATGCTTAGGTGCAAGGAAGTCCCTCAGATAATGTGACAGTCTGAGATAAGTTGTTAGTGCAAGATCCATTTTATACATGTATTCGGCATGTGGAATTCACTAAAGCTTACAGTTGGACTAGCCTTTGAATTGCCAACATGGTATCGCAGCTTGTTGTTCATTGTTGAGGAGGACAATGTATTCATAGTTTGCCACAGAAGGTGCGAGAGGAATTATGTTGTGAGCTAGGTTTTGTAGCCATGTTGCGGAGTGCTTTAATAGTACACCAAAAGGATGTGTGTAGTCTACGCAATTGAGTCTCACCCTTGAGGTTCAAGAAGGACAATGAATTGCCATTTGAAGATGCACTACCCCTGCAGGAGTCCTATAGAATCTGATCAATTATGGTGATTTGAATGCAACATCGAACCACCACCACCAGTCGAAACATCCAGCCATAGAAGAAGGCTGTAAACCGCGGCACGGTTGTGGAAAAACAGGACCGATTGTACACCTTGAAGCACTAAAGGAAGTTGAGGAGTAATTCCCGCCGGATGAGGGCAACAGGTGAATATTTGCCAAGGGCAAAAGAACAAAAGAGGGGCAAAATTTTGGGAGGATAACAAAAGTTGTTAGAGACTCTGAAGAGAGCAAAGTAGCTATACTAAAGATCTGGGGAAGCGATCTCAATCATGACACCACCACTTTTTGCTCGAAGTGTGTTCACGGGGAAGAAAATCTTGAGAATCCCGAGGCCCTCAAGTTTGAGATGAGGCACGATCTTCTGTGATTCTTTGCCCTTAATAACTACTGGAAAGGGGTGTAGGCATTCTTTGGCCAAGAAGGCCACAACTTAGTGTTATAAAACATTGAATATTATTGATTTTCTTTTTGTTGCATTCTTGTAGGATTACAAGTTGATTACTTGTTAGGTGAGAGAATCCTGCTTTGTTGTCTGAGAAGGTTTCCACATTGTATTTTTCATTTTTCATCTTCATCTATTTATTCATGTAGTAATTCTGTTGTGTAGGTATTGAGGATGTTGCGCGTACTAAATATTGATTTAGCGGTAAAAGATAAACTCATTATCTTGGATTTAAATGGTGTGTTGGTAAAAACATTTGGTGCAAATAATTTTTATGCAGCGGAAGGCGGGGTTGACAATGACATACACTAGCGAGAAAGAAAGTGATGATATTAGAGACCGAGCTGATGTTCTTCTTGAAGACTTTTATTCTGAAGTGTTGTGTTGGTATATGGTCATCAATGCAACTCTCTAATGTGGAAGATGTCTTTGCCAAATTACTATGTCCAGATTTGAGGGGCCAATTTCAATTTGTATAGGGACGGGGAAAATGTGTGAACCCAGTTTTCACCACCCTATAAACGAGAATGTCAGTCATGATGAAGCCACTTGGGAAAATATATGAGTCATACCCAAGATTCAAGGTAAGACTTTTGCTTCTTGATGATTCATTATACAGAATCTTACCTTAGCGGTCCTGAAATTTACTGGCGGTACACGCATTCAAGATGGATGTCTATGATGGAAGTGCTACTTGTTACTCACCCCAAAAGATAGAAGAAATACTTTGAGGCCAAGGCTGAGGAAAAATGGAAATTCTTGGTAGAAGAACACACACACAAATACAAGCCACGGCCTAAGAGCCGGATAGGCAGTTATGAAGCGCTATGCTTGGAAGAGCTTTACGGAAAGCGATTTACTGATTAGCGAGGTTTGTGAAGGAGGAATTGGAGAAAGGTTTATGGTGATGAATTTTGTCATTCTCCATTCTTGTGATTAAGCACGAGACATTTATGATTATTGGCACGATTGTCATTTTATTTAGGCCAAGGGAATCCTACACTTTTCATGTACCATCTTTATCTTAATTTAAGAATGTTTTTGCTATATTGTTTTATGTAGTCAATGCGGACTTGTCTATAAGTTTTGCTATATTGTTTTATATCTACTTCAATCTTGTGCAAGGGATGTAGAAAACTTATCAAGTGCTTAAAAAATTACTGCAAGTGCTGATGCGAGTATGAGTCTTAATGGCCAGTCTGCTTATTGTCATCTTGTTGTGAGTTACTAAATGCGTAGTTGCTTAGCAGCTGAGGAAGTGTTAATGTCATCAAATGCTTAAGTCATGTGATTAAGGTCGCGATTAACTTCCTTTGTTGGCTATTTGTTCACACCTAGTACATTTTATTGCATAAGTGCTTTCGTGTGTTCGATTAACCTCACAAGCAACTGGGGAAACTAATTAAAATGCTTAGTGTTTGAAACTTGGTAAAATCTGAATGGGTACATTGCAAAATTCAACCATATATTTGATAGATAGACAAAATAACATTTGATAGAGGCAAAACTTTGGTAGAGCGAAACTTTGATAGAGACAAAAAACTTTTTTTATAGAAACAAGATTTTTACAGGCCCTCGGGCAGTGTCTTCGGGATATAAACAAATTTTTTCTGAACAAATTGACCCTTTCCGGGCCGATGTCTTCTTGAGGTGTCTTGAGGGGGTCTTCTTCGGGGTGTCTTCTTGGTGTCTGTGAGCCCGGAAGCAGTCAAAAACGGGAGGCAATTTGGGAGGCCCTTCATTCTCCATACGCAGCACCAATAACAAAGAAATTGGTCGTAAATGAAAATGAAAAATTGATTAAAAGAAACAAATGAAACATGCATACCACCATTTATGGCGCCATGAAGTACGCAAAGTCGTGGAATTAATGCTGTTTACGCTGTTCTTCTTCTTCGCCGACTTCTTCGCCAGGACTTCGTCTTCTTCTTAGGATTCCCTATCCACCCTTACCCGGAAGCTATGATGACATATTCCTTTCTTGAAGACATTCAGATTCCTCATTTTACGATTCCTCATAGAAGTCGAGGAAGAATCGAAGTCGAGTCGAATCAATCGGATGGTTAGGGAAAATTGAGAAGCTGATGAGGTAAATGGGAAAGGAGGAAAGACAAATACTTGAGGCAAAGGTGGGAGGAAGAGTGGAGGAACTTTTCTCATGACTTAGTAAGCGCCTCTGGAGGTGACCTCGGCTCCCTGCGTATGTGCTCTTCATCTTGGGATTGGTAGTTAGGCGGAGTCTTGGAGGAATTGGGGAAAGTCTTGAGGAGAAGAAATTGGGGAATGGGGGGGCGTGAGTTTGTGAGAAGAGCTTAAGCTTGGCTTTAGTGTAAATCTCTGTAGAAGCGTCGATTATGCGAAAAACCTCCTGCAGCGCCCGGGAACAATTAATTATTAACTTGAGGGCTTAAATGTTCATATGGTCAATTGACCCATGTCACATGAGAAATGCCTTGACAATATAATTTTGCCAAGAATGTTGGGATAGTGATGTACCAAAATAAATAATTGAATCTTATTCCAATGTCACAAATCTACATTCTAAACAACAATTCAATCTTCATTTAGAAATGCGTGTCCATGCACACCACCCTTGTCATCCTACTATTATTAATATATATACAAAATGGCGCTACGTGCTTGGAAGTCTTTGGAACAACAAATCGCAGAAAGAATAACATCAATTTGGTTAAGTGTCCAAAAGAATTACAATGTTATTGGGAGGCTGGCCCATAATTTTTTTCATGGGTCTCTGTGAAATTTTTTGTGTGCATATGCAATGCCTTCTATTTTGTCCATATCAATTTTAGGATATCTTACCACACATGGTACATTACCGCGAGGAAGCGGGTTGTTTAGTGACAAGCATGTACTTAGAGTACCAAGAATTGATAATACAATCCATAAGATTACTATCATGCACTCCAAATTTTTGCCCCATCCAAATCTTTGTATGAATCTTGAGTGTGCATTTGGGTTGCATTGCGCTGAGGATGTAAAGAAGTCCACACCCTCTGGGTGTCAATCTACCTCGACATTCCTTTTACCAAAATTGTCACCTACCTCTGCAAATTCTTGATCCATTCATTTGACATTCAAAGAGTCTCATTTTTCTTCTCAACTCCTTTTGGTTTTAAGTAGGTTACCTCCCACTTTCCAAATCTACTGTATTGATCTTGAGGAGTCCCAATTATGATCCATGCAAAAGCAATGAAACATAATGTGTGAGGCATCTATGAGCAAGCTGTTTGATCTTCTTTGGCGGCGAACGAATCGATGAATCTTCTTTGTGCCTTTAAATTTCAATTTCACTATTCTTCATGTTTTGTAATGAGGTTCAATTTTCAAAAATATCTTTTGATCTCATCTGTTTCATCAATTTGGTGTGCACAAAATATGTACCTGAGAGAATTTTACAATATCTTTTAGCATGCCTGATTTGCACACCATTGGGTTTGAGTTGTTCCTTACTTAGCGTATACGATAGCGGCTTACGCACCATCATGTTCATCTTTACCATGTGGCATTGGCAAAGTAGTTCCACACTATTTCCTTGTCATTCATTGAAGTACTGCCTAAGAAAAAAAAGGTTTTCATTGACTTGAATTGTGATGGCTGATCATCACTCCAAACCAATGCTTCTCATACTCTATTTCACGATTTCCTTAAGCCATGCAACGCATGCTTTTGTGGCGGTGTTCACAAATAATGGAGTCCATGCACTTTATCATCAAGCTCCATAAAGTGAGTCTCTTTTATGATCTTCCTACCATTATTTGAGTCTATTCTGTCTGCTCCCGATCTTTTTGTTCTTTTTTTTTTTTCTTCTTTGGGCAGGTGCTGCTACGTATGCACTTACCGAAACAGGAATAGCAGAACTTTGTCGTATCTATGTATGTGAACAAGTATAGAAACTTAGTGCAGCGCGGGTATTGGTAGGGCTCGATGCGGATCTTGATCTTTGTAATTTTGCACCCAAAGTCAATACTTGAGATACAATTGTATCTTCTAGAAATGATGACACAATTTGTTTAAAGCCGATTGGCTGCCAATGTGCTATGTAGTGTGTGGAACAAAATGCGATATTACCTTCTTCACATCACTCTTGAAACTCTTTGGGACTTCTCTCATACGTACTAATCTCAAGGCGGTTTGTACCTCAAAGCCTTTCTTGATCACTGCAATTCGACTGGTCCCGCAGTTTGCTTTTCAAATGTCTTCCGGTAAACTGAAGTCTGAACGCGTGCCATCCATTTCTGTGGACATTTTCTATTCATCCAACCCATTTTTTTACGCCAACATCAGCGATTATGATCAAACCACTCTATAAATCACCTTTCTTTGCCCGGACCACTTGTCTCCATAAATCTTTGGTGCACTTGATTGTATGCTCCTTGGTTTTGCACATTACGGGCCAAGGCCACAAATCTCACGATTGGCGGTTCGCAATTATCATGAACTCCACTGGGTACTGCCAGTACATTCAAATCACGCATGATGTATTCAAATTTCAAGTGGTAGATACAATGGCATGTATGCCCTCTCACGCATCCTCCTTACAAAAGCTTCGGTTTCAATCTCTCAAAAGTGCAATGCAATTTTTGATATGAGGATTCTCCTCTCTAAACACGAGGTAAATTGCAAGCTACTTGAAGTCGTGTGAATGCCAAATAAAATGCTACATATATTTAAGTTCCTCTGATATAGGATGAATACTTACTTAGGCTTCAAGAAGGTGAATTGGATGTTCCCATCTTTATTCTATCTAGATACATACCTCCTCCCGTCTTTCTTGTATGGAGAAACTCTTGTATTTTACGTCGAGCGATACTTGACTTCTCTATTGTAATCTAACATGCTATCCATCTGGCTTCCTCCTCATACTACTTTGAAAAGCATTTTGGAAATTGTTTTTAAGGGATCTTTGAGCAATCACGGCCCATACATTTTGATTCAATGGCTTGGGAGGGAAGCGGCACGCGCTTGAGGGGGTTTGGGGTTGCGGCTAGGGCGGGGGAGAGGGCCTGGAGGTCGATTGGGATGGGCGTGGCTCATCCCCCCGCGGTCATGGAGCATCTTAGATGCTTGATGCGAGGTTGGAGCCGAGGCGGGGAGGTGCAGTGGAGTGGATGTATGCTTGGTAGCGGGGAGGCAGGGGGTAGAGGTCAGAGTAGTAGGGCGCTGGGGCTGGCTCAGGGTGGCTAGATCAAGCTCGCTTTGTTTCACGTTCTTGGGAGAGATCCTTTCTTGATGGTAGAGGCAGGTAGCCAGTTTGCCACGAACTAAGGTGCGTGACCCACAGTAGCGTGGTAGTGGGGAAGTGACTGAGCCCAAGTTTGGGGGCGTGTGGGTGAGGGGAGCGGAACCAAGGCGGCCCAGTCTGCATGGCCGGGAATGGCTTGATCTGATTGAGTCGGCTATGTGGCCGTGAGTTCGGAATGGATTACGGCATCACCGAGTGGCCTAGCAGATTCTTATCCGGGATGGAGGAGGCTTGCGGCCTTCTTGAACGGCCACAATAGGAGGGAGTTGCGGGTGGACTGATTGGCCTCGGCGGCCATAGTCGAGTTAGATCATGTGACATCTCAAAATTCTATTTCCAACCCCTAGTCTCGTCGTAAGTGTGCTATCTTTGATCTTTGGACACCCCGGGGAGAGTGGTGGTGGCTGCAAGCCTCACTTTAGCGGTGGGGATCTCGCAGATTTGATCCTTGAAGTTCACGGGGAACAATTTTTTCCTTCTTATGTTTGATCGCCTCGTGATGGAAGGTAGTAGCGGAGGGGTTGACCTCATGTGGGGAATTATCGGTTACCGGCGTATGCCCGGGGGTGAATGCTTTCGGTCATTGTCGGCCACTGAAGATCGAGTGTTGGTTCGGGTAATGGATCTCCCGGACATGTTGTTGCGAGAGTTCATGATTCTGATGGCTAATGGGCTCGATGGCCATAATGCGCCTCCATAGTTAGTAGAAGATGCGTGTGGCTTTACCATGAGATAGTCCACTTGCCTCCTTGATGTGATTGGAAGCGGAGATTGGTATTTTCGGTTTCCTCTCGATTTGTTAGATAGGCGAGATCCCGCAGGATATTTCAGCTCACGGGTCTTAGCCGGGCTACCGGCTCCCAGTTCCCGGGCACATTCTTGATGCTCAGGCGTCGGGGCGGAGGGAGGTTCCAGAAGGCCGAGGGGACGATTGACTCCATCCGGGTAGGGGAGGAGGTTCCATCAGCCCGGGACCCGGTCGGTCCCGGCGGACGAGCCACCTCGGTCCCATCTGGGAGTATGGGCCGGTGAGCTGGCAGCGATGGAGCGAGGATCGATATCTCCTCGGATGGTGGCGGAAGTTGCTTCACATCCGAAGCGACCGGGGAAGGCGGGCCCGGCGGCGGCAATCCGGCCAGTTGGAGTGCGGGGTGGTGAAGGCGGCCCGATCACGATCGTCGGACTCCGTCTCCATCCACCCAAGCCTCCTCGGAGGAATGGATCTGGATAAGGTGGCGGGTATGCGTGGGCGGGGCTGTGATTTGGATCGGGGATTGTTCTCACCGGATACTTGCCGCTCACGGATTCCATACAACTTCGGATCGGGAGCGCTGCGGCAAGGCGATGGTAGGAAGAAGAAGCATCGTAAGAACCGCTTCTTCGTTTGCGGTTATGAACAAAGCGATTGGCTGGCTGGAGCGTTCGGTGTGCGTCACCAGCGAAGAAGGGGCGGAAATAGCGATGGTACGTTAAATAAGTTGGATCGGATATCTTGTATCTTCGAGGGCATAAATTAATCCGCGGGGGACTCGGGCATTGGATATGTTTGGAGCCTGATATCAACAGCTGCTGATGCGCCATTCCCGGGGCCTCTAAGAGGTGGGGTATACGTGGAAGATACGCGTGCAAGTGACTTTCTCCTTTGGTGGCCGTTGGGGTAGGTGGGTCATCATCAAGTGGCATGAGGTACGAGGTGGGGATTGTGAATGTTTATGCCCACAACTTATTTGTAGCGGCCGAGAGAGAGGAAGCGTCGTTAAGACATAAGGTGGCATCCACAGGTGCGGATGTGGCTTAGGCTGCTTTGTTGGGGCTGACTTCAACATAGTTGCGTCGGATTTAAAATGGGTGTGTGAGAGGAGGCGGAAGTCGTCACGGGGGTTTTGAAAGCGGCGGCTGATGCGTGTGTGTGCTGGACTCCACATGCAGCGGCGAGCGGCGGCGACTCTTCATTCACATGAATTATGTCGGTGGGCGAGAAGTAGGTGGGCGCTATGCTGCGGCATGGCCGGGGTGCTATGTTAATACCTGCTTGGCGGACGGCGCCTGCGGCTTAAAGCGGACGAACATTTTAATCCTGCGCCCGATCTCGATCATTTCCCTCAGTTAATCTCAGGAAGCGAGGCACGCGGTAGAACGCCGCGTGTTCAAGTTAAAATACGCTTATCACGGAAGGATCTGATTTCTCTTGGGGATGCTGATTTGGTTTAAGCACCTTCCGGGAATAGTTAGGGATAGGCGGGGAATAGTGCGAGGTATGCTTCGAGGAGTTAAGGCATTTGCTAAGTCTTTAAGGCGTCGCGAGAGCTTTCGTCAAGAGAGGAGGTGTTAGAAGCTTGTTGTATCGCGAGTTGGAAGAGGCTGAGGTCTGGAAAGCCATCGATGGGGTCGCGGAGAATGAGATTTTCTTGTTGCGTGCTGCCGAGATGAATCAGGCGGCGCCGGCGGGTAGAGAGCAGGGATCACTGGTTGGGGAGGGACACTAATTCGAGATGTTCTTGGTAGCGGCGAAGAGTATCACGGCTTCTATGTAAAGTCCCTTTGTCATTGGGTGATGGTATTATCTTGCGTCGCGGTGGACATTAAGCGAGCAACTTTTCATCACTTTTCTCGATTCTTCGGGGAGAAGACATACCCTACCACCAGGCACGTGGTGGAGGAGATTGTTCCTACCGATAAAGTGGCATGTAAGGTGTCAGCGAAAGAGGCGATTCTTTGCGGCTCAGCTCACAAAGCTTGAGGAGTCAGAGTGACGGCCCCTCACAGGGTAATAGAGATGCGGATGGCATTAGATCGAGTTCTTCTGGAATATTGGGATTGGGTGGGGGACTTCGGTGGAAGCCGGACCTATCAAGATTGCTTCGAGCGGTAGCGTTGGACTATAGGCTCAATACGAGGCGCATTTGGGTGATACCCAGGGTGAGGCAATTTGTCATTTACGATTGAGCCCATCACTTACATACGTGGCTGATTTACAAAATTATTGCGAGCACTTTAAAGCAGAAGCGCAAGTTGTCTTGAGAAAAGCGATTAGTACCATGCGATGCGGCTTCATTCGAGGCGGTGATTCTCAATGATATGCTTGGCCCGGCATTTGAGGGGCATTCTTTGGGCGCGTGGTGTGGTGTGTGAAGGCTGGATTTAAGCAAGGCCTATGATAGTGTCGCGGTGGGCGTTCTTGAAAAGATGATGTTGGCTTTTGGTTCGCCGGAAGGCCTTCTGGTGGTTATGAAGCTCACAGTGTCACATGGGCGACCCTCCACGTATGGTAGGTCTCCTCCGTCTTTGGGGTGGGGCGTGGAGTTAAGTCGGGGATGCCCTCACGGCATCCTTCCTCTTCACCATTGTAGCGGAGGCCCTCTGCAGCGATTGTTGACTTTGCGGTGGAAATTTGGTGTGGTGGAGGGCCCTGAGGATGGCCCAGAGATGGATGGGTTGGGATCGACATGGCGTTCATTCCTCTTGCCGGGATGCGTAGTCTGGTGAATCTGAAGGAGAGGCTGCTGGACACATTTCCTTATACAGGCTGCCTTATGAATTAATTAAAGTGCTGCGGCTTGCTTTGTGTGGTAGGCAGTGAGCCTCAGGTGGGTGTCCCCCAATTCCCATGGCGAAGCCCAGCGTGCGCGGAACACATGCTCTAGGCTTTTGGGCATTAGTTTTGGCATTGATATCTGACCTGTGTGGTGTGGGAAGACATTACAGGTTGGGCTGGCGTCGGCATCTCAATTGGTGGAAGGGGAAGGCATCCGCCGTTTGGCGAAGTCCTGATGGCGAAGTCGTCCTTTGCTTTCGACTCATATTTATATGGCCTCTATCATCCCGGCACAGTAGGTCTGAGGAAATCGCTATGGTTAAGTAACTTTGTGTAGGGGAGGCAATGAGGAGGCGGTAGTGAAGGTGGCTGGTGGAAGTGCGTCCAGATCCATTGCTTGGTGGACTCGGCTTTTTGATCTGTCATTTTGCATGGCGAGGGTCTCTGTCTAAGTTGTTTGCTATTCTTGAAACATTTCGACTCACGGGGCATGGTCTTACTTCACCGATCATTTGTCTCATTCCATAGCTTTCCACAAGCCCGTCACGTGCCGTAGCGGCTCACTTGACGTTGTTTGTGGATGTCAGGCGGTATGCTCATGCCTCGCGTTTTTGAAGGCTCCCTGCTGAGCACAGGGCAGTCCAGATCCTTTGTTTGCACTTGATGCCGCCAGTGCGTTACCGGTTGGGCGTCGTAGTGGTGGATCCCCTTGGACCCTGCGCACACGTAGTTACAGCCTCTGTTGATCCACGAGTCCAGTAGCGGATAGAGCATGATGTAAGGAGTTTGTGATTGGCGGATTGGTATATGGATGAAGCTAGCACCACAGCGAATTGTTTAGATTATAGATTTACGGCTTGGGGAGCGGGATCGTACTATCACGGAGCCGCGGGTGGCCCGTACTCTGCTTACACCCCGAGGCATCGAGGGCGTGTGTGGAAGTGCCGCGAGTGGATCCCCTCAAAGTTTGTGAGAATCTGTTACTTGAGCTTACGGCGGTTCAAGAGATGGTTACCTCCCTCGGATGGATGGATCTTGATTACTGGGGATGAGTGGAAGTTATCACGGAGGTGGTGGAACCAATCTAAGCCCCAAGATTGAGATATTCTTTGTGGCGGATTGGTACCGTTCTCTGAGGGTGAACACATGGGTTCCGCGAGGATCAGCCCTCGGATCGGCGACTTATGTCCCATGTGTGGTAGGTACGTGGAGACGGAACCTTGCATGTTTTCTGTTAGGATATCAGCCCGTGATGGGTTATTACTCTTTCATACCTCACTCCGCTGATCAAAGAGAGGAGGAGTCCTTTTGGGGAGTTAATACCTAGTAGGTAGTCGGCTTAGAGTCGGCCTTTCATGTGTAAAACTGGTTGTTGTAGCTCATCACGGAAGCGGCGGCGCGCCAGAGGTGTTGAGGAATCTTGAGATCACGACCTCGGGCTTTAGTCATGGTAATTACCAAGTTATATCTATCATATCATCCCCTCGAGGAAAAAGGCGAGGAGTCAAAAGCGTGATGCGGGAAAAAGAACCCTCCACATTACTGAACGCACAAAGGGAGATTTGTGGCATGAGTTATTACATAGGTACACTTATTAGGTGGAGTCCGCGCTTGCTACACAGGTGTGAAGCGAGGTACTATGCAGCTCTTCAATATTTCGCCAGTTGTATTAGTTAATGCGATCCTTCAAAAAAAAAAGAATAGAGATTTCAAAATAAGTCTTGCATTAATTGACAATGGTTACAACTTCATTTTCTTAGAAACATGTAAGTCATCGGACGACCGACTTCAATTCGGACTCTGCGGACCGGCATCCAACCGGTACATAAAGGCGAGGAATGCAGGCTCCCCTCTCTTCCCAAATTGATCAGTTAGCCTTATCCGCGCGGACAAGGCCAATGTAGCTCTTGGCTGACCATAGAATACATACTAAAGCCACCAAAAATATGCGTGGCGATATCTCTCCTATGACCACTACTTTCGATCGAGTGAGATAATGGGGTGTGATTACCAATCAACGAGAGGGCCTTGAGTTTCAAGACCTCTTAAGTCCATATGAACGTACTTAGAATGGAACACAACGATCTATCCCTTATAAGATAGCCCATATAGTGGGCGTCTTACATCTCTGCCGAGGGCTTCTGTCATATGCAGCATAAAAATCGTCCACAAAAATCTCTAGCATAATATGTGTCGTTCTTAGGCACTTAACAAAATAGCAGCTATGGTAGCTTACCTCCCACTTCATCATATGCAATAACCCCTTTGGTAGAAATGTTGATGGGTGACAGCGAAAAGCTTGATTAAGCTCTTTGATACTTGTTTTGCACTATCTTTTAGCTTGATGTACTTCGCCTCGAACTTTGCCGAGACTTCCTTCAAGCCCATTTACGCCCATCTCAGAACTCTATCAAAGCATTCGGGAGCTATTGAAGTTCCATCATAGGTTAAAGAGATACGTCACGAGGAGTCCCTAAACGCCGGCTCGAAGTCAATGAAGTACGTCTAGACCAACAACAACATAGATTTGTCCAAGGACCTCATCTTCCCTCAAACCAGTAATGGAAGATATATCGTGGAGAAGAAGATAGTCCTTCCCTCCTATGTTAAGCGGCAGAAGCCCAGTGACACCCCATCTATCAAGATTCTCTTCATGCTTTCGTCTCGTCTTCATCCTCGTCCTGTTCGAGCTTTTCCACGGTTCCTTCTCTTTCTCGCATCAAATACCTCCTCTACGGTGGTGAGGTTAATATGCTGCCATGGTTCTTCTCTATCGTTGGTGGGCAGGTATATGTCGTGTAAGTAGCGACATGATGTCAAGCGGATATAAATTATCCTTCCATCCTTCTCCACATAAGTCGGTGACGGTCTCTTGAGCGACCTTGAACCTTATCTTGGTCACCTTTGGGAAAAAGCTTGAAGGACTTTAGACTCAATACAATCTTCGATCGGCGAGGGAGAAGGGTAACCCGATTCACCTTACTGACCATGAAACTCGAGATGTCTTTTGACCATACGTCAATATGTTTGTTAGCCTCGGAGATTATATCTGATTAGAGTTGACAGCAGCAGACTCACGATTAAAGTCTGGGAACCGGTACATTGGCGAACTCATCACGGGTGTGGCCAGTAGATACTCTGCTCCTTCACGGCGATCACGGTCATACCATGCACAGGCCCCGTTCCCAAGCTTTCTCGACACGCGTTTTGACATTTAGCGAGAATTGTAGCCTCCTTTAGTGCAATAAAACCTGATCCACCTAAAAGTAAGTGCACCAACGGTGGCCAGTAGCGAGAAACTAAAATGTCTTAAGTGTCTGGCCGAAATATGTCGCCATTGTACGGTCGCAGAAGAACCATCTCAGCAGCGAAGTACCAACAATAAAGATTATTATGCGAGTAGCCGCGGTCGTTATTACCGAAAAAGTAGGTATGTTAAAAGCGCAAAACATACTACGCGAGTAGCCCGCGGTCGCGAAAATACAACAGACTACGAACTCCACATGTGTTTGCGCGGTGGCCCGGTCTACTAACTGCAAAAAGGATATAAGTTATTGGCAAACCGCTTAAGGATTTGAACCCGGTAACACCGTGTTATTTATTTGTTTAAGCTGACACTTAAAGAAAGTCTGTGAGGGAGGCATCTGAGCTTTTAATACAACTCTTTCCCTACGTTTTCCCTACCTTGACACCATCCACCAAAAAATGGAAGGCGATTTAAGTCACGATTACGATTCCAAAATAATTCTTACATCAAATAAAGACCATGCTTCTTGACTTTTAAGGTTTTAAACAATTGACCACTTTTGAGATGCTTGAAAATGTCAATGGCAGAATGGGTACCATCGGCTATCGTCTTGTTCCCTTTGAAACCCGTCCATCGCTCCCTTCTTTTACTTCCTCCATCTCGTATTTGAAGGTAATGTAAGTTTGCTTTGAATACAATGCACGGACTCGAGCAGCTTTCTTTCTTTATCACGCCTTGTACCTTCTCCAACTCCTTCATGCGGGCGGGATGACCATTCATCACATAAAATGTCATCCGAAACAAGCGGCAATCACTTACGTGGCTTTTTTGAAGTCTTCTTGACATTCTCGACATTCTTAAACAGCGTAATAAACATATCGATGGGTACATTTACTCCCTGGAACTCCACCTTTCTCCACAGACTCCACCTTTCTCCTTCCAAAGCGAAAAGTTCTGCGACAATTTGGCTTGGCAGAAATAGAAGCTGGAATCCATTAAGGAACTAGGCATGATAATGGGAACAATGGTAAGATCCACAATTTTGCCTTCAGGATAATACTCATATTTTAAGAACCAAATTCTCCTTTCATGTTGCATACGTTTTTGACCTTCAAAAAGCAAGGATCAATATCATAATAAACGGTGCTTGTGATAAGACTTCGATGGTTCGAGTCCGGCTACATCGAATCCTGAGCCACGAGGATACGGAAACCCAATTAGTTGATTTCTTCCAAAATATAATGAATGTGGATTAACCTGAATGTAATGAAACTCACAATTAGCCGCAATTTCGGGGAAATTACGTCGAGATCTTATCTTTTCTTTTCTCGTATGCGTAGGTGTATAGGTGTCGACCTTGATATATACTTCCCCTCTCCTCCGAACCCGACAGCAATAGCCTTCCAATGGCGAAGCATTTCTCTGCCTTTGATCACCCGGTGAGGACCATAAATTAGCGGTCAGTTGTAATGAAGCTCCCGAAGTATATTGGAAAGCGGCGAAGTCGTTCTCGGTATGTGAGAGGTAATCGCCATACGAATGAGCCAGAAGCAAGTCTTAATTAGATCAAAGCAGTCTTTGAATCGGATGAGCTCATGAGAACTAAGAAGGATTAAACGTGTTAACAAACGCACGGATGGAAGGCATAAAAGGCGGGGAAGGGGCCCGTTGAGGAAAGGGGTACTCATAGACACCCCAACATTTTGGTAGTCGGCGGGGAATAATTTGTAATTATTGCTTCCCTTCCACCTAGGTCGAGGATAATCATAGAAGACACAATACCTTAGCGACACTGGCGAGGGCGGGCATGGATGAAGCTGTACCCCCGCCATTCTCAGTAGCGTAGCGATTTCCATCTTGCTCGAGTTGGGACAATAAGTGATCCAAAAAACTCTAAATAGAAAAGTGGTCCCGAAGTCTTTGGTAGGTGTGTCAAAATTTCTATTATGATGCATCTTGGTCTGTTCTTCTTCTTCATTAGATGTACGCATATGTTGGAAACAAAACTTTGATATCAGTACCAGCATGGAGGCGGATTTCACAACTTTTCCCATTGCATTTATCCGCATAGCCGAGGACATAAACAAAGAAAGTGATCTAGTCATTACCATAGGATTATTTAACTTGTCAATAGCCATTATAGGATGTAGGCTAATGTCACGAGAATGTCTTGCGTATATGGCATTCCTCAATAATTTCCTCCTTGACCTCCCAAAAGCGGCTATGTGGATAGGCCACTTTTTGATGGTGGGAATTTCCTCTTCAAGGATGCTCAAGGTATTAGTAGCACCATTTATTGAGTAGACATTTTTCTTTAAGTTGCTCATCATATAGAGCGGTATTTGCCTTAGCGGACTACGCATCATGCTTCCCCTTACCATGGCACGAGCAACTTATCATGCGAGGCCAGAACAGTACAGAGTGTTCTCGTGCAACTTCTGATCTCGATACATTTAAGCTCTTACGAACAAATCCATTTGCTCATGTCCTTGAATGCCATGTATAGTTTAGTGAAGGAAAAGGAAATATAGATTAAATTGTCTAAGAACTATATATGTGAACTCATGTAAAATTGTATCACATGTCATAAAGGATGATAATCAAATTACATTATGTTTTTCATGTGCATGTGCAAATTCATGTTCATGAATGTACGTGATATCATGAAGGATGATCACTAAGCGTACATTGTTCATATACATTTGGAAATTCATGTTCATGCATGTACCTATGATGTCATCTTACCTTTAAGACTTGTACAAGTGAGTGTGATGGTGCATAGAAATGCTACAATGCTGCTATCAAGCGACATAAATGTTAGTTGGTACAAATGGATGGGTGTCTGATGTATACATATTTGAGTTTATTCCATACACCAAGACTCTATACGCACCAAAGTCATGGATAGTACCACACATTACACTTCTTTGCTTATGCATGTAAAAAAAGAGCATGTAAACTTAAAACAATGACAACGAAATCTATGTATCTAGAATGGGGCTGCATGAAACCAACAAGCGTGGCGTATCTGTAGAAAGCATCAGGGATTAAAAACCCAGCCCTTTGGGTTTTCGAGGAAAAACCCTAGTGATAGAAGCGCCCGGCCGAGAACTGGACAAAGCGTAAAGCGGAGAAATGCGGCTCCCAAAACCCGCTGAATGGAATCGAAGCGGATGCGGCTCGCCAACTTTTGTACGCACATCACCAACACAAAAATGTGACAAACAAACCTCGAGTGGAGGGGCTGATCCTACGTGCAGCGACAATAAAACAAAAACCTCTTCAAATAGAGGGCACAGTCCGCAGCGTGCCAGGCGACAAAATACAATAAACAAAGAGGGGAGGGTGGGTCAAAAGAAAAGAATAAGATGCTGGCGAGAGAGGAAAGCGGAGTAGAGGCGTTGATCTGCGAGCGCGGCCTAAAATCTTGAACTCCCAACGGAAAAAGGCGTATGCGCGTATGCATGCATCTGAAGACATGCATGTTAAACGCTACATTCTAGAATAAGCGTCCAGATGTCACCGGATGATGGGATCTAGAATGGGGCTTCTGCGATGAAACCAACGAGCCAGAATACCAAAGGACTTCCTTAACAAAGCTGGGATCGGGGCGAAGGTCCGCGGGGATGAAGGTAAAAAGAAGAGCCAAGGGAAGGAACATGCCCGGCATGAAAAGAAACGCAAATTAGCCAAACCGCAGCGAGGGCCCCTCCACTTTTGGAATCAAAGAAAGAATAAGGTCTTCTTGAGAGAGAAGAGGGAAGCGTAGATGGGAGGCCGTTGATGCATAACCCGCGCCTAAAATAGCGAACTCCCAACCCGAGAAAAGGCGTCACGATGCATGCATACATGCA
This sequence comes from Isoetes taiwanensis, assembly GCA_021234155.1. NCBI lineage: Eukaryota > Viridiplantae > Streptophyta > Lycopodiopsida > Isoetales > Isoetaceae > Isoetes > Isoetes taiwanensis. The sequence goes on along the minus strand of JAJEKV010000082.1, from coordinate 1,616,963 downwards.
AGACATGCATGCTTTCGCCTCATTCTAGAATGGCGATCCGATGTCTGGATCGATGGGATGAAGTAAGAGAGCACAAAAGCATAAAATTAAAAAGAGTTCTTAACCTTCATATACGAGGAATATCAAGGTAGCGAATTGCCAGTTCTTTTCCCTCGAGATCCTCACATTGGGTGAAACTTCCATATGCACCATTACAATCGAACTTTTTCTTTCATTTTCTCATCTATTCTATTTCTTCTTGGTTTCCTTCCTCCAGAGCCCACAATTGCCTACCTACCATAATCATTCACCTTCTTTTGGCCAATGAGACCTAATATTTCTTGGTTGCAAGCCTAATATTTTTATGCCAATCCTTTTGTTTGAGGCACCATTCTTTCCTACAACCATGATGGAGCATGTTTAAGCGCTAATTTGTGGCTACTATTAGAGCTTTTTCGCTGCTTGCTCTCAAATTTGTGAAACATACCCTACTTAAGCTTGCCCATTCGTTCCAATCTTTGATTCAAAAGAATGATTGAAGCTCTTGATCCAAAATTTCTTTGCCATTACATACCTCTGGCAGTTAGGATGCAATGCTTGGAGGCGTAGACTAGATGCATTGTGCAACTGTAAGCCTCTTCATGATTTTCTTTGTTTGCATAACCAAATTTGCAAATTGAGTCGGATACACCTTCGAGATCTTTGATACGCATTCTCTGCCCCTTATCTTTGCTACCATTTTGCAATCCTACTCTTGAAGGGAAAAAAAAACCACAATAGAATTACAAAAGAAGCATAATCTAAAATTCGCAGGTTACACCTTGAAACCTACGCATGAAGAAATACAGTTTTGTTACAACCCGAAAGGTGCATGTTAAGTGAGAAATTTCTTTATAATTCCGATGAGAAGCATTTATTGGCTGATTTAGCATTTTTGTAGTGGGGTACCTGAACGTTTGGTTTAAGCCTGATTCAAATGCTGGCAACTAACTCTGGTGACATTCAGAAATTTACAATTTGATGCACTCCAAATTAAGGCATATATTAAGAAGAATTTGACACACCCTTTTATTGCTTCTATTTGGTGATGGGTAAAGTCTCTTAAGCTTAGAAGCCGAGTTAATTCCAGAGGAACCATTGTAAGTATCGGTTAAATATTAAAAAAAACACCTTATCATTTAGAATAGTCCGGATCCCTTCCTCTTTTATTTTTTGGGTTTCCACCGAGAAGCTATTAAGTGAGATTTTTTGGTAAACAGGGGTTGGGTAATGACTCTTTATAGTAGGCTAATTTTTTATTTTGCCTTTAGGTAAAACTGTTTTTATGTAGGTTTTAGTTTTTCTTTCTTGATGTTTTGGAGCAACGGCGAGGGAGATGGAGATCGTCTACATGATGAAGGCGTGGGATACGTCACTAAGCGTGGTTTTACCTGCTTGATGTTTATTTGAAACAATATGGAGTGGAATTTTTTCTTTGATACTTTCTACGCTACATCTGCTCTCGAAGTCAATACTGTGTTCAAAATCAGAACATTCTTTTCCATTGCGCCTGCTCTGCTGCGAAATTTTCTATCATCAACATGGTATGACTGCTTTATGTTTGCATTGAAATGCGTCGCTGTCGCGTTTATTGTGTGCATTTGACCGAGGAATAATTAAAACAGCGGATCTTTATGAGCCTTTGCTGTTTTCCCTATTCTTATATTTTTTACATATCGATTTTTCGCGAGGCGGATAACTATCATTTTACAACAAGTATAAACAACTCTTGTTAGCAAAATCGAATCTTTCATGTTGCAATGCTTCGCGGTTCCTATCATCAACGAGGGTATGCTATGCATTTCTACTTCATAGGCGTTACTGCGACGTTAAAATTAATTGGATCTTTGTGTAGTTCTACTTTTGTTTTGTTCGAAATGGTAGAAAATGCGATGGATGCATCTTTGATAGATACTACTCATTTCTAATAATCTTGTATTGTTTGTGTTTGCTTGTCACTTCGGGCACACTGCTTGTCATTCTAGAAAAGAATGAAACGATTATTAATAGTGAGTAATAGCATCGGTTGTCAAAGTGTGGCATATATATTTTTGTTTCGAGAATATTTTTCAATGGAGCGACAACATGGAAGGCTACCCGGAAAAGAGGGCTCAAACATCTTTTGCAAATGGTAAATTTAGCGAGAGATGTTGGGGCCGTGCGGAAGCAGTTCATACACTGCTGGATTGATCTTGCCCCTATGGTACTATGTCGACTCCACACAATTGAAATAGAACACCAAGGGATAAAACGGCTTCAGAAAGTGTAATGGAAGGAGCCTTGGTTTGGGTGAGTGACGGGGTGGTTGGGTTTAACCATGACAATGTCGGTAGAACCTTTGCATACTGTTGAGAATCGAAAATGTCGAAATCGTTGTGGTGGAAGGTTCTATAACCAGGGACATCGCCGCCAGGTTTATCGAGGAGTGATATCACGATGATCGCCGGTTGCTGTCAGGAAAAAATCGATTACCTCGGGTCGGAAAAGAAGGAATCATTCTTAATAATTTGGTCAAATCTATTCCGTCTTAACTTATTCACACTTACCTTTGAAAGGCACCTCGAGGTTAATACCATATGAATTTTATTCATAGGGTTAATGGATCTTTCTCCATTCTCTTATCCGTGGCGCCTGGGATTGCTGCATTTATTGATAATTAGAATTTGTTTGAAGGTGATAATGGCATATTGGTGGATGAAGTGCATTGGCGTGACTCGAAACTTAATTCTTTATGCTACTTATCTAGATGAATTCGACCAAAGAGGGCTGGGCATGTTATCCTACTTAGGAAACGTCTGAGAGAGACGCGACTGTCACTTAATAAACAAAGCAACGGACGCTTGAAAATGGTTGCCTTTGAGTGCGATCGACATTTATGATTGATTCGCGAGCTGGAGTGGCGGCTAGATTGAAGGGCATCACCCACATGACGTAATTCATTGGTAGCGCTTTATAACCAATTTATATCGCTTCAATTGCCAAGCACCTATTTCTCGAAATAAGCAGTCAGGGGCGTTATCTAAAGAGCGAAGAGGCATGTTACGCTAGGGCTTGAGAATATCGACATAAGCCCAGGTGGGTGACGGGCTGTGCATCCAGCTATGTGAAGTGTTGAACCTGTATGTTGGTATTCAAAGGGTATAGTCTGTTAATAATATCTATCGAGCTGGGAGGAATTTAAAGTTGTTTACATATTACATTTTGGTGACATTTAGGCATTTGTATGCTGGGTTTAGATTTTGAGAAAGATTGGGTGGATGCGGCTGATGATTGGCAGCCTATTGAAAGAATAACAAAGTATATTGGTGATTTCTAGATGAGATAAGCATTTTAGATTTAAATGGTATTTGAAAAGTAAGGCTATCGAGTCATTCCACTGATTTTGGCACAGAAAGGATATATTTGAAGCATAGAGGTGCCATCAAAGGAAAGATGTATCAAAGCATTGGAATTAAATTAGAGATGTTGAAGAGGAAATGATTGGTTCATGAATTTGAGAGAAAATTATTTTGTAGAAATGTGTCTTAGATGCTCTAGATTCTTGCAGCGAAATTCTAATAATGCTTTCAGGTCTTTCGCATATTACGTGGTACAAGGGGTAAAGATTTGAGTTCGAAAGGCTCAACCGTTCTTTATTTTATGGGGGCCTCCATGTTGTTGGTGAGATTACATTTGATTCTGTCTCAAAGTCAGGAGAATGAAACCTCAAATTGGCAGGGTTGGCATGATTTTGGTTGGGTGCTCCGTGCATTGTGAAAAGAGGATTCATGTGCCAGATGTATCAAAGGGATGTCACTTAAGGAATGATTACGGGTCTTGGGGACTTGATTAAGTTTGTTGAGGTTCGCAGTTGAAGGTCCTGTGGAAGCATTTGGGTGAATTTGGATTTTGATAACTCTATATCCCGAGTCATTGGAAAGGCTGGTAAAAAATATAGACACATATTTTTGGGATGAGTCCAAAATCGGGCATTTTAGGACTTTGGATTTCAAATCGGCATTTTGGTAGCATGGCGATATTTGGGCGTTTGGGAAACATTGGCGGCATCGAGATACTGATGCCGTGGTGGTTTGGGATGGTTGTTGCTTCCTTGTTTCTTGCGTAGATGGTGAAGAACAATAATGCTTAGCGAACCGGTTATTGCTTTCTGTTGTCGAGCTTTAGAAGTTAAGTATTGCTCGGAAAATTAAGTTGTTATTTGTTTCTCTAGGTTTTGCTTGGCATCCTACGGGGAGCCCGTTAATAAAACGATTTTAGAATTAGGTTTATCTTTGCATGGTAGATTGAATTTAATTGGATTGGAGATTGAGTTCAGCGTGTTCGAAATCCGGGTGCTTGATGAGCATCACTTGGTTGCTGGTTGGGGTACACTCTAGCAGATGTTTATTCAAAAGGTCTAAATTTATTTTCTACCTCATAGGCGCATTGTGTATTGCCTTAAAAACTGGGTTGGTAATATTAATGAAATCCATTGAGTGGGAGGCTCAGGGAGCATGGGGTTTTGGAATCTTATGAAATAATGTCTACTCAAATGCGGATAACTTGGCGGTGCAATCGATACCTATTTTTGAAAATTTCTAGGCAGTATCGGTTCTGTAATAATAAGCCAGGGTAATATCTTGAGTATAAACTTTTCTCATCTTGTTTTGGCTTATGTTTTCCACCATATTTGTTTTTCAGCTGAAGGCGCGTATATGGTTTTCCTCGGAGCTAATGTAGAATAGCATCCCTCATATATATATTTCCACAGGTTCGCCAAACAAGGATCCACAGTATATTACGCCATGCGTTTGTCAGCAGAACCAGCGCAATCACGGTCACGATTGGTGGCATATACATGTACTTTCATGCTAATTTCCCTCCTTCCTCCTATAGTGGCGAGACCTCAAACTTTAAGTTTCAGAGTGTAAAGAACCATCGCCGGCGTTTGGTAAGATGCGGGCATCATTTATTATAGTTTAATTTGTTGGCGGAATTTGCATGTGAATAAGAAGTTCCTAAACATGCTTTGGTTTACAAACCTCTTTGCTACGGGTTGAATGTCGAGGAATTCAAAAGTTCACGGTAAACATAGGAGAGCTTTTTCTTTTAAAAGCATGATTCGTGGGGGCGGCGTAATTCAAACTCTTTATTACATAGATGATCCGGTATCCAACTAATGCATCACGAGAAACAAGGTTACGTCGCGAGGTTTTTTATAGTTTAAAGAACTATATCACGCATTTACGGCATGTTTAAAATACCACCTGGCTATACTTGAGGCTTTACGGGGGTCATTCCGATACGTGACACAGGCATCTATGCGTCCTTTAGGGTTTTGTTGCAATATCCTTAGGCATCAAAGCTCCGTTGCAAAGACATTGGCGAGGGTATTACAAAGCTTGTTGTAGGCGCTAAGACATCTATTTATGCTATGAATCAATGTATATGTCAATCTAGACTATGAACCAGTAAGGTGAAACTCTGTCCTTTACTAAATACATGTGGAATAAATCGCGCATAAAAAGAGTGAGCTTTATTACGATCAAGTAGAAGTTCTTATTATTGAACAATTGTCTCAAGGGTGATTTATTTCCCGAACAAGCAAGGTTTGTCTTCTTAAGGAAGACTATTGTGGAAGATACGCTACAAATATTCGAGGCGTCGTTATTGAATGTCCCTTGGTAAATTGTTGTTTAGAATTTGAGTGGTGATTGTCCACGGTCTTATTCACGGGCATTTTGATTAAGATCCCTTTATTTATGTAAATCAATCTATCATAGTAGTCAACTGCAGGTAGAGCATTGGCGACCATTTGCATTTAACAAATTTAGAATTAAAATCCCTTAAACCCCTTTTGGTTTGGGTTGTATTACCAGGGGGTTACTCTAGGAACAGCGAAATAGGATGGGCATATTGCCCTTTATTCCAATCGAATGGGTTGGCGGGGTTTGGGTAGAGTTTGAAATGTACCAATGATCATTTAATTTTGTACATGTATTGCTTAAATATATTTTGAGGCTCTGCTACCCTATTAACCCAGGTGTGAATATGCACCCAGCCAAAGGGGTTTAGGGGAATTTTAATTTAAATTTGTTAAATCACAATGGTTTGTGTTAATAATGTTAATGGTAGTTGTGTGTTGGTGCTATATTAAAAATTTTGGGCCCTTGAGCCCTGCTCAATGGCGATAGATAGCTTGAGGGCTATTGAGTTGGGTTAACCTACCATGAACAACGAGTTTAGTAAAGTAAAACTAATGAATGTTTGCGGCCATTATTGAGCTATTTGCTTTTAGTCCCCAATTTGCTAGAAAGAGCTACTTGGAAATGAGAAGGCTTCCTATTGTGAAATGCTTAAATATGAAGCACAACAAAGAGTGGAACCAAGTATGTATATATATGTCCATGGGTTTGCTGGGCAGTCTCATTTCTCCGACCATCCCATTGGGGCATAAAGCTTATCATCATGTACTCCAATTAGAAAAGAAAGTAATAACTGGCTGACAAAGGCATGATCTGTTTTGTCCAACACACACAATGGCTTCCTGATTTGCCTCTTGTCCACATGATGAATGGATTGAAAACTTCATCTGGGACCGAGAGATAGCGGATATTGCTTTTTCGTTCATCGCCATGCCGGCTTGACCAGGGGTGGTAAAGGTAGCACAATGGAGTGCGTGCCGTATTGCCACGGTGCTTGTCTTAAAATCTATGGAAGAAACCTAGGAAAATGTTGTTGGTAATTGTTTATACCGGTGATGAGGAAGAAGCTTTTCAGGATCGGTCTCATTCGATTTGGGTAGTATACGCCACCAATGGAGGTAATATATATATACTCGCGGCATTTCCCGCCATGGTCGTCGAACGTTTTCCAACGGCATATGCGGATCAGGGTTTACGCTTCGCCTCCGTGAATCCCGCTGTCCCGGGCAGGGCATTGAACATGCCGGCGTCGCGTGCGGGGTGACATTATTTGGCATAAGACAATACGCCTGGGTAAAATATGAAATCGCCGGGTTTCGCCTTGCCGGGCTTAAAGCGGTAGGTAGGATTGAATTCAGCGAAACCCGATTCACTCCCACGCATTTTATCCAAAGTCACGTGACCTTCTTCAGACCATCATGGTATTACGGTTACAAGGCGGTTAACACAAGAACAATGCGGAATCAAGGCGGGACTTTAATGCCGCGGGGGTGTATCGTTTGCCTTGTTATACCTCTTGAAATGCATGCTTCCTGCTGGAATAGGTTACCTTAATGCGGCGTTATGCCTTTTCATTTTACATTGCATTGAAATGTGATAATGCTTTCACGCCATCCCGGTTCGAATAAAATACAATCATTGAGTTCGCGAAACTATGTTCTTATTTTGCATTCACGAAAAGCTTTCTCATTATTCAGAACACCTAATTTACTTTACTTATACATATTGGGGATTGCATTTGACAATTTCATAAGGTCAAGTATAGTGCAATGGCAGGCGGAAGAGCTTGCCTTTTGCAAGACTCCCAAATCGTGCATGCCATCAAAATGGTCCCCAAATCTGAGGGCTTACATGCGGGATACTATCCATTTGCGTTGTTGGAAAAGTTCAGGCATATTAGCAATAGGCGGGCTGATGCAACATAATTGTCCGGCATTCAGTTGGCTGGAGTTTGAAACACCATATTTGCTTCATGTATATCTCCACGGTTGCCATACATCACTTAGCCAAATGATTTCACTGAGCATATCACTGCGAAATTTTCAGACGGCGTGATGAGCATAGATATGTTTGCCTTTAAGGTAAGCTATTGGGTATTCGCTGGCTGTGTTTTAGCCGAGCTGCCTCGCGGTAGGCGCAAACGGTTCACAGAAGATTAAGCCTGTAAGATCGACGGCATGACCCGAGGAAGAGATGGTGCGTTGGATGAATGCCTCGGCCAAGATGCACGGGATTTAAGTGCGGCTTAACAAGGGAGTTGGGCATTGACCAGATTAACCCGCGTATCGGACCGGAAATCCAGGAGCAGCGGACTTGGTGTCATTGAAACCACAAAGCGAGCCGATGCAAGAACTAACGGAAAACCACGATACCGAAGCAAATTAGGCCCATAACCATATTTTAGTGGTTCTCGGAGCCTTGCATGTAGAAGCGAGGGGTGATAAAATAAAATACGTATAATACTTGAAATATATGATATATGGATCCTAAACCATTGGATGGCCAGGCATCAAAATTAGTTCAAAGCGTGTCACGCTCTAGATATACCCCATGGCTCATCAAATGCATCAAAGCGGTACGCATAAAACAAGGAAAAAAGTACAAAAATACAAAGAAACCCACAATTGTGTACCACATATTAGCACATCAAAGCGACCCTTGGATGGCAGGTCCCTCACCAGATACAAAGTGGTCCGATGCTGTTTAAATTTTAGCTTCAAAACAAATAGATCTAAGTCCCTAAAACATCCCGGAAAAACCCCCTTCTAGACACTCACTTGTTATCACGGAGGTGCTGTGTGAGATCCCTCGGGTTGGAGTTGCTGATCAAAATCGTCCGCGACCATAAAAATGCATTTTGTTTTTAAATTACAAATCTCAATATCGGTAGAGTATGTAATACAAATGGCCTACATAACATATTCTTGGAATCGTGTGAAGGGCTTCCACCATTCTAACTTGGCACTTTATGACCTTCCCCACGATACAGGAACAAAACCATTGCCGAAGCTAGTTCAAACCTACTTCGAGAAGGGGATGCGGGTATAAAAAGAAGAAATGCCATACAAAGTATTTTGAAATTAAAATTAAGAAGATTTTGAGATAAGGTCTTACTCTGGGACATTTGCCTTGGTGGGGTGTTCAGGCATTTTATTTTTGGATATCCAATAATGTCCAGAATCTGGCCCAAACTTCGGGCGCAATATTCCATACGCAACCTCTTGATTTCCTTTCACGCTTCTTCAAGCGCACATTATTGAAGTGGCATGAAACTCTCTCACCACGTCATTTTTTCTCAATGTCCTCGACATTTGCTTATGGTTGTCTTGGCCTCTGCATGCAGATTGTTGAATTTAGCCAGACGGTTTCGGAGCATGAGCAGGAATGGTATTTCCCTGCTCTCTCAAGATTCTTGAACAAATAATAAATATGTAGAATATCTAGAAAGAAGATGAATGAAAGGGCTAAATCACTCTAAAAAATGATAAGGTTCTTAGCAATTCAATAAGTGCAGGGAATGCTGAGAGTACAAAACAAGAGAAAAAACAATGAAACAATATTGTGTTAGAACGATTTTGGAGGCAATTGGATTGATATGTCAGAAGGACCACAGTAATGAAGCGTTGGAAGTAGCATGTATATATAAGTTGGTATATATCCACAGTTTGCATTAATAGCATCAGTTAAAGGTTTATCAAGCTATATATATGGCATTCACGTGGTCTTTGCAGATAATTCAAGGTGTTGTATGGCTCATAATCTTCAAGGGCATGATTGTTAGAAATGGAATCTAGAATTGTTAGAGAATTTTGAAAACAAGTTTTGCGGTTTGGGTGAAGAGAAAAACTTTTATGATCACTAACAACGAAAAGTCATAATTAAATA